>JAOXNG010000001.1:5791644-5805327 GCA_028566535.1 Scolopax minor | reverse complement strand
GGCTGTGATGAGGCTGAAGAGGGGGAAATGCATACAGGTTACATATGAGTTCCCTGTATGTACTTCTGCATATGGATTCCCCCTGATATGTCTGCAAAGCCATCCTGCTGGAAGTTAATAACATTATATATAACCTTCCATTCCCAAGGAGATTGCTGTAAAATTTGGGATTGCAGAGAGCATCTCCTGAGCTGGGCATGCCTTCCCTGAGCCAACCAGCTCCCCCCTAGTCTGAATCCACATGAAAGAGCTGAGGAAGGGGTGAGGACATGGGGGATGTGAGATGACTACACTGCTCCTATCAGCTTTCACTTATATGCTACCCTATGCTTTTTTCAATTTGTTTTCCTCCTGTTTAATATCCATTGAAACACACAGTGAATTTGATTTCTACAAATAATGTAGAAATGCTACAAATGCTCTTTAGTGCTGCTATTAAGTTTATTAAACTTAATTAACTGCCCTAATTTTAAAGTAAACTGAAAAAACATCTTCAACATCAAGATGGATTTATACTTGCAGGACATGCTAAGGAAACCTAGTGTTATTCCTTGTAATACTGAAATCCCTGTAGATGTCAGGTCCTCCTGCTCAAAATATGGATATACTTATATTCCTCATGCATATTGTATATATCTGCAGTTATCTAAATCCTTGGATGTCTCTTGAATTAAACAGTCATTTTGCATTATAATTCATGTACATTACACTTCGTATTTGCTGTGCAAAGTAAACTCTCAAACCAATGTGAGGCTACTGCATACCAGGATATCAATGTTTTCTACAAATCCCAGTGGAATATGCTGCAAAATGTTCCACTGTCTTCCAAATGAATAGGAAGAAGCACATGATAAATGATATATTTACCTGCATATCCATAAAATAGAAAGATGCTATGGCATGAATTTTATCTGTGGTGCCCTACAACCCATAATGAAAATTGGTTATGTGCTTGCTGATAAGGGACAAAGACTTAAAAGTGATTTGCTAGACCAATTTATTCATAAGTCTGAGACAGTATTTAGTCAGACTAGTCAGATTCATTCTTACTCTCTTCCATCTTCCTAAATCTATCAGTCAGTCCTCTAATAATTCCTGCTGCTTTTATGAAGAGCTTCCCAGTGCCTTCCTGGTACCGCGTAGCCCAGGAGGGAGAGTACTCTCCACACTGCAGAGTTTGCACAGCATGCTCAGTGCAATATATAAACCCGGTATTGTTTATATATTCAACGGGAAGTTTAGCACATAAACAGACTGAAATAGGGTGGCAAGACTATATGCAGATCGCTCAGGATCCTGCAAACACTTAGACATGTGGAAGCTTTGAAGATTCACTTTGATCAGCACTTTAAGGCTAATGTTGGTAAAAGAAATACTTCAAACATCTGGATTAAGTAACTTCAGGAGGGAGTGGTTACAGCATTTACAAATTATGCTCTATGAAGGTAATGTAGATATTAAGAAGTATTTATGGATATTATTTTCATAGATGGTAGATATTATTGAGTTATGACTTGGCAAGCACAGCCTGATTTTGGCATTTTTATTTTCTGTACAACAATTTACATTTCCAGAGTGGCTAGGGTCTGAGACTGGGTCCTTAATAAATCAGGAAAAAATCAATGTGGAATGAATGGAAGCCATAAAAAGTAATATAAGAACAAGATAGATGATTAATGATATGAAATCTTGTGTAAGTAGCAAAAGATAACTTCAAAGCACTGTACAAACATATTTTGAAAGGCAATGTTTTCAAAATTTGGCTACTATTTTTTATAGATATGTGCTTTTGAGAAATTTTCTGACCACAGTTTGATCTGTATCACTCTCCTTCTGTCCCTACAATGTGTATAAAGAAGGATTGGGTTTTTCATACCTCAAACTTAGGGGATCCATAACACCCAGAGTGGGACAGCAGCTTGTTATCCTATTTGCAACAGGCAGTTACCACAGTTCAGACTAGAAAGAATTTCTTTTCAGGGGTGTGAAGCTTGATCAGTGTACACTTCTGAAGATTTTCAGATAAGAATAAATAAATACAAAGTATTTCATCATTCTTAAGATGTAAGGTAAAAAATGTTTACCTAAATCTTATATTTCAAATTACATTTTGATATACATCTTGCATACAAGTTCAAAACTATGCAAACCGTGAGAACAACGCTGTCCGGGGTGCAATTTCACATTTTTCTAGGAATCTTGAAGGCTGCAAATTGGGACAGTCCACCTCTTCCCCTACTGGCCAACCCCACCAGTTTATTTCCACTGGTGACTTGGCATTGGGTGACTAAGGTCAGTGAGCGGATTTTAAACAAAACTAACTTAAAAAAAAATGTTTTGCATTGAATCACTTCTCCAAACCTAGCAAGGAAAGAGGGAGGGAATTCATGTGAAGAACTGGGACTGGGGAAAGAGGAATGTTCCCTTTTGATAATAGCCCCAGCATAGATATTATGTCAAGTCACAACAAAAGTTAGCAGTGGGACACTATCTTGATTGCATCTTACTTCCGTAACACAGCAGTTGTATTTAACATACAGAAAATACAGCTATAGACATGCTTTCCAGGGATATGCATGAACCAAGGAGGGGCACAATTTTCACCACTGTTAATTTCAAAATACAAGCCAAAGCCTAGTTTTCAATTTTGTCTCTGATGCTAGTTTCACAATCCTGATATCCTGTTAAAAAAATGAAAACAGTCCTTTCCTCTCCCATAGGTCAGCCACATAAACAAAAGAGAAAGCTGAGGAATTTGTCTTGTCATTTTAGCTGTTAAAATATTTGGTGTTTCTTTTGAGGTAATTGCCTAGGCTTCCCCTCTAGTCAGTGGAGAGAGATAAACAACTTCAGAAGAAAATAATTCCATCTACATCAGATGTGTGTCCTAGCAAGGGATCAGCTGTCCCTGCAGAAAGCTTAGATTGCTCGTTTACTCCACACACTAACTTCTAGATGGCTGAAGTCACATTAAACGAATCCTAACTGAGTGACTATACAGGGGAGTTAATGAAGGTGTGTAAGCAGAAAGTTCTGACAAATGCTCAAAGAAATACTGAAAGATTAAAGAGACAGGCTTAAAAAATACATTAATGCTTCAGTTATGGGAGTCTTAGGTGTTATGCATAGCAAAAGCAGTAAGAAATGTAAGAGAGAAATTGATGTTTTAAAAAGTTAGTGGTGCATTTTAACAAGCTGATATCATCTGCAAATCATCAGTGTTGACAATGTTACTAAAAAGTACTTTCATCTCTGTATTTATTATTTGCACTAAACATTTTTTTTTAAATTAAGTAGGAAAATATCATGTAAAGAATCAAAATCCCTGTTCAATAAGTTAGTAACTGAGGTAAATTGTAGTGGAAATAGGATACTTATATTCGGTCAAGCTTCATATAAACTTCATGTTTTCTTCATCTTTATCTTCTGACAGACAGAAACACTGTTACCCTTTGAGGGCTGATTCAGAACAGGAATGTTTTTGTATACTATATTTAAGCAAAGAAATGTAATTATTTGGAGCACTTTTAGACCTGGAGCACCAGTAGCATACATTTTATCTTAACTATACTTTTTGAAACCATGTTTTCATTTTTGCTGGCAAGAGTTACTCATTTGAAGAATCACTAGACAGCCCCATGAAAATTAGGCTTGAAAATAATCACTGATGTAAGTGATTCCAGGAAAAGGAATCATCATGGTACAAAACATAGACTTTGAGAAAGTTTCCGCAGTTTCAATGAAATAACAGGGCTGTCGTGAGAAGCATGTCACAAGACTGAGGCTGAGAAAATGCTCTTCCTTGCTTAGGAAGTAAATTTTCTGCCTGCAATTGTGAAGAAGCACAAAGGTTTTTGGTATCCACTCTAACGTGCTCAGTTAGATGGAACGTGATCAAAGGCATGACAATAACTGGATCAACCGCAGTGACTAAGTAATGAGCTATGCCAATATAAAAGCCCAAATATCCTTAGGGAAAAAAGTCAACATTTAATTATAAATTAATACATCATGCTGGTTGGATATGTCAGTGATCCACAGTTAAGATTCTGATGCTCAAATTTCTCTTCTCATTCACACTCAACAGTGTCCTACCACCTGCAACCACTCTGTCTCAAGAGTTATCTTCATACATCTTCCTAGGCCTATATACCCTATATATAGCCTGGTGAATACGTGCATGGCAGTCTTCTCTGTAAGACAATACACCAGAATGACTAAATTTAGTAGACAGGCTGTTTCTCTCTGTCAAGCCTGAGGTAATGTCTATCTTATTAGGAGACAAGAGACTGCTGAGTATTTCTTTAATAAGGAAGTGGAACAGAGAGTTGGCCACATGTGGTTCTTAAAAATCTCTACCACTTAGTATGGAATACTATATCTATATTAGATCCAGGATCTTGGCTGATTTCCAAAAGGATAATTAGATTCCTACTACTGAGACAGAAGTTGCCTTCACTTCCTGTCCTAAATGATGTGGTTTAAGCAACTCCCACAGCTTACTCTGGGCCAGGGGATGAAAAGGATTCTTTAAATATATCTAACCCTTTCTGGCACATGCCTCTGTGGGGATGCCTCACAGTTTCTTGATCCTATCAAGTTTTCACGCATTTTTGGTTATCACTGTGTCATATTGGTATAAAAGTCTTACCTGCATATGTCCCTGAAACTACCTATACATAAACATGTATGCAGATAATTATACTAATGCTTTGGCACTGTCATTGTGCAACACAATGTCCATTAACGATGGAGACAGACCTTTCTGTGAGTGTAGTATTTAGTAGAGCAAATGATTCAGAAAGAAAAGCTGTTAAGGTCTAAGAAACCAACAAATATAGGCAATCATAGACTGTCAAAAAATGACTTTTACTTACGATGGCAGTAGTGGACTTCTCCATATATACATCAGTGTAACTGTGGTCTGAGCAAAACCTCCAGATTCCAATCAGATTAGACACAAAGCAAAAGTAATAAAAGGACTCTCTTGAGTCATGGATATGAAGCAGACTACCCAGCATTCCTGAAGTCAATGGCCTGCTAGATCAGACCCTCATCTTTGCATTTCTTCCTCCAAAATGAGGATAATTTAAGTTCTCCTGTTCACCATAACTGGCTTTTCCTAGCTATGCCATAAATTCTCTATGTTAAGAATGAATTTTCATGTGTCAGTATAGTAACTGATATCATATGTACCTCCAGGTTTGCTGTGCTACCAATGTTAATGTTGGGTTTATTGACTTAGCAAACCAATGTTGTCTGAGGTAATGAAACAAATGAGCATTGTGTCATTTTCCAGGTAGATTAATTCCTAGTTCATATTTTAACATAAATAATTCTAAAATGACAAGTAGCAATAAGAAAAGTTTATTCAAAGTTCTACCCTGCAACTCTACTGACCTTCAACAAAAGACAGATAGAGGAGGGAAAGCATTCTTCCTAAGATATCTGTCCAAATACTTAGGCTGCCTGTGGCGGTCCCACTGCATCTGATCGGCTGCGTTTCTCTACACTGAAAGGTCATTGATAATTACAGAGCAGAGCCCTGTAATTTTTCATCCAGGAATTAAATAACAATAATTGCTAAATATCACTTGGGAGAAAAAAGGGGTAGATTGAGTACATGAAGCCCATACTCAAGAGTCAGAGCATATCTATTAAGTGAAATAATTCTGCAAAGTTATAAATGGATACAAAGACTTAAAGTGAAAAATTAAATGCTGGGTCTGACATTAATCTGTTTCCATTGTAAATTTAGAAGAAAGAAAACTAAACAAACACCATGAAATGTCCTACCTTCTGTTAAAGACAATTTTTAAGATCTGGGTTTAAGAGATAGCATTTTAACAACCCCAACATGAGTCCTTGAAGAGCTGGTGTCTCAGGTGGAGTCAAAGGTACCAGAGCATCTGTAATTGTCTGTGGTGTCCATCTTTAGACAATTTATAAATCCTGCCTAAATTCCTGACTTCCCCATATATGCATTATTGTCATGCTGTAATCTCATTTTCAAGTTCAAGTTTTACTTTCACTCAAGTTTTATAGGTTGATTTTCAACATATATATCATGTAAGGTTTATTTCCTGCCAACATAGCTGGATCTCTTATTTGTATCTCTGTTTCTGTGATATATATATATTAGTTTTTTGACATTTGCAACTTTAACATGCTTGTGTCCACTTGTAATGCCACTGCAAACATCACCTTCTAATTTTTTTCAATTTGATACTAATTTATTCTCCTTGCTTGCTGCATTCCCATGCATCAATGGGAACCATTTCCTTTACTTTCCTGGCTCTTCACCACTTGCAGCCTTGCCTGTCTGTCATCTCTCTCATGCAGTGGACTCTTGTTTCTGGTAAAATAATGAGTACACCTTTAACTTCACTGCTCACATGTGTGAACCCTCTTCTGCCTTTCCCTTGTCACTGCCATACAAGCTTTAAATCAGATTCACATAAATACAGTTCCTCATTTTCCTCCACAAAAGTCTCCTTTAACATAGTTACAAAAAACTTGCCATATGCTAACATGGCTATTCAGGGTTCTGACCAATGCTACCTCATTGTTTGCTCATATTCCACTATCTAACTGTTGATTATTTTCTTATTTTTAAATTGCACATTTTCTTGAGGACATCAAGTGTCTTTTTTGATCTCTTTGTGATTTTCTTTGTACAGCAAGCAGCCTGCTTTGAGTGTCCTATTTGTTTTCATTTTCTGATGCCTTTAACCTTCAAGTTCACATAAAATACATCAGAAAAGTAAATTATTAACTCTGTTTTAGGGCCACCAGGGAAGACTGATCACTATCTACTCAATCGGGATACCCATGAGTACAGAGTTAAATATAATGTGGTGGAATCAGTCTGACCGGAATATCTACTTATAAAATGGGAAATAGTCCACTGAGCTACTGAATCCAATCTGCTCATCACAGGCACCCACACCATGTAATCCCTTTCAAAAACTATTTAATACCCCTTCCTAAAACCAAATAGATTCCCCATTTCCTTTATTATTCTTACTGGAAGCCTGTTTCAGAACCTTACTCACCAGAGGCTTAGGAAACTTTATCTAATTTCCAACCTAAATTTATTCATGGACAATTTATAGCTATTTGTTCTTGGACAAACATTGTTCTTTAGTTTAAGCAGTTCTTCTCCCTTGTGTTTACCGACCTGATAAGTTCATAGAGAGCAATCACATCCTGTCTTCGTCTATGTTTTGCAAGGCTAAACAAGCCAAAATCTCTTTGTGTCCTCCAGCAAGGGAAACACTCTGCTTCTGTGCTATCCTAGGAGTATCTCCTTGTGTGTGTCCATGTTTGAAAGCATGATTCTCATATAGGAGTGATCAGCACTGCACCCTGTTTTCTCAGTGAAATCTTAAAAGTATGACAAGAGTAGGAAGAATAACAGAAATTCTTCTCATACCCCTCCAATAATGCTGTGGTCCATTTGTAACCTCTTTCCAATGACCTTGTTCTTTCATTGTATTACCCCCTTTGTTTCCCTTTAGATGACCTTCTTTATAGTTTCTATATTAATTCCCTCTTTTTCCAACAGAAGTAATGATTTTGCATATATTACCAGAGGAAATAGTTTAGTAAAATCCAATTTTTTAAAAAACTAAACAATCATTTATCTTGCCACGGATAATATTATATTTGTGTAATATTTTTAATGTTCCTGCTCCTTCAGAGATTAGTATTTTATACAAAATAGGTTCTGAAGTATTATATAACTTCAAATGTATAGTTTTCCAAGGCCTCTTTCTTCATTATGAGATTAATATAGCTAGTTTCTAGTTTCATGATACTTAACTGGCTTAGGAATTTTCTCATGCAGGATTGTACATGTCAGTATTATTAGGGTTGTGTGTTAGTAATTATAACCAAATAGTCCTGCAGGCGAGGATTTGTTTCTCACCTCTTTTAGTTGCAACTATTAATTTTCAGTCATTATTTCTATTAGTAACCCTTTTTTGCCCCTTTATTCAGCCTCAAGATTTGACTGATCAAGGGTCTGAGCAACCTGGTCTGATCTTGTGGTTAATCCTATTTTGAAGGGGAAGATGAATTAGAGACCTTCTGAGATGCCTACCCACCAGAATTGTGCTAGGATACTGTCAAGGTAAGGTATATGGTTGGTTTTTTTTGGTCCTATTTGTTACAACCATCAGCTCTTTAATAACCCTGGGAAGATGAACTAGAAATGGGAGCATAAGGAAAGTCTTTGCTTAAACTCCTGGCAAGCAGCAAATATGTGAAGACCATCATAAACATTAGTCTCAGTGTCCAGAGAGCTGGACTGGAAAGTTTTTGGCATTACATTTGAAGAGGATGTATAGATGGTTTTAAGGTGAGTGCTCGTATTCTTCCCTATGTCTGGGATCCAAATAGATCTCAAGGTCCTGGGTAATTTGTGCTAACATCTTTTACAAAGAGTTTTACCAGATTTATTTGGAAGATGCTAAGGCTGGTCACTGCTGTTCAAATATAGCATGTAGTCTCAAATCTTCTTTTCCCTTTTTAACCTTTAGAATGGACAGTGTCGAAATAATTTTGGCAAATCTTTCAGCTGATTCAGTCATAGACTGTGTACCTGGCACAGTCAGGATCGAGGAAAGACCCACAGATAGTTTACAAAAAAAAAAAAAGGCAAAAGTCTATCTGCTTTTTATTTATTTTATAACTCTGCATTACTAAATCAATACAAGAGGGACCTAATTTCTCCACTAACCCTGTCTAATGAAGATTGAAATTTAATAAACATGTAAGAAAGCTGCATCACCATGAACTAAGAGACTTCAAAATATGACATTTAGTTCATTATTTATTAACCTATCCCCCAGGAACATGACAGAGGGAATACAGACTATCCATATTAGAGGCTGTTTCATCTTTAAGAGATAATAGAGACCCTATTTCCTTTGCACAAGATTTATATTCTAAAGAGGAAATGAGATCTAAGATGCAAAATTTATACCACTCATTATTTCTTTTTTCACATGGAAGACAGAAAGAACATTCCCTTACAGATTGAATGTGCTTAGCGTCATGTGCTTTGAAACTACAGCATGTTTATAAAAATCAGAAATACAGGAACAAAATAAAAATCAGAACAACAAAAACAAAAGAAAAGAGCAATGTCCCTCTAGGCATTAAAAACCTATGCAAAATCCACAGTTAAAAGGATGGAGACTGGACACCTTAATATGCCAAAACAAGTATTCAGAAAAACTGCAAGAATAACAAATGTAAAAATCTTCAGCCAGTCAGATAAATTATATTTTAGATGCAGTATGGCTACTCCTACTTCTCTTCAATGTATTTAATTTTCACTTCCTGGTTTAAAAGAAATTCAAGACCCAGACTGACGAGAATCACAGCTTATGAACCATAACCATAAAGAAGGAACATTTCTACTCATTCTGGGATGACTCCCAATTTAAGTAGTCAGAAGGGGTCAGAAGGGTCAGAATCTGGTGCACCCAACTAACTTCCATATCTGTAACGCTCTTTTCCAAATTAATGATGATGTCCCACAACCTGAGCCCAACTGGCAACCTTTATCCCTACTGAGAGTACCCCTGAAACCTGCAGGGTTTCAGTGGAGAAAAGCATTTACTGACATGCATTAGCCTGCAGATAGCAGCCCAGACCTTTTAGTGCTTTTGGAAGTGGTTCTGTGACCTTGGCTAAGTAAACCTGGAATCTCAAAAAAAAAGAAGTTTTGATTCATTAAAATACACCTTCTAAAACATGAACTTGAGTCATTAGAAATAAATTTGTATGTAGGTATATGCTAGACTTCCTTCTTACAGAGATCAACAAAATTAAAAGTCATTCCAATAAACTGCTTTAATGATATGGTCCATAAATGTACTTGACTTCTTTTTTCTCAATGACAATGAAAATGAGACAGCAAATTAAAGGTAAATTTGTAAGAAATGTTACAGTGGCAGGACATGAATTATTTTAATAACATACTAACTGAGCCACTGGTACTTCACAATTCATGAACAAATTTTCTATTACTACAGAGTCATGCTTTTATTGACTGGTATAAAAACACCATTTGTATCTTTTTTCATCCTGCTGTGTTTCTATTTTATTGGAAGTGTCCTGTAACAGGTATAACATCAGCTCAGATTACCAAGAAATCTATAAAATAGCTTCCTGCTACTACCTTTGGTGCAGATTGAAAGAATACATTATGATCCCACTGAGTAAATGATAAAAGCTGTTATTCACAGGCAAACATGATTTATCCTCACCTGTTCAAAATTCTGAATCTACCCACTTTATTATTAAATTATGAAAACATTTCACTCACATTGATTAGGAACACAGATACATTATTAAAGAGAGGCTATTAAGAAACATATGTTCCAAATTTATGTTCTGAGGTTTGTGACTCTTGGTAGGACCACAAATATTTCATGCAAATGGGAGTGGACAGATACAGCTTCATAAACGTTCTATTTCAGCACCAGAAATACATGTAAAAATTTTCTATTATTGATTAAAAATTGGAAAATGGCATTGTCTTGTTCAGCTTAAGTTTTCACTCACTGCTGCTTGTACATAAGATACAGATAAAACTGCAAAAGAAAATTAAATTTTAAGAAATTATGATTTCAGTTTCCTTAATATAGGAGAGTTGACCCCCCACCCTCACCTCTTTGATACACCCTAGAGTTATAAGATATTTCTTTTAAAGGGTATACTTTTGCTATGCCAGGCTATATTAAAACAAGTTACCAGCTCCAGAACTAATTTCTTTGTAATGTTGCCAAGCATTTGCTCAGCATCTAAGATAATTACTAAGATAATTATTAAAAATCATAAAAGATATGAGCACAGATGGGATCTATTGCTCTTAGTGCAATATACGAAGGCTAAAATTGTGAGAAGTACTTCATGTTGACAAATTTTGTTCTTAATAAAATCAACAGGACAAAACCTGAGATGTTTTAAAACCTCACCATGGGTACCTCGTAGTCATAGCCAGACATAGCATATTTTTCTGTCCCTCTGGTTGTCAAATACAAATGATAGCCTATTTAAAATAATGCCATTGTGCTGAGAATTGGACTAAGCATTTGGATTATATCTGTATGATATGGCTTTCAAAGATGTTGGAACTTGAAGGATTCATAGAAAGTGTCTGAATATGTGGGTGCATCGATGTGTGCATACATTTATTTTTTTATATTAAAAATGGAAGCATATGGAAAAATGGTCTCCCTGTATGTTGAATAATTTATATCTTCCGTGTCTTCTCCTGATTCCCTTCACACTAATGACTGGTTTAATGGTGATGTACATCAATTTACAATGTAACTATGTAGCTTTGGATTGCTTTCAAGTCCAGATTGCTTTAAAAAGCAATAAGAATACATGGAGGCATAAGAGCTTTGCAACTAGCAGTGACAGGACTCATACCAGGGATTGGGCAAACTGTACATTATTAGTTGTGAATTCCCTCTGGTTTTATTGAATATGTCTTTTTAATATTGCATTGGTTTTGAAAGATAAAATGTGAAAAATATTTTTAGTATTTTTTTTATGTAAGAAATGCTTAGAAGCTGGCTGTTGTATTCACCTTAAACTCTTGCCTTCTATCTGGTTTATATCTATATCATCAACATTTTTGTGTCCCTGCTTCTAAATGTCAACTATTAATGGGTTGCTTAATGGGTGCTTAATGTAAAATAAATTATGATGTTTCTAATGCTCAGTGTTAATGGTTTACTGACACCCAAGCTACCTCTCTGTAACCCTTACAGAATTCACCTGATGAACTCTGTTGCCCATCTGCTTTGTTTGGTTTCTTGATGTGAAAGATTCTAAATCTATTTGATGGGATCCTTGGAAGTTATGTCTCAATTGTCTCTTAAAAAATGCAAGATCAAAACCTTCTCTAGTTCAACTAATAAAAGGCAGAAATATTACTCATCATTTAAAGGCTCATCTTTGTTATATAAAATCCTAACTGAGTTCATTTATATCAACTGAGATGTATTACATTTACAATGATTTTATGGACCGTAGTAACTTACTTAATTTATTGTGCCTTTGGTGCTGTATGAAGAGAACAGTAAAAGTCATACTTAATGGTTGGAGCTAACCTTAATCTCTGAAAATGGCTGGAAATATAATCTCGTTCATTTCAGTGATTATAGGGTAAAGTATGTGGTTTATTGCTTTTAGGCTCATTGAATTCACCTGGCTTTCAGTAAAGAGGTCTGGCAAGGTGTCACTACTTCTACAACAGCACTGTAAAAGATGGGTGTTACTTTTGGTTTGGAAATGTGAATGCCACAGTAATCCTGCAGAAGACTGCTAGAAACAGATACTGCAACAGAGGCAAGTCTCTGCATCTTCAGCAGAGTAACATTTGACCCCATTTCACCTGTTTTTTCTGTTCATTCATAAAGAAAAATATCAAACTGCAAACCTGCCACTGAAAGAAAACACTCTACCAGCCTAGATAGGTGACTCTGTGTGTTGGTTTAAAAAATATTCAATTCATTATGCACATCCTACTGCTGAAAAGAAGAAATACCTCCCCTCTTTCTGTCATTGCCATTGTGGTTGTGTGATGCACATTTCAGTTCACCCCACTCCCTCCCCATCCTCTGAGAACTCAGGGTAACAGCCATTAATGTCACTGGAGATTTTGTGATGCTCTGCTTACTATGCTCAGGAGGATGGGCAGAAGGCACAGGGAATCTGAATTGTTTCATGTAAAGAAAGGTTAAGTGGAAGGGAAGACACGTAACTGTCTCCTTACCATAGCAAACTGGCAATTCACACCTAAGGTCAATACTAAGGAGGGTGCTGAACTACATTATTGCCTTGTTGTCATTCAGATATTTATATATGACAGGAAAATTACACTTTCTAAGCTGGGGCAGTACTGAAGAAAATCAAGTTATCATTACTAGTCTCAAGTTTTTGTATTATCTTTGGACTGTTATGAGAGCAAGAATGCTCTTTCAGTGGGCCGAAAATTATTCAGTGTGTTACCATTCTTTCAGGTTTTTTTTCCCTTCATGCTAGAGCAGTGATTTTTCTGAAAGAACATTGTATAGCTTAAAAAGGAGTTAACATGTCCTCTCTCTTCTGTAATACTCTCTTGGTGAGGAAAATTCTTGTCTCAGTTCTACCTAAAAGACTATGGCACGGGTATAATGTTCCACATTCCATAGGGATGACAATAAGAAGTTCACCAACTTCAAAAGGAAGCTTTCAGAGCCAAAGATTCAGCCAATGCAAGTCTGGTACAATGTACTTCACTGAAACATGGCATTTCATACTAGAGGAGGATCTTGCCTTTCTCGAAAGTGAATCTTTTCAGGGTTATGTAAACTGGTAAATTCAGTTTTGTTGATTGCCAACAGTAAAACTGAAGTATGTCTACACTAGTCTATTGAAAAATGTGAACAGAAAAGGATGATTAATCACAAATTTACATACTTGAAGGAGACAGAAATCAGCAGAAATGAAGCCCAAGTGGAAAAAAAAAAACAACAAGGCAAAACCATGGCTGATTTTAAGAACACCTGCTTGTGAACTTAAGATTCATATAAGTTTCATGGCTGAAACTTAAGTACAACTTGCATATTGTTGTATTTAAGTAGTAACAACTTTAATAATTTTTATCATTTTAGC
>JAOXNG010000001.1:5773823-5786992 GCA_028566535.1 Scolopax minor | reverse complement strand
CCATCCTTAATTAGTGAGGAAGAACTGATAACTGTTTAAAAGCTTTAAAAAAAAATAATCACAGAAAAGACGATGCAAACTCTAACACTTCAACGTGCCACTGTAGCTCCATATCATCTCTTAAGAAAGCTGTAGAGAGCAAGAAGGTGATCCCTCGGCCTCCTTATCTCCAAGCTAGACAAGCCCAAAGTCCTTTGCCACTCCTCACAGGAGCTCCTCACATCAGCTTTTTTTGCCCTCCTCTGGACTTTGTGGTTATAGGGAAAAATAGGCATCATTAGAACACAATTCATATCCAGCAGTACATTACAAGAGATGAATCACGCTGTACAAACAACTGTTTTTGGGGGGGCTATAAAGAGAATTAAGGTTGGTTGTCCCAAGAGGCCCAGATTTAGTCTGACAAATCCCTCCAAAATTTCACCTAAAAGGAGTGTGGGTTTAAAGAGGAAAAGAGAAGGTCTGTCAGGTGAGTGACAGCACTCACAAGTATTAGGGAGCAAAATGCAAAAGGGAAGTTGAAATTTTTGAAGGTCATTATGGGTCATTACTATGAAGTGTTTTCTTGAAACCTAAGTAATTACCACAGTTAGAGCTTTCATCTCTTGGAATTGTTACACAATTAAAGAAGAGAAACAGACTGTTCAGAAGTTAATTTCGGCCCAGGACTTTAATACAGAATCTAAACTCAGACAGGTAGGATTCTCTCTCTGGAAGCCCTTCTCTGTTTACTGTATGAAGAATATTTTGGTATAAGTTGAGAATTAGTTCAAATTAGATGTCGAATCTGTTGACCTGAACCCTCCTCTTAAAGGGTATGGTGCAGACACCCCACTGGTTTTGCTATGAGAAGAGGCTGTTATTACTAAAATCTTCCCATCATATCAATCATGAATGGGTATTTGCAATTCATACCCATTTTAAGCAATTTCTTGGAGTATGAATCACGCCTTGTCAAATTCAGGCTGTCTAGGAGAAAGCATCTGTGTCTTTCCATACTGGACAACACTACAGTTACCTGCTCATTCTAGGTTATTCATCCTATTAAATATTATTATTATTGCTCCTGTATCATTTGCACCCCACAGGGATGCAAACCAGAAATTCAGTGTAGGCCTTGCAAAAAAAGCAGAAGAGTGCAGCCCCTGCATGTGATCACAGAAGATGTGATGGACATTTAGTGAATTGGCAGCATTCTGCTGTAAATGTAGGTTGAAGTCCAGCAAGGCTCATTATGAAACTCCTTGCTTACTCTTCTACTCAACACATATCAGGATTTTCAGCCTAGCATGGCAACCAGGCAGTAAATTCCATTTGAATATTATGATTTTGTCAGAAGACTTAAGCCATGAAAACTGCAAGCAGCAAAGAATATAACACATCTGTAAAGAAGTTGTGATGGTTAATTACACTCTGAGTATCTTATTTCCACCTCTGAATTTGTCAAGCTTCATCTTCCATCGCCTGGATCTTGTTATATCTTTTTCTGCTAAATTAAAGAGTCAATGATTATCAGAAATTTTTACCTCTGCAAGTATTATACTCTGATCAAGTCAGTTAACTTCTCCTTATTAAGTTAAATAGCTTGAGATTTTCTCTCTTTAATTAATATACAAGCTCATTCTATGCACTAAGTACCTGTTACAGCAATTCAAATCAACAAAAACGCCAGTGATATCAACTTGCATACTATCAAAGCAGGATAAGAATAGAAGAAATCTTTTCTAATAGTACATCTTCTCTTTTCTGAATAACAGAAAAAGGAAATTTATGTGATACAGTAAAAATCACTAGGGTGACAATAAATGACATGGCAAAGTTTACAGTGTACACAAACTAAGGAAAGGAAAGCCAAAGTTACAGGCAGACAACACAGAAAAACCTAAATGGTTTTCTGGCCATCAATATTCTCTGCCAACTTAGGTTACAATTCTACACCAAGGAGTAAAAAATCCCCGAGGACTGTATATTTCTTAGAATTAAAATCACAAGATACTGGTGTGCAAAAAGGAAATTAAAACACTGAGGGAAATGTTAATAATTTTTTTTTCCAATCTGATTTCTAATATATTTCACATTAAAAAAAGCTGAAAATAGAGGAATGATTTAGTGAAACACAAGTTTGGCATGCCTTCAAGGTCTTCTGATGGATAGATACGTGAAGCATAGGCCTAAAAACCTAAAAAAATTATTGCCCTAACAGGAATAGGATAGAACTTATCCCTGAGTTATTCAAGCTAGAACAGATAAACAGATGGGAATATGTAGCTCCTGTTGTCCTGATATCATTAGTCATATTTTTCAAAGCTTTGGTTTTCAGGGCAACAATGTATTTTCTTAAAATCCTAAAATCAGTCCAGATAGTTTTTATTTACAAGCAGTCAAAGATTATTGTGGCATGAAGATGAGTTACAGGTTTTAATTTGAGTTTTATGAGTGCTTTTTTTCAATTTGTGCCCATTGTCACTGGAATGAATCAAGAAGGAGAGTGTCTGCGTTACTAAGAGATACTGCAAATTAGAGACAAGCAATTATATCTCAAGAGCACATCAGCACAGGGTGAGAACATTGGCTGGAATCTCAGTAAAGTGATGGATATCAAGTGAAGGTTTTTCAAAGGCTGCACCCAGAACCCACAAAAATCAGAAGGGTTCTTTGGAAAGTGCTGGGTTGCGGGGGGAGGTGGGGTGGGGTGTCTATTGGAAACGGCAATGTAAAACAAATCCAAACTCTGGATTCATTTAATGACTCAGATCTTACAAAAGAATTTGCAACACAGAATCATAGAATGGTTTAGGTTGGAAGGAACCTTAAAGTTCCAACCCCTCTGCCATGGGCAGGGACACCTCCCACTACAGTAGGTTGCTCAAAGCTCCATCCAGCCTGGCCTTGAACACTGCCAGGGATGGGGCATTCACAATGTCTCTGAGAAACATAGTGAGTTAGTGCACAGCAAATGCCTCAAAATCCATCCAAATTCTGAGCCAACTGAGTTTTTGCATTCACAAGCAGCACAGCACTCCTTGATGAAGTTTTCCAGTGGCTTAGTGTATGTTTGGATCAATAGCAAAAACATTTTAACCTACATAACATGTTGTTATTATGGTAATAACAAGCCTCCATGAGCGTCTGGACAGTGATTTGGCTCATGGAGAGGGAAGGTTGGTAGTGAGCAGCCTCAAATGGCTGACCTCATTTGGGCATGCATGTTGCAAGTCATCATCGAATTTGCTTGTAACTGAGTGCCAGGCCTTCCAACAAGCTGTTCTAAGGTTTTTCATCTGCAGTCCAAAAATGAATAACTTTAGTATGGCTAATTCCTACAGTTTCACATATTGTCAAGCAACTAACATGTTTTGTAGGAAATTTAAAACTGTACATAGTTGATCACACATACTGGGCTTCCTCCATTATGTCAAGCAGAGTGATTTATCTAGAGAGAAAATGTGAGACAAGGTTTGCAAGGAAACTGCTGGTGGTCAGAAAATAGAGGGTTTCATGGGTTCATTCTATTTCAGTATTTGATTTAAGCCCTTTTCTGCATCAAGCACCGATCATCAAAAATTGTAACATCTGGATTTCATTGCTGAGAATATTTTCAAGATTGTTCACCTTTTTTCCATCCCTGAGGCTCTTTGGTACTGTTTTTGGGTGGGAAAAGCAACAACATTAACATGTAACATGACACTTAGAACTTTTGTTGGAAAATAAGAGGAATCTAGATAATGCAACTAGAAGCTCTTCCTAGATATTCTGTGACTGGAGAGAAAACACACAGCTATGTGATTTTCCTTTTACAGAGAAACAAGAATGTGCGTTTACAGAAACTTTGAAAGAGATCAGAGGAAATCTGAGGCTCAAAAGATTCTCTTTAAAACACCAGTATTCACTGTACTGCATTATAATCAGCAATGAAAGCGAAATTGTGTTCAGTTTAAACTTTATGAGGGTGTTTTTCCATTGTGAATTGAGATAGGATAAACCACTTCCAGGGGCTGGTGTAAGAAGGTGGTGTTAAGTCTTTTATTCTATAAGAACATGACACTAGACTTCTCAAATAGCTCTAGAGGATGAATGTATGGGCAAATTAATCTAACTCAAAGGTTTACATTTGTCTCCAGATTTATACTTTAAAAGTAAAAAATATAGAAGTAATTAGTGCATTTGGTGTGTAAATTCCCATCACAGCCAGGGAGAGGCCATCAGCAGAGTAAGTGAATCTAATTTGGATGCAGTAACTTTTTAGATACTCATAACTGAATGAAAAGTATATACCTAAAAGCAGAGTCTTAATCTCACATTAAATCCTAATCAAAAGTTTCCAACAAAAACAAATTGCATCATTTACCTCAGTCTTTTCACTGTGCACAGATAGGAATAATAATAGAATTATTATGCATATTGTTAAATTGGGGAACAGGGGATGTGTCTACCATGTAAATTTGATTTGTAGTCTGTAGCAAACCAGTGGATGGAAACGATCGTTGTCAAACAAATTTTGACACAGATCTAAGTTCAGCTTTTCTGTTCAAAATTCTGTCTGAACTATTATGTTTCCATTGTAATTATTATGCTAAACCCAAATTATCCAGATATTAGGCCTTACTTTGCCACTACTTTGAAAGTGGTTTTCAGGTTTGCACCTGTCTTACATCTTTGTCTTACGCCTACCATATATCCATGACCCTGAGTTCACAAAGACCTGCAGTAATAGTAATTATTATTAGTAAAACTAGGCAGAGGAGAGGTTAACATTAAGAGATACTTTGGTTAAATTCTGTGTTGCATTGGTGTCCAAAGTCTGGGCTTACGAAAAGAATAAAATTCCTATCTCTTAAACAATATTAACAACACAAAGAAATTTATCAAGTAAACATCTCATTCATAGATCATGGATGAACTATGATAATGTAGAGTTGAGAAAATACTGTCTAGTCTGCTTAAAAATCTGCACTTGCAAGTATCTCAAGCTGGAAATGATGGAAAGCTCAACTGATCCCAAATGACTCAATTGTTTTTCCTTTTCTAATCAAATAGCTTCATAGTGAGGAACCAGAAAGGCATCATTCAGCATGCAGTGTTATTGCAAAAGCATGAAATATGGCACTTCACTGCTAATATAACATTAAAGATTAAAAATGTTTATTACCTGTTATTCTTCTGTTAATTGTTTTGTGTAGAGAAAAATAGAAGTTGCTGCCTTAATGCGTAAAAAAATCACAATGTACATTCATATTTGAGAGCCAAGGGTTGGGGCTATGAAAATTATGTAAATGATGAATTCCAGTGAAAGAACTTTCAAACCCTTAGGGTCTTCAAACAGCATTAATTCAAGAAATTAGATACAAAATTTAACTTTTTCATGCTAATAATGATTTCATAAGGAAAAACTCGTTAGTAAAGGTGACAAATATGAAGTTCTATTGAACATTTAAATTCAGGAATCTTAGTATGCGCCCCTGGGATATATTTACACAGCCAATGACTCTCTGATGTTATTAAGTAATTTATTTGAGAAAGTCTCCATTCATGAGTTTACATAAGAACAATATCAGGTTTACAAAGGCTTGTGTTGTCAGTTTAGCAAATACCTAATTCACAATGACTTTTGCTTAAGATTTTCATTAGGTTGTTCAATATTGTTTGATCATTTAATGTCAGCTTCATAAGATCATAATTTCCCCCTATACGAGAAGAGGAAATTAAAAGGAGAAATAAATTAAAAAGAGTGAACTAAACTTAAATTTAAATCAGCTTTGCCACAAAAGAGAGGACAGCAGTGTCACCATTAGTGATTATACCTTACTTGCATCCAAATCATCTACATTTGGCAACCTGTGGTTTTGCTGTAATTTCTATGCCAGCAACACCAAAAATAATCTGGACCACTACGTACGGTTCACTTCTTCGAGGCTGATCTGTGATGTGACAATATCAGTTTCTGGCAACATTAGTTAGAGGGGCCATCAATTAGATAGGTATGGAAATGAAAACACCTTAGGTCTCTCGATTTCTATGCCCATTTGTCCACAGCCTCCAGCCAGTGTTGCAGGCAATGTGCAAATATAACTAAAGATGACAGTTCCTGCATCAAGGACCAGAGTGGATATGACAGAGAGAAGTAGCACAAGATCCCTTGACACTGAAAATAGAGCTGGTCAAAACTGTCAACAGAATATTTGTCTTCTTACAGAAAATGCTGGTTCATCAATACAAAACTATTTCCCAGAAAATGTGCTGATTTTGCTCAACTTTCTAATGAAATACAGGCAGGCCTTGAAATCATTCACCCTCATTCCTCAGAGACCTCCCTGGTCCCCAGGCTCCATCACAGGGCTATGCTGGAGGAGGCTTGATTCAGTAAGTGTTTGAAATTGCAGCTGGTTCCTGTTACAACCTGCCTCTGGCACTTTTTCTCCTCCTTCGGATAGTTCTTACTCTCCTATCACCATGTTTCCTGCACTCAGATGTCTTTCCACCCTCATCTCTCCTACTCATTCAGGCTAAAACTGCAGCACATCAGCCTTTCTGTTTCCATGGGAGGGATCCAATCTGTGCTCCAAGGCTTGTCTTTGTTCCTTCCCATGTACTTCATTATGCCTGTCCTAAGATAGGCATAAAGGATAGTCTGCCTATGTGTTAAATTTTTTGCTCTGTGGCAACATGAAACCCTGGCCTATACATAACCTTAGGACAAAAATAAAGTAATTCAAATCAAAGCCGATATTACAGCAACTGCTAAATTGTACATTTGAGTGGAGTATTAGCTGCCTGGAGGATCTGATTCAGACATGAGAAGGCAAAAGTCTTTTTCCTGGCACCACCTCTTGTGAGAAATGAAAATATGACTTACAAATAAAACACGCAGAATTATGCAATGACTATCTTGACCCAAACCTCCCTTTCCACAAACCTAGGTGAGTATTTAATCTTCCGCTTTTGTTCTTTACTGAATACATATATATAATGAGAGTGAACAGGAACAGGCAGGCAAGATGAGATTATGTCATATTTACCAACACAGGTGGCACTCAACTTTAACTGCACTTGTGTAGATGTTTCAGGAGTTCTGAAATGCAGAAGGGCTCTAATCTATATAAAAATAAGCTCCATAAGTAAATTAGATAGTCATGGGATAGGAGTGGGTAGTCTAAGGGAAATCACAAGGCCAGAAAGGTAATAATCCTGGAAACAACTTTCTCGTAAGTAAGGAGCTCTCAAGAGAAAATCACAAGGTCATTAATGGAAAAGGGAGAATACAGGAGACGAGAAATGATACAAAACTAGGCAATGGTACCTAAGCAAAGAATGGTGGTGCTAGTCAACAATAGTCAAAAATCTTACATCTCACATATTACAAACCCAGTCTCATACTCTGTGCTAAGGTACTTGAACTTTGCCAGAAGAGTATGACAATTGCAAAGCTATGCTGGGAGGTAGAGCCAAGCCCAGAACACACTGTACATCCAGAAAGCCATGACAAAAGGCAAGCTGTGTAGGAGAGGAAGGAACAATTAAAAAAATCAGAGTGGCTGTAACTCTAGATATGCAGTATAGCATGAGTAACAGACATCTGGAAGCACTGGATTTGGTGATTGGAGAAGAACATAAAAAAGCAAAGAAAGATATTTCAGATGGTGAAACTATGAAGTTCTTTTGCAAAGGGCTGCAATCCTTGGTTTAAAAAAATTGTATCTACAAATACTTGTTGAAAGAGATAAAGACCCTTCTCTTTGTCAAGACTAAAGGTTGGCAGTTTATGATACTGGTGGCATTTGCTACTTTTCTACTGATGTCTTTAAAAATCAGCAGATATTTAAAATTTAGTCTTATTGATGAGTCTTTTTTAAACTTAAGCTGGATGCTGTGCTAGTGGGGGAACGTGCTTACTCATATTTATGAATAATCACACGCTATTCCAACTCTACTCTAAAGAGCTACTCCTCAGATTTGAGGTGGTAGGATTGATTGAAACAGTGGACACCGAGGCATAGATCCTGATACATGTCTGTCCACAACAATTCTTCTACAGAGGTCCCTCACTGTAAGGAAAACCTGGCTCCCCCCAACCAAGACTGGCTACATGAAGGAGAACTCTGTTTCCATTTTCCCTTGTTTCATGGAAGAGAAAAAAAAAAAAACCACTTGTAAAGGTGCCCAGAGGACTGAACCCTCCCTGTGAAACTGTTAAAAGTTTTTTTTAGTGCTGCTTTTCCATGTGACATGGAGACATTTGCAGATCACAAGACAAAGAGGAATTCAGCACAATTCCTGCTAAGCAGATAAAGCCACAGAAAAAGAAGATGGAGCAATTTGGCAATAAACATTGGATTGGGACTATAGGTAGCCTAGAGGACAGGAGGCCTGATGGCACCATTCATGGTGCCTGCCCCTGTTTCTGAAGTCCTGTGTCAACTACTTGGTGTCATTTGTTCCCCAAATCATATGAGAAAGTTCAACACTCAGGTCCTTATGTTCCCAGAGAAAATGAAGCATTTCCTACACCCTTCCCAGTTGTAGGTTGCTGAGGAAATGCATCTTGACTCCCAATAACCTTGTCCATTTCCTTTCTAAACCCCTGTATATCATCTGCTTCCTCCAGTGACCTGCAAATACATTGGCAGTTGATGAAGAAATAGAATTGTAACTGAATCTTTCACAGCAGTTAATTTTGCTCTTTGATACAAAATGCAATCACACAATACACAGTTAGAGAATTACGTCAAACCAATTTCTTAATAGATGTACGTAATATTTCTCTACTGTTTGAAAGCATTCTTGAAAATTGCCAAGGAAGTATTACTGCTAAGGGAAGACAAAGAAAATGTGTTTCTATTTCTTAAAGGTGAGACAAACAGGTCTTAAGTAAAATTTCCCTAGCTTAGGATAAAACAAAAAACATCAGACACACAGTAGAGGGTTATGCAACTACATGCTCTCTTTCCTAACTAAATCTCCAATTGCTTAACTGCTGAATAAAAAGACACAGTCAGGATCATATAATTGTACTAAAAATCTAGAAATTCCATTTTAATTATATTGTATATGTTTTCAGAGTCCTAAAATTCATATTGTTTACCCTTGATTTGCAAAATTTGGCCTTGCAAGATTATCTCCCTTGGAGGGGACAAGCCATTAATATGGACTAGGGATATTTTTAATAGTAACTTGATTCTTTCTTTAGAAATATGTACACATATGCTTATTTCCAAAACATAAAAGAATAAGAGGCATATTTGTTTTTTTTCTCAAAAGTCTACTACTCCATCTTTTTACTCATACCCCCCCTTCATGTTTATGTTTTTTCTTAGAAACAGAACTTCACTATACATAACAAACAGACAATATAGAAAAAAGTATCTTTCAGATCACCTGACTTTGATACAGTTTTTCCAATAAAAAGTGCTATTTCAGTGCCAGACTTGAAATGCAATCAAGCACAGCACGTAAAGGCCCACAGTCTGTAATTTAGTAATTTGGAAACCCAATGTAAAAGAAATCATGTTATTGTGGTTTAAGCCCAAATGGAAACTAGGATCCAGCAGCCGCCTGCTCACTCTCCCCAGTTGTGATGGTGGAGAGAATCAGAAGAGTAAAAGTGGGGAAAATGTTTAATATGTAAAACAAAAACTGTGCACACAAGCAAAGCAGACCAAGGAATTCACTCACTGCTTCCCTTGGGCAGGCAGGTGTTCAGCCATCTCCAGAAAGCAGGGCTCCATCACACCTAACAGTCACTTGGGAAGACAAATGCCACCACTCCGGATGTGTCCCACCAGCCTGCTCACTGGTGGGAAAGTGTGAGGAGCAGAAAAGGCCTTGAGTGAAAACAAAATGCTCTATCTCATCCCAAATCCAAAACATAGCACTGTACCAGCTGGCACCAGGGAAATTAACTCTATCACAACTGAAACCATGACACACGTTTATCCATTGGATGAATTAACCAAACATTTTCTGCAATATTCACCCTGAATGTTAGATCCCTTTCTCTTCCTGGATTGTTTGATCGATCTGTCTGTCTGTCTGTCCATCTGTCTATCTATCTCTCTCTACCCACACATATATACACAACACACCATCCTACAAAGGGTACATGTGCAAAGGAGTGAGCAAGGAGAGTTAGTGGCATGTGTTTACAGAAGAGTGATGCTTTTAGCTAGGTGGTTACAGTACATTATTTAAGTAAATTAACTATGATTTATAGTGGGAAATAAATAAGACAAAGATTTTTAAACATATCTCAGAATTAAGTATCTCCCTCATTAATTGTCTCCAAACTCTGTTCCATTTGTTATCTAACAAGGTATGCTCCATTATTTTTTTTACCCAGTTCATTGCTTGATTCTATCTGTCCTTTCAAAATTAGCTTGTCTAATCAGAAAACACTTTTGCTGGTAGTTCATTTCACATAAAAAGGAGAAATTCTTGTTTACTGGTAAAGTAATTGGATTACAATTTTGAAAGGAAAGAAATATGAATTGTAATAAATTATTTCTTAAAACATACATGGAAGCGTGAAAACCAACAAACCCAAAACAAATTAAAAACTCTAATGAATGAAAAGGCTATAAATAGAATATGAAATTAGAAAGAATAATTTATCATTGTAACTTTACTTCTTGCTATTCTGTTGAAAAGAGCTGAATATCTAAAGAAAGAAGAAAAGATTTATGCATTTCCTAAATGATGGTCAAGTAAATATTATATTAGCTGTCATTTTAGTTTTTGACTTTCAGCCCTTGTAAACAGTAACCAAACCTTTATTAGAAAAAGAATAATTTAATCACAGGCTGGGACTTGACAATTCCATTTCATTTATTGATTAAATTGTATTGATAAAGTTTGTACGACCATAGGTGCACTATACTAAAGTTACATACATTATCTTCTTGCATGCATCTGTGTATATTTAAGTCAAGGAGAGAGAATGCAGAAATTGTATTCAAAACCCTGGGCTGTTTTGAATGTTGGTGTTTTTTTTACTTTAGATGGTTACACAGCTGATCTATCCTACATATTTTACTGCTTCCCAACATTTCAGTTCACATCAAATTATAGGATTTTTTTTTTTCTGAATTAATATAATATTGATAATCCTAGGGATTTTTTAGGTAACACCAGGAAAACAAGTATTAAACATATAAGGAATAACTGAAAGAAACTATGAAAATTACCTAAAAGTAAATAAAACACATGGAAATGAATGTGCAAAATTACTGTAAATAAAATTATAGGAACTGGAAACAAGACTGATACTAAATTATAATCTTATATTACAGAGACAAGAAAAATAAAATAATTAATATGAAAATCTGAAGTCCTAGGGAAAAATTAACTCTTACCTGTTAACACCTTGAGCTCTTTCTATTTGTATACCTAGTAAAGAAAAATACAAAACAAAATTAAATACACTCAATGATGTGATAGAAATGATTATAGATTTACATTGGTTTAGCTGATTTTATTTATCTGAAAATCATTCAGGCTTTCCTTGTTATTGTATTGCATATAATAACAATTCAGGCTTTGATCTTTAAATTACAATTTGGGGCCTGAATAATTACAATTTGGGATTAAAAGAATCCAGTTCTTATCTACATACCAAACAGGTTGTTTATAGTGCAGTTTATTCAGTGAGTATACTCAAATTTAGTGCAGACAGTTTGGTAAAGGTAATCAGTGAACTCCGTATTGGCTTAGAATAGAGATGAAAGCCAAATACATCTGACTCAGCAAAGATAGGAGTTAAATGCCAGATTATCCACATAACTGTGTCACTAAGAGAAATTTCATGCATGACAGATGCTAGAATGGTCATTAAAAATGGTCAGAACAAAAATCATTAACAATTCCATAAAGCACATTGCTAAAACATATGTATAGTATTGTATGCAAATGCACTCAACAACTTCAAAAGGTCTGTTTGCTCAAAATCAGGCTTATACGCGAGCAAGACAAAAACATTAGGCAGTTTCTAACAGCCATTTAATACTCAACATATCCACTTTAAATTTAGGAAGCAAAAGTTTAACATGCTACCAATACCATGAAGCTCAAAAAAGCATTATGAAATGATTGGACTGAATATTATTTTTTTTAATCACTGATGTGAATGTGGCTGTAACCCAGGCACTAAACAGACATTGCCCATCCAAGCTGCATGAAATAAAATTATTGAGGTACTGAGTGGTATGTACTGTTGCTATCCCTAGGGTGAATGGGTCAGTATCTCATTGCAGAAAATAGTATTATCCCGAGAAACGGAGTTCTGATTAAACCCAAGGCAATGGCTATTTAGGAGGGTTATTATCACTATAACGTAGGGAATGAATATATATGAATATTTGTGTAGGAGCAACCCAGAAGACCACTGTAGTTCAGTCAAAGCAAAATATTTTAAACAGATTATTTCCTTTTGTTAACTTAAATACAAAGTAGCATTGCACCCACTGTCCAGCTTCATATCAGATGAGGAAGAAGTTTGGTAATGATGTAGAGTATCTCAGGCTGCCCCCATCATCACCTCTAGGTTTCTGATTCAGGACATTTGGGAGAGCATAATCCTATTTGAATACATAGTCAGTGCAAATCTTCAGCTAAGTGCTGGGGACAGGGAGGACAGGAAGCCCCAAGAATCAGACAAGGTAAACTGACCAGTCTCTCAAATGTTTGAAGTTTTGCTGTGTGTGTTGAAGTGATCTAATCTAAAAATGCTAAAACCAAGGATGGAAGTACCAAGGATTTTCTTATGTGGTTTCTAGTACTCTATACTTCTTTTTGGAATATGAATAACATGAGATTGGCCTACCACTGTAAATTCTACTGCTTCCATTTGCAGAGTGAAACTGGAAAAGGCCATATAAGCACTCAAAGTAGTTTTGCACTTATTTGAAACCTATTACTTGAGCTAAAAATACCAAATAGGTAATATTAACTTCAAAATTATTGGCATATAGTGTTTCTTAGACTAATGGTTTTGGGTTCTTTTGTGTGTTTGGGTACACATTGTCATGGCTTGTCAGGCTCACAAAATTAAATCAAATATGTCCACATTAAAGTTCTCAAGCTTTTTGAGTTTTAGTAGTATGGCATACATAATATTGTTTACAAATCACTTTTATGCAGAGCTAATAACAGCCAAACAAGGTTGATGGACAAGCAAACAA
>JAOXNG010000001.1:5761526-5772470 GCA_028566535.1 Scolopax minor | reverse complement strand
AATCAAAATGAGATATTATACCTCCCTGGAGGTATTTAAAAGACAGGTAGATGTAATGCCTATAGATACGTTTTAGTGATGCTTCTTGTCAGTGACTACATTAGATAATTCATAGAATTACAGAGAAAAAATTAAGGTGGAATGGACCTCTGGAAGGCATCTAGTCCAGTGCTCACTTGCTGTTGCTCACTGTAAATGATGGTTCTTGATAAACTTCTACTGAATCTGATTCTAAGTGCATTTGTCACCTCTTGTAAATGCAAATTAAAATTTGTTAAACTATCCTCTTGGTGATTTAAGATTATTTGCCATGTTTTGCAAATGGGATGAGAGCAGAGTGTGCAGAAGGCCAGATAACATGGGTCAGCTGGCAAGAAGCATGTCATCTGAATGGAGTTGCTTGCAGTCATTTAAACAAACACCTAGGGAGTTTGAAGATGAGTTCTCAGGCTGTACACAAGCAACTTCATTGTGGTTGTAATTCCTAGCTGTTAAAAGTTAAATGACTAGAGGTATGGTGATACAGTCCTTAATAATTTCCTTAAGTAATTGAATTTGGTTAATTAGCAATTTCACTACCTTGAGACAAATATAAAATCTATTGTGCTGTTTGACTTTGCACTTTTACTGGGAATGTCTTATACACCCTCTACTCCATATTAAATGGGGTAAATTTTGGACATAATTGTTGTTAGCAATTATATAGGGGGTTTTTTTGGAACTGTTTTCTAGAGTGACATTTCAGTAAATTTTCTATGCTTACTCTCAACCAAAAATAGATGAAACCTAGAAAATTAAATAAAATGAAAGTGCTTTCATTACTGATACAAACACAGTTTTACTGTGTTTCTCTGTGCATAACATAGATTCATAGAATCATAGAATCATAGAATCATGATTGGATTGAGAATTAGAATTGAGAATTAAGAATAATTGGAAGAGACTTTAAAGATCATCCAACCTGCTGCTAGACCAGGTTGCTCAAAGCCCTGTCCAGCCTGGCCTTAAACGCTTCCAGGAATGGGGCATCCACAAGCCTGTGCCAGTGTCTCATCACCCTCAGAGTAAAGAATTACTTCTTAATATCCAACGTAAATCTCCCCTCTTCAAATTTAAAACCATTACCCCTTGTCCTATCACTAAAATTGTCACCCAGATGCAAAGACGAGAGTCAGAAACATGCAAGTCTATTTCACATTCGAAGCATACACACTAGAGTCAAAACCAGATTGTTTTGCCCATAGCTAGAAAGCTGAAGAGCAAAATCTCATTAAGATCAGTATATGGCAGTAGGTTTACAAGCCATGCATATCCATGAATAGGTTAGTTTAAATGTCTGAGAAATAGATGGCTTTTCAAATATCTGGCTGACAGTTTTGGGTTCGAAAATGCAAACTAAGGTGAACTCAAAACTTGATACTAAGAAATAAATCTGTCTGGAAAACGGTGTTATGAAGAAATTAAACTACATTCTAGAAAGACTGCTTTTAAAAAACTGTTTGGATCTTACCATGAATCGGCAACATGTGTTTATCCCTGGCATTCTGGTGGATTTGGATCTAATGCACGTATTCTCACATGGCACTTCTGAAAATCTGATTTGCATGAAGTGATGCTTGCATAAGGTGTTTAAAAGATTTGTCAACAGGAGGAATATTACTGCTGAAGAATATTCAAAAGGCTTAGACTTTCATGCAGTGTATTCTGTAAAATCAGACTTACATGCTTGTAAAACTAAAGCACATGTTTCTAGCATTTACTTGCAATAGCAACTCGCTGGCACTATTTTCTGATTTTGTTTGTTTGTGTATCTATAATGATGTGCTTTATACATTATCTGCCCCAATTGGTTTCTGAACTTTCTCAGTGCTGTGTAACTGCATACATGCAGAGTAGGGTAGGGAAATAGAAATTACCCTTAAGGTTTGCTGCCAGCTCTTAGGATTTCCTGTGAACCTAGGAGGTAAAAAACCCCAAGACTAATTTCTAGTGGCTTTAGTTTTATATTTTGATCAGGTATCTAATAGGTGGTTATTTGAGAATTCATCTGAAAAATAAAGAATTGCCTTATTGAATGAAACTCTAAGCAGTTAATTGTTGGTCTGTATCCTATCATAAGACCACATTGGCCTTGAGTGGATACTGAATACAGCACAGATGTAAGAATTAATTTCTGTATTTATTAACTCAAGGTTAGAGCACTAATACAAAAATCAACACAGGCTATTGCTATGAAGATATGAAGCAATCAAAATATGCTGTTTTTACACTGAATCAGTTGCTAATGCAAAAGAGGCAAAATCATTGCAGATTAAGCCTATTTTTCATTAACTTTGTCACATATGAACTCAGGTAGGTTTGAACTTTTCTGTAATTGTAGTACATTGACAAAATAATAATGCAAAAAATTTCCATGACTTCAATAGAATCCCTGTTGTATTAGTGAGTGAGCTCTCCAGTGGCCAAAATAATATCTGTAAATTCCAATGAATTTTAACCCAAAACGTGGCATCCTGGCATGATTAAAAGCTTTAAATTCTCAAAGAGCAACATGATTAAAGCAGGACTGTAGTCTTGAGTGGCACCTCACTGGTTTCATTTGCCAGTATTGTTATTTTCCAAGGTAATATTTGATTTACAAGAAAAATGCTTTTAAGTCACACAGTAAGTCCTACAATGTATCCACAAGTATAAAATCCTCAAATTGCCTTCATTTGTCAAATGCTAAAGCCCTACCTGAGACTATTCAGTGGCAGAGTAGGAATCTAATGATGGCAGCAGGAAGGAGGGAGGTTAGATTTATAGAGGTTTTAGAGGCTATACCTCTTGTGTCTCCTCCCTTGTCCCCCTCCTGACTCCCTTTAATTCAGTACTTTGACCACAGTAATGCAGTTAAGCTTCAGTATACAGCACAGATGGTTATAAGTCCAGTCCCCATGATTTTATTGAAAGCTCTCTTGTGTTAGTAATTTGAATTGATTTTAACTTTCAAATTATTAGTGAAGACGATGAAATACTGAGCTTCAATGTTAACCCAACTTTCTCCTCATGCTACACTTTCCCTCCCAAACTGTAATGGTTTTTTATTTGCTTACACTAGAGTTTCCTCCATTTTGTTTTTTTTTTGCTGCATATAGCTAAGGTTCAAACACAGAGAATTAAGACATTTTTGGACAAAAATAATAATGAATGCAGCCTGGACTAGAAATAAATGTGAATACCACTTTCTGAGTAGGCAATTACCCAAACTAACACTTCTATTTTTGCTTATCTAATACAAATACAAGCTATCAAATATTATCAGTGAAAAAATCTTAGATATGCATACATAGACTATGATAATTAAACTATTATAGTGCATGTCATATTACCATTTATTTCAGTGTTGTTCCACAGCTAAGGACTGCTCGGTGCAGACATCTGATTGTCCAAGATAAACCAAGTATGGTTTTTAATAGTTAACTGCATTTTGTAAAGAAGCTAGCTCAAGTACAGTCAAGGTTTTGTCTGCCATTTGTTTCAAGAATCTGTATCAGATCCTTAAATCAGAGCCCAATGTGAATAAAAGTAGTAAATTCTTGGACAATAAATCCTCAGTGATCCGCATTACTCAAAGATGGGACCTGCTGGAACATCTTCATAACATTCTTTTTCCTTCCTTCTCCTCATGTGCAACATATTGCAGTAATCAATTAACATGATGGAATATTCCTGCACTGAGACCTTCCTGTAACTCCCATATGGTCAGAATTTGGTCTTAAAAGCTCAAAATTTTTTAATTTTTTTATTTAGAAACTGAACTCATGCTGTGCTTTAGTGATGATGGAATAATAAACCTAAGCTTTCAGAGGGGATTAGTGGTTTTCATACCCTTGATATTGGTTTTAAATATTTTGGAGAAGGCTGGTACTCAGAGAGGACTGAGCATCATTTACCAAACTGGATAAGAAAAACTGGAGCTGCCCACATTCATCACTTGCTTTTAAAAACACAGGCCTTATTTTACCTCTTTAGAACAAACACATAGGCAAAACTGTTGATTTCTTGATGTTGTTTAAATAATCCATCCCTGTCCATCTCATCACACTCATTGTTTGCTATAACTCAAAAGACTTCATCCAATTCCACTGTCACAAAGCATTAAATTCTGGTTTATAACCTGAATAATATCAAGTAAACCTTGGTTCATATAAAGAAAGGCCAGTAACTGAACTTGTTTCTCTTTATGCTTTTAGTTGTTCTCTAGCAGGACTTAGAATTATTGCAAAAAGTCATAACTGGAAGCTTGTTTAAGTCTTTTCATAATGCTTGTAATGTTTGAAACAACCAAGGAATCCCTAGAGGTCCATAGCTCTGCAATGAGTAACACCAAAGCTCTCTGACCAAACTCCACTCTCCTTGGCATTACTTCTTTTCAAAGACTTATAGGAACTGAATTTTATGTATTTAGTGTGCATTAGCCTTGCAATAAAATTTATTACAAACAGATTCAAAACCTCCCAATTTCTATTTTTTTATAAGGCATGATGTCAGACTAACCTTCCACATTCCTTTTTTTCCCCTATAATTGACAAGAAAATGTGATGCAATTCATACTCTTTTTTTTTTAAAGAGACACAGAGAGGTGGAGAAATTGTTTGGTCCATCAGACCAAATTGTATATTCCAGCAGAGGGTGGCAGTACACTACCACACTCCCTCAGTAAAGAAAAAGTTGTACAGTAGTTTGTGGCTTGTGTCTTCAAGGGAAGAATACAATATGGAAATTAATTTGTTTTGGGATGGGGTGGGAATTAGACTGGTAATGTAATCCCTAGATCCTTCAATGACCTTGTACAATCCATTCATTCTCTACCTCACTTTCATCTGAAATATTTTTCATCCATAATTGCCATCAACAGATGACTACAAACCACTACAATACTCCTGAGGATAATCATCTATGAGAATGAATACTAGGACATCTGAAAATGGGAATCTCTACTGATTAACTAACAGTATCAGAACAATTAACTTCACCAATAGCAGCAGCATATTCACAATGCTATGCGGGTCAAACTTTAAAGGAGGAAAAGAGCCATTCTGTGGCAGGATGTGTTACATTTGGATGCTCATGGCACTATGAAGATGTTAAAAGTCTCCCCCTTTTCCTAAGTCTGGTTTCGCTACTTTGGTAGCAGAATATTCTTGAAAAATTGAGGTTTCCTCTTGTCTTTTCAGAAGAATGTAGATTTCTCTATCTTCTGAGACTTCCCTTATTCTCACTCTGTTGATTTATTTTCTCCTTTCCTTCTTTGTTTAAAGTAGAAAGTATTCAGGAAAGTGTACATAGGCCAGTAAAAAAGGCAGGGTGTTTTTTTCCCCTTTGCAAATCTTTTGTAATCTTCTGGCTGACAGAAAAAGTAGCAATTGGTACAGACGATTTTAAATTGCTTCTGTGAAAGTATTTTAACACATTGTCAAACTTTAGACCTTTCTGATTGGAGGCTATATATTTTTTGGATCTGAAGAAATATTTCAGTAAAAGAAGAAAGCCATGCATAATAGGAATACTACTGCTTCATTATGCAAATAATGAAAAATTATTTGTATACAGAGCATGATTTCTTTAATGCGCTTTTATTTTCCCTCAAGAATTTAAACCAAAGGATTATGCAGGTCAAGAAGAACTTGAAGAACAAAAGCCATTCATGATCAAGCTCCCAATATGGACTTACATTAGTAAAAACATTTGAATAGCATTTTATAATAGTAATCTAAGTAGCTTATGTTAACTCTGTAGTAACTAAAGCCAAGCATAATTTTCATGCATTCTTTCAGAAGACATTCATTATTTAAAATATGTAAAATATGCAATCGGTGTTCTGGAACATCTTTCCATTAAGAAGAAAGAATTTGGAAACAACGCTAGCAATTTCAGGTGAGGAATGGCATGCCCCTTTTCAAAAATAAGAGATTGTTTCAAAGAATTAAGGCAATTAAATATTTTCACTCAGAATTGATGCCAATAATAATTCCTTACTACTGCCTTTGTAGATTTCAATGTGTTTGAGATTATTAACAGAATCCCATCTATGATAAGGTCTAGACTATGATCCCTGAACTTATTCATGCATCTAACTCACTGTGGAATCAGTAAATGCTAAGTACCTAACTATATTTGAGGAAGTAGAACTTGTGCCTGTTGACCTGTCAAGCAATTGTCAGAGACAAGAAATGGGCTCAATTATTCCATGTCACTTTTTAGAATAAGTCTCTCAAAAGTCTCTGGAAACCTTTCACAATACTGAACCATACAATATCTAGAAGGTACATCTACTTTCAATGGAGAGATTGTGTGTAAGTGTGGACAGGACATAAATAATGTCAGCCTAAAAACATCAGTGCTTCCAGACAGTCAGTTATCAATGATTTAATTTTTTTTGGTAACAGCTCTGCAATTATCTGGTGAGCAAGCATTCTAAAATCTGAGAAAATTTCAGATGTGTTTTGTCACCTGTAGCTTGTAACATATTACCCTCAGCTACTCCTACAGGAAGTGACATTCTTTTCATCAGGCTTCTTAACTACTAATTAACTAGAATAAAGTGATGAAATATGAAACAAAAAAAGCCAGGGTGTTCAGAACCTCTAAAATATTTCTTGCTTATCATTAGAATTACTTTATGTATCAGTATGGAGAGAATACATTTTCCACAGCTGAGGAAACAGTTGGCCTTAAAAATTCTTCCCATTTTTTGGTTAGTGTTGTAGGGACTATGGAGTAAAGTACATTAATCATTGGACTTTCTGCTAGCAGAGTGATCTGATTTTCCCTGTGGAAGTGGAAATCTGCTCTCCATAGATAGATGAGCCTTCATGCTCCTTCATCTCTCAGCTGCTTGTCTGAGACTGCAGTAAACCCTTTAAGATGAGCAACATTCATGGAGTTCATTGGGAGAAACGTCTTCTGGCTATTGGCATCCTGCAAGGATCTGACAGTACAAGGGCCAAACCTCAAAAATATATTTAGGCAAGCACGTTAGTCAAGCTAGAAATATATTTGCTCTCCATGGTCATTTAATCCCACAGAATTAATAGATCAATTAGGCCAATGCACCATTCATGTGAAGACATTGGGCAAATGAGGATGATCTGCAGACAGTCCAACTGCTTCTCATCAGGAGGTATCTCCTAAGAAGACAAATGTCACAGGCTGCCTCTACAAATGTCCTATGTCCACATCTTAGGTACTTTCCTGGATCCCTGCTTTTGGGAATAGTAGCAGAGAGGACCTGAAGGTCACATCTACATGAGAGGTATCACAGGAGACAATTGAAATAGAGGGGATAACATTGGCAAGATGTAGTAGTAGGAGGATATTTTTATATCAATAATTGGTGTAAGAAAGGTATAAGGGCTTTTGAGGGGGGAACAGGGTGTGCAGTGTTGATATGCTGGAGTCCTGAATGGCCCAACTATGCTTTTGAATCCTTCCTGGTTAATAGAAAACCTTATAGTGAAATGTTATTAAAGAATAAACTGGGGTGTAAGAGAAAAAAGAATTGTTTAGAACATTCATTTTAATGAAACTGGAAAAGATGGAGAGTTTCTCAAGGAGGACCGGCTTCTCTCAGAGAGGAATAGATTTAAAATCTATTTCACTGATATAACTGAAAATCCGTGACTGAAAACTCTAGCCTTGAGAAGTTACAATACATCATAAGAAAAAGGTGAGTCAACATGTAATGTTTCAATTATAGGGTTCTCAAGAGTACACAGGTGGTGTAATAAGTAAGGTCATGGTCTTTCCATCAGCAGTACCCCTGCTATTGCTGCAGTTGCTATGAATGGGAAACAATAATACTTATGATTGTGAAAAGACCAAAGTTCAGAGCAGATCGATCTAATGTTCTGAAAGGTAAATAGATAAAGATTTGTTATGTAAGGAGTGCTATGGTATTTATACTGGATGGTCTATCTCTGTGTGGTGGTCATCCAAACCATGGGGATAATTAATATATACAATAGCAGACAGCAATGATATTTAAAATATTCTCCCCCTCTCCAAGGACATTATTATTTCAAACAAGTGTCTTTTAAACCCAGATTTATTTTCTTTTCCATTCTAAATTGGTTTGTGAAAGAAAGATCAACAAATTGGATATGTTCCCAATATGGCCACCCACCAAACCTGCTAGGTTATGCTCTGCACTGGGAGTTTGTGGAGTTGATTCTGTTCCCAGCTTTGCCATCATCTAACTGCACTATGTGCTTGTTAGATGGTTTCTCTCATCTTCCCACATCTGTATTCCATTTTCTCTGATTTTTCCCTGACTTTGCTCTGTCTGTTTAGAGTAAGCTCCTACAGACTTGTGGTAGTGCTCATCTTTTTCTGCTGTTGTGGCTTTGGCCTGTGAGTGATAGTAAGTCCTGATAGGCTGTCTCCATTAGAAACTAAAAATGACTGTAAATTCAGATGCTTCTTTGATTATCATCTATCACCAATGACATGATGACCTACACAATGCTTAATAGTAACCAATGTGGCCTGTATTAGTGATGTGACACAGTTTTTCTGTCTCAAAACTTATTTGTGAATGGGATTGTTGTGCTTCAATAGAATAGGAATATGACTTTCAAGGGCCCTAATATAAATGGAGCTCCTCAAGAAAACATCTGTCTGATTAGAAAGGTAAGAACAGATTGAGTAAGGAAGCACTAGGGAATCTTCATTTTCCATTCCTACCTCACTTTCCTTTATTTCCTAAGCAATGGGGAAATTTAGAAAATCACAGATAGCAGGGGATTAAAAAAATTGACATTAAAGGAACACAAATTCACTTCAGACATAAGCAACTCAACAGGGAACACTGCACTGGTGGCTTAATCAATGAGGCTGTGGCTATCTTGCCTAAGGGATGTTTCATTCAAAGCAGCACAGACTCAGTGCCAATGACCATCCATCCACCCTGGAGAACTAGTTCATCTTCTTTCTCTGAACAGTTTCTGCATCTGTTAATTCTAACACTGAACTTGACAATTCTTTGAAATACAGGCTGTCCCTTTACTTTCTTGATGGCACTTGACAAGTGAGCTTCTGAAACACAACTGCTCCATTTTTTTAATGGACATCACACATAGAGAAACTACACCAGGAAGGTTTGCAGTAGAGTATGCCACAAGTTCAAGGAAAAACCCACTCTCTCGTTTCTACCCTTTCATAATCAAAACTATAAATACAAGACAAATGGGAATTTCAAACTCCACATTAATTTTAGAGTATTTTCAGTATCCTAAGTGGATGCAACATTCAGGTAATTTGTTGAAAACACACACCTGATTTGGATTACTAAAAAAGAGCGTTAGCTTTTTCATTTTCCAATCTTGTGCCTTAAAACTCCTAACCTTAATATTGTATTAATACAACTTTTTTTTTTTTTGCATTTTAATATTTTATCTTAGTTTAAAATGCAGTGAAATAAGTGACTGTGATTTATACAGTAAGCTAATAGTATTGTCAAATCCATTCAGTGTCCTTTTACCTCTAAGGCTCTTTTCTAGTGAGTTATCAAATGAAAGGGTATTTTAATCACTTATTTAAAGCTAGCAGAGTATTCTGAGAGTTAATTACTATTATATCGTAATTCAGAACAAATAAAACCCCCAATAATATTCTGTAATCATTGCTCTTCTATATCCCCCAAATGCAAAACATTCTTAATTATGCAGAAAGCTAGACATGGCTAATACAACTATTTGGCACTATCAGATTTTGCAGCTACTTTTCCCTCGCCCTGCCTGCTGCAGAAGGGAAGTAGGCTCTTTCATTCTGTGAAAAATACCCATCAAAACTCAGAGAAAGCCAATTGAGGTGTCGTTGTCCAACTTTATCTACCTGTTATTAAGATTTTTGAAAAGAGACAAAAAATGTTGAATTTCCTTTGACGTATTCTAAATCATTACTGATTTGTTGACACTCACAGGGTTACTTTGGTGGCAACAAAGGAAAATTTTCAAAGGAGTTGTCAGACAAAAGGAAGATGTATTTGTGAGTGGAAGAGACAAAGGAGAAAATAGATTTACAGAACTTAGAGAAAGTTGCTTTCATTTTTTTCCCTTGGTGTGTGTTTATTTATTAAAGAAATGCCACATGCATTAAAAAAATTCATAAGCCAAATACAAGCAACCTCCTCATAAAATTCCATTTCTATATTTCTGTTCCAGGGACACCTTTTCTGTCACAGGAGTGTTAATTTCATCTGCTTGACAGCTCTGGAAATAATCTACGTATTTTAGGAGTGAAATCAGAGGTAGAAACACATTCACACAATGCAGTCTGTTTCCTGTGTGAATCTAAAATCTAAGCGCTGTCCCTTTAAAGGATACCTTGCTATCTTGATAGAGAAAACTAATGAGGTGGCCTTTCTAGGGCTAGTCACATAATAGCCATGGTGACAAGGACCTCTATCAAGAAATAAAGCAGAAGATAAATGAGATTTTTCTAATATCCCTTTCACCCATTGTTCACAAGTGTCATGCGATACAGCTTCTATTTATCATGAGATAGTAGATACTGGACACTATTTTGTAAAGGAAGCCTAAATTGCAACATTGTATTATTAACAGCCAATAAACACTCTTTAATCCTCGCTGTTATTTTTGTAACTGTGAAAAACCACATTTGTTTGTTTATTTATGGACCTAAAGGACATTACTTATATTTGTAGTGGATATCCACACAGCATTTATCAGCAAAACGACGATACATGTTTCAGTTGGCTGCCCTGAAAACTAGTCCCACTGACCCTGAGAAGAAAGATATTCCACCTACACCTCATTTTTTCAACTTTCCAGCTTCCTTTATTTTACACAATATTGTTAATACAACATCCCAAACTCCAACACAGTTTTCAACTTTGCCCTGTGTCCCAGCCACACCATATGTGGAGGGCCATCCTGCTTC
>JAOXNG010000001.1:5705541-5715953 GCA_028566535.1 Scolopax minor | reverse complement strand
TCAGGACCTAGACAGTTAGGCAGCTTTTCATAATACCTCAACTACAATTCAAATGTCACACAAAAACAGACTTGCCAAGCCTACCAATCAACAGTTTAGAGATTGCCATATGAATTTTGAAAAATAGAGCAAGTAAGGTAGAAGAATAGTCCCTTCTAACCCATAATGTGTCAGATCTTTGACTGTACATGATCCATCATTGTGACAAAGACAACATTCGATTAATTTACAGTCAGTTTTATTGCTGATTCTACCTACTTCATAGTCTGTGCTACAATTTAGCATAGTCAAGTGGCCATACAGAGGGAAGAACTGGATATTTGAAGTATCCTTCCCTCAAAATAGTCCATGTTAGTTAATAGCACCAGTATTATTTACTCTGGGAGCATGCACTTGAACAAAACAGAGGGTGCATACAGCAGATAAAAAACAGATTAAAACAATTTGTTTTAAAAAGGTAAATTATGTATGAATAATTTATTCAAAATGTTCCATGTAATTAGCTATACAGGAATTATTTGGTAATAACTAAACCATTAGTGTGCACTTTCTGAATTAACATAACAACCTCTACTGTCAATCTATGAAAATGGTATAGGAACTCAACAAGAGTTTCTCACATAACTGCTTTTGCATAAGCAGCTTTGGTGCTTCTGAAACTATTTTGGCTGGATTAACAGCACCAGATGCCCTGGATATGAATATTACTTTTAATTTTAAGATTTCTTTCACTGATTGGTATCAGTGCCAGTCTCTGTCCTGAAGAGCTTGAACTACAGTATTTTGCCTAAAGCTTCACAGTTACCTTTCTTACAGCATAGCCAAAATAATACATCACTTTTGCTGTCTTATCTCATTTATCTCAGGTTCTGGAATGGTTTCAGTATGAAATACTCATCATTTAAGACTTTCTTTCCTTGGTGGCCTTTGCTCTAGGGTTTATGTTCTTATTATGGTACCCCATTAGAGGTACTATTTGTTCTGTTCTTCCACCTTCGTTCTGTGTGAGTGTGGGTTAAGGTGTTAACATAATCATTTAGCTTGTTTCTTTTCCTCCCATCTCTGCTTCCTGGGGTGTACAGAAGAACAGTGAGGTGAATGATTGCTAAGGACAGAGAACTGGTCTGAAATCTTTGACAGAAATTTCTCAAGAAATGAAAACTGGCAAAAGCTGAACTAAGCTCCAAGTCAAATACTCTCTTAAATATGTTCAAATAAAGCTTCTGATTCCAGAAGCACAGACCTTAGCTGACTCCTGAAATGTCACTGGGTACAGAAATTTCCAGATATTGTTTTTCTGTCTCTCCTTCTTTGGTACTCCAGCTCAAGCTTCACTGATCTTGACTGAAGCTGTTTGTCTCAACACCACTAAAACCCTGTTATTTGGGTCTGTATGAAGGGGCTTCAGAGAGTGTTTGCAAGTTTCTAAATCTCAGATCTGTTGAAATGCACCAATGCCTAACTCTTGACCTTGTGTTTCACAGGAGCCTTATCTGGTATAAAAGATGGGTTAGAGGCATTGGATCAGGGTCACACAACAATTTAAAGCTCTCTGCTTTGTGGTGGAGAGGTCTAGACAATAACACTGACATATGAAAGGAAGAAATCCGAAGTAAAGTAACACACGGGAAAAAAGGGAAGGCAGGAGGGGAAAGATTCAACATGGAGCATAAAAATGAGTGAGAGGTGGCAGGGAAAAACCCAGAGAGCTGAACACTGGACTTTCGGCTGGACGCTAGCATGGGCCAGAGAAGATACATACAATACTGTGTTACTGTCTAAATTTTATCAAGCTGCCTGGATGGCAATGACCAGTTTCTTTAGAACTTCTCTTATTTTGATGTCTAGTGTAACATAGAAGTTCAGGAATTGCCATGACAATGGCAATGATGGGAAAAAATCCCCTTCCAAATCAAGCAGAATGGGAATCAAAACCTGACTTTTCCTCTTCTCAACGCTTTATCCAAAATGGGTTGTCAGAAAAACAGGGATCAGTTGCTATCTGTCTACTAAGATGACATAAACCAAAATCACACACACAAGCACTTCTGAGTGTCTGTGAGCTGTACTTTGCTCTTCCATTGTCTGTAAACTGAAAGCTTTTGGTTCTTGTTGCTTGCTTTTTCTTTTCTCCTCCTAAATATTGCAAATCTGTAAAACTCACTTTAGGAAAATGTTTCAAGCATAGTTCAGCAAAGATTAAGGATCAATTTGACTATGAATTTTGCCAAACATTGTCCAAAAAGTTCTAACCAAATTTGTTTAGGAGCTCCTTTGGTATCATCCATTTGTCATTGGCAAGCAAGCCTGATGGACACTGTCCAAATACATATGTGTTTTGCTGTTTGGATTCTCAGCTGAAAGAATGGACTTGATTTTCAAAAGTAATGAGTACCTAAGCAAGCCTGCTGATTCCAGATGGCTGAAGACCTTTGATGGTCTTTCAAAGTGTAGGATGTAATGATCCACTGAACATCCCCAAAGGAGGCAGTCAAAATTGATGAACATCACTGAAAATGTCTTAGTTTTTCTCATGATTTCTAAAATTCATACCAGTGACACTCACCTCTCTTGGGGGAAAGTGTAGTCATAAGCCTAAATTTGCAGAAGTAAAGAACTGCAGACAGCTATGCTAGAAGAGGACCAAGGAGCACACAGCAGAGTTCTCCCTTGGAAACAGGCAGTGTTATTGTGCATTGTATCTTGCTGTCAGCATTACATTTCAGAACTGAGCATGACACCCCAAGCATGCCTGCTAAACCAAACGTGAATAAAAATTCATATTACAGCAGTTCTGTTACCAGGAAACCTCTATTAACGATGTCCAATTTTGCTTCAATATACATATCCCATGCTTAAGTATATGGCAGGCTCTATTATTTCTGTGTGTGTTTGTGTGCCTGCTAAAATTTATAGTGTATAACCATTCAATTGACACTGCATTTGAAAAGAAAGCTCTGCAAATACAATGAATGTGCATAAAAATCTCTCCTGTAAGAAAGCAGAAAAAACTTCTTTTTACAATGTATTGTATGCAAAGAAGATGCTGATTTGCTTTGAATGTTTCATGGGGGTTTTGATATCATCTAATTTGCCTGAACTATTTACAGCATCAGTAAAATATGTTCTTCATTTTACAAATGATAAAATATCAGACAACTAAGGCATATGTTTGAGATAGCAAGGAATTTGGTAACTTCAGTCCCCTTCAGGGAAATGCAATCAAAAATAATTAAGAAAAAAAAAATCATTTCCACAGTCTCCTTGCAATCACCTTTTTAGATCATTTTAGCTTTTTAGCCTATGATGTACATAAATTTAATTTATAATGTGGAAAGGAGACTTGTGGAAAGAGCTTTAGCCTTGTTTCCTCCTTACGGCCACTCCTCTCTGGGCTCTTGAGTATTTTTCTCTCTTGAGGGAATTTTGTCATGTACTAAACATCCTGTTAAGTTTTGTGGGAGTAAAAGGACATTCACACACCCTTGAAAGATGAACATCTTTGCGTTGGTTGCATCCAGATCAGAGATAGATTTCAGGGGCATATCGTAAATATAATTATGCCTGTGTCTCTCCCGAAATACCTCATTATACCTCTCCCCTTGATATATCTCAGCTGGAATGACTTTCTGCATTCTGTGTTAAAAGGGCATTTTTTTCAGATTATATATACCTTCTTAGTAGATGCAAAAAATTATAAAAGTAGCTTATGGAGAACTGTCAGATGTAGCCTGTGGTTAAAATATTAGCTATTAACCAATTTCAGATTCCAGGAAAAAAAACAAAACAAAAAAGCATCCCTTTCTGCTAAGTGTTCAGTGTAAGAAACATGAAAAATTGTCTCAATACAAGTCACATATGAGAGATGCTGAAAGTCTGTCTGCTGAGAAGCTCATCAGAAGTACTAAGTGAAATAATTTGATTCTCCAGGTGTATGTCCGGGTACTTACAACTTTCTTTAAGCCCTTCTGTTGTGTTACATCCAAGATATCTATGTTTCCACATTTTTGTAACATTAGATAAGTATGAAAGCACATTATGTATACTTTACTTTTTAAAAAGCTACATGTTTATCTATTATAAAATGAATACAATAATCTGTAGATCAAAACTCGTAACGCCATTTCAATGGCTGGGCTCCAGGTTTGTATTCAGAGACAATCCTTCAGATCTAAGTGATAATAAATTATTTTCTAACAAGCACCACCCTGTTTTAAATATTAAAGTGCATTGCACAAAGTGACAACCCCCCCCAAAATACAATGCTTCATCATGCAAGAGCATCTCACTTTTTGCTTACCACTTCCACTTGTACTTTTAGTTTTCCAACTGTTCAAACAGAAACTCTGTTTTGGTAACAGCTTGTTGAGAGAACTCTGTGTTTTCCCAGTATGTACTTGAAGAAGATTAATGAGTCTTACTAACATGCCAAGTCAATCTGTTCCCTTCTGTCAATCAACTCCCGCAGAACAAGTATGTCTGTCTCACTGGCTATATTTTCATGCAGATACACTGCAAAAGTTTAATTAAAACACTAACCACAACTGATCATGAAATACATTCCAGAACACGATTTAAGAAATAATTGGGTAGGTATTACGTCAGCCTTTTTATAAAGAATTTTTTATTCAAGGGGTCAGGGAGGACAAGGGAAAGTCTAAACAATATGAACAATTTGACAGAATAATTCTTGTGATTGAATTTTGTTTTTCGTTGTCACTTGGTTGGGCTTATTTTTAAAAATGATATCTACTTGCAACTTCCTACTTGCCTATTGCCCAAGAATAAATAATTTACATTTAAAAGGCAGTACAGTATCACTCTTACCTTGCTTGATAGGGGGGTGAGGAGAAGAAATGTTGTATGTAGGGAAAGCAGATGACAATTTTTGTGAGACATGTCAGCAAGAAATAAAGTATCAGCCTATTCTATTGTATCCATTTTTAAAGAAAGAAAGATGGGGATTTCTCATTCCCTTGAATTTTGTGGCATTCCAGTGTGTGTAATACATTGCCATCACTGGTGCAAGTAGAAAGTTGTGGGTAGTATAGTGCTATCTACTCTACATTGCTTACATCCCGAAAGACTGTAGGCTTCAGGTTTCAAACAGTTAAATTTGCCATATTATAATTTAACTGTGAGTGAACCAGAGCACCAATGAATTAGCCAAGGCAGTCAGAGCTGACTCTGCAGAGGGAGCAGTCCTTTGAGAAGGCAGCAATAGGAGTCAGGGGAATAGCCAAGGAGAAGTCAGTTATGTTAAGGGAAAAAATGAGGGACTGGAGCAGAAGCAAAGAGAAAGTTCATTTGTAGAAGACTGAGTAGCAATTACAAAGGACAAGAACCTGAAAGCCTGAAAAGCATATCTACTTTCATTACTTAAGTTTTGCAGTGATTGTGATTTGCAGTGATTGATCAGAATATAAAAATAGAAAGCAGACTAAGCAGTAATAATACATAAAGATATATATGTATATGTCTTGAATAGATTGTTAACAACTGTAATTCCTCTTTTCCACTGAAGTAAAACTATTTCCCTTAGCTTTCCTGGTTAGCAAGGACATCCAATAGGAAAATTCAGTAGGACGCAGAAAAGGGGAGTTAAGACACTGCAGACAAAGCCAACAGCTGAAACACATTTATTTTTTCATAAACAGTAAATGTTAATCAATCGGACTAATAAGAGAACATTAAGAACAAGGGCTGATTATGCTTGCAGAGGTATTACATCACCAAGGGAAAAATATCAGCAGTCACATGGTCTATTTCAGAGACTGTACCTGTGGTCCCTACCCATCATGCTAAGTGAAAGAGGAGCCAGACTATCCCAGGTTTTCTAGTCATTGAAGGTGTAGCCTGAAATATTGAAAAAAGTTTCAGTGGAAAAAATTTCTTCAGGGTCATGGGGCTTTGTCCCTTACCCCACCAGGTGCTTGTAGCAGTTCTGGCACTGACCAGCACTTAAAAAGAGAGATCCCTTAAGAGTTGCCTTTCTGGCTCTTTTTTTTGGTCCCACATTCATAAGCCAAGAGAAACTGGTAGATCCCATCTTGTTCTCAGCTGACTGTAGGTCAGTCCTCACAGTCCTTCTGGACCCAAACGCTCACTTCAGTCCTCTAGTTGTCTTGCAGTTTCTGTCATATCATCTGCTCTTGGTGCACTTCAACAAGTAGAATCAGTTTTGAAATTGCATCCTGGATCAATGTCTCTCCTTTATATATGTCTGTGAGAAAAAGAAAAAAATCCAACTATGTTATTTCTTTGCATGATCAGGAAAACAGAAGATAATAAACCACATAAATATCCAGGCATGTACTACCGAGACCTCTACCCAGAGGTCAAATTTTGTAACTTTGCATCTGGAGCCAAACCTGATTGTGTTGCCTTGGAGATCATACAAAGAACAAATAATCAGAAAACTACAAGTAAAGAGAGTCTTGTAGAAATGGACAAAAGTCTTTTACATTTTTATAATCTACAGGTTATGCTGTTGGTGATAGAGCAGAGAATGGTGGAGTGAAATGGGATGAGCTCCTACTAGACCACATTCTCTATCAGGCTTGGGAATGTCAGCAGAAGATGGAATTTGGTGGGCTGGGTGAGGTACATGAGTGGAGTCCAGGCAGAGGGGTGAGAAAATGGGGTGAGAAAGAGATGCTGCTGCTATGTATCACTGAATAACAGTCTGATTCTACAGCTAGTTGACCTCATGGTCTTTTGGAACCTAGGTTTCCAACTCTTAGGATCTCTGGAGGGCAGAACTGGGTGGCCCAGATCAGACATATGTTTGGTGTTGAAAGAAGGAGAGACAGGAGGACACTGCAGGCTGGGATCATCTGGTCAGGTCAGAGATGACCAGACTTTTTTCCATGTGCAAACACTGAAGCAGCAATAACATTTTTGATCATGATGAAACTGTTTGCTTGGAGAACTTCCATCTGGCTGTGTTTAAATGTCTATACTGTCTAATTAAAGGGAGGTTCTCTTTTTATGTACTTAGAGCTTCAGAGCAAGTTGGGGAGTGTATCAGTTCCCGAGGTCATGGTGGGAAGTTTTAAGACAAAAAGGAACGCTGACATGCTGTTGTTGCAGTCATGCCCAGAGTGCCACATTCAACATCTGGTCCCTTGGCAGGATCCATGTGCCCCCCACTCACACGCCCCCTCTCCGTGTCCCCTCCAACAGAAATGTACTCACCAGAGGCCAGCTCTTGGGCTGTGGAAGGGGTCTGGCTGTGCCTGGAGAGATCTGGGAAGATCATTTCTTGGACGATGCCACCAGGTCTGAGTTTGAAAGTGGTCTGAGCCTGAGTTGTGGTGAGGAGGACCCCTTGCCGAGGTGGCCCTAGGACTTCTGTTGGACATTCAGCTCTGTGCTGCTGACAACAGTCTGTGAACACTTGACCTACCATCCATGTATCTTATAAAAATAAACTTAAAAAGGAAAAGTGCATCTCACAGTCCTAGCTGTCTCAGTCCTTCTTCTGAGGGAATATCTTTCTTTACCTTTTGTTTCTGAACTGAGCACTGCTCAGCTGACACAAGCTTCTCAGCCTGGCTTCTCAAAGTAGTGTTTCATTTTTCAGAGAGTTTTTCCATAGGTCTTAGCAGAAACCTACACCATGGTTCCATCTAAGGGCCAGCATCATTCCTTCCCCATGAGTTGCTGTAGCAGTAACAGTGGGTGAGGAGTTCCTTCATAATTACGGTTTCTTTGTAGAGGCCTGATAAAACTTGATATTTCTTGGGAGGAGGGGACTGACAGGGCAAGAGAATTCATGACAGTGCTGTTACATCTATGGTTCATGTACAGGCAGAACTTGAGCATAATGATCCCACCATGAAGAACTTTTCCTCCCAACTTCCTACATAACCCAGAGTGGACTCAAGCTGGAAAGCAAGACACTGGGCAGTCTGGATTGTAGTGCAGATTTAAACCTAAATGTATATGATGGCATAGATGTGATCTATGTTACTTGAGAGTATGTGTCCATGGGGAAAAAGAAAGGCTTGTCTCCTCTGTTGGCTCCATCATCAGGAATGTAGAGTAGGAGACTGACATAGAAAACCTTAGAAGAAGCTGCTGAGTCCTCAGCAGTCTGGTGAATCCAGCAAGGGAGCAGATTCTTCCTCTGAGATTCCCAGGGCTAAGTGGACTCAAAGAGCTCTCATACTCAAGGTTATATTTTGTTTTGTTTCCTTTAATATGAGAATGCAAAGATGTTCCTGTTGAGTATAGAGTGACATCTCCAGATTTTGTTAATTAGGTCTAAGTATGCATTTCTGCACTGAAATTTCAAGTAGGATATCCTGAGAGAAGCCTTGGGAAAGGTTGGGGTTTTTAAAAAAAATATTTTTAATGCTTTAAACTGTGGCTTTCGCTGGCAAACACAGCAAATGAAAGGTTTCTATTCATTAGAATGCCCAAGACAAAGAGCATTAGAAATACCATATACATTATAAAAAGTTGATAATTTAATTGTAGTATTGAATAACTGCAGAAGCCCAGCACATGCCTACATAAACTGCCTGTTTGCATTGCATAGTGTGGTTAGGATATGTCTAGGTAACTAGTATGGAAGCTTAATGTATGAACTTTCTTTAAATTGCTGATTATATCCTTAGGCAGGTTTTAGTGAATTAATAGGACTTGTTGGCTGGTAAAAAATAATCATGAATCCTACTTTGCAGAGTACTCTCTGACATAAATATTTGCCTTAAAGGTAGTAAGTTTTAAATGAGTCAGTTAATACACATAAAAAATATAACGTATAACATGAACAAAATTAGCAAATCTAATTTAGCTATGAAGCACTTCTCAGAAAATTAACTCTCATTTATGCTTACACATTTAACAAGGGGAGGCCACATATTTCTCAGCCCTACAACAGGTCATAACAGAAGAAATATCATCTTGTCCCAAGAACTGGTTTTCATTCTTCTTGAAAGATACTTTCTTTATAATCAAGTGAGATCAATACCTTGATTTATCAGAATGACACATTTAAACAAGGCACAAAACTCTGCCATAGAAGTTAATGAAGACTGAGTGCTCAGGGGATTTTTAACAATTCAGGTTTCTTTGGGAAAGTGAGTGAGGATGTGATTAATTCTGGCTTTTTCTTCTCTGTCTTGTAACAGATCAAATGTATGAAAGTGACCCAGAGTTACCTGTTTTACTTTAAAAAAAAAAAGGCAGAATCCCCCCGATACATTCTCTATTAGCCTTACTGCATGATAAACAAGAAAAAAGAATTCAGATGTGGCAGGTGCAAACTTATTGCTGCATTTCTGTGAAATTTAAAGACAAAGCTTTAGGAAAGACCATTCAATATATATTTGCTGGACCTAATAAGAGCATCTGATAACTTCTTATAACACTCCAGAGTTTCCAGCACTTGGACTCTAAAAGATATCATCAGAAAGTTTCATAGAGTGTAACTTCCACAACTCTACTGACTTAATAATTAAAGATACCTCTCAGACTCAATGCACATGCTCCAGCCAGAATGATGCCACTCAGAAATAAATTGCATGTCTGTTTAAGATTCTTCCCCAGCAGTATTAGAATCTGTCCAGTAAAATGATACAAACTAAATTTGCCATAGTCCTAATTTACATTGCCATTAATGAGAACACAAGTTTTAAATCACAGACATAGAAGTACTATTGTGCATCTAGGTTATTTCAGCTCCACTCAGGGTGATAAGGCATTCTCTAGACAATTGTAATTATGAGTAATTTGTAAAAGTAATAAGAACTGCTTTTTATTACAGGCAATAAAAATCAATTCTTCATTCAATTATCTTTCCTGGCTATGATATGATAGCTGCCCTGAGTGAGTGCAACAGCAAAAAAAAAATGTTCTAAGGACAAGAACTATTAAAGAAAAATACAACAGCACTTAAAAAAAAAAAACTATGAAATTTTATCTCCATTTCAACATCTTGTCATAAAGACGTGGTAATAAATACCTGGTACTATTGTTATCATCCTTCTTTTTCATTAAGACCCAAACTTCACATATATTCACATAAAATTAAGCACAAGACCAATTTAATTGATTCAGTAGAATAATTATTGTGGTTAAGGTAAAGCACAAATGTGAATCTTTGAAGAATCAGGGTGATGGTGAAAAATATCATCAAGCACTGGCTGGCTGCAAGGTCCCAAAGAGTGTTGCTCAATAGATTTAATTCCAGCTGGCGGCCGGTCACAAGTGGTGTGCCTCAGGACTCAGTGTTGGGACCATTTCTGTTTAAGATCTTTCTTGATGATCTAGATAAGTACATAGGGTGTATCATTAGCAAGTTCGCAGATGACACCAAGTTAAGCAGGAGTGTTGATTCACATGAGGATAGGGAAACTCTACAGAGAGACTTCGATAGATTGGATCATTGGGCCAACATTAAT
>JAOXNG010000001.1:5688305-5705441 GCA_028566535.1 Scolopax minor | reverse complement strand
GTGGGTGGGCATTGGAATAGGCTGCCCAGGGAGGGGGTTGAGTCACCATCCCTGGATGTGTTTAAGAGTCGTTTAGATGTGGTGTTGGGGCATATGGTGTAGGGAAGAACTTTGTAGAGTATGGTAGATGGTTGGACTCAATGATCCCAACCTAGATGATTCTATCATTCTATGATCTATGATTATGCATGTGGTTATCTTCCATGCAATAAAACTTGTTGAACTCCAAATCAAATATTAACTCCACTTTTAACATGAATTAGAGCTTAAAATCACAGATACTTTTTATTTAATAAAACATGCTTTTTATGCTTCAAGGGAAGGTGTTTGTTCATTTTGAATAGATGCAGCTTTGGAGAGAGATTTTGGACAAACAAGAAAGTGTCTGAGGCCAAGTTCCTGTTTTTTATTTGTATTTTTCTTTTTAGTTTCAAACTTTTCTATTCCATTACAGGGTTCTGGGAACAAAATCAAACAAATTAACCTGTCTAATAGGCCCATTTAATAAAAATGTTTTGCATATTTTGAATTTTTTTATACATTTTTCTTTCCAGGGGAACTGGAACTGAGAAACAAGTGTGTCAAATTTCATTTTGGAGTCGGGACCTGATTTTTACTTATTATCTTAGCCTTCCAGCCAACCTGTGGGAAGGATGAGTAAAGAAATTCAGGGCGATAAAGGTATTCAAGCCCAAAAGTGTGATTAGGTGACTTGCTATGGTATTACTCATTTTCTCACCTGCCAGAGATGTGAGATTTTAATGGAAGAGATAAATTGAGCCCCCACTGCAGAAGGGATTTGGGGATGGGCCACTTTAACCCACTACCTTTGATCTCCCCTCATGGTATATTTCATGGAATTTTGATTTAGAACTATAAAAATAAGCCTCACTAAGTCTGCACAAAGTGAACCACTCTATAAAGGCTGTTTAATGAGCAAACTATTAAGGATTAGATGAATCTAAAAGGTTATTGGAGGGCCAGTTTTTTCAACCTCTATAGAATAACGCATCTCTACTAAGACAGCAACAAATGTCAGCTGAAGTCAGCAGCCATTTGTGGACCATTTTATTAAAAAATCCATATAAAGTATATCCTTTGGATCATGTTCTTTTTTTTCAGCCTTTCTCAAATCTTCATCTGCTTACTTGTATATCTCCTTTTTCTTTTATATTGTATGTATTTTAGAAATTCACCTTCTTCTCTTGAGTTCTGTGTGTCAATTACTTAGAAGGGATAAAAAGACCAGTGAGAAATTCTCTGATTAATATTTATCATAAAAGTTTTCAGATCCTCCTCTGAAAAGACCTATGTTAATTGGAAACTTGTACCTATAGCAACAGAAACAGAGTTACATGATTCATAAGCAGAAGACACAGATTTCTTATTTGTCAAAGTTAGTTGACAGGAAAGGCAAGAGGATAAATCTTTTCATATTCAGCTTAGGATTTCAAGGTATCTTACGGAAAGTGGTCCACCTGAGAAATCCAGTTCTTCCACCATTCTGCTTCTACATGAACCAATACTGTTAAATAAGCCTTCATCCTTGCCAGTTAATAACACACTACAATGATATGCTGACAGCATATCAATATGTTGGTAGCTTTGAGACATCTTCTTTTAGAAAAGTCATATAACATTTATGTTCATTAAAACAATTAAATGAATAAACAAATAAAAACAAGTCCATAATATACTGTCTTTCACATATATGTTGATGGTATATATTAGGGATTGATTCATTTTAGTGATAGTTATTTTGCTTTTCTAAGAGATATCCATTTCTTCTTATTCTAAAAGACATATTATTTTATTCCAGAGTGATATATAATTAACTTTTTAAAGATGTCTTAGTTTTCTACAAGACTAATAGAAATATGTGTAAATCAGTTACATTTAGGAAGAATTCTACTGTCTTGGGAAAGCAGATGCCCAACACCTCTGGTTTACCATAGGTAATTCTTTATCTGGCAATTAAACCCTATCTACCTTTTCCATGCTACTTCTATCCAAGGAGTAAAGCAAGTCTTTTCCATCATCTATGTGAAGAACAGCATTGCGTCCCTCTCGTTCACCTTTTATTCACTTAAGTCAGAGGACTCTGCTCATGTATGGTGATCCAGGGGGGCACAGTAAGGTAACATTATGGACCCAGAGCACTGTCCCTGCTGCTGTGGGACACCTTACATTGTCACCTTACTCTGCTCGGCATAATCCATCTGAAGAAGCTCTATTTCCATGAATCCTTGAGCAGCTTTTAGTGTTGCACTCCCTTGGTTTTCCTGAAAGTTAGGAATTGAGTCTAGCTCTCAAATGGATTCAAATGGGTTGGTCTCTGGCAAAGCTTCATGAAAGTAGTTTAAAGAGCAGCATTTTTATAGCAATTACTCTCTCTCCCTCCTCATGACAGAAAAGGGAATCAAACTACTGGGCCTACATAAACAGACATGAAGAAGCAGTACACAGAGATCACTAGTCACTAGACTCAAAAACCTTGAAAGCAAAACCTCTGTTTGGTTTGAACTGCATGGCTTTCCAGAGTAAAATGATGCCCCTTTGTGTGAAATTGATTCAAACAAATCTAGATATCTATAACACAGGCATCTAATGTGAACAAGGAGTCTAGACTCTCAGCTTAGTCAAAGGAGGAAATAAGTGTTTCCCAGAAACAATTAATATCCTCCTGCAGTAGATATCTAAAATAGACCTATAAATGCCTGATTTTCTCTGTTGACTATAAAGGCAGGAATGGAGACCTCTACATTGTAATTTGGATGAGATGAACCTTACTGTGGGTGCTTGTGTTTCCTAGTAAGTTCAGACACCTAGTGATTTAAATCCAAACTTTGCTTGGTTTTATGATCTTCTGTCATTCGTGATCTAAAAGATAAATGTAAAAGGGAAAGCCCATCTGTTTTTAACATTCCATGCCTTAGCAGAGGTTTTAATTCCTGCCTTTTCTTTAAAGCTGTATGTGGTGTCTTGAAATGTCCTCCTTGATAGAAATCAGAAAACTTTCTTCCTGTCAAGGATTCTGCTTTATCTGTGATAACTGATGTATTAGTTCCAACTGTAAAAATAATGTGAAGGTTGGCTTAAAATATTTCACAAGACCTTCCTCTAAATCCTTCAGAAGTCTTCTACATTATTTTCTTTTCTATGACTCTTACACCCTTGATTTTGCTATGCACAATCTCTCCTTTCTTTCTCACTACTTCCTGACTATTGCATTTTGCAAATCTATTTCTAATTGCTAGATTCTTTACATTTTTTCTCTAGATCATAACTGATACTGCCAATTGGTTGACCTTATTCTGTCTTGCTTGATATCCAGGGGACATTTTAGAAAACATCTTTCCAAAATTAAATCACTAAGTGCATTAGAAATTTTTGATCCTTCTTCTCAGCTCTCTATCATTCTGCATGGCCTACAAATTCTTAAGTTACAATTTCTAGCAAAGCCTTTTCTTGGGAACAGCTTCTCAACCTGCCTTTAGAGAAAACATCCAATTCACAAGTAAAAAAGGTGCTCTTAGGAAATAAAAAGGTAATTCTGAGCTGAACTGGAGTACAAATGTATGCAGTTGGTTCCATCAACAAAAAATATTTAATCATTTAGAAAAAAAAATCCGGGTTAAATGCTGTAGTGAATAAATTAATTTTCAGAGTATGATGTACCCATCTCTGGTGTCAACAAGAGGTCATGCATTCCTGACTTCAACAGTGAGTCTGAAGAAGACTGACATAACCTAACCCTGAAATCTCTCTAATGCAAATTTGCTGTCAAAAAAATGGGTGCTCATTATACTGGCAAGATCCAGTTTTAATATTGGCAGGTGTAATGCAATCTTCCCCTGCATGATCGTTCCTTGGTCCTGAGATACACCATCCTTGTTATTCCACTCCTGAAACTCTCTTAAGTAGAGAACTTAAGCATTTGCATAAATTCCCTGAGGATTTAGGAAGAAAATGTTCCAAGGCCCTCCGGGGCTAAGTGTGTATGGTGAAGTATATGAATAAATCTGTCAGTTTTGAATCATTAGGAACGGATGGCTTTAGGGTTGATTTTAAATGGGTGCCAGTATATCTCAGGGTTTTGCTAGAGACAGAGGATGGGCAGGATAAACTTATATTATTCTTCTTGTTTGGATAGGGTTAATGGGAGTGTTACCAGGGATTGTGTGGGAGTTAATTGTATTAGCAAGGAAAGATAGAGAGCCAAGCAGGGTCTGCTGAATGTCATAGCCATTTTTTCCTATTTTATTGCAAACAGTCTAGGTGGCATAAATCAGTACTGGGTCTGTTTAAATTTACAAAATGACTTGCAACTGTCTCATAGTATTTATTTTTTCGTTATGAATTAAAGACAAATCATATAGACGGATAAGAGGCAGTGCTTTAAAACATCGAGTGTAGGCATATATTATCTCAAATGTATACACGCTAGCCTTGTTAATGGGAATATGGACTATTGGTGGAAGTTACAGGAAAGTAAATCACTTATCTTAGAAGTCTGAGCTTTCAGGTTGAATTGTATAGACTATGTTCAAAATACTTTCCAGTCCCTAAGGTAAGGAATTGTATTAGTTTTGAATGTGATGTGCCTCACTCTCCCTAAGATTCTGTGCATGATCTTAAGCATATTTAGTTGAACAACCTCAAAAAAGTCCACAAGGTCTGTTATTGAAACACCTGAGGTTTGATTGGTTGATATGCTAAGGACTTTGGTCTATACAGTATTTGACTTGGAGTTAGAGTGAAAAAAATTTCTGAAAGTCAAAGTTTCTTGACTGCTGTTGGGTTCACAAACCAGAGGTAACAAAAAGACCCTGATATGTGCTAACATAGCTGCCCCAAAAAGCTTAAACCATCAGAGTCAAACACTAATAGAATTACAGCTTGAACTGGAAAACAAAAGCTATAACTAGGGGCAAGGACAAATTCTTTATCTTCTGTGAATTATGTTGGCACAGCGGAAGACAAGTGACTTGCTGTACTTTGCCTTCAAAGTCTGTGTCTTAGACTCAGAATATTGGAGCAATGATACTGAAATACTATCATTCATGAGGTTGGCCAGCTTGTCATCTCCAGGACACGCCAGAAGGATTGGTATGCCCCTGTGCTGTGTAAGTAAGTGAAGAAGACCCAGTGTGCCTAGTAATCCAGAGGATGCATTGTGAAGTTGCATTCTCTAATGGTAGGCTCATTTGGATGTGATATCAAAGAAATATGTATTTAAAAAAACCAAACACAAATTCTGATCTTAAGGGACAAGGGAGAGCACATAGATTGTCTGCAAAGCACTGTGTGCACTAGTTTTTTGCATAAAAAAATGATATTCAGAGGTCACGTTCAAGCATAACTGAGCAGATCCCCTGCTGTGCAGTAAGATGGTCAGCTTTTCCAGTAGGCTGCAGGGAACATTCCCTGGCAGTTTACATGCAGTAGGTACAGATTTACCTACCAGGAGTCAGACTCACAACCCACCTTGGCTTCTAAGACAAACCTCATACTGCTGCACACGATTAGCTGTTACAGTGACATGAACATTAAAACTGCTTCGAGGTGCTAATCTAGAACAGGCTTTTTGCCTTTTGACATTTGTTCAGCAAGAAAAGGTGCAATTTCTTGCTAACTACACAGCTTTCTTATTATTGCTACACTGAAGACTTTATTTTCCTTAGAGAAACCTCTAGAGGCAGTAATCTAGTTTTGAACTCTTGCCATCTACTCTCTTAACAGCAGACTGTGATAATTTTTTTGTTTTAAATATATGAAAAGTGAGCAAAAGCCATAGGTGCAGAAAAACTGATAACAATTTAGAGGTAACTGTGGTAATATTAAGTACATTGAGCTTCTCCAATCTGGACTTTTCCTGAGGTAGGAAGTGCACAAGTAGGCACAGCTCTAATAGGAATTTTTTTCACAGATATTCTGTAATCTGTGTATGAGATCTCTCATTTTCAATAGAGATAATGTAATATAAACTAATATTTTAATATAAATAAAGAATCTGCAACTTTCTATAACTATTTTTTTTTGCTATATCATTAAATGGAGATTACTTTTTTGACTGCTAGACTGTTAATTGTGTTCTGACATTTTGGTCTCCTCTGTTTTTTCAAAGAGTTTGTTGCAGCTGTGAATTTTCTGGCAAAGCAGGGTTCTGTGGAAAAATGCCAATTCTTCTTAAATACAGTGCTCTGAGAAAATATCTCCTTTTATTTTTTTAGTTTTTTTCTATTTTTTTTCCTTGAAATTGTACTAATGCAGGTTTCTGTCAGAAATGAGCTTGGACTCTTGCCAGATTATCTGATAGAAGTCCAGATCTTTTTGGCTTTGAGTAGCCTCAGTGCATCAACTGCCTTCAAGGAAAAGGTGTTGGGACTTGCGGTATCCTCAGCTTCAGCACAGTCCAGGCATATGGGCTGCTTTAGGAATGCATGGAATGTAGATAAGCTCAAGGTTTTAAAAGGCTCTGCACTCCCCAGGAAAAGCCAGAAGTTTGGCAACTGAGAAATGCCCCCACAAACAGCCTAAGAACTGAGTGGGACAGGGAATATGAAGAAAGATGGTAGTCAACAATGAAAGAGGTTCAGAGAATTTGACTGACCTGGACAACACAGATCTCACAAAATTGTCACATCCAGAGCTAGAAAGCCCTAAAGTTTCCCTAGTCTTTTATTTATTGCTACATCAAAGGGTAGGTTTCAGCTTTATTTTTGAGTCCTGGAAATACCAAGATCAACTTCAAGCTCCACAGCTCTGGGGCATCTGAGTCTCACAAAATCCCTCAGGTTCTCCATAGCATTGTGCCCAGAAGGCCAGGACACACTTATTTCTGTTCCATTGTTTGATTTTGTGCACATATGTAGAGATCTGGACTTTTGTTTTTAAAGCTATTTCTCCTTAAAACAAAACAAAACAAAAAAAAAAAAAAAAAAAAAGAAAAAGGGAAATGGAAAAATAAGCCAGCTGCTGGTGACTGATTAATTTCCTTTTTGACACACTATTTTCCTAATGTTTTATTGGAATAGCATAACATTTCCATGGACATGAAATCCAGGAACATGGGCTTTTAATAATCAAACTGCTAACTTAAGTGTCATATTTGGGTGATTAATGAAATGTGTTTACACAGCCAGTTATTCTGTTTCATTTCAGCAACTGTGCAAAAACTCCTTACAGAGAGTATGACATGTTGCTCCCTTTATAGAGCAGTCTCCATATGTTCATTAAGGTGGAAAAAAACAAGGAAGCTAAATGCAGGTGTCAGCTGAAACCTGCAGAGGATCGCTGCTTCATTGGATTGTGCTTTCTTCTTTGATTTGCAATTAACATATTTCTGGACTTCAGACATATGTCATTTACTGTCCCTCGGGAATCAGCATTTCATTTATGTGGTTTCAATTCTTCCTTTTTTTTTTGTTTTTAAATTTTTACTGCCAAAAAGATAGATATCTGAGGGCAGCGAAGTATTCTGCATTCGGCTGCCGAGGGAGGGCATATTAGGATATTTGCTTCTTTCCCTGTTTTTTTTTTAAAGCACGCAGTTATCTTTATGCTGAGGACCTTGAACCCTCTTGGGAAGACAATCTTAAATGAGGAATCAAAACATTTCAGGTTTCTCATCACAACTGTGAATTGAAAAATAAGCACTTACATACCACATTCACTCACATAACTGATGGACTCTCTTCATCCTGCATTTAATGACAAAACACAGCATGTTTTTGTAGTTGTACTGTAAGTGACAAGGTGCATTGCATGGGACTGAACTTCTGTAACCCAAAAGAATCCAGTAAGACAAAGTTTGAGAAAATCCACTGAACACAGCTCCTCCCTCTTTCCTCCTGCCTTCTGTTTCCTCCTTCCTCTCTCTTGACAACCTCTATTGTGTCACTACAAATGAATGAGCCACGTCAATGTAATGGGGACCCTTCCTTGACTAACAAGGTTAGAAACCAGAGCAAACCAGCTTAAAACCTTCTTCTGTAATGGGCTTCAGTTTCTTATCTTCGTGAGAGTGAACAGTGAGACTAGCTGATGCATGGACAGAATTGCCACGGGTCATTATTTCTCTCCTCAAGCTGGCCAGAAATCTGCAGGAGAGAGGCAGAGTGCACATTGGCAAGCCTTGTGGTGGTATTTGAAAGGAGGTAGTTGTCATGCTTAGCATTTCCATGTTGAAAAGCAGGGAAAGTTAGTCATCTAAAATCCTGGGGAGAGGTGGGAAGATAGTTTTCCAGATTAACATTAACAGGAGTCAATGTGTTAAACAAGCAACCGCAGAAATAAAGACAAATGGATGTGCCATGGGTAAGTGAAGACATTTTTTCAGGATTCACTGCTATCTCACAGACTTCCTTCATCCTATGCTGTTTAGGCTTGTAGAAATGTCAGTACATCCTGGTAGATGTATGCATCATTCATTTCTTGAATGTGATAATATCAGCAAGGCTCATTTCTGTGTACTTCACATGGGTTCCTTCTGATGCTCCTTGTCTCAGATTTTTAATATCAGATTCATCTATAAATACTGAACTGTATTACATGCTTTCTTGTACATATATGTGTCCTTTTATTTTTTCCCTGTCTCCTGACTTCATTGGGGTTATGGTATGACCAAGGAAAGGAATGATAGGAACTGTCCTACTGTTCTCACTTTCAAGCTGTGTCCTTATCCAGTATAGTCCTAGAAGCATCATAAAAACATTCAGGAAACCTCAACTTGATGAGGTTCAACTCATTCTTGAAACACAGTATTCTTATCCTAACCTCTTGTAACTGCAAGTTGATTTATGAGCTGAAACTTCTGAAGTGCAAAATTTACCTTGACCTTTACCTGTTATTTCCAAGGAGGTTAAGTAGATCAATACATTTAAGCAGAGCAAAACTTAAAACCTTTTTGTTTAAATACAGAAATCTGTTCTATTTGAGAATGCTTGCAAGAATAAGGGATAGATTTGATAGCTCTGCTGAGCTTCAGGTGTTAAAATTTAGTATTCCTATATGGTGCCTGATTTGTGCTTATACATGGTAAGATTTTGCAGAAGGTTCATGCTGTAAAAAAATGCTCTGACTGCCATGACATGGGCATATTAATATGGGAATACTCAGTATTGGAGCTGCTTTTTGCAATCATATTTTGTATCTGATATATAATGCCCTCCTCAAGAAAATGATTAGGCAGTAGTTGAGGTAAGGGACCTGCATGTTAAACAGCTGAGGTTGCATTGGGCTATTGTATCTGCAGAGAATTGCTTATTGGTAAAATCAGCTCATGCACTGAACTTAGGAATTCCTCCTCTATAAAGAGAGTCCAGCCCATGAAATGAAAGATATCCAAGTCTGTATATTTTCCTCTTCTCAGCTTGTCAGCAAGAAACTTATCACAATCACACGTTCAAGAATGAACTTACCTTATTTTCCTCATGAGTACCTTGCAAACTAGGCAATTTGAGGATGACCTGATGAAAATCTGTATATTCTTTATTGCATATTTAAAGGGTTGCTGTCCCTCTATTTGTTTATGCTTCTTGTCACCTAACATCCCTGTTGAAAACATTTTACTGATCCTATGCTCCAATCTCTCTATTTTCCTATTTTCTGGCTTGGTAAGGAAGGTGGGAGTGAAAATGGATACCAAGGAAATCTGCAAATTTGTTTTCAGAGTGTCTTTTCTATTAGGAAACACATGTTGATCAATGACATCTGATGTTAAAACAGCTCAAAAAATACAGAACATCTCTGCATAGCAACATCTTAAACAGATTTCAAAAATGCAATTCACAGGGAAAACCATAAGCCTGGGAGCACTCAGCTGTCTACACTACACTTTCATATACACTTTTCCTCTTTAAAAGCAGTATTTAAAATTACAGTGGCCACAGTAATTTATGGAGAAAACTCTGAAAAATTCTAAATCAGGATTAGTGTCTATTAACTCTATTAAGTTCTATTTGGCAGGCGACCAAAGTGTCAACTGAGCTCACATTCCTCTTTATCCAGTAACTAATGCTGGAGAAGGCACATGTGAAATATCAAGTGGAAAAAGATGTCCAGGGTAATACTGCAACTATCAGGCCAAATTCTCTGCTGGCATAATTTATAGTATTTCCAAGCCAGATCTTTCAGAATAGCCTGTCTGTCTCAAATTAATTTTTCGTATTCACTTTTTAATAAGCAACTTTCCAAGCAATGAGGGTTTTTTAGCTGCATGACTCCTATTAAAGTCAATAGGAGTCATGTGGCTAAAACCCTATGTGAGGCTTGAATTTATTGGAAATTGGCATCTGGTGCTGAGAGCACTTCTATTGTTTGGTCTTCCTGCCCAATCATTGCTTTCTCCCTGGTCATGTAGCCTCTTACGCGCCAACTTGCTGGAATCTTTATGCCTAACCTTTCTCTTCCTTCCCCAATATGCTTTCACACTAAAAATAAAAGGGCCTCCTCTGTAGAATCATTATTGCCTCATGCTCTTTTGTTTGGATTTTCTGTATGCAGCTTCTTTGTTCAGCCTCAGCTATTGGTGAACTTTGCTGTTGGCTGCAGTGAATCATTGCATTGTTCATGCAATCAGTTACGTTTGCACAATACTTTAGGATCCGGTTAGATGAAAAGTGCTCTGCAAACAAAAGCTTGTCTCCTTCCCATTTTATTCTGAAATGCTAGGGGTTAAAATGCTGCCAAGTGGGTCTGATGTCATTGCTTTACTAAAAATGAACTTCTAGCAGGTGTTATCAATTATTACTTGACAATTTCTTGCTCCCCAAAATCATGTTTTTCCACTGAAGGGCAATGTTTTAATTGATATGAGAGGTGCACATGTTAGCTCCAGACATGCTTTAGCCAGTGTGGATATGGGCTGCGAAAAACAACCTAGGAAACATTGTATATTTTGTTAAAAACACTAAACACCTTTTTATTTGGTTCTCAACACATTTTATATTCATGGGCATTTGGACAATTTGCTAATTTGTATATTTATCTGGAGGATGGCCTCTTTAAAACAATGACAAAAAAATTATTATTTACTGTAAAGGTTAGGTCACCAGCCCACATTACATTTGGGATGGTACTGAAAAAAGTGCTTCCTCCAGGGATTACTGGAGTGGTTTTCAACTGAATGGAAAAAGAGACATCTTCACAGATGAAGATTTATTCTTCTCCCAAAGGTGACTGTGAACGTCTGAGTTTGAAAAAAGGGTTTTATTAAATGGCAATGTACTAGAGTTTACTCATAGTTTTAAGAACGTTGTATAGGAAAGTTATAATGATTGAGTCTGAGGACTGTACAGCTTGGTAATAAAGGATAGAGACTGTCCAGTATCCTGAAGAGAAAACACAATTCAGATTCCTTCGGGAACTATATGTTTTTAAAAAATAATCTCAGGACTGAAAATCAAATCTATCAGGCCCAGTCAAACAACTTGGGACTGTGCCAGCCAGCCTATTTTAAAGTACAGCTAAAGTAGACTGAAGATTATCTTCAAGGAAGATCTTGAGGAGAAAGAGAGCACCAAATGAATATAAAACTGTTTCTGGGACATGTTTCTGGGATATATGTTTCTGGGACAAAGCCTCATATATGTTGAAAATCGTCGTACTTTTACATGGATGTGCTATGCAAAAAAGCAGCGTTTCCATGCAAGAAAATTTTGTGTGCATCTGGTCTACCACAAAGATGTTTTACCTGAAGCATTATTTTTTTTTTAACTTTTCGTTGAGTGCTCATTTAAACGTGCCAGAACTTCAGAAGCTTTATTTGCCTATGAAAGGTGCAGTGGTTGTGGTGCAAATGTCATTCCTTGAACATCACTCCTTGCCCTCGTTCTTTAGGGCTGTGCTTATAGATAAAAGGAGTCTTTTTTCTTATGCTTCTTTTCTGTCCCAGTCTTGCTCCCATTACAACCAGAATAATGCAAGTTAGTGGCAACTCCCGTGATGGTTTTTCAGGGTTAACCCTGAAAAAAAATGGATTAATGTTTTTAGTACATTTTACTTGTACTGCTGCCCAAGCTAAATTGCAAGTGTGTTTCCATTTGACAGGGTTTGGAATGACCTTTGCTCATTTTCCACAGGATTTTCTGTGGAACATTTACCATAGCCATGTTTATCAAAGTAGTTTTTTCAGATTTTCCACTTTTTTAGAAGTCCAGTGTTTAGACTGAGAAGTACTTTGTTACTAAACAAAAGATGCCAGAAACTGTTGAAGAAAAAATGTAAGACGGGCACACAAAACAAAACTGCCAATAGTAATATTAGCATTTTGGAAAGAGTAAGTGGATGATAGCTTTGCTTTTGAAGAAAAACAATGGAGTCTTTTCATTAAAAATAGTCTATCTGGAGTAAATCTGACCTGAGCTAAATTTGAGTTGCCCTGGAGAAAGCAAAAAATTGTGTCATACTAGAGAATATTCAAACTAAGCCCTGCCCCAGCTAAAAGATATAGCACAGAGAGATAGTTTTAAACTAAAGAAGACCAGCACTTTAATCTTTTTGCTTGATTTTCCTTTCAAACACAGTCATCCATTTAGCTCCCTGCTGTCCTCATGAAGAATTTCCTTACGATGAAATCAGGTTTCAGAGATTTATTATGCAACGAGCTGAGCAGGTTCAAGCTGATAAAGGCTTCCTGGGTGAGTGAAGGATGCTTAATGCCAGGAAAGATACTCTTTTAATGTGAGGTTCTTGACCATTTATTACATAAAAATGTTAATCTGATAGTGTTTTTAATCTGCTTGTTATCAGCGGTGGCTGCTCGGTGTTAAAGACAAGATAAAAAGGAGAGCTGAAGAAGCAGATTTGGGGAGCGTTCGCTCAGTTAACTCGCTGGATACAGCACACCTGCTTCCCATTTATCTGCTCTGGCGGAGTGAGGAGGAGAGAGGGCTTACGGCCGTGATAACGCAGCCGCGCGGTGCCCTGGTTGGGCATCGGTGTGCCGGAAGATACACTGGGATAAAAAGACCAGGACAGCCATTTCCCAGGAAACTCTGAGGATTTGCTTCACATGCCATTTCCAGGGGTTCTCCAAATATAAAACATATAACCCTTTCTCCCCAATTCCACCCTTCCCCTTCCACCTCACAAACTGCAGAAGTAATGAAGCCAAACATTCCGCAGGTTTCCACCCGTGTTGTGCCCTGGGCTTGTCCCCACTAACTTATCCCCTAGTCCTCCCCACAAAATATTGACAGGCAAGACACATTATGACTAGTCCTGCCTTTGTGCCTGCAGAACCAAGTGCTGCTGTAAAATACAGAGTGGCTGGCAAACTGGGCTGAAGTCTGTTCATAGGCTCAGGACTTACCCGTTGTGGTGGCCTGGAGGACAAGCCTAGTTATCACGTAAGCCTTATTTGCCAAAAAAACCCAAGATAAAGGTTATCTCTCTCTGCAAGACAAAATGCAATCTTTTTCTTGAGGGACTGGGCTCAGTAGTAAAGTTTTTAAGGTGTTTTTTGAGTTGACGCAAACATTTGCAATCAGTGGAGTAGCTGGATAGGAAAACCATTTCAGAAAATGTGGGGGATTAAAATCATCTACCTTAGATAAACCCCTGACCAGTCCAAGCTTTTGATGCCTACGGAGACATGAACTCATTTCCTGTGCTGAAACTGCCATATTTCCCACAACCTTGAAAAATACCATAGCAACCAGCCACACTTTTATTTTGAGGCAACTGTTTTTTACCAAAATGAGATGTTTGCAGTAAAATTTCTGTGGAAAGTGATAAAATAAAAAAAAAGAGACTTCTTTGTCAATGCAGCGTTTCCTAATGTTGAGATATTTCCAGAAATCTCACAGGCTGAAGGTAGGTTCAGGCAGCAGCTGGTCTGAGTGGGTACAGCCTGTGTGGGCACATGTACACTGACTTTATAGTAATTTATGGAGAAGCCATGGACACACAAATTATAGCACAGAACATCTGAAGCTCTACATTTCCCCAAAGAGCAAAAGCAATGTTAGCAGAAGAGCTGTAAGGTTCCCCAAAGTGTCTGGGCAATACTTTGGTACAAAGATGGTTTAAATGAAAGTTTTCTCCTGAATTCTGGGATCTGGGAGCACCTTGCTCACACCACCAGCCAGATTGGTCTTCATAGATGCTGGTTTTAGATGATTAGAATGAGAAGTTCTAAGTTCTAAACAGCTGAGGACACATGGGTCTAGACATTATGTGGTCACTGCTAAGCTGAATTCAAGTTGAACTGAAGACATAAATAGCTGTCATATTCATTTTATAGCGGGACAAAAAACCAAAAATCTACCACAGTATGAACCTCTAGCCACAGTCAGAAAAGTGACGTGAATGATGATTGCAAAACAAGCTGAAAAACATTATAGAATGAGCTCCTATAGATGACCTCAACTCTACCTACATTCATTCTCCAGACAATCATCTGAGTAAACAGTCTCTGTACCAGGCACTAAATGAGTTAAAATTACTGGGGCAGCAGGAGAAGTATTTTGTACGGCTGAAACTTGGGTCCCTCTGAATTAACAGGGACTGTTAGCAGATGGATCCCAACTGATCTCTAGTGACAGGACACAGGAAGCAGTGAAGAAGAAGAAAAACAGTCACAGGAGCAAAACTCACAGCTCTATACATCAAATCCAACATCCAAAAGCAAATTGGAAGTCAGCGCAAGCTGCAGAGAACGGGTGTAATGTGCGTTGCTCACTAGTTCTACTAAGTAAGCGATCAATATATTTACTCCCCGGATAGAATACAATTTTGCTGTTGTGACAGTGCCTACTTTTACTGCTCTGTGAAGAAAAATGACTCCATGGAGTCCGTGATCCCTATCTGGTCAAAGCCTCCACTCTTCAAAAAATATTTTTAAAGATAAAAGAAAATCATAAAAAACAGACTTACTGAACATTTGTAGTTACACCAAAGCCAAGAAATTCAGACAGAGAATAAAATTCAATGGCTAGTGATTAGCCCAATCTATTTTACCAAGGTACTGCCAAGTTATCTGTATAGTTTCAGCAGCATGCAGCACTTCTGTGATCCTTCCATGTAACAGAGTTCCAGGATGAATTAAAGCTTTTTTCTGATTTTCATTTCATATGGATTGTTAAATGAAATTGTTATCTTGATAGTGGTTTATGTGTGGTTTTTTGTTTTGGGTTTTTTTTTTTTAGTTTGACTTATTTTTGATGTTTCCGCTTATTCAGGTATCTGGCTTTATTTCAATGTTACAAATGCAAATTCACCTACTCATGTTGTTCAGGCTAATCAGCAGACAGCAATCACAAGTTACAGCTCTGTTGTAGTCTCATTGGTTATGAAGAAGGGTGGAAGTAAGGAAGGCAGGAGCCACAAGTAATGGACAAGGACTTCCAGCTAGAAGTGGAAAGAAGTTATGATGATGAGGCATGTTATTGCAAACCTACAGCTTGGTTAGGAATTTTCTGGATCTCATATAGGATATCGCAGGAAGTTGAGAGGAAGAGAAGCAGCTAATCTCTTTTCCAGGAAGCTCTTCAAGGACTTGGTAAAATCATGGCAAAACTGGCTTAAAAGAATATTCTATTTTTCTGATCATTGCAGTTTATTACTGGGAGATTAATGAGAAGAGTTTGAAGCAGAAGATTAATGTGGTCTATTCTTATAACCTGCTCTCCTCCTCATAAATCTCCCATTAATACACATGCATTAAGCAGCATGTTGCTTCACCTTCTCTGAGGCTCAAATCCACCAACAGGCTAACATCTCTTTTTCATTTGCCGCCTTGTTCCTCTCAGAGGCCAATATTCTACTGAAATAATCACTATTTCCCTCCAAACTGACATTCTCTTCACTTCTGTCAAGCTCCCCTTACCAAGCCAAGAAGGAAAAAATATCAGACTTCTGGAAGTATGCTCTTTTGATCAACTTTTGGTCTGAGCATACAGATATTTAAATACAGTTGTTGAAATCTACTGAAATAGTGCAAAATCAATAAGATATGATTTTGATTTTTGCTTCTTTATCACAAGTAATTTTTTTTACTTAGTTGTCTTCTTTTTGTCTTGGGAGAGCTAGGCAGCCTTTTCGTTCATTCTCAATCTCTTGATCTAATGAAGTCAATGAGGTAACATCATAGATGATGTAACCATTTGCTCAGCTGCCAGAAGGGAATGAACCCAGAAGACCTAGGTCCAGGTGAACTTATATATGCTATGACTCAACTTCAGGAAGCAATGCATAACATAGACCAAATGCACAGCAGAGTGGACACTGAGCTATCTAAACACCTCATAGTTATGAACAGCTTGTGTTCCCAAGGTATGCCTGGGAGAAGAAATCTTAGCTGTATTTTGATGTTTTACAAAGATGAAGAACCAGCGAGATTAAGTGATTTATTTTGGGTCATTCAGGACATCTCTGGTTGAATCAGAAACAGAGCTTCAGTACCTGGAGCCCTGCTCCAGTTAATACTCACATCTGCCCAGACTACACTTTCACTCTACAGAATAAAAAAAATCAACTCTCCTTAATACACCCTGTTAGGAATGTTATCCCCTATAGCAAGATTGCAAGAGATTCAGAAGCTTCCTACATGCACAGAGGCCAGAACAAACCTGTTAAATGCTGTCCCAAATTACGTTTGTGTAAAATTTTTTGGATACAAAACAACAACAGCAGAAAAGGAGAAAGGAGAAGAGTAGTTCTTGAAAGTTTTTTCTTATTATGCAGACACAGAGTCCAAAGATTTTCCAGGGAATTGTTGTGTTAAATAGCCACACTTGTAAATTGTGAATTCATAAATGAATACAAATGCGTAGCTGTCATAACTGGCAGATGACACTTCCTGAAGGATAAGCTTGTACTCTTCCCCAGCGAAAGCAGCATGCAAGAGTTGCATCTCCTGAGACTTCTAATGTACAAATTCTTTGGCAATTCTTCCTAAGGCGGAACTGTTTTTAATTTAGAAGACGTCAACCTACTTGTACTAGTGGGAGAAATTAATAAGCCAAGGATGCAGGTCGGCTGTACTGTAATACTGAGTAGATATGTCTCCATTAATTGCAGGATTGCTTGTGCTCATTTAAAAGCTGTTCTGTCTCAGAGCTTGATCCTATTGCTTTTTCTCAGATAAAATTCCCTTGAGCTTCTAACACCTTTTCTGCTGCTGACCCCTCA
>JAOXNG010000001.1:5657690-5670422 GCA_028566535.1 Scolopax minor | reverse complement strand
CACCATGGGCAGTGGGAATCAACCACCATGGACTTCTCATGGCTGTGGGTGATTAGGAAACTCAAATGAGAGTATTGGTAGTTGTTTCACCCCATTAGGCCACTTGAGCATTGTAAAAGCACTGTTTCTAGGAGAATGTGAGGCTATAGCTGCATAATTTACTGTCAACAGCCTACAGTTTATTCATATTACATCAGATACGCTTCTAACTGTCAGTTGATACTGAGTGAATAAAAACTTATTTCCATAACAAGAACACTGAATTCAATCCTTTTCTTCTCTGGTTATAAATGGATGGGAGTTTAGGATTACAAGGGACAAAGCCTAATTTTCTGGGCCTTGCAGACCTTGATGTTGCAGGGGGGAGGCAAGTTGTCAGGGCACAAGCAAGATGTGGGAGCTACAGCGACCTCATTTCACCAGACAAATTTCTTGTGCATTTATTTGCTGCACAAGAAAAGTAAACCTTCAGAAAAGTATTGCAAGGCTTGAAATTGAGGCTGAACCAGGGAGTGATGAACTTCTGCAAGTACAGCACCCTGAAACCTGTGCCCTAACAAAGTTGCTGTGAAAGAATGTGATTTTCCATATGGCACTGGCACATCCTCTCCTTCTCTCCAGGGACACGACAGGGAGTCTGTGTTTAATCCCTGACTGTTCCTCAGCTCCCATCTCCTTGCACAACTTTGCTTCTGTGATCACGTTATGCATTTGTCAAAATAGTCAAGTCTCGAAAATCCAACATATCAATCTGCAGATGATTAATTTCAAGACACCTTTAAAAAAATAAAGAAGGAAAACAGCTTTCAAGGAGTTAGAGGGTTATATCACACTGGCTTTCTAACTCCTTTAGATTTCTCTGAAAAATACCATCTTATGTTCAAAAAGTTTTCCTCAGCATGGCCACAAACCTGTGAACAACTAACTAGAAGAGCAGAATGTAGTCTAAATATTTCAGTACAAACCTACATGATCCAGTCTTAAGTGTAGCAACAACTAATTGCAGTTAGGAAAAGAGAGAGAGTTCAGCAATCATAAGATACAGTTCTGTTAGTACTCAACAATTTCCTCTTAAATTCAGGACAAGCTCAGCCTTCCTGTTGATTTCAGTAGGTGTTGTAGCATTTAATACTTTACAGAATTACACCCAGAAAGCCTGAGAAAAAAAAACATCACCTTAAAAGTTTTACAAGGGTAAACATAAAGCAGAAGCAAAACACATCCCATTTTCTAAAAAAATAAATCATAAAGTAATAACATATAAGTGTCAGAAAAAAGACTGGAAAGCAGACCTTTGAAATCAGGGGACTTGCAAGGCAGGAGCTGCAAGATGTATGATACAAATCTGATCATATCTGGTAGGCTTGTATTCGTGGGAAACTATCCACAGCATCAAACTCATTCTTTACAAAAGGAACGCTTGGTATTTCGTCTCAAAGTTTGTCAGCTTCTTGCAATTAGCTACTATAATGGTGTGCCGAGAGATGAAGTGGAACATCCCTTCCCCCCTTCTTTCGAAGAACAATGCAAGGGACAGCAAGAACTTTACCCAGCACTGGACAGCAATATATCCTGGATACGCTGACCCCACTCGATGCAAGCAGAAAAACATTTATTTATTTTTTTAAAAAGTTTCAGCATTGCACTTCCCTACCTAGTAAACAGCTGAACAGACAGAATGATACCCAAGACCATCTCCTCCACCCCCATCTCCACCCCCGTCATATCAGTGCTTCAGGCAACGTTCAGGGAAAAAAAAAAAAATCACACACACAAACCCCCCAACTCAAGTATCTATTCTGATAGGAGCATGGAACAGTAACCAAAAAACAATCAAGTCCTCATTGTCATAGTGCGACAATCACAGCACCGCTTCTGTTGAGCAAATAGTCAATTCACAGAGAGAAAAGCATCATGAGGACAGACACGAAAGCTGTTATTATCCATTTTAAGTAATAGGAGAAGGTCACATATCAAGCAGTTACACCTTTTCATTACATCCTAACCCTCCACAGCAGGGGAACCACACTTATGACTGCGCTAGATATACAAAAGCTTTCAGCTCCAAAAAAGGAAAAGAAAAGATGGGGAAGCGAAAAAAATAAATTAAATTCATCTTACCAGCACGTTGCAGCACCAACTTGCTTGAAGGAATGTTGCCTTTACAGGTTTCTCTTTTAATTATCCTGGAAGCAGAAAGGGAAAAAAAAAAAGAAGACGACGAAGCAGGGTTGTTAAATTAGCGTGTGCTAGAATCTTTTCAGTTTGTCGCAGAGTAGAAAAATACCAAAAAAAAAAAAGGCACGCAAAGAAAGAAAAAAAAAAAGAAAAAGAAAGCTCAGTAATTTAAATTTGCTGTCAGTTCAGGCAGCATCGCTCTGTCCCGCCCCTCTTCCCACTGGGTTCTACTACCTGCAGGGCTGCAACTGACAGCTACTGTGCAAACAAAAAAAAAGGCAAAAAGCATGCTGGGACCATGCTGTCTGCTGTCTGAGTCTCTCTCCACTTCTGATGACTGAAAATCATTAGTGGAAAGGTTCTGTTGTTGTTTGCTGGGATTTTTAAGTTGGGTTCTTTGCATGCAATTTAATTTATTTTTAATTGATACAACCCAGCACGTGACGGTGGCTGTGTTTCTCAGCTCTGCTCAGGCTGGAAACTAACCTGAACAGATTAATTTTATCAGTACGGTATTTGTAGAATATACACATATTCACCATGTTGCACTTTGCCTGTGTGCATTCAAGCCCTTCCTGTAATATTGTGTACAAAAATGTTTGTTTGAATGGAAAAACCAGGAAAGCATTTCAACAGTAAGCAGTTAAAACTCTGGCACTTAAAATAGTTGCCAATATTTAGAAGTTTTCCTTCTAAACTTTTTCAAATTATTTTTGAGAACCAAAAATAACAGAAGTCAGAGGCATAATGAACACTCATGTAAAAGGGATGAACTAACAATCACAGTACATAAAGAGTTATGTTTTTAACCAGATGTTTAAAACCATTTTTGAAGGTCTGTGCTAGTGACTATTAGCAGGCTGCATACATCATATGAGTGTGAAATATTTGATGAAAGCTAATAAGCAAAACAAGTACAAAAGCTATAAACGCCTTTTTATAGCTATTTTAATTGTTGCTAACAGGCTTTTAGCAACAGGGCTAAAATCATCGTTCCAAAACAAAGAGAAGCATAATCTATAACTTCTAACTATAAATGTATTCACCAAAATATGGTTCCCACCTAATTATAAAATAAAATTAAAAGAGTGAAATGATGCTTTTCCTTAATACTTTAGTAGTAATTGCTTAGATCATGCCACAGTAAATATGCAACATTTGTATTCAGTTATTGCTCTACTTATGTGTGTAGCCATAAAATAAAAAGCTGAAATGCTTAAACTTAATTAAATTAATCTCTGTTTTACTCAAAGTTTGCCATTTAGACAGGAAGAGACACATGCAGGCTGAACATGCCTGCCATAGACAATTGGCTTCTAAATAGATTTTTAAGAACTCTGCAGAAACTAGTTGCTACTCTGCAGCCTTCACTCATTGAGGGTGCTCTGATGACCCCCTACCAACAGGAGTTGAGCAACAGGGTTCAAGGTGTAGGGTTTGCCCTAGAGCCCTCATAAGGCTCCTGTTCATGAACAGCCAGCCATGTTAAGATTGGTACAACAGCCAACTTTAAAGTTGTTTTTCATCTCTTCTAAAACCTCCAGACCCTTTCAACAGATGACCGCCTGAAGCCATTACTACAGATGGAAGAAATCTCCCCCGTTCCAGAGATAAGGTTTAAATTGGCATGGCCAAGAATCACCTCTCTGCAAAGTACACCAAGATCTCTTAGTAGACTCATGCTGCCTACAAGAATTTTCACCATCCCTTGTGAGTTCCGTTTCAGTATATAGGGACAGTACAGCATAGAGACTTATCTTCAAAATGGAAAAACAAATATATAAAGATGACAAACATGACACCGAAGAGGTGCAAAGGCAGATTCCGCAAGTAGTCACAACAAAAATGCAGCCTATTATCCCTAATATTTTCTTCCATTTACACTTGTAGCTTTGAAGCCCATATTTATGGTAGTAAAATGTTTCAATACATGTTTTTGTCCCAGTTCAGTGTCTCCTGACTCCCTGTCTTTTGTTTTAGCCACAAGACTTTCCTTGGTTTTTCTCCTTGTTAAGGAAAAATGGTAAAAGGAAGCAAAAAAAAAGTATTCTTGATGACTTGACAGCATTTAATCCTTGTTTTGATATCCTCATGCACATATACACACACATGCTCAATTTCAAAATTCTGTTAAATCCAACTAACGTATTATCCTTCTATATCTCCTTGCAAAAGTCAAGGGTGGTCTGTTTTTAATGCACTTGGCATTTTAAGCAAAGCACTCAGACCTTCAAAAGACAAATAATTGAACTTTGCCTTTAATGGAATTTGGTATTGCACTAAATAACAAAAACTAAAAAAGCTAGATTTAGCAAAGAGGTAGAGTCAAGAAGGCAATTTGACTAATTGGGTGAGAAAATGCATACAAGATCATAAAATCAAACATTTATAGAATCACTTTTCTTGTGCTATTAAGTTGAAATAAAAATAGTTGTAAAGTAAGCTGTTAATATCAACATTTTCTCCTGTAACACAGGACACATGAAAACACGAGAACAAACATTGAGGTGTTTAGAAGAGCTGAGTCTGATTGACTTAACTGGAAGCTTCATTCATTTTAGGGCTTTAGTGATGCTGTACATTGCTATTAACATTCGGTGTTGCTGTTAAAATCTGATTTTGATTCAGGGTCATTGGCTTTGGGCTGTAGAAGTTGGGTACTATGGGAAAGATGACACTTTATGATTCTATAGTCAGGTTTTAATGAATCAGTTAAATTAAAGAAGCAGTAATTAATGGAGTTTTCTTACTACATAATGCAACTGAAACTATCTAATTAACCTTTGTACATTTTCCAAAACTCCATTGTGTGTTGCATTTTCTGGTCTTGTCTTAGTCAGGAATATTTTTGCCTTTAACTTCAATGGAGTTCATATTGACTGTTTTGTTTCTTCACAAACTTTTGTGTCATTGATCATCAAGGATTAGCTCCTCAAACCACTGAAATTATTTTCTAAATTCCCATTCCTTTGGAAAAAAAAAACAAACAAAAAACCCACCAACACACCAAACCTTCAAAATTCCTTTTTGCACTATGTCTAAATAGACCCTGCTAGTGGGTAGGTATTTTAGCCTAGTATGAGATTAGTCCCCATATTAAAGTCAAGACTTTTAAACTTGGCAAATACCAAATGAGATCAGAAAGATCCCATTCCTCCTCTTGTAAAGTCTTTCTTTGTAACCAGATCTATCTACATGGCCTTACTTCAAATAAATAAACCTCTGTGCCTTCCTGCTCCTTGGAAGAAAAGGGGCTCACAGAGTTGTATTGAGACCCTTCGCCTATCTAAAGGGAATTTAGAGGAAGTGTGAATTTTACAGCTGAGAGATATAAATGTGATTTTGTGTAAAAATTACAACTCTGTTGTTACAGGGGGGACATGGGAAAAAACATGGGCCATACAGCCAGCTATGATTTTCAACTTTCAGTAGTCACACAGTTTAAAATTTACAATATATACTAATTATGTCAAAGTAGTGCCCAGCCTCTGATGTCTTCACATACCGTATATCTTTGTGTACAAGGTAAGACTTCTGTTAATACTAATTGCTTCCTTCTGCAGCTTTAAACTAAGGGTGACTTTCTCATACATTTAATTGCTTTCCTCTGCAGCTCTCAAGGAAAAAGTAGTTGAAGGTGGCTTCTAAACAAAGATATACAGTAATTAAAAGCTCTTTTAAAGAGAGCTTTTTTGTACAGCACCTGCTGTTAATGGAGTACTTTGTGTACAGTTCTGTGTAGTCTTTGAATCCAGTGCATTATTTCTGAAGTGTGTTGTTGTAGGATTTCTACATCTGATGTGGTGACCTATATATGTTAATTACCCTATGCTGAAAAAAATACCCACCAGGAGACCACTCTTTCCCCCAGCAAAATCCAGCCCATAAAAATGTTTTAGTAAGGTGAAAAGTCAGGTTGCAAACTTCTGATTGCCTCGGAGGTAAAAATCACTTAATTTTATTTTTTTTTCCAATGAAAAAGAATTGGCTGGTTACATTTTCCTTTAAAAGATCATCATTTTATAATGTGTAGTTTTCCTAACCAAAACTTCTTATCGAGGAAGAAAAATTTCTGTAGCTTATTTGATTTAATAAATGAAGTTACACATCTTAGTTCTTTCCCGTTGTCTTGCCTGTGGTTGAATTCATTTTTCACACCTATGTTGCTGTCCCCTCAGTTCATCCTGCTCTCTTGCAATCAAGGAGGACTAACAAAAAAAAAGAAATCTCTATGGAATTTGGTGCTTTGATAAATTAATCAATCCTCATGTGTTAGCCTTCCAAATGTTGGTGTCTAAGGAATAGTTTGTGGGGTGAAAGTAAAGCCCTAAGAGAGGGAGAGAGACAGATGCTGTGTATCAGTTCCCACTCTTTTCATAGGAAAACTAATGTGGAAAATAAGGGTGTTGACTCCCTTCATAATGTGTTTGGGGGTTTGCTTTGATTTTTGGTTGCACTTGATGGGATGTTAATTGATAATTTGATGGAAACTTCCAGGTGCTAAAAATGGAAATAGTTAAGCAGAGAAAGAAAATTCCTCAGCAATATTGTAATGTTGCAATAGAGGCCTTGGGTCTGAGCTGAAAGGGCATGTTTTCTATGCTGGTGAAAATAGGAGAAGTGAAGATAACCACTCTCCTTACCAACATCAAGTTCAGGCGTTCATAACAGACTCCTGTGAAATTTTCTTCTTAACAGTCTCAGAGCAGAAAGGGGGGTGTTATTAATTAACTCAGGAGATATTTGGACATTTCTCATTGCTGTAGATTGGAAGGTTAAAAAACCAGAAAAGATATCTACTACAGCCATTATGAGAAGGTCAACACCAAAACATTATAGCAGCTACTTATCTTGTGTTTAGGAAATGCCACAATGAATCAGACAGCAATAGGCCTTATATATTTTAATGGAGGTCATCACAAACACATCTTTCATTTTTTTTTGAAACATATCCCCACATACGTCCAGCATGTGGTCCCCAGAAGAAAACCTTCCAGACACATTCAAGTGTGTTTTCACAATACATGTTCATGAATAATTCATTCTTGCATTAGTGCTAACTTGTTATTTACTAAGCTTCTGTAAAATGGATCCCAGTGCTCAGAGCCTAATGCCAGCCCATCTATAGCTCTTGCCTCTGAAAAAACTTGTCAATTTGGAGACTGCACATTGCCTAAATATGCTTTCCTCCAAGGTTCAAGTCACTAGTTAACAAAGCAGTTGCAAGTGCTTTAACCACACGCTTGCTAGCCCCTAATTTACGAGTTGCTAACCCTTTAGGATTATGAAGTTTATCCCCTGGCAAGCATCACTCCATCCTCTCAGACTCTAAATTAATGCCCAAGAATATGATCACTTTGATGGGACCAGCTGTTTCTTCTGCTGCCAAAGCACTCCAAACACTTTGGCAGCTTCCCTAAATGTGCTCAGCTAAATCCTGACATGTACCATAGGAGTGTGCTCTGTGGGCTCCTTAGCAAAAAGGCATCTGCATATGCAGCACTGACCCTGATATTTGACTTTTGTCTTCGCACCTTATTGTGTAGATCTTGGAGAGATCCATCATGAATTCAGAAAGTGCAGGTTGGCAGCTCCTGAACCAACACCTTTTTTTGCCTTCGAGCTTAAAACTTAACAGGTGAGAAGCATGCAAATATACAAACAAAGACATCATTTGGTATTTCTTGAGCCTGCCTGTAAAATCTTCTTTACCTATTGCAATCTTTATAAGAGGATCAAGGAATATCAGAACAGTCAAAAATGTATTATTAGCAGTGCTGGGATCTTGTAAAAATTTCACGATGTTTCCTTTCATATAACCATGTTTTCAGTCGCTTATGGCTTTTTATCACACTACTTTTTGGGTTAAATTTTCTCTGCTAGGGGTCTGACTTTGATTGTTGAAAAATTTCAGCCAAATCAACTCAGTCTTTGCTGAGAGCCAGGCTGGAGTAAAAACATCTTAAGATGGCAGTAGCCTTTTCTTTCAGGAGGTCTGCAACTATTGTGTTTCTGCCAGAATTTAAGCAGGGACTTGAAATTTGTCCATAAAGGTGACATTTATGGCAAAGACAGCAAAAAAAATATATCCATAAAGAAAATTATACAAATGAGAGCACCTCTGGAGTAGCTGGCAAAAAACACAGGATGCAAAAGCTATAGCCTGCATGGTTTAGGGGATGGTGCAACATGACTGGGATGGCAGGATGACATCATTCTAATTTTGGGGGAAAAAGTTCAGGGAAGAAGGCTTAGGCATATAGATTTGTGCAGTGCCACTTGTTCTTAATGTTGCTACCCACTTAATCCTGCTGCATATGAAAATGATCAGAGGGCTGGAGCACCTCTCCTATAATGAGATTATGGAGAAGAAAAGACCTTATAGTGGCCTTCCAGTATCTGACGGGGGCCTACAAGAAATCTGAAGAGGGACTTTTTACAAGGACATGTAGTGATAGGATGAGAAGTAATGGCTTCAAATTGGAAGAGTGAAGATTTAGGTTAGCTATTAAGAAGAAATTCTTTACTCTGAAAATGGTGGTGAGACACTGGCACAGTTTGCCCAGAGGACCTCTGGATCCTGGAGGGCAGGAAGGCAGGATCCTCCAGGGCACTTCCCTGGAGGTGTTCAAGGCCAGGCTGTAGAGCAGCCTGATCACGGCAGAGTGACTGGAGGTAGGTGATCTTTAAGGTTTCTACCAACCTAAATCATTCTATGATTCTATGATTCTATGATTCAATTACTATTGTAGTTATGGCCAGCTTAGTCAGCACTGAGCACTTGGACTGTTGGTAGCAATGGTCTGAAACTAAAGACAAGAGAAGCAAGAGTGGACTGGAGGCAATATATTGAGAGAAATTGTGGATATACTCAGGAGGACAGAGAAAGGAAGGGCACTTGAAATGCCTGGAAAAAGAGAACTAAAACTGAGATGCTGCTGAATAGGTTGTTTATGCAGGACTGCTTGCCTGGAAGTAAGGTGGAAATAGACAGATGGATTTGTTCAGTCATGGACAGTGGAACTACACTGCTGGAAAGAGAAATTGTGTAGTGAAGAATGCATGATTGTACAATACAGACTTCAGAGGAGGGAATGAATACTGCTAGTGATCTTAATGGTAGTTTTTCTTAACTTTTAGAAGTGCTTGGCTTCTATAAACAGAAAAGTTCTTAGATGCGTTTTTCTTTGCTAGGAACCATGCAGACTCCTAATGGTGTCCCTTGCTTGAGGTCCTTGGTGTTATTGAAAAGATGAATTAATAATAATGAAAGAAAACTTAATAATCAGCCAAATCCCATTAAACTCTTAAGTAGTTTCTGTGCCTTATACATATTTGTCTCTTCTGTGTGTCTCTTCTGACAGCAGAGCTTTGCCTTGAAGGGCAAGAACATCCCATCTGTTGAGCTCAGAGGATGTAAATGCTCTTGAAAAGGAAAATATTCGACTCTTTGGTGTATATGAGAGGCTAGAAGACCCAGTGTTGCCTGCACTGGAAATGGGTAATCTCTGTCTCCCTCATGGCTAACTATGCACAAATTATGTCATCTTGTACACAAAGGGCAGATCCGATTGGGGCATATGTTATCATATAGCTGCAGTCACACCGAGGCCCTCAACATGAATGCTATTAAAATGTGAAATGCTCATAGATTATTTCGGGCTTCACAGAGAGCCATAACAGCTACTGCAATAAATTAGAGCAGTTGCCAGGCACTTATGTATCAGTGCACCCTAGCTGTCACTTTACAGGCTGCAGTTCATCTTTACTTTGCTCTCCTATCCTGTGCCACTGGCATGGTCCCCAGGCCAGAGCTTCTGTGTGTGGCTCAGTGAAAGAATTGTCCTCCAATGGTGTTGTGACAGTCTCCTGTACAGAGCTCGAGAAATACACAAGAGTCAAAATATGTGCTAAAACCCTGCTGCATGACTGAACAACCTTTATTTTTAATCCTTACAAGATTTCAGCCTGATGCCCTTCCCAGTTCCCTCCGTTATCTAATGAGGGAGGAGCAGAACTGGATTTTGTTGAGGACAAGGATGAGAAACAGCAATCAGTCTGCCTCATCCCAAATCCCTACTCCCTTTATATGATGTTAAATGACCATTTGCCATGAAGTAGAAAAGGCAATCACCTTAAGCACAGGCATTTCCAGGTATAACTGCACTAACTTCTCTGCAGTAAATCATTTATGTTGCTTGTGCAAACTTGGGGATTTGCATGCTGCACAGCCTAAGTAATGAAGCAGCAAGTGATTTTCTTTTTTTAACAATATTTGTTTCAATTCAATTGACTTTAGATAATTCAATGGAACTATTTATTAGTTATTACAGCAGTTAGGATAGATTTTATTAAAGTTTTGGCCTTAACAATGAAACTCATTAATCATTCTTAAGTGTTGTACATAAAACAGGAACCTCTCGCTGAATTGATGGAAACTGGCTATGTCAGAAGGGAAAAAAAATCCAACACATAAATTGGGCTTAAAATTTGATTGATCTGAAAATTGCTATTTGCTGAGGAAGCTGTTCTGGACTAGAAAATATTTAATAAAAAAAAAAATCTATCAATTGAGAATTAAGAGGTTTTGGAAACAAATGTCAGTAGTTTAAATGAAAACAAGAATAATATAGTTGATTTAGAATGCAAGGTCATTATATATATATATAATATTTTGTTATATAAAATATTTCTCTGATACAGAAATTCCATACATTGACAGTGATTTATGAAAATGTATACTACTATCTCCATGCTATAATTATGAAAGGAAAGTCTAAAAGATATTAAATAACTTCCCTACAGAGACAAAGAAAGTCAGGGACAGGAAAAAGGACAGGCCTCTGAACACAAAGAATGTTCCCTTGGGACACACAACTAGTGTTTTATTTCCAAAGCCGTACAGATGAAGCAGTAAATAACTAAGTATTAGGCCTGACCAAAAAGAAATCTCTATCATATGTGAAAACACTGAAGCAAGGCTCTTCGGGAGACCAGGTGAGTTTCAAACATGCTTTCCTAGAAATCACATTTTATCTGACAGGAAAGGTTAAATCAGAATTAAGCAGCACAGGTTACGGGTGTGGAAGATCTGCTGTGCTGTTTAGTTTACTTTCCAATTTTACCAAAGTTTATTACTGCACAGCCCTAAAATTGCCTGCTTGTTCCTTCAGATGCCTGAAGTGCTAAAGCTTATGTCTTCTCTAGCTGTGGCTGTTGCACTGGCTAGTTTATTTTGATCTCTTTAAAATCATCTCTTTCTCTTTGGCCAACTACAATGAAATAATTAGTAGAAAAGGGGAAACAGTTATTTCTGGAGGGACATGCCCACTTTCACATCACTTATTCAAGAAGTTCTTTATTGTGTTCTTACAAAACAATTATCCCTGAAGTGAACAAAATATGCCTTCACTCCTTGTACTGTGCCTCCTGGTACTGAGAGGCTTTCATTTAGAGATGGTCTGCCAGATATTGCCACGCACAAAACTACAATGTTTCATCTTGTTTTATGTCAGATGAGAATTTTGCCTAAGTCTCTAACTCAACAACACTTTTTGTTTCTGCTTCACACTGCAGATTTATATATAACTTTAAGTTTTCTTTCACCTCAGATCTCTTTCAATAGCCCAGCATTTCAGGCTTTTTTATTTTTTACCTTCCTGTCTTTGCTACTCAACATTAATTATTTTTTCTCTAGTGGGATTAGCTTGCAATTTTCCAGGCTAAACATAATTTTGCTTTAAGCCCACATTCCTAACCTGTTCAGGTCCTCTTGCATTATTTCACTGGTGTTGATAACCTTTACTGATTTTGGGACCATTTACAACTTTCATTAGTATTCTATTTACTCTTTTCCCCTAGACCAAAATGAAGACATTAAGGCCTGACTTGACTCCTGTGGTACCTGCTACATACCTCCCAGCAACTTTCCACTTTGTTTTGCATTACCCATCATTTAGAATCCTCTAGACACCTCTCAATGTGACTGACAATAAAAAAGATGCTTCTTCAACCTTAGAATATCTGTTATAAACAATGGTAAGTAAAACTAAAGCCCCTCAAACCCTAATAAAATAGTCAGTAGACTTTCTCTTCAAATGGCTCACTAGCACATCTATTGCTTTGGCTCTTTAAAGAAATTCTAAGCAGTAATCCTCTGACTGGAAAATGAACATTATCTGAGCATTATCTGAGTTCTTATCAAATTGTTCTGAAACGTGTCATACTACTGCTTATTTACAATATCTGTAAATACAATTTCAGTAGATAACAATACAGAAAGCTGGTGTTTACCTTTGGTTGAAGACTCATTTGCATCTTTCTGTTGTAGGATGAGTTACGGTAGTGCTGGGACCTCCATCTTTGGAAGAACTTAAATTAGAAGGGAGTTGCGGAATGCATTTTTGGGATCTGGGCCTTCCTCCAGAAGACAGAGTAAGCATATTCCCGATAGCCCATGTCATATTGCCCTTTGGCTGTACATGGCATTGTCTTGATTGCCCTGACACAAGAATGAGCAAGGCTTGTAGGGAGCACCTGACATGGGGTGTGCCA
>JAOXNG010000001.1:5604047-5627780 GCA_028566535.1 Scolopax minor | reverse complement strand
AGTTTTGCCAAAGTGTTTGTAAGCTTCACAAGAGAGTTCATAAAGAGCTGGAATGAAATAAAACACAGCAATAAGGAGGACAAAAGAAAACAGAAACAAAACACCAAGACTGAAGAAAGAAAAGAAAAAACAAAAACAAACAAAAAACCCCACAACCCTGCCATTATGGTACAATTCATTAACTCACTTGAACTTTCTTATATCAGAAGGTCAATATATATGGATTGAGAGCAACTTGGTTAAACTTGCAGTCAGGATTCTGTGATGCAGCTGCAAATACAGACTTAATTTCAAATTTGAAGGAGGGGAAGAATATTTTTATTTTGAAGAATATAGAAAATAATTCTGAGTTGTTAATTTTCCTTCTGCAGAGCAATGGAGATTTGAAGAGAAAATGGACCTGGGCAGTAGAATGGCTTGGAGACGAGCTTGAGCGTAGACCATACACTGGGAATCCCCAATACACCTATAATAATTGGTCTCCACCAATACAAAGCAATGAAACGTCAAATGGCTACTTTCTAGAGAGATCACACAGTGCTAGGATGACTCTTGCAAAAGCTTGTGAACTCTGCCCAGAGGAGGTAAAGAATGAATTTGACTTCCGGTAAAAAAATTTGAGTAAACTGCTTCTATAAATTACTAACCTTAGCAACAGTCTCTGGTCATTATAGAGGAAACACATGTTATAAATACGGGTCTCTGGTTTTGTTGTCTTCAGTTACATATTGTTGTGCGTTTTTCCACTTTATTACTGTTTCTACAGATGTGTGTTACTTAAAGAATTAGCAGTACAGAATTGAAATCGACCATTTAAAGTAGATTATGAATGGGCCTGTTTTTCCAATAATATGTTAATAGTGGGAATTTTTATGTAGCACAGTACAAGTTATGGGTAACACGGTGGGGTAGAATGTCATTTGCATGTAAGATTGGTTCTGGATAGAATAATCATAGTACGTTTTACCTAAGTAAATTAAATGCTTTTTCAAACTTCAGGAACCAGATGATCCTGATGCTCCAGATGAACATGAGTCTTCTCCACCTGAAGATGCCCCACTGTATCCCCATTCACCTGGTTCCCAGTATCAACAGGTAAAAGCTCAGAGTTGAACCGTTTGTTCAGAGCTCCAGGTTAGCAGTTACGGTAACTTAAATTATAGGCATTGAGTCAGAAGCATGCTATAGCCAAATTTCAGGCTTGGAGGAGTAAAGGGAAAGACACACCTCCATTTTGCCAGGAACAGTTTCAGATAGTACTGAAGAGTTTCAGGTGAGAATTTTAATGTTAGCAGATGAGGGATTAATCATTCATAAAAAGAACAGGGTGGGCAAATGTCATCACAGCCTAGTGCATACTGAATTTGATTCTGTCGTATTTGTTGACATTGATAATACCCTGTGAGTTGCTTTCTTGTTTTTAAATACAAAATCCATCCTCAAGGCCTGAATTTCAGTTTGGGTAACTGGAAGGGTTTCAGAAAAATGCAAATGGATTTGTTACATACAATTTGTGCTGTGAACACTGCTTTCTAAATCTTACATACATATAAAGTCTAAATCTGTTTTCATGTTATATGGCTGCTTTGTTAGTATCTTCCATTGGAAAGCCAGATCTGAAAGAAATCATAACCAGGTTTTTTATTGAATTGACTAAATTAGTAAGTCTCCCCACTTAGTTGCCATTTTTTGTTCAAATTCATTTTATATATTCCAAATCTGCTAATTTAATTTCCTTTCCTGCCCAAACCCATTTTCCCTCCATCTCGCTTTCCTTACTTGGTGTTGCCAGCAGAGCAGTTGGTAAGTCATGCAGATTTTCCCACTCCTTTCTGAGCTCCTGAGTTCAGACACATACCGTAACCTCACCATTACCTGTTTGGCGTGTTCACTTTCTTGCAAGAGATGGCATTTCTCACTAACACACACAATCCTCATATTCCTAGTTTCTCCACAGTTGGTAAAACTCTGCAAAACAGTAGATAGATGAGATGTTTTCATTTGCCAGATGTGTGTGTGACTCTAAATTGGGATAGGGCATCTGGAGAAAGCTTCTGGTCTAGATTTCATTCAGTTCTGTAACATGAAAGTTTTCCCACTGAAAAATTGTAGTATGCTGTATAAATACAGGTATGCTTTTTTCAATTTCTTCAGGGAAAAAAAATCAAGCTGGTTGAATCCATTGATAAAAACGTGTGCACAGTTTAATGTCTGCAGCACATAGGCAGCCTCTTTTCATCTCCCTTCTTTTTCTTTCTTGCTGCTTTTGCTTTGCATGTAAGTGTTTGTTATTCAAAAGCTGAGATTACTATTTAACTAATCCTTTTATCTTTACAAGTTTAAAGTTTGTTTACTTTCTGTGTAGGCTGAAAAGGTAAGTGAAAGATGCGATTCAAGGTAACGAAGAAACTGTGATGTTTGTTCATACAGATATTCCTATGCAAGAAGTTCAGTGAGCTTGACAGTACTTTTCAATAGTCTGAATGTAAAGCAAGTAACGGCCTAGGAAAAGGTCCACAAGGTTAATGTCCCTTTGAAATGTTTGTGCTTTATTGCAGAATAACCATGTGCATGGACAGCCGTATACAGGCCCGGCAGCACATCATATGAACAACCCTCAGCGAACTGGCCAACGAGCACAAGAAAATTATGAAGGCAGTGAAGAAGTTTCCCCGCCTCAGACAAAAGATTAGTGAAATGCACATAATCAATTAACTTGCTCCATCAAGACTGTGCACCCAGGCCTTACAGTCCAACCTTTCTCTGTGTCTGGCTAATATTTAAAACTAGAAAAACTATTCCTAATCAACATGGAGTGGAGAGTCTATTCACTGTCTTATCTGCAGAAAATTGCTGTCAATATATAACCCGCCTGCAGTGGAAAGTGTATAGTGTTTTGTAATAAATGGCCTGATGCTAATGTGTAAATGGCAAAGGTGTATATAGTATATTAATGTTTGACTGTTAATTCTTGAGCAAGAAACATTTTTTTTGTCTTGATGAGACTCACAGATCTACAAAAACAAAAAAATAATTTCTTGATATATCTGCTGCGCTCTGCAACCAGTGTTGCCTGCCTCACGGCAGTCGGATCAACTCCTTTACGAAAAAGCCTATCCATGTCAACCACAAAAATAGTTTCATGTTAATTCTTTGCCACTGGAGTCGATTTTACTATGAGCAACGTAATGGCTGGTAACCTTTTAATTATTTGGTTGATGTGGAAAATTGGTGATGTAACATTGTTTCTAGATCTTTTTTCATTGCCTTTTTCATTCTGGTATTAGGTTAATCACTTTGAAGCTATAGTTATGCTGTAACATTTAGCATGGCTTCACACCAAGTTAGTGTAGCCAACGAGGGGGGAAAAAAAACCGTGACGGCAGTTGTCCCAATGTGACAACTGTATTGCTCAGAACTTTTTCTTCTTACACCTAGACTATAAAATGGGGAGGGAAAATGTGACAAAGAAGTGGTTTTCAGTTTCACATATGTTCCTCACATCTGATGTTTGACAGTTCTGTCTCTGGGTGGGATAAAGAACACTTAGTTTTCAGTAATAGGAATTTAAAAGATTTAAAACAAATATGCAAAAATTTGCTATGCCAGGATGCCTGGAGCATAATAGACTGTATTTGGTGTGCTTGTTTTGTTTCTTTGGTAGAGCTTATTAGATAAACTTCTAACACTTTCCTTCTACTGCATCCCAGTGAAGTGGAAGTCAACAAAATCACACTTGTGAGTGCCACTGCACCAAGTTAACTTGCTGGTTTTCTGCTCGTTCACAGTTCTACTTGAAAGCGAGAATTGTCTTAGCTCTTTATCCATTATACAGGAAATCTTAACATTAGAAGCAGGGTTTAATTATAAAAGAAACTACTGGTTAGTCAAATACAATTCTGAGGTATCTCTATTCCAGAATAAACATTTGTTTAAAGACTTCAAGAAACGCATCAGTAAATACTGTATTTAAATGAAAATTGGTAACTTGAATGTGTGTAATTTTTTTGGAACCTGTCTAAAAACCAAATACCCCTGCAAAACAGATACAGCCCACCCTATACTATTTAAATATTTTGCTGTTTTATTTTATAGAAATTATTTTGCTGAATTCACAAATAGAATTTGATTTAAGAAGAATGTTTTGTCCTGTGGTGTGTGTTGTTTTTGGGGTTGGTTTATTTTTTTTTTTATTGGACTGCACAGAAAGGTGAATTCTGTGCAGTGGCACTATGCTGAATTCTGGAACAACAGTCACATTGAGATTCTGTGCACAAAAAAAAAAAAAAAATTGGCCCTTAAGAATAAAATAATCAGGACAATTACACTGTAAAAGTTTCTTAATGTGATTTATCTTGTACTTTTTGTATGTTTTTATATATACATATATATATTTAATGAGCACAAGCTTGATGGTGTTTTTTACAAATGAGTTGATAGCAACAAAGCTGCTTATCAAATTAAAGGTCTGTAGTTTTGAAATGAACAAAGGAAAATTCAGTTGCAAGTGCATTCTTATGCATTTAGCATAACGAGGAAGGGACAGGGAAGGTTTTTGAATATGCTGTGTAGTGATGATCACTTCTATGCTTCCATGTTTTCCCTAGTGCTCAAGTTAATTCAGATTTTTTCATAGTTTTTTAGTAATGCTGTTTTACTTGGAGTTCGTATATTCAGGCAGTGTTCCCATTTACGTTTGGGAGCACTTGTTGGAGGTTTTAACTCAAAAATTCTACCCTGAATACTCAAGTTGAAATTGTTCATGTTTATTTGGACCAGTAATTGTTAAACAAGCTATCTCAGAGGTGATTATTATGTATTTTTTACTACGTAGGTAAAATATAGTTCAGCCTTGCCAAACGTGTTTGCTTTTAATAGTGCAATGATTGTAGAGACTTGTCCAACCTGTGACACTTTAGGCCTGTGACTCTCTTCAGTCATACACACCTTTGCCCTGAACTGAGAGCGACTGCAGCGGCACTTGTTTCTTTCAGGTGGCAAATGGAGAATGTTGTGCATCTTTGTGACTTTGAAGCAGGGGTAGCCTGTGGTGTTTGTTGCAGCTGCCATTTTGTGAACGGATAGCTACTGTGAAAGGTGCGGTGTTTGCCTCACGCTGGGCGAAATGATTTTGAGTTGTACTTAAGAAATCCTGTACAAGCAGAAGGGTTCCTACGCGCGTTACCGTCGCAGCGTTTTGGCAGTGGTCATTTTCAGGCGATACACAGTACCTCATCGTTGATGGCACACTTTAAAATAGTAGTCCTCAAAGTGCCTAAAGATTTAATTCCCCCATCGCTACTTTCAGTCCTGCGTTCTGTTTAGAACAGTTGCTAGGGAATCTCTGGTCTTCCATAAAATGAGCCAATAAATAGTAAAGCAATTGCTCGTGTTCCTGATCATGGAACATCAAATACATAGAAACTGAACGTTCATAGGTTGGTGTTATATGGTGGTTAATGTATAGTTTGACCTATGGGGAAATCCATAACCTTACTAAGCAGAATTTCTCCCTCTTGTACATTTGGATTGTGGTTGTTTAGTGACTAAAATAACCTTTTAACACTTGGTACTGTTAGTGTTAAAAGACCAGTACAGCCATATATTAAAGGAATTTGGCTACTGTTTGTGTATCACTAAATGTCGTGTTTGGGTCACAGAGCTGGCCACCTTCACCTGTGTTATCCCATTGACAGCAATGAGATTGCACAGGGTTCAGTCCAAGCTGAATTTGCTGTGCAGAACCTGATTTTGTGGTGATGCACAAGCAGAAAAGGACTCAGCCAGACTTGGAATTTTTGAGATTATTTCTCTGTGAACTACCAGCTCTAAAAATTAAAGTTTTCTGTTTTTAAAGCTAGTGTATCTTGCTGAAAATGAGCCAGAAAGAAATGAAATTCCACAATGATATTTCCTTTTTCTTTTTCTTTTTTTTTTTTTTTTCCCTGAGTGAAACTTTACTTCAGACCCTATGTGAGAAAAATGTGCTATGGTAATTGCTACTATGCCTTCTCAGCCACTTTGTTGTGCCTAGCTTGTGTGTTTTAGCATATGTATCATGAAAAAGCATGTATAGTTCCAAAACTTCCTATATATTTCTTAAGTTCAAGCAGAAAACGAGATTAGCCATTCTGCCAAAGCAAAATGGGCAAAAATTGGCTGCAATTTAAGTAGCAATTTACTTCATTTTTGGTTTCAATAAATTTTGTCTACCTCCGAGTCTTTTGCCAGAAATGAACAGGCTGATAAAGTAATGTCAAGGCAAAATGGCTCAATGTTTTTGTTGGCATGGTTTTTAGTTACGAGGCATTGCAGTGAGGCTTTCAATGCAATGAATTTAACTTCAAATGTAAATTATAAGACTAGCTATATAAATTAGAGGAAGAAAGTGGCGTGTTAGGGAATTTGCAGAGTAACCAGTTAAGCGTTTAAATATCTTAGTTAAACCTTGCTAGTCCACACTTGCAAATCCACATCGAAAGCAAAGATACACACCTTAATTTTGGGGAGGGTGAGATGCTGCTGCTGGTCTCACATTCCTTAAGACAGGGAGTTTCCTGCTGGCGGCCCTGTTCCAGCGCAGTGTAATCAGGACAAACAGTAATTTTTGGCTCCCCATCTCCTTACCTCCTGTGCTCTCCATCATGATACCACTTTTCTCACAGCCGTGAGGTCTCGGGAATGAAGTCTCCCCAAGCCCAATTCAAACAAATCAACAAGACAAGAAAACTGAAAAGAGAAAAGGTGGTAAGCTGTGTTTCTCACAATAAAGGTGTCTCAACTCTAATGAGTCAACAGGATTCGAGCTACTATCATGAATATCACCAGGAGTGATTATAGCTTGTAAAAGCAACCAAAAAGAGACATGCCTCTGTGTGTCTTGGGCTGTAATTAAAGCCATAAGCCATCAGTAGCAAAGAGGCCAGCTGCAGCATTTCAAACCTTTCCTACCCTAGCATTAAAAATAGATTGTGGCACAATAATAACAAAAAATTGTGTACCCAAAATAATTCCAATAAAAAAAAATTTGCACATTTGATTACTATAATTGATTTCTCTTCTAGATATGAATAAATGACCCAGGCTAAATGCCAGTTCCTTGCAAAGAATTTCATTTAAGCTTCAGTGAATTGAAAGGCTCAACCAGACTCAACATTTCCAACTTCCTAGCAAGTAGCAGAAAATCTACCTGACAGTTGCCATGGAAACACGAACAGGAAGAGCTAACCACCAGCCTATAAATCCACAGAGAAACCTTTCTTAATTGGAAGGCCTTTAACCCACACATTTTTCTCATAGCTGCAGAGCTTATTTCTAAAGAGATTATTAAATTCTTCAATTGACTTATGAAGGATGCTTCCCACTATATTACTGTGCTCTGGGTTGCTCATTCTTTATATCTGTTTCCAAAATTACAAAGCAGAGCAAGGATGATAAAAGTTAACACAGATGTTTCAATGAAAAATCTATATGATGTTCTGAAAATAACTTCAGTGTCAATGTTCTACTAAAAAAAATAAAAAAATAAAAACAACAAAAAAAAACTACAAAAAAAGAAAACCAAACCAGTTCAAGAATTGAAATGGTATTAACGAGATCACATATCCCAACATTCTTTGCTTTGGTTTCTAGGAAAGATTTTTTTTTTTTTCAAATGGAAGACTTTCAATAAGGAAATATAATGAACTATCTGAGCAATCATTGCTTAAATCTATGAGTGTTAATTATATACGAGTCCATACGCACATGTGCATACATATTCTCACACTAGTAATATATGTGCAATATAGACTAACTTATAAAGAAAATAGGAATTTATATTTGCTCATGCTTACATTTCCTTCAACATTTTGAAGATTTCATCAAAGTTTTGGTGGAGAAACTAATTTAAGAACCCCCTTTTCCACATTAGGTAGTTCCTGTCCCTTTGCTTTCTGCATTGCTGTTTTTCTAACCGGGGGTGGCTGAACTCCTTGAAAGGCTGGCAGCTTTGGGGCTGAGCCTGTGCCTTGCGATGTGTGAGGGCAGCTCCCACCGTGCTACCCAACACCACCATGGAGAGCTTCACCAAGCACCTGCCTGTCCCCAGCATTCAGCTTTCTGTGCTTTTCCCCTTTGAGTGGGTGCTGTTGTGTAAGAAGCAGCCATGATTGTAGCACCCACAGGCAACCCTGGCTTTGCTCGTTCCAGAGCTCAGGTCAAACCAAATGTCCATGCACGTGCCCAATGCCATGCCCATGTTGATATTGTGCACCCTAAACTGCAGGCTACCGGGCTCTGGCGTATGAGTAAGGCAGTTTAAAGTAAGTATGGATTTACCTGGACACAACTTTGGTATGGCCAGTCAGTATTTCAGTACAGGCATCCTGTAAACAATCTCCATTTTAAAATCAACATTGCTTTGAAGAAGTTCAGGAGCCTCATGCAGTTAAATGCATTTCTCTTCTTCCCTCATCTCCTTACCAGACAGAGAATGATCAGATGTAGGTCCAAACAGGGTTGGTTGTTGGTTTTTTTTCAGGTAGTCAAAGATTTATATGGTTAAGTGGGCAGTTTCCTCTTTTCTCCTGCAATTCTTTTATTCCTTGTCTCCAAATTCTGAGAATAGGTAAAAAATATTACTCCATGTATTATGCACCAAGGACATATTCCTATTTCAATCAATGGAAACACAACTGATTTCTGCTGACTTCAAAGTAATTAGGATTCTATTCAGTTCCTGCTTGAAAACAGGGGAGCAGAGAGATGAAGAAAAGCCATATTTTTTTTCCTTTTTCCTTTTTAAAGGCTGCCTAGAATTTGGATGGAATTTTTAGCCCTTGCTCCTCCAGTAATCTGCATCTGTCTGAAAAGCTAATGGACTATGGGACAGGGTTAGCATTGACAAAGGCTCTTCCAAGACATTTCTCATGCTGAATATACTAGAGTAGTGGTGTGGAATGGGATTTAGCACCATGTCCAAGAGATATGTAGATGTTTACCTCCTCCATCATGCCCTGTCTCCCCATACAAACAGAACTCCACTTTAAAGCCTGAAATTCTGGAAGGTCCCTCTATTGGGACCATCAAAAAAAGAAGGAGGTGAGGTCAGCCCTGAAGTAAACCTATTCCCTCTCACAGAATGGATGGACTCAACTTTCAGTGAGATTTCATCACTCCAGGTGACCCTCATTAACTCTCATGTTTAACCTGCATGTCTGGTACAAATCTCCTTGTGCAAACTCTTGGCTTTGAGGAGGGTCTCTTTACTCCAAGGGATGGCTTACACATGGAGCCTTCACATGGCATTTATATGGGGAAGGAACATGGGTACTCCAAATAAGTTTAAAACAACAGTGGATTCTCACTTCTCTGTTCCCTCTGAGATACTCCCAGAAGAAAACATGAGTTATCCAGAAATCAGCCAGGGAACTTGGAGGTTGGTGATGACTGACAGAACAGAATCTCCCCCAGCAAGGCTTGGATAAGAGATACACATAGCATGTAACAGTTGGAGGGCAAAACACTACTGCTAAATTGTTTCCACACTTCCCTGTCAAAATATCTCAGTTTTAACTTGCCCTGTCTTCCTCATACCTTTTCTAGCCCTGACCCTCTCTGGAATGGTTACAGCTAGCCATAACAAATAATCTTTGCCAGTAGTTTGTATAGCAGGTAAATAACCAAATGGAGCTTCTTGGTGGAAAAAATGCCCCTAATTTTCACCTGTGGCATGCAAGGTTTCACATGCAGATTTTCTGGGATGAAGGATTTGAACACTACCCTGTTTCCCTGCCTGCCCTAAATTAAACCCTGAACAGTTCACATGATGTCACTGCATTCCCTACGTGAACAGGACCGGCTGAATTTCATTTCTTAGTGCCAACTAACACTGTGTAAATGCTTTGGAGTAAATTAACATAATGAACACTATATTCTATTTCCCGAATTATTGTTTTCCTCCCCATATCATTGTTATTATTAGAATTGTTATCTGACTGTGAGAGAGTCTCTCGAGGCACAAGCTTGCTTTACTTAACAACCGCTTCTCCAAGTCCATCAGGCTGGCAACTGCAAGCCTATGATTAACTTAATAAAAATTAAGGGAAAACGATAAAGTGAATAGAAAATACAAAAGGTGCTGAGAAATGAAAACATAATTGGCTAGCTATACTCTAGCAATGACAGCTAGAAAGCATCCACTCCCTGCGGCATCCTAAAGTGTTTGCAAAGTCTGCAGAATTCTATAGAAAAATCCACAGCTATGTAGTCTCCATGCCTACAGGGATTTGCAAAACCCTGGAGAGTTTTTAAGGGATTTTTAAAGTGACTTAACTTTTATTTTTATCGTTTTTTTTTTTTCCCCTAGCTGTCTGTCTTGTTCTCAAATCTGGGTGGCATGTTCAGCAGATTGTTGGTTTCTATTGCTTTCTGCACACCTGTTTTCTGCTGCAGAGGATACAGGGACTTCAGAAAACTTAAAGAAGACAAGATTTCTGTTCCAAGGAGCTTGCCCACAAAGGATTAGACACCATGGAATTATTCATCCTCAACTGTGCATGCAGTGGAGGGTCTTGATGTTTCCTAGGTTATCTCCTAGCCACAAAAGCCAAATAAATCTTTAACTTGCAGTTCTAATTCAAAAAAAAGAATGGTCATATGCTCCATTTGACCACATATTGGCTTAGATCCACTTCTGTGGGACTTGTACTGTCAAGATCTTCTGTAGGCTGTTTTAAGAAAATTCATTTCACCAGTCAACATGTGGTGGTAATCTAGACTTGTACTGTCAAGATCTTCTGTAGGCTGTTTTAAGAAAATTCATTTCACCAGTCAACATGTGGTGGTAATCTCCATTTTGCCCCAGATTAGTAAGGAAGTCCAAGAAGCTTCATATTTCCCCCATAAATCTGAAGAATACAAATCCTGTGTTAGATGCTGTTTGATGGCAGGGGCTGAAATTTCAGTTTTCTCCCCTTCCTCTAGCTGTGAACTGCCAGCAGAAATTTCTTAAAACAGAAGAACATGGAATACATGATAAACACAGGAGACCATAGCCTTGGAAGTCTCTAAACCCAGGTGAGAACCCATCTCTGAATTATCTGAGAGGAATTCCACTGTTTTTTCAGGATTAGGCAGGTTTTGAGTTCTTGACTGTAGGTGCACTCGCTGTTAGTCCTCAAGAAGGGATGGGATTGGGCCAGGCTAGAATGGCTGAGCTGTATGAATGGATTATTAACTCTTCCTAAATCTTCACCTAACAGAAATTACTGTAGTCCTAAATCTACTTTAATTCATCCCCTGAGAAGACAAGCGGAGCACTGGAAGTCTATGCTATACTGTCTACACTTTCATCCTGCCGTCTAAATTCCTTGTGCTGCAGGAGTGTGGAGCGGTTTAGAGAATCCCTTTGTCAATATGAAAAAAAAACCACCCAGCAACAAACAACAAACCACCTTCTACCGGAAGGTAATTTTCCCCTGGTTATTTCCAGTTGAAATTCAGCCATGTTGTCATATTTCAATATCTCCAAGTGGACAGAATAGAATTTATATTCTTGTGTATAAATAACATCATGGTAAAGATGATTTACAGCAGCAATTATTAGAGGAATGAAGAAAATATTGTAAAATAAGAAGGTGGAAGAGTAATGTGATGTACCTAGTGTCTATGATACCAATTATTTTTTTCCTGATGTAAAATATTTGGCTATATCTCTATCAGTTCTTGCACAGAAAAGAGGTTGCTATCTACTGGTACTAATTATAATAATTTTCCTTCAGGCTACTGTTTGAATTGGAGTCGCAGATATTCACATTTTTATTACCTGGCACATTGTGACTTCCACAATGAGTTTATATTTCCCTCTCTTCTCAACTACAGTTCAGTTTTGTTTGATATTTTCTGTGCCATTTAATACATCCTGCTGCAAATTCCAACAAAATACAGAAAGGTTTCTGGACTTAGTTTTTAAATATTCCCTCCTGTCAACAAGGTTAGAGGCAAGGCTCTAGGAAAGACATTGAAAGGATGCAGAGCAAATTTACAGGAGTTAATTTTTAGTTCACAATAAAAAAATTTAGAAGTTGACAATATGAAGAAATATTGAATATTAATGAGAAGATAGTTACTCCAAAGAAGGCAGATGGACTATGAGAACAGAAATATTGATTAGTAACTATTTCATATATACAGCATCCAGTGAGGCTTTTTAAATCCAAAGTTCAGTGAAATGCACTAAAACCAGCACATGCAGGAGAAGAAGAGGAATGCTCAACATCTTCTCCCAAAGATACAAAAGATGCTGTAACATGCTCCAGTGTGAAAGCACAAAACTTGGAGGAATAGATGGGAAAAAGCTCTTTGCTGCTTTTGGAGCTCTGTAACATTCCTCCATTTTATTCCCAGCTTTCTGAATGCTTTCAAGTGATCTATCTAAGGAAATCAATGGCTATTGACAGGCTCTGTAATTACATTCACAAGCTGAGCTTCCTAGCCCTCTGCCACTTATTTAAGCGATTACATACCTTCCAACCTGTTTTGCTAATGATCACCAATGTATGGATCTGAGACAAAAATCAAATCACGTCTAAAAACACTCAGTTGCATTTCTGCAAAAAAGATACTCTGTCTTGCTATCCGTGCACTGCCATCCTGAAAGAAGAGCTAATGAATACTGCTGGCTGAAAAATGCAACCGATTGATTGTCACAAACCCTTCTTCCAAGTTCATGCTGAATTTGCCACACGGGTTTGGCTGGGATGTAGGAGTTTGAACTGGGTTCACAAATCAGTCCCAGGAAGTGGTGGTCAGTTGTTTGGTTTTTTTTAATCTCTTAGATCTGTCTGTGCTTGAAATACGTGTCCAGGAGAAGGGAAAACAATATTCAGATTAAAATTTATCACACATTTCCTGCTACTCCAAATATTGCCTGAAGCACTAGATCTTTATTTCTTTCTCAGCTGTCCTCATTTGAACCACTTTGCGTTGTATAAGAAACTTTAATGATCTCCTTAAAAAATGAAAAAAAAAAAGATTCTTGATTAAGGCATTGAAATAGAAGCTGGGACAAGGGTTTTTGGGTCTGGTTTTTATTCTGTTAAATGTTTACATTTTATAGACTAAATGAAACAGCTTCAGTAGATACATGCCCATTACATCAGAGTCAATAGCTATGTTACATTGTGCTGGAGATCCCCTAAGATTCGGGAGTTGATACCTCCTACAGCTGCTGAAAGCTCTGTCTTGGACAGCAGAATCATCATACACCAGTTAGTTGTCAGCTTTGCCATTGTAGTTTAGTGCATTTTGTCAAATTAGATGATAAAATTTATTGGGAAGAAAAAAATTGACAATATAAATTGTGTCTCTGTTCACTTTTAAATCTTCGCCTGTATTTTGTAGTAATATGGTAAGCATTAAAACTTCTGGAGAAGTTTTGTATTTGTTAAGAGAAAAAAAAAAAAGAAAAAAAGTATAAACTCACAATATCAGTGCATGTTTTATTGACAAAGCTTCAAAAAACCCTTTCAAAATGTGTGCATGAAAACTCTTTGCCTGCGTGGTCTTCAGGTAAGTTGTCTTTCATATTGATTGCTGCCCTTCTGAAACCCACTAACTCCACCTAAATCCAACAAAAATACACTAAACTCCAAATGCTTTCAGCTCTGAATCAGTGGAAGGGGTGAAGCCTGTGCAACAGATGATCAGAGAAGCACAAATATCCTGAATACCTGGTAGCATCTGCTCCCAGAAATTGTTCCTGGACTACCTAGCAACTGCTACTAAAGCTCTCTCTGCTTAGTAACTCTTACCACCTAAGAGTATCTGTTGCTCAGTTTGCAGATTGCTGATTCCACTTTCTACAAGTGAAGATGTTGCATAGTAAGAAAAATAAATTGTTACATGTTTTTGGATTTCAATAGGTTTTCCTTAATTTCCCAGGTGTAGGCTTTTGTAGAATTCCAAAGAAAGATTTTTTTTTGACTTTTTCACCAAATCCAAAATTGGTTTTTGTTTTTTTCTTTTTAAAAAAATGTTATTATTTTAAATACACAAAACTGCTTCAAAAAGATACTAAATGTTTGAAAAAGGATCCAGAATGATTTCAGGAAGTTGGTTTCAGGAAGCTAAATCCTGTATCTGAAACTTTCCCCATTGCAACCAGTGTGTGCTGCCAATAAGTCACAGGTGTCCACAGTCCGTAAGCAGGTGAAAGAAATAAAATGTGACATGTTTGATAGCCTTGAGATGTGCAAGCCTAAGTGTGTGTGCCTGTACATTTGGCAAGTCTACTTGTCTGCAAGTAGATCTGCAAGACTGAAAAGAAATCCACCTCTGCCATAAACCTGAAAAGAAACCTGCTGTTATAAAGGAAGCTCTGTGGGCTGTGCAACTAAGCTCTCAGTCTTGCAATAATAAGTATTTTGTTCTTTTTAGCTCCTGTTGGTGGATGAGACAAGTGATAAGGGGGTTAGCACCCTGTTCTCATACTTGAGCAGATGGTAACAGAGGACGGTGAGAAGGGACGATTAAAAAAGAGAAATACAGAAGGAGACCAAGGGTGAAATCTAACCCCTTCTGAAGTCAGGGGACATTTTACTACTGATTACTGTGAGTGCAGGATTTAACTCCTAATTTTCTGGTGGAATAAATGATGCAAATCTAGGGCAGCATTAGATTTGTTTCTTGCTCTTAACCTATATTCTTGTCCTAAGTTTGTTGCCTCCTTCATCTCTTTATTTTTTTCCCTGCCTCAGCATTACCAAGCAGCCTCATGAAATCATCATGAAGACTGGTTTACTTGGCTTACTTTCAGGGTTTTCAGACTTCTTAATGCAGTTTGAGGTGGGTTCCTTCCATCTGTCTGCATGCAAGATCAGGTACTTGTTCTGTATGCTGGTGCCACTAACCACTTACTTTTCTTTATATATTCTTCTTCATTAAATGCTTCTAAGTTGCAGATGAGATCTTGTCTGCTGTGGAAAGCAGCCTTCAGCTGTGCCTGGAGCCAAGCTTGTGTACCTGGCTTCTACATGGAGGTTAAATCTGATCTTAAATGTAGCCTTGGAGGCTATGGCTTTCATAGAAAATTAAATGTTCCAGGGACCATTCTGCTGCATTTAGCTGAACTTACTCTTTCTATCTGCAACTGGATGGATATGTGCAAGCTGCCTATTGAAAATTATTACTGCCTAAACTAAGCCCTGTGCCAAGCTTGGGATTTTTTGGGAGAACGTGATCTGAACTGGTCAATAACATGACAGAGACTGTGCTGAGAATTTAACTAGAAGGGCGATGTTTGAAATGTGAGTGCTTGTGTCTTGTACACTGCCCTGTTCAGTTTGCTGGTATAGATATAGCCAGAGCAGCTCTCTCTTTCTCTCTCTGCCATATAGAATTATCTAAAGGAAATGACCTTCTATTGCCTTACATTGCTTATAGCAGCATGAACAATTGGAAATTTAACTGTCTTTTTCCCTAGGTCATCAGCCATTGTCACTGACTGGGAAATAAAAAAAGGGGAAAAAAACCCAGCAAATTAAAAGGTGAAAAAACCCAAAACGACTTCATTTAGAATGTATTTTCTCTAACCTAAAACGTGTTTTGTTTCAGAATGAGGAAAAAATAAGGTTTGAATTAACACATTTTATAAAAAAAACCCACAACATTTTGAACAAAATAATTTACTATTTTATATAACGTCTTTCAATCTTTTTGGAATTAAGTCAGACAAACCGACAAATTTTATAGACTACCTGGAGTATACTAAAACTGAAAATTTTTAGTGAAAATAATTTGGGTCAAAACTATTCTATATCTTATGTGCAAAATTATATTGCGTGAAAATTGGAAATGTCAATATTTCAATAAGACTTTTTTTTAATGTTATAATATCTACTCAAAGGTGAAGACCATCTCAAATGCAAGTTAAATGTTAATGCTTTTTCTTTTTGTACATTACCTTTGTGAACATTTAGATAGTAATTGCATTTCTTTACATTTCATTGGTAAGTTGAGCCATTTCAAAAGAAAATAAAATCCATTAAGAACTTTACAGTCGTGCATAGGTTAGTATGTTTTACAGGCTGCACACTGTGGGCAAGGTGAAGAAGAGATGAGATACAACCATTGTGAGTCCGTATTTTGCTGGCTAGTTTCCTTAGTAGAGTGTGTTTCCTTTGGAAACTCCACTTCAACTCTGTTTATCCTTTTTTACATTTAGGATGTGATGCTTCTGTCATGCTCTGTCTTGTTCATCTTCAGATGTATTGTTTCTTGTTGAAATCCTCCTTCCTGTTCTTGCATATTTTCTTGTTGAATCCCTAGTTTATGTGTCAGTTTGGACACTCCATTAAGGTGTTGGCTCAGAGATAATCTCTCGAGTTTCCCTTGATGTGTTTGAGGTTCTCTCCCAGCTTCTCAAGGATGATATTCCCATATATTAGACTCTTACCTCCTCCTGCTTCTCCAGCTTGAGTTGCTGTGATATTCACTAACACATCCCTCTGGTCAAATATGCTCCACACTATGGGAAAATGGACAAAAAACCAAAAGTGCTTTGAAATGAGTGAAGAAAAAGGTTGGGTTTTTTATTGGTTCTCAAGGATGTTTCATCTCTCCTCTGAATAATTTTGGCTTATGGCCATGCCAGGTTTAAAACAGATGCACAGAGGAGCTCAAAATGGGACTTGGCATAAACTTTCATAAAAATCTGAATCCCTAAGGATACTTCCTAAGGCTTTTTTCTTCACAGAAAACACTAACCTTTCAGTCTGGATGTAAACCTGGATAGCCAGCACCACATGTTGACCCTCCTCTACTACAAACTAACACCACCTATCATAATCTTCTACTGGGTGCAGAGCTTCTCAAGGAGTTTATGCAAATTAAATAACTGAACTTAGCCATTTTACTTTGTTCTTGTTTGTTTGTTTGTTCTAATTGTTTTGCATTTTATTTTCCATCATGCATGTGGCAAAACTATCTGCATATGAGATGACATACAGAGCAACGAGAGGGTGTTTGCCAAATTTCAAAGTCAGATCTGTTGGGAACTTTGTTTATTGCTGTGTATGTGGACAGTAAATATGCCTGCTCCTTTGGTATGGGGAAATCATCTTCAGACTGTACCATCAATATTCAACCCATATCACAGCAATTATCAAAATGTGAATAACTGGGAACTAAACATGAATGCATGAAGGACCATGATCATCTAGGTAGCTACTCATAAGGACATGTTTGAAGTAATCACACACAAATTTATTTCTAATGTGGTTTTGTTTTTTTTCCAGAAAGGTGTCTCAATGTTAATGAAAGAATTTAGCCCATATTCTTCTTCTTTTTATTTTTTTTTAACAAAAGTGTAATTGTTTTAAAAATCTGCCTTTAATCACAAGCACAGATTTTTCAATCAATAAAAGAATGCTTGACATTCTTATTGTACTCTCTATTTCAGATAGTGTTTTATATACCTTCTATATATCTCAATGTAACCAAAATTATACTTTGCATTTCAGATTTACTCTTCTGCTTAGATGGCATTGTAAAAATAAAAAGCTTTAAGATTACTAGACAAACGTAAAACTCTCAAAAAATTGCTTACCTGTGCTATTTCTTTGTATTTTCATTTCACCACAGCATCTTCTTTGGAATTAGAAAGTGAAAGGATGGAAATAACATGGAAAGCTATTATTTGTACCTTTTTTAGATCCTGGAGGACTGTCCAGATCTAAGCTGGACCCAAGAATTATAAATTTTGATACAAGAAAGTCAGGCAGCCCAAACTGATGTCACATTTTTTCCAGAGCCCTAACAGATGCTTAGTACAGTTCATATTACAACATGGCTGAAGCAGGCAGTTCTGTATAATTACTTCACACAGCATTATCTTCATATTATGAGGCTTTATACACTGGGAATCTTTCTCTATAATAAATATTCAAATGTAGAAATGATTTATGCTAGTTATTTAACTAATCGGTATTTCCCATGTTTAATTGGCTTAACATTTAAACAAAGCACAGGTCCCAGTTCTGGCCTGAAAGCACATATCACCACCTCTCACTGTTTCACCATGAGTCATACAAGGTATTTTTACAAGATTTTTTAAACAGCACAACAGTTGGAATCAAGAGACTATACAAGAGCTGCAGTCTCTGTTTTTTTTTTAATATATATATTTTTAAATTACAATTTCTAATTTACAATCTAGAACATGAAGCTTTGATTTACTTTGATTTATATTTTATATTTTATTTAATTTCATTATTTTATTTTAATTTTTGCCTTTTTTTTGGTATTTCAGCTGCACTGGTGTTGTAGTTTAACCCATGTAAGACCATGCAGCCACTCGCGCACTTCCCCCCACTCTCCACCAGTAGGGTGGGGAGAAAAGGGAAAAAAGGAGGGGGAAAATAAGCCAAAAAACCACCACCCTTGTGGGTTGAGATAAAGACAGTTTAATAGAAAATGAATAGAAGAGGAAAATACTACTAATAGTATTAATAATAATTAAAGAATATATAAAATTGTGTTGTATTACAACACAAGTCACTCTCACCACCTGGGGAATTAGGTGCTCAGACCATCCTAAGCAGTGATTACAGATTCCTGGCCTCCTCAATTTATATACTGAGAGTGATGTCTATGGTACAGAATATTCCTTTGGCCAGCTTGTCCTGTCTGGTCCTTCTCAGCTTCCATGAGAATCAGAAAAAGTCTGCGACTAACACTTCGCAACAAAACAACACATATTATTGGCATTATTTTCATACTAAATCCAAAACATAGCAACTACTAGAAAGAAAATTAACTCCATCCCAGCTGAAAACAGGACAGCTGGTTTCTTAGAAGTTGTCTTAAAAGGACTGAGCTCTTCCAATCAGAAACCAGTCAAATATTGCTGTTTTCTCTGTCCCAGCTTTGGAATGCAGTACTTTCCAAAGTACTATAGTATTTGATTACTTTCAAATGAGTTTTGAAAGACCTCACAATAGTCCATTTTTAACAGTTGCTAAGACTTTGCTGTCAGAGCTATTTAGTTCATACTGAACTAAATCCATGGCATTGACCTAGAGCTTACACTACCATCGTTGGCTTTAGCTGGATATAATTAAGCCAGAACAAAGCTTCATAATATTGGGGAATATTGCCTTCCCAAGAGAAGTGAAACTTCAGAAAAAGAGAGATTTCATTGGTAACTGAAAAAAAAAGAGAAAGAGTCCTTTTGAAGTGTTTGTTGATTGATTTTAAACTAATGAGTCAGATGTGTAGAATCATAGAATCGCCTAGGCTGGAAGGAACCTTAAAGATCATCTAGTCCAACCATCAATCTATCTCTGACAAAAAAAAAAAAAAAAAAGAAATAAGAAATAAAAATCACTGGTTGTTGTTGTGGTACTTTGTCATTAGGTTGACAGGTACAGGTTGCATTAACAGAGATCAGATAGTGACCAGCATCAAAGTTCCAGAGCTGCAAGGAAGGACTCCTGAAAGACATAGATTTAGATTTAGGGAAATGTTGTCAGAATGTGCCAAGCTGCAGAAATACTGAAGGCAGAACAGAAACATAAAAAGGAAAACAAGTTGCAGCTACTCTCAACAGACTGACCAGCAGGAGAGGAAGCTGGGAAGCAGGAGGTCACAACAAAGTGAGAAATTTGGAAGAGATGCTGTAGAATAAACAGCAAGAAAATGTCAAAGAAAAAAGGGTGCTTGAGAAGTGGGAACATGTACAGACCCAGACAACATCCAGCATTTAGAAATAAATACAACCATTTTGCAAGAGTTTTCAGCCCAGAGTAGCAGGCACAAAACAGAACATCTCACGACTCGCTGATTGGGAGAGCAGAGAGTGACAAGTTTTGCAGGGACAGACTGTACCTTTCAGTGGGACAACTTAGTTGGAAAAATAGACAAGTTCTTGTGCACTCCAGGTTTTCTTCCAGGGGAGATTGTAGATGACAACGTAAGGTGGTTCTGCATGGGGATTGTCTGAAAAATGCTGAAGCAAAGAATGATTTTTTTTCATTAAAAAATAATGAAATGCTTATAAATGATAAACTAAACATAGACCACTTGAAAAAAAAGATGAATGGGAAAAGTAAATACACAGGGGAAAGACAAGTGTAATTGAGAATGCATATCATGAAACTAATTCTGAGTAAATGATTATATGATTTGAAGTTTATCTTTAACTGGAACTGATCAAGTCTGTTATAGTTACAGGAATAAAAAGGCAATATTGGATTTAAAAACATGTTTAGCTTAGGTTTGATTCAGAGACTGTACAGATTGAAGAAACCTAGAAAATATAATAATGTAAATATAAGAAACAATTATCCAGTCTCAGAAATAATGTGGAATAAATTTGCAGGGACTACAGCAGAGGATGAGACACTGCAGAAAATCTTTAAGGCTATCAGTGTAAGATGGCATGGGAATTACAAAATATATCCACTGAATCTTACTTACTTAAATGAGAATTTTCTGTAGTTGATGATGTAGTACTTAGAGGAACCAGATCACAGGCTCTGAATTATGACAACCTGGCGTGATTCAAGATCATGAAGAAGTGTAAAAGACAAAATAATTCATTGACCCATGGATTGCTGGGTTATGTGATTGACAGCTCAGCCCCAGAAACATGAAGGAGTCCAGAGGCACTAGGGCAGATGGGGGAACTCCAGTACTCCATTTGCAGAAAGGACTCACTGCCCTGTCTCCTTTCAGGGTTGTCCCCAGCGAACATCAGCCCCATGGTCTGGAGATGGCGGAGAATGTCTGCAGAGCAGCCCTAAAGAGAAGGACTTGAGAGTGCTTATGGATGAGAAGCTCTATGTGAGTCAGCAGCGTGCAGTGGCATCCCAGAGAGAGTCAACCGAGTCCTGGGCTGCATCAAGAGAAGTGTGGCCAGCAGGTCACAGGAGGTGATTCTCCTCCCCACACTCATGAGACTTAGATGGGAACTGATCAATGCATACAAATACTTAGAGGGAGGGTGTCAGGGGGATGGGGCTGGTCTTTTCTCAGTGCTGCCCAGTGACGGGACAAGAGGAAATGGGCACAAACGAGTATAAGAAGTTCCACCTAAACATGAGGAGGAACTTCTTTCCTGTGAAGAAGCTGCCCAGAGAGGCAGTGGAGTCTCCTTCTCTGGAGATCAAAACCCTCCTGGATATGTTCCTGTGCAACCTGCTCTAGGTAGACCTGCTCTGGTGATGGGGTTGGACTAGATGATCTCCAGAGGTCCCTTCCAACCCCATATGATTCTATGATTCTATGACCCCACCTGAAATACCGCATCCGGCTTTGGAGTCCTCAACACAGGAAGGACATGGACCTGTTGGAACAGGTCCAGCGGAGGGCCATGAGGATGATCAGAGAGATGGAGCACCTCTTCTGTGAAGACAGGCTGAGAGAGCTGGGGTTGTTCAGCCTGGAGAAGAGAAGGCTCCAGGGAGACCTTATAATGGCCTTTCAATATCTGAAGGGAGCCTACAGAAGAGCCAGAGAGGGACTGTTTACGAGGAAGTGTAGCAACAGGACAAGGGGCAACGGTTTTAAATTGGAAGAGGGGAGATTTAGATTAGATACTAGAAAGAAATTCTTTACAGTGAGGGTGGTGGGACACTGGAAAATGTTGCCTAGGAAAGTCGTGGATGCCCCTGGAGGGCATCAAGGCCAGGCTGGATGGGGCTTTGAGCAACCTGGTCTGGTGAGAGGTGTCCCTAACCATGGCAAGTGGGTTGGAACTCGATGATCTTTAAGGTCCCTTCTAACTCAAACAATTCCATGATTCTATGATTCTATGACATCGATCATGAGTCAATGGGAACAGCTTCTGGATTAGCTTGCAGACTGGTGGAGTTTACTGCCTTGGGGCATGGAATTCACCACCCAATGCAGGAGAAGGGCATCTTGGCACTTTGCAAGACATTATGGCATTGCAAACTACGCTTAAATACCGAATTACTGTTCCCACTAACATGAGGTTGTATTTTTGAGGAGTCTAATATTAAGTCACAGAAAGAATCACGGCCGTATTTAATAAACAATGTATTACAGAAATGTCTGTAACCAGGATGGTCTGCAGTTTCATAGAAAAGACTTCAAAGCATTAGGGAATTATGGATTCTAAAGTTGAACAAGCCACCCAAATATACTTATTAAATTTCTGAAAAAAGTTATATTTAGAATGTTTCTAATTAAGTCTATGTAATCTCAAAGATCCATAATTTGTTCTTTTAAACTCAGCCTTTAAACATTACAATGAAAGGTTGTTTTGCAAAAAGACCCATAGCTTTTCGTGGTTTCTTTCCACATGCAGCAGGAGGTACAGCAAGTCTTTTAGATGCACGCAAAGGCACTGATAAAAGGGTTCACTGAACCTGTATTACTGCCAGCTTTGATGCCTATTGGATGCAGCTGGCATGCAGAGTGGTATACTGAGGTTTTGGGAGGACAATTTCTCTTTGTTCTCAAGAACTGCTTGAGTCAACAGCACTCCCTCTCCAGACCCTGAAAGACAGTGTCAGGACATGAACCAAGCCCAAGTTTTGAATGAGGAACCTACAGAGAGATCCCCTGGAAATAAACTAGAAACCTGATTGTGAAGAGACACTAAATGTCAGAGAGGAGCAATGATGGAGGGAGAGGCAGAAGTGATTCTCAGGAGTCCAACCAGAACCATCCCCAACAGACTTACTGCTTGGCCTGTGCTGTAATAAATAATTAAAATTGTATAAATAAATAAAATTGTAAAATAAATAAAAACTGAATAATTACCTGCTATAAAACAAAAACAACAGAGAGGAATGTAGTGAAATGATATTGTCCTTCAGAACTGAGCTGTGGCAACAGATTTGAGATGGTCTTTATGTGCTACAAATCCAGCATAAATTGTTAATCTTAACAACCTTGACCCTATATGGGTAATTTTTTAAGGCTTAAATGTGATGTAAGTTGCTACTTACCAGGAATACTGGGGTTCAATGTAATTTTGAAAACAGACCTTCTATGGGCAGAAATGTATAATCTTAATCTCTCGGAAAACAAGGCATGTTAGCCAGTTTGGCCAATGGGCCGCTCTCCTGAGCCAGAATATTTTTTGGCATCTGTCACGGGTGGAGTGTTTACCTTCACTCATAAGAGAGAAATAGTGAAATATTTATTAAGGTGAAACAGTGATTTTAAAAAATTAATAATAAATGTGACAGTGTTTTACAAGATTCAATGTCAAAGTACACTCTATTTTTTACTGCACAAAGGACAGAGTCAGACAAGCTGCCAGAGAGACCCTCCTATTGAGTCACGAGGTTCAGAAAGGAACCTCTTGATTTCTAAACTCCTTCTGAGAGGAGACTAGGTGTGGCTGGATCCAATCCTAGTCCCAGTCTTGGTCAACGGTTTATGTCTAAAGGATTATATATATGCACAATCAACCCTTTATATTACTTAGCTAAGATTTCAAAGTTTAGCATGCTCTTAGTCCCTTACCAAGAACCTGTTGCAGCAAGGAATTTCACAACTTCGAGGAGTAGAACCTTAAGTGAGCATCCTCACAAAAGGGGAGATCTGGTGTGCAGCCCGCTGCCATACAGGAGACCTCAAAGGGCTCTTGGGCTGTTCACTATTGAGATAATTGACCTATAGTCATATTCTCGTGGGAACAAAATATCAAGATCCCCACTCCTTACAGTGTTTTGGCTATGTTGCCAGCCATCCCCCAAAGTCCAGGTGCAACTTATT
>JAOXNG010000001.1:5557235-5567717 GCA_028566535.1 Scolopax minor | reverse complement strand
GGTATGCATCCTGTATCCCAGCTGGATGGAAAAGCCTGTACACTCTGTACACTAGTAAAGAGAAACAGAGATCTAACCTTGACACTTAGAATCGTGTCACGATACTGGACACAGGATGACTGCACACTCCTATGGCCATCTGCCTCTCTTCATAGACTATCCTGAGAGGAAAGGGTGGACTGGTAACCTCAGGGCTATGCAACTACAATTCCACCACCTGTCAGTCTGAGGTAGACACAGTACAAACATTAGATCTTTCTCTATGACATATCCTACAGCCCTAGATTTTGAGGCTGGAAGAACAGTTATGAACTTTATTCCAAACCAACAAGAACCTTATCATAATAATCCATAATTCCACAGATTGAATAGTGATAACTTGTCTCTTTTACAAAGATGTAATTTTATTCTTTCCTGTAAAAAAAGAAGGCACTGTAGGTTTTCAACATTTAAGATTTCCCTGCCTCCCCAATTTGTCTTGTCATTGTTAAATCTTATCTCTACTTCTTTGTTTCCACCATTCTTTTTAAAGAATCATAATTGGTACGATTATCCTTGCTATGAGAATAATTAGCTATAGCTTTTTGACACATTAAATGGGGAACATTACATTTTAAGCAGCAGGCGCTGAAACACTAAACAATACTGCTTTGAATAGGACCATAGAGAAGAAGCTCAGGTGAAACAATTGCTAATTTTAGCAACTTGAACTTTATACCCTTATAGAAGAAAATTAATCTCACAGTAGTTTTTGGCTGTGAAATAGACAAAGCACTTTGGCCTCTTTTTTAAATAGACCTTTGATATTTTCCATGATGGAAGATGGTTGCGCAGTGAATCATCCCCTGATGTGTCCAAAAGAGCTTTGCTCTTGCAATAAAAAGTAAGTGTTTGATTCCTCTCCTGTGTGGCTGGAAAAGTCAAATATCATCTAATGCAAATAGCTTCATCCAGCAACACTTGCATTTTAGATAGGAAATCTCTCACACACACAGAAAAAAAGGTTACTGAATTTTAAGTGCTCTAGCATTGAAACCCCCCTGTTCCCTGTTTAGCAAAACTAATTGAAGGAACCAGGTACACACAGGTGCTTGTATGATATTCGAGAGGTGTCAGATTAATCCTGGTAGCTGCCAAACTCCTTCCTCCACTGAATGTAGTAGGAATTTACAGTCCCTTGGAGAAGACTACTTTGAGACAATCAGTTGTTGACCTCACTGAGGTATTTTAGGTTTTCGGAAAAGCCACCAGAAAAACTGTAGGCCCAAGCACTTGCTTGGTATAAGTGGATTACAGTGATGAATTGGTCTAATAATCATCCAGTTAACAGCATAGCTGTGATGAGCCTTTTTTCTCACTTAAATATGAGAACAAAGATATGATAATTTTATTGAAATAGAAGGTTTTAACTGTTTGCTAGAACTGACTTTGGTCAGCAGTGAACTGCAATATTTTTATAATAATAGAAGGCTTTCAGTGTGCAACCATAGTAAGTAAATGATGATGTAAGTTTTATGGAACTAATTGCTGTAACTAACATAATTGACATCTTAATATATCGGAAAATAGTATTAAGAAATTCTGTAAAAAACAGCATGTTAAGTAAATTAAAAATGACTTAATTAACAGAGTTATTACCTTTGCAGCTTTTCCCAGGTTGTTGTTTCTGCCAGGTAGCGTTAAGCTAAACAAGATAAAAAATTACTTGGATTTCAGCAATAGAGAACACTAACTTCATTTCTACTAAAATAAACCTCTGACTTCTATACTGATTTCAGGATGATTCATTTGAAGAAAACCTAGTAAAGGTAAGAGGTATTATTCAGACCCTTATCTAAACTGATAGCTAATATGGGTTTTAAATAAAGACCTTGGGATTTCAATTCCCAGAACATGCTTGCGACAGTTGCCACCATGGATTAGCACTTCAAGAATGAATTCAGTTCTTGCTGTCCTGGTTTCTTCAGCTCTGCATAGAGGTACCACAGCAGTCTGGGTAGGAAACATCTCCTCAGGAATTCCTCCTGAGCAGGAATTTCAGGACTTCGAGCCTCCTTTTTCTACCTGAATATTTAGTGGAATATTTATATTCTTATCCTGCATGAAGCACAGAGTTATTAAAAGAAGAAATAGGAAATGACAGTCAGTTTGAAGCACATTATAGGACTAAGAAATATATGATCAGTTCCTGGAATTGCTGTATCTGTTCTGCAAACTTGAGCATATTATTTGATTTTCCGTGTCTTAATGAATCCAAGTGTAACTGTGGATAAATCTTGTTTTGGTCCCAAGTAAGATTACATATCCCCAAATCAGGTCTTCCATTCTTCGCTCAGCACACCTAATTACATCACAAATTCTGTAGTGCAAGGATTAATTATTTTTATGTGCTTTTGAGCTGGCACATTGGGCTATAATTGTGCTACCACAGTATAAACAAAGTACAGCAAAATTACAGGTACTTTAGATCCCCAGAAAAAGACTATAAAAATTAGCAAATGCTCTTTATTCTTAATTTTACTTCATTCTGCCAGATACTTAATTCTATTTTTTTTTCTGCCAGAATATTTGGTTACTTCCATAACCCTCTTCCATTTTGTTTAAATTATATAATTGTTGGTTATCTCGGGCATTTTGCATCCGCTGATTATTTGTCCACAAAGAAATGCGCAGTTTACACATGGCTGCATGCCATTGCCCTTCTAAACTAGACATTACCAGAACCAGTGCCGAATCATTATGAGGACACTCTGTGTTTCAGAATACAACTGAAACTGCCTTGCCTTTTCCTTTCCTTGGAAGGTGCGTTCAGGGTCCTCCCCTGTTAGAGATGCTTTTCAACTTCTGTCACTATTTTGACATTTTGATGCATCACTTGGGAATGCTGAAATAGTTGGTTTGACACTGGTGTCACAACCTTCCATCTTTGCGTGAAAGCACCTATTACTGCATTTCCACGTCTAACCACAATCTAGAAACTCATGACAAACCACAATAGTCATGTTAGCCCAAGTGAAGGAGAGAAAAAGAAAATCTTCACAGCTCACTGGCAAATCACCTTGACTTTGCTAGAGCAAGACATGACTTCTGATATTTTGTGAAGTTCCTTGGAATAAAAGCAACTTTCCATGTTAAAAGACAGTGGCACATGACATGAAAAAATAAGTGATATATGGATATTTAGATATATGGGGGGAAAGAATCATGGTAAGAATGAATATACACTGGAACAGGTTGGATGGCTTTATGAAATCTCTATCCTTGGAAATTTTCACAACTCATATGGAAAATACTCTGAGCAACCTTATCTAGAATCAAAATTAACTCTCCATCGTGCAGGGAGTTGGACTAGATGAACTACAGAGGTTCCCTCTGCTTAAAATATTATGTGGTTCTAGGATTTGTTCTGCTGCCCCTCTCATCAAGCACAGAGGGCACTTCCATGACTAGCTGTGACTGCATGCCTAGCTTTTAGATGATTAAGGTGGGGCAACTTAAAAGGGTGTAAGAGAAGTGTTCAAATTAACACCAGAGAACAGATTTAGCTCAACCATTGTGCCAGGAACCTGTGTGCTCATGCATGACAGAGGCCACCATCAAAGTTAAAATTCAAAGCTGAGTTCTTTAGAAATGTTGTGTGGAAAATATACATTGTGATCTCAGGCCCCAATACTACTAGAATTAAATAACAGGAAAAAGTATGAGAAAAAGTATTGTCCTCAGTGCTACAAGGCTTGTATCAAATCCATCTTCTAAGTATCTGTAGGCAAGTGAGATGCATCCTGTCCTCTTGGCAGAATTGAGTCTTCCTGGTGAAAAAAAGTCATTTATTCCTTTTTTAAGGAATGCATTAAGCATTCAGTTCAGTTTAGTGTCTTCTTATAAAACTGCAGAGGGATAAAACCTAAAACCACCTCCACAGCACACTACCATCTATTTATAAGAGCTTTCCCTCCTTCTGGACACACTTTTTTCTGCCCATTCACCACATGGGGAAATTAAGACAACCATGTTTCTAATTTAATTCCCTCAGGTACATGAAGGGAGATGTAGCAAATGCCACTGTCCACATTAAAAATGGGTGCAGGCTGGCTATTTTGGTATAACTTCATACCCTTACTTAGTGAGCATTGATTTCTCTATGGAGGTTCCCCCTGATCTCTACGTGTGTCAAGAGAATGTGGATACTGTGCATTATTTTGAACAGAAAGCCATTACATTAACAAGATGACATGTAAAGTGAAGTAGTCAAAAATGTGGCATACAGCTATTACTTTGAAAAAAGAAACTGCTTCTTAATTTTTAAGTATTCTAAAAAATATAGATTTTATTTTTCTTTTTAGTAGCTATTTATCGACTTAAATTTGAACATTAAACACTCAGCAATGTTTCCTTCTGTGGTTCCTTCCAATGTTTTCTCTATGATTTCCTTCCCGCTAGTTTTTCAGGTTACACTTTGAAAATTTGGCAGCCATACAGTATTTCTTTATATCATGTATACTAACTATCAGATTTTTTAACTATCTGATTTTTCCGAGATGGCTATGAAAATCTTGGTAGCAAAAGCATAGAAAAACTAGTGCTCAGAGTTCTTCCTTCTCTCGTAAAAAACCAAAAAGAGTATACATACTGCCCATCACTCTGTAAGCTCAGACAGGGTAATCACAGAAGTATTTTAAAGCCCAAGCTCAGTCTCTTTCTCTACTACTGCATCTTGCTGTCACTCATTACATCACTGATAAAATTATTTGACAAGATCCTTGGTCCAAGAACAATTTATATGTTCGGCAAAACATCCAACTAACTAAAGTAGCAAAATCGAATAATAGTATTGGTGGGAGAGTGGGTGGTTTTGACAGAGCCATTTTGCTGTCAGAGGCAGTTGTTTGTAAATCCATAACCATGCTTACTTTTGGCATAACATCCTGGAGAAATCTTCTGTGCTGTATTTTAGAAAGGGGTGAGATATACTCATTATATTGAACGCTATTTTATATATTACTATTTTCCAGCTCTTAAAAAAAACCCTTCATTTAGGATTTTCCTACATTTTAAGCTGTGGTAGCTGGTGTTTTAATTGGCTAACCTGCATTTAAAGGGTAGACAGCAAAAGAAGAGCCTGATTGTGCCATATATAAGCATATCTGTTCTAGCTGTGTTCCAGATTATCTTGCTAAAACTATAAATGAACATGTAGTATAGAATAATAGAATCATAGAATCATAGAATGGTCCAGGCCGGAAGGGACCTCCAAAGGTCACGTAGTCTGAGACCGACCTCCCCCACCCCAGGCATCAGGGACAACCCCAACTAGACCAGGTTGCTCAGGGCCTCATTGAGTCTCACCTTGAATATCTCCAGAGATGGGGCCTCAACCACCTCCTTGGGCAGCCTGTTCCAGTGCTCCACCACCCTCACAGTAAAGAGCGTATTCCTAATATCCAATCTAAAACTGCTCTTCTCCAGTTTAAACCCATTGCCCCTTATCCTGTCACTGCAGGCCTTTGTAAACAGGCTCTCCCCAGCCTTCCTGTAGCCCCTTTCAGGTACTGGAAAACTGCTATTAGGTCTCTCCGGAGCCTCCTCTTCTTCAGGCTGAACAACCCCAGTTCCCTCAGCCTGTACTCATAGCAGAGGTGCTCCAACCCCTTAATCATCCTTGTGGCCCTCCTCTGGACCTGGTCCATGTCTTTCCTATATGGAGAGCTCCAGACCTGTACACAGTATTTCAGGTGAGGTCTCACCAGAGCAGAGTAAAGCGGAAGAATCAGCTCTCTGGACCTGTTAACAATGCATCTTTTGATGTAACACAGGATGCGATTGGCCTTCTGGGCTGCAAGTACCCACTGCCAGCTCATGTTCAGCTTCTCATCCACCAGCACCAACAAGTCCCTTTCCTCAGGGATGCTTTCTAATACCTCATCCCCTAGTCTGTACTGATGATAAGGATTGTTCCCACCCAGGTGCAGAACCTTGCACTTGCTCTTGTTGAACCTCATGAGGTTCACTTGGGCCCACCTGTCCAGGTCTCTCTGGATGACATCCCATCCCTCTGGTGTATTGACAACACCACTCAGCTTGGTGCCATCTGCAAACTTGCTGAGGGTGCCCTCGATCCCACTGTCACATATTGCTCTTGGATTTCAGAGCAACTCTACATAATTATTGCTCATTGACTAGGACAGAGGGAGGGAAAGAAAGCAAAACAAGATCTGACTTGTAAGCCTGAGGGTCGCTGTCCTTGTTGGGGAACCAAGACCATGAAACTCTAAAGCACACTTTGTTGTCCAACCATTAGAGGGCAATTACTTCAACTCAAAACTTCAATACCTTGATAGCTACATGTCCTGGGAGACAAATGGGAGTCCTGCCACTTAATGTCAGCCCCAAATCAAGGAGAAAGAGAGTGGAAGCAGGATCTTTAGCCAAGTTGTTGCATGAGTGAACACTCCAAGCACTTCATTGGCTCTGGAGAAGTCTCTGCTTTTCTAGCAGGTGATACAGAAGTCCTTGGAAACTGAGAGGTGTGGGTAGGAGCTGGGCAGTGGCTTTTAAAGGACAGTGATGTCAATATATATATAATATATGTTTGTATCTTTCCCTTCCTTCTGGCAGGTCCTGACTACTGGTTGCCCTGACAATGGGCTATTTACCTGAATTCACATGTGAAACTTATTTTACAAAGGAATGAAAATACCAGCAGCAAGACCCCAGTTCTGAGTTGGCCATCACTACCAAGAATCTGTCTCCCTCAACCCTTACAGATTATTTCACTGCTATGCCTAATCAGTAAATGTTTCTTATCAACCACTTAACTCTGAGCTCTTTGGCATAAAGCAGTTAGAAGCCATAATATTTCATTACATCCTATGTGCTCACAGCTGAAAAATATGGGGATCTGATAGAAACATGGCTTCACTCTGCAGTGATGAAGAAATTTATTACGTGTAATAAATTCATGCAGGTAACATGGTTTCTGCTTTAGATTGGGTGCAGCTTTTTATTGCATCTCATGGTGTATTTCTCACCAAGTCAGTGCCTGTGTGATCTAGTTCTCTGATAAACTCCAGCCCCCTCTCCTTCGTTCATAGATAGGAGTCTAAACAAAGCGTTTCTTGGGAGCTATTCCAGCAAGTCTCTTTGGCTTTTGAGAAAATGTGAAATGTTGGTCTGTGAAATGTGAAATGAGGGAAGGTCCACATACATCTCGCAGCTCATAGAGCTCTCCTTGAGACAGCTGTAAGGACAAATGTAAATTATTCAGCCTGATCCTCCCACTTCCAAAGCCTGTCTGGCCTTGTCCTCTTGGCTGAGTCTGAACTCACTCCTTTCTTGGTTCATAACAGTCACGTTTCCAAGGATCTGTTTGTAAATTAGAATGCTATTTATAATCAGTCATTTATCTGATCTGGGGAAGAAGACTGGATGGTTTTTTACTTTCCTGCTTCCATTATTGGCCAGGCACCAGCCGTTTCTGAGAGGATTACTGTCATTGTGGCCAGAGCTGGACAAGGACAAGGCTTAAAATAAAAATTATAGAGTATGTCTCACTTCTGGGCTCTCACCAACTCCCCCATCTCAAAGGAAAGCTTTGGCTTTCATCAGCTGGACTGCTTATTAGCACTTGTGTGAATAACTAATTGCATGTTTTGTCTGCCAAAGAGCGAAGGAAAGGAAAAAAAATAATCTATGGTTTATTTTGGAAAAAATAATCACAACAAAAAAATCAAAACAAAAAAAAAACTATGATATGGAATGGAACATTTCACTTCTGCCATTTGAAATTATTTAAAAAAAAAAAAAGTCAAAATAAATTCAAATGCACTGATAAAAGAAAGCACTGTCTCCTTTCCACTAATTCACCTTACAGTCAGAGCAGCTGGGTAAGATGAGAGCAACAACTTAGGTCTTCAAGATGGAATCCTTTTACAATGTGCATAGTTGAATGAGATTTAATTTATTTACACATTAAATAGAAGAATTTGATACCCCTCACCTATTTCCGGTTGCACTGTTATGACTTTCTCAAACTTGAAGAAACTCGGGCTCACATGCTCATGCTCTCCCATCCCTTTCCCAGCCTGGTCAGTTCTAATCACCAGCCTGGAGACCTTCGCTCTGTTGCAGTAGATTTTGCAAATGGTACATCTTTTAGATGCACAGTCTTCTTTCCTTATGTGGGATGTTACAGGTTTGTCTAATTCTCAACTGAAATTAGACATCTATTCAAGCTAGGAAAGACAAAGCATAACATTATACAAAAAAGCACAACCCAAAGAACTGGAGACAGTGACACCCTCTCTCAATATTGTATGGGTGATGTGAATAACCTCTGCTGCCTAAGATGGCAACTTACAAGAAAAATTAAACTTATTAGAAGGCTTAGCAGAGTTATTTTATCTACAATAACCTTTGTACGTGGGTAACATTTCCAAAATGGTAATCAAAATTAATTCTGTTTGCTTCAATATCCTACTACATCAGCTCACTTCTATACACATGATGAATAATTTGTATATAGTTTATAATAAACAGATTAGAAGTACAAGGGTTGCATCTGTGGAGTTAAGCAGTGATATGAGTCAATGGGCACCTTTCCTAATGTCAACAAAAGATATATATAATTCAGCAACTCTCGTTATTCAAATGCCAATCTAATTACACTGCAGAATGTAAATTAAAGGAACATTCTTTTGAGAGCTGTTCAGATCCATAGTAATATTCCAGTTCTGGATGTTGCCCAAGCCTTAAACAAGAGTGAAATTCTTCAGGTTCAATATTACCTGAAGTGCTACGTCCTGTTTATACAGAAATAGCTTTTTAGATGTTAAGTCAAAGAGCAAAGTAGTAATTACCCCGGAAAGGGAGAAATTTCTAGGAAGCATTCGAGACAAGTTCCAAGTGGATCACACACACTCAGCTGGACCATATGTCTTGTCAGGAGAAAAACAAATACTTGAAAAAGCAAAGGATTTGCAAAGTGCTGGTGAAGTGTAGGATGACGCACAGGTATGAAGCACTTCAGTGCTGAAGATAAATGATGGTATTCACTATTGTACAGAGAATCTGGCTGCAGAAACTCATTACCAAAGTTTATTTCCCAGCATGAACCAAAACAGAAGCAAATTAAAAATAATACAATGCAACTTGATGAGCTGGGAGATGCAGATTCTTATTATTCTGAACTTCCACTTAAGCCTGTTCTGATCTCCTCAGATGTGAGCACTTCAGTTAAACAGGTTTGCTTTCTTGATATAATCTTAGCAGGGCAGGTACAAATTCCTCCCATCAGCCAGAAAAATGCCTCTGATAGACCCCATTCAGCCACAGGTTGAATTTAGCCACTGAATATGGAAAAAACTCCCACCCAGCATCTCTCTCCATAAAGCTGTTGTCTTTCCACAAGAAGTTGAAAAACTGTATTGCATTGCACACAGAGGATCACTGTTTTCTCTCTGTTAAGTGGGCTGGATCATTAAAAAGCTTTTGCCAGCTTTGTAAACAGCAAAGAGCAGTTATTACCATCGTATTGACTTTCTGGGTGAAATTCCTCTCACTTGGTTTTATGTATCTATTATGCAGTTGTTAATGTCAGAGCCACTCATTTGAACTCCTTTCTAGGGAGCTCTTATCAACGTAGCTAATTCATTTTAGGGGAAAATTCATCTTTCCCGGTGCAGCAGATGAATTGAGGTAACTGAGAGACATAACACACTCAAATAATGTCTGATTTGGAAATTAAAACAGCAGACACTGAAATACTTGATTCTCCTGGTAGAAAGGGATAAAATGTCCACCATGCAAAGACCTCCTCTCCCAGAATGAATCGCACACAAACTGTAAAGAAGGGATTTAGAGATGCCCAGTGAATGGGACCTGCTCTGCAAAGATCTAAGGTGATGACTACAGAGGTGTTGCCAAGGGGAACCTGGGCGTTTAATGGATTGATGGACAGATGGACGGATGGACAGACAGATGGATGGATGGATGGATGGATGGATGGATTACCAACATCCAAAGCTGCCCTTCGCCTTCTGAGACATAGCTACTCTGGTTCTTGTCAAATCTGCTAACACAAAACTTAGTAACAAGCTCTTCTGAAGAATAATGTGGATTGTGAGAGGAAGCACCAATAAGAAGACATGATGATGAAGAGGAAGAAGCTAAATAAACTCATTTTGGTTCAAAATTGGAGAAGGAAAGTGACAACTGTAGTTTTGCTGGAAACACACCTGCACATCTCATAGTATATCAAATATTCTTTCCTTAAAAATATATTTATAATTGTTTGTTTCTGTTCTATTTAATATTGAATACAAATATATATAACTAGAATCTTTTTGGTGACCACTGTATATGGAAACCTGGAGTATTATATTATAAAAATATACTTATGACCAGAAAGGACACTGCTGTTGTTAAGCACATACTTGCCCCCGCTACATAGAATCACAGAATCATTTTGATTGGAAAAGACCCTTG
>JAOXNG010000001.1:5533573-5543808 GCA_028566535.1 Scolopax minor | reverse complement strand
GAGGTGGTGTGGGAACCCTGCTGTCAGAGCTTCTCTCTGAGTCCACTCCTACATTCCACGGCCTAATTACTCAAAGTCCATCTTTTGTTCTGAAGTTCAGGTTCAAGGAATCATCCCATGGACAATAAACACAACTTATAACTTTAATTGCTTTCCTCCATCAAACTTTCCATATCAGTTCTACCCTATTTTTTATTTCTTCTACTATATCTCCAACATAACTCAACATGAGTAACAATTCATAATTCAGTGGGATATAATAACCTTGTTCCTTGTGCCAAGGTCAGTGTTTTTTTTGTTTCTGCTGCTCCTCTTTATCTTTCCAATATGGTAGAAGGGAATTTTACTTATTTATTTGCTATTGTCTAATGCTCCTGCACCTGTCTCTAAAGAGAAAAAAAATTGTTTTCTTAGTCTCTTTATATAAAAAAACAAGTTCAAATTCATTACCTTTTCAAAAAGGATAGAAGATATAAAAGTACAGCTGCTTAAGCAATTAGTGGAGCAGCATGACATTTGAAAGCCTAGAGCTATTGAAAACTCACCTGGCTTCAGATGCCATTATAAACTCAGAGTTCGGTTCGGGTCACTGCGAGGGACAGGAAATACTGGAGCAGAATCAAACTCTTCTGGCAAGCTCATCTCTTTCACAGGAACTGTTCTTAAGACCTACATGCTTAAAATATGGCTATTCAAACATTTAGGATGAGATTCATCTTCAGGCTAAGAAATGTAAATATGCCTACGTGTCACTCCCTAAATGTTGAAAAGTTGTGTATGTTTGTGTCACTATTGGAGGAAAGCAAGCCAATAGGACAGCCTGGAAAGGTAAATATTCAGCTGACCTGCCTGTGTGTGTCTAGCTTTAGGTGAGCTGAGCTACACAGGGTACTTAGGTGATGGCAGAGACTAAATTGTATCACCTTAGGGCATTTTAAAATGGCATCAATCCTCCATGTTTGGGGAGCTGAACCCCTTTTCTTTTTTTGTTTGTTTCCTGGAACCAGCTATTCCACGATCCACTTGTATAGAATTTTCCTTTGTGCTTGACATTAGCCTTAATCTAATTTTACCTTACATGTCAGCAAGATTAGAATTATCCAAACCTGGGTGATACAGAGAATCTCACCCATTTTAGTATAGTAGATTCCCAAACCCTCCTTAAATAAGGTTAAATAAACACACGCACATGATGAAGATTATTATCTTCCCCAAACACTTTGTTTCCTTCACTGGGGACTTTAGCTTGCCTGTCTAATTCCAAATGAGTTAATAAAAAATGTCCACAACTGAAAACTTAATGGATCTTATCATAAATCAATAAAGAACCTTTTGGGACTAAAGAGGTACCCTTGTTTTCATTGTACAGAGAGAAGGAAAGGACAGAGAACAATCAGTGAACAGTGACCCATAGCAGATTTCCAGTTTAGCCAGGAACTGAATCTAGTCCCTTGAAACCTGGTTTCCTGCCTCAGCCACCAGCCCTTGTACTTCCCCAGACCTCTGCCCTGTTTCTCAGCAATAACAATTAGGAAAAGCACAGAAATCACTTAATTAATCTCCATAGAATTTGTTGTTGCTGAGGAGGGTATGAGGGAGAAGAAATCAGAAAAGAAAGAGCAAAAGTGAAGGAAAGAAAAGCGCGATGGCTAAAAGTTTTAGGCAGTGGTCTAAGCTCTGGGGAATGCAGGTTAAGTCACTGCTTGGCCTAATTTTCAGTAACTTGAGGTGAAAAACTCTTCAGACAAAGTGAATACCAGTGAATCTGACCTTCTCTGCTTTCAGGATAGACACACTTGTATATTGTCTATGAAAATGTGCAGTGCAGAGTAAAAGGAAAGAGGGAGGTGACAGGGGACCTCAAATAGTTTCCGCAGCATGAAATTGTCATCTTCCATTCTTATTATTGGTGATGTGCTCTGCTACCAAAGAAAGGATAAGTTTTCAACAGCTCCCACGTGGACTTATTCTGAAACTTGTACTAGGTCATCTGCTGCTCTCAGCTGTGGATAAATTTTGCAGTGACAGCCAAAGAAAGGTCATTTGTCAGAAGACAATGAGGGTGGGGGTGATTACCGGGCCTTGATTACTACCATGATACAAACAAAGAATATTAATAAGCTAAATTACATTCTGAGTCCTTTTACTGTAGCTTTGCAAGAAAAAAAAAACAAACCACTAGATTGTGGAAGTATTTCACTAATGGTTAATGAATATTTATTATTTTTGAAGAAGAAGAATAAAACTATGCGAGGATGTTGCATAGCCCTCAGTGTATAAATGGTTTATCCTTGCATTTTCCTTCCTATCAACTGCCTTCATCAAGGTCTGAAAGCAATATTCCCTCTTTTTATTCAAGCCACATAGATGATATGAATTCAGTTTTGAAAGGCCTGGGAAAAAGCATATTTCCAAACCCTGTGATAAATCTGGTGAAAAATCCCAAAGGTTCCATTCTGTATTTGGACCATTAGAAACGGAGCGAACTTGAAGGCAAAGGAGACATTCCCAGTGATTCATAAGCTCTATAGGCAGGTAGGGGCAAAGAGATCTTTGGGCTATAGGCAGCTTCAGGAATAATCCCCCAAAACTTATCAAATGAGCACAAATCTCCAGAGCTCTCTCTTATAAATATTTTAGCAGAACAAGAAGAGTTGGCAACCCTTGATACCTTTTCTTGGAACTAATAAACTGTCAAAAGCCTTTTCTTTCTCCCTTTGCTTGGAATTATGTTTCCAACTTCCAGTGACTCAATCTTTCCTGAGAATAGTCTTTTCTTACTCTGTCTGGATTGTCTCCTTGCATTGGATTTAAGACCTGATGATTTTTGGGGAAAAAAAGCAGTCAAAAAAAAACCCCCAACCCAATAAAAAAGAGGAGCTGTACAATTACAGAAGCATTTCTTTAAATTCCATTTTCATTTTTTTCATAAATGGAACTAACTTGGAGTCAGATGCTTTGCGTTTTCCATGGTGTAAGTGGAAGGTAAATACAGCCCTTTGAATTTTTGTCTGTGCTTGTGTGCTCGTTAGTATGCCTTTGTCTTAAAGGCAGAAGAGACAGGAGACTCACAAAAGATCCATTTTTCTATTGATCACACATTTTTTAATCTTCCCTATTTTAAGAGTTCATAAAAGGTTAGTGTTTTTTTTTCCCAGTCTAGTTTAAAGTTGTCTGTAGTAAAGGTTGATTTTTCTTCTGCTTGGGATTTCCAGGGAGAAGTTGAGATTTCTTTAATTAAAATACTAAGGGAAGGAGACAGAAGTAAATTTCCCAAGTTTTACCTTTCATAAGAACCAGTTTATTAGATACTTCAAAAAAACCATTCTTCGCTGTGTATTTCAACTTTTTACTTTTCTATATAACTGCCTCTTGCAGTAATGTCTAGGAACCCTAAACAGCAGCAATTTCCCTTTGCATGTACCCCTTTGTATAAATGAAATCATTCAACATTATAAACCCAAGCAGTGAAAGCCCAAAGCCCAAAATGAGGTGAGTAGGTGATGTGACCAGTGGTGTAACATATGAAGATGAGGAGGTGGATCCAAATTATGTAGATGTTCTAGGGGAGGCTGGAAATTCCCTTCAGTAGCCTGAAGTTAAGTGATGTAGTAGAAAGACACTATTGAATGTCAGGGTTTCCTACTACAAGGAAGGTGCTCCTTCTGAGCACCTACTTGTCATGTGTTGGGTAGTCAGCCTGGATATCCAGCTCTGTCCAGGAACTGACTGCATCAGGGCCCCATTCTGACATTGCAACTGTGATTCCTGAGGATCTATAGATTTGGTCCTGACACCCACTTTGTAATTATTCACGGGGATTTCCTGATTTTAAGAACGGCATCTTTGCCATCTAACGGCAATAGATGACTCAATGCACTTGCAGGAATTTTATTTATTTTCAAAGTCTTACGTGACTGTCAGACATGAAGGGTAGTATTGTATGTCAGAACATCCAACTCGTGGTATTCCAGTACACACTTCATCTGAGGCCCAGTCCCAAAGATTTACTAAGGCTGCATTATGCACTGCAACATCCCTGGGTGTCTTATATGGGCACAAAACAAAACATCAGTTCCAAGACACTCCAGTGTGTATATTTTCTTAACAGAATGGGTCTTATGCAAAAACAAGAGGTTTCTGTGGTACAGAAGCTTTCCTACTGCCCCACTTATGCCTGTGACCATCTCAGTTTTAATGTGTGCTATAAGAAATTACCAGTTTTTCATTTACCTTTTTGTGACATGAAATCAACTTTAATTCACCTCTTGCCTTCCTGCCACCCCAAAAGCACCAAACAAATTCTGTCTTCCCATGACAGCTCAATATTGAGGACAATTGTGAAGAATATGTATAAAGCCTCTCTGTAGTCCATGGAACATGTTTAACTGCTGTACTCAATTGCATTGTATGGATCTGATCCAAAGCCTATTGATGTCAAAGGAAGAAAAAACTCCTATTGACTTCAGTTAGGCTTTTTTAACAGAAAATGATTACGCACTTATACTTTTAAACATTTATGATGAAAAGCATTGGCAAATAAAAATTTATGAATAGACTCCCACAAAACAAAAGTGTCAGCAGCTGAAATACTAGGGCAGATGGGTTTTCAAGATCTGTCACTCCATCAGCATTGTACAGTTTAAAGGCACCACATGTACTCAGTCTTCTGAGAGGGTGTTGGGACAAGAAACTGCTCTGATTCATTATTTTTCTAGCAAGAGAGATTTAATCTTGGAGCCAGATGATGACTGGGACCTTTTGCACAATGTTTTCTGTTCATCATGTATCACATTGATGTAGTCCTTGTAAACTTTCTGAAAGAAGATTTCATGCCTTAAATGAATTTCTGTTTAAAAACAAGAAAATACGTAGTTAAGATTCCATCAAATTTTAAGATAAAAATAACATATATGTTAATAATGCTTATTTCTCATTATGTTTTTATTTCTTTTTATTTAAATACATTTCAAAGAGCTTTAGGATAGAGGTCCTCTTTTTCCAAATCAGGAGAAGATAAGGTTGACCAGCAGAACTGGGAATGGAAGCTTTGGACCCTAAACTCCTGAGAACATGGCTTTATTGCATTTAGCACACTAAGGCTTGCCTTTTTCTCATCTGATTTTAAATATAACTGAAATGCCCAATTTAGGAATGGAATCTGGTAAGGTTGTTCCTGTGGGCAGCTCACTGAAACATGAGCATCCCTCCTGAAGTAGTTATCTTTCTCCATCAACCATAAGCAATTGGATTGCACCCTTGGGACCTTAGCTAAGTGCTGAAAAATGCATAGGCTGAATATAGAGCTAAGTATTTGCAATGTGTATTTTAAGGATAAGAATGCCTATAAGAAAAAAGGATCATCTCCACTAGTACACACAAAGTAAACACCAAGTTTGGGAATGTAGCCTGGGAAGCCAATTTCACTGACCAAAGACATCTTCAAAACTATGGGAATAGGGAACAACTTAGTGAGAAAATTTCTAAACATTTTTGGAAATTTTGTTTTTCAACAGGACCACATAAAGAATCTTCCATGGAAAGAAAAAATTCCGTATAACTAAGTTTTGTGCTGGCTGCTATTTAACAAAAAAATCTGGACTTGTGGAGAGTTTAGTACCAATGATGGTTACAATATTAACTTTAAACTCTTTTTTGTTTTATTTGTTTTCTTTTGCATAGTTGATGTACACAAGAATTGTAGAACTACTCTGATAAATTGTAGTCAGTTAAAGATGATACAGGATAGTCTTATTTTAATATAGTATAAATATTAAAGACATTTTTCACATCTTAATGATACATGAATTTATTCAAAGCCTATGTAATATGATAATTAAAAAAAACAGAAGTGTGTATGCAACAGTCCCTGAAAGATTTTGCTGAAGTGGTATGGTGACATTTATAGCTACAATTATTTCAGATAATTCTAAAAGAAATGAAAAACAGTTTAAAACAATATTTAATACGTAAGCAATTTTATATAGCTAAAAAGTAGAAAACTGTGTCAATCAGAGTTAATTTTTCTGCAGAATTGCTTGATATTTGTCTGCATTCAGAACTAGTGAGTATACAAACTCCTATATTATCTTCACCTACTCATCATTTTAATTTTATTTTTTTTTCTAATTTATATAAATTAATTTGCTGGTATTTTTTTCCCCTGGTGCCTGTGCCATGGTACTTATTCTCTCATTCTTTAATCAAAGGAGGTGCTTCTGACTAAACAGGTATATAGAGATCACTTCTTTCTTTATGAGACAAGGTAGGTTTTTTTAATTCACTGCAATATAAAATGTTAAGTTTTCACTATATATTATAAAACACTCTTTGGAACATAACATAATCTTGAACTCCCTTTAGCAGTTTCCAACATCCACATCAATCTTGTATCATAAAAAATATGACGGAATCAATATTGTGATGATAAACTGTAAAAAATTGCTTTTGTCTAGATTCAGTAGAAATCACAAGTGGTCCGATTTAGCTTGGGAACATTGAAACCTGCTTCTTAAAATGAACAGGGTGTTGCTGTTCAAAAATAAAACTATGTTTGTGCTAGGTGAAAGTGGGTTTCTTTGATTCTGTTACTAAACCAAACTTTGCCCTTACACAGTCTCCCCTACTGAATCAGGTCAATTTTTTCTGCTAACTGGATTAATTTGGGATTGTAACTGATAGATGACAGCTACTCTCCGGCATAACACAAAACATCTAAGCCTTGTTCTATATGGAAATTCTCTATATGGGCTTTGCAACATCTTTTGACAAATATTGACATCCACTATGGCCAAAAGACAAGTGGCTTTACTCTCTGTAACTGATAAACAACAATATATTTGGAATATGGGATATGACTCTTCTGTTACAGATGTACTGGAAAATTGTTACTAACCACGATTACCGATTAGATATACAGAAAAGACAAAATTAATAGTAGTTCCAGAAACTGTATATAGAAGATGTTCAAATCTGTTTAATGACAGAACATGGAGTGCATCATTGTGAACAACCATACCTGCTCTTTGTGATCTATGATTTATGATGGATACTTACTGGATCACATGCTGAGTGAAAGCTACCAATACTTTCTGTGGTGCCTCAGGCAGCCAATATGCATGATCAATATATGCTCGTGGACAGTGTCCTATCAGACATCAGGAGAGTGCTGGCAATGAGAACAAACTAAAGGCAGAAGATACCTTTCCTGCTTAGATATTTACCTTTTGCTGTTTGAACCCCTCCAAAAGAAAAAGCCTTTATTCCTACCATGGAACCAATAAAAAACTTTGGCTGCAGAAGTGAAAATACAGTATCCATAGCTCAATGTAGGGAAAGCTAGAGATGAGAAATGATACTCCCTGTGCTAGCGTCACCAGATTCATCTCTCTGAATATATTCGAAGTGGCTCTGATCCCCAGCTCTGTGCTGAGCTGTCAGGACAAAGACAATGTGCAGAAATGGGGTTATTCTAATGATGCAGCCACTTGCATCTGCAGAGAAACCTGGGCCTTTTGCACACTCTGTTGTCCACGCACTCTTGAAAATGTCAGTCACTTGTATAGATCTAGCCAGACTGCACACTGGGTGACAGCACAAGCCTGACTTTTTTTTTTTTTTTTAAAATAAATCCACAGAGCAAACATATAGGGTAGAATTAATCTCTTTTACTTCTAGCTTTCAAAAAGTGATCTGTCTAGTGTAAACTAGTCCTCTAATTGCCTTCTAAAGTTAATGGAGAGAGAAAACATATTGACATTTCTTCTGTGACTCGGGACACACTATACAATATGAGCTTGTTGAAAATGTTACTTCAGGTATCTTCTGTTCAAATGACATTAAGGTATTTTCACTCAAACAGAGACAATATGTAGCAAACCCTTGTGTTATTCTCTGAATGCTTTGCAATACTTAATTCGTCCTGCTTCTGTTTTGCTTCAAAGTTATTTATGGTGAATTAATTTTCTCAAATTTAAATGTCTCATACCTACACCTGAACTAGATGTCCAGACTTCATTTACTATTCACACATAAACCCACACTTTTGAAGCATGTTTATATTACTTATTACAGAACATGTATTAGGATAACAATAAACCACTCCCTAAAGCGAGTAGTTCCTCCTCACTTCTTAGAAATGAGCATAAATGTATAGCTCAGGTAGATGTAAGTGGATAAAGTTTGATGAGATTAATCTTTCCCTTTAAGTTTGCCCTTTGCAATGGTCTAGCTATTATACTTCGTGAACTGCTGACTTGGCTCATAACTTGTGTCACCAGCAGTAAAAAAGAAGGGAAAATGAAAACATTGTATTACTTGCTTTTTAATAATGAGTGGCATTACTTGCTGACTCTTACCAGCTCTTTTTTAGGAATCAGTACAGCATAATTTTTTTCTTTTCTTCTTTCATATCACAGTTAACCTATGTGCAAACAAGGAATAATCTAAAATTCTACAGAGACCTTGTGGTTATTTCACTGCTTGCATAGTCATGACAGCTTGTGCTCTGGGACTTGGGTATTAACAAGGTTAAGACAGTCTTTTTTTTCAAGGGTAAATGTGGATGCCAACAGCATGGAATCTCAGAAGATTAAAAAAAAAATTTTTAAAGATCACAAAATGAAGGCACCTTGGACTAATATATTCCAGACAATTAACATTATTTAGAGACCTGAGGAAACAATTGCTTTACTGTGCTGATCTTGGATGGACTGGTGGATCTTCAAATCTGGAATGGATATAGGTGGCTTGGAAACTTGTTTAAAATGTGAAGAGAAGGTATTTAAACTAGAATTCTGAGTTAGGTTTTCCTATGAAATGAAAATGCACCTGTAGAAAAATCCCTCTAGAGGTAGAAAAAGAATAATTTCTTGCCCCCCCAAAGCTGCTTGAACTAGACAAGATTAATAGCTTATTTAAGTGCCCATTGGCTATAAAAGGCTCACAGATTATTAAACATGATGCTTAACTTCTAGAAGGATATGGTTGACTGAATTAAGTAACACCCACGCTTGTGATGAAGATATATGAGATGGTTTTATTGGTAATTTGTAGAGACCACAGATGCTAAGTAGACACAACTCTAAGCAAATTCATGTTCTGACATTATGTTGTAGGCTTTCAAAGTCCTACATACAGCTTTAAGTTTACATGCTAGGAGCTACCATGAAACCAATTATGCTAACCCAGTGGGGAATATTCATAATGAAGGTAAACAACTAGGGACATCTTTAGAAATAAGAATTTGAAATTGTAATTTCTTCCTCATGTGCATAATCTGGTTGTTACCCATCACACCTGAGAGCATTTTGTCAGGCAAGGGAATATATAATACATGGTTCCAGAAGGCCTTGTAGGCTTCCCGTATCCCTTGTAGGGATCCCATATTAATCTCCCAATTGTGTATAGCTGCTTCAGAGAGAGCTACACACCATCATGGTTCTTACCATGAATTTTTGTTGGATCAGGGCCGCAGCACTGGAGAAGAAAGACTAGTGGAGGTGAAATGCTCCTCCAACAGGGCAGGCACACATCTCTGTGCTCAGTAATCTTCTAAAAAGTACAAGCTTAGCTGTGTTTTATGGCAGCTGCTGAGGTGACTTCAGTTTGCTTCTGGGTGTGAAAGAATGGATTAATTCCATGAGGCTTGTATACTGCAACAGTTAATGAAATAGTTCTTGCAAACATGGATGGTCAGTAAAGAAAGAGCTTGAAAAAAAAATCTTTTCAAATCCAAAGAGCATGAGAAATAAAGGCTTGTGACAAAATGAGAAAAAAAAAGTTTATCTGTAAGTGAAATACATGCAGGCCCTACTGCAAAGGAATTTAAATGTGTATATAATGAGTAGCTACACATGCACAAAAGTAGCTGTCACACACTATATAGTATGCATAAAAGCTCCAACAAGTTGCACAGTATGAGGAATACTTACTTCTGGATCAGCGCACAGTCATTTAGTAGTCCTATCAAGCTGACAGTGAGCGTACCGGGCCTGATACACATGACTGCCCAAGAAGAGTGTCTCTGGATGTCAGCCTTGTGTACGTCAATGAAACAAGAGTAGAGCAGAATCAAAACAAGTTAACAAACCAGCAGCGAGCTTGTTTCTGCTGCAATAACAGAACCAGAGGCTAACTGAGGCTTTCTTTTTAAAACTTGTAAGGCTATGTCAGTGACCTCAGAATCACTGACCCACAGATGTTGGATACAGTGAGCATGAAAGGGTTCCCCCCTC
>JAOXNG010000001.1:5489861-5503842 GCA_028566535.1 Scolopax minor | reverse complement strand
GGGGTGAGGAGTCAGACTGGGCAGCCCAGGCACAGGGGGCACAGAAAACTGCAATGTGCAGGAAGGATCCTAAACTGGGGATGGTGCACAAAAAAGCAGTGGGACAGGAGGTCCATCTTCCAATTTCAGTCCCCTCACTGACACGCTCTTTCCTCTGGACACCTCACTCTTCCCCCAGACTTTGTCCATGGTGGCTCCTGAGTGCTGATGCACCAAACTGTGGGGCTGCTGCTCTTCCTGGGGTTCCCACCCTGTCCCTACAAGCAACTTCTTGGCCCCTGGCTCCACAGCCAACTGCATTTTGAAGTTCTCCACCAGTGGTCTGAAGAAGCGATGCTTTCCCCTGGCTGGAGACCTGCTCACCCAGGCGCTCCCGTGGCATCTCACTCTCTGTTCTCCTGATGCTTGGGAAGCGGCTGAGCTTGAAGATAAAATTGTTTTCCTGAAATGAGACTCAAACTCCAAATTCTCCTGGGACTAGAAGATCTTTAAGGTCCCTTCCAATCTTGACAATTCTATGATTCTGTGATTTGTTTCCTGAATCCACTTCCCTTGTGCCTTGCTGTTATCCGTAAGGACATTTGCATGAAACAGTAGGATCTCAGTCTTCTGATGTGCAATTATCATCTGCAGAAATGACTAATCAATTAAGGACAGTCACCACCAGGCTTTCTATTTATTTCTTTCTCATTGAAACCAGAGCAAATGTGCCCTTTCTCACAGGAAAAAATGCTGGTTTTTTCCAGCCATCGCTGCTGAAATTTTCCCGGCGGATCTGAAAATTACATCATGCCCTTTGTGGTCCCCGCTGTTGCCACCATGGGCACTGAGCTGGCAAGCCCATGTCACTAGCCCTGACAGCTCAGTGCTGCCAGCAGGGGTGGTGACATGCCAGGAATGGCTCAGGTGGCACTTGGAGAGCAGCTCAGGTGGGATAAAGGTTCCCAGAGGTGGGAGCGAGCAGGAAGATGTTTCATCCTAAAGGTGGTCCACCATGGCCAGGCCCTGTGTGACAGTACTAACCTGTCCTTGAAGGAATACTGTAGGTGCTGAAGCTGTGGAAAGCTACAGTTCCTTGCAAGGAAAGGCACATTATGGCAGATCCCTGCAGGGAAAAGGGAGGAGGTTCAAAGGAGACCTTAAGACCTCCTGCCTCTGAGCCTCCACAAAGCCAAAGGGTCAGAAAGAGGTAGAACATCATACTCTTCCCTGTCATAGCCTCAGCCTCTGACACTTTGGGTTAAACTTAAGCCTAATTGTTTTTGTTAGTTTCATTCTCATGTTCTATCTCCCTTGTTAAATAAAGCACCTGTTATTTACAGCTCTCATCAGCCTGCTCCCCATCTAATGAGACTGCAGAAAGTTTGCCTGCAAACTCCCACTCCTTCTGTCAGCTTGATTGTCTGGGGATGCCTTGTGAAGCTATTCATGCTCTATCACCACCTCCTGCTTCCTCACCTTCTTTCCCCTCTTCTTAGCTGAGGCATGTTCTTGCCTGTCATCTTCCCTCATGTCACTCCTGCTGGGTTGTGTAAGATACAAAAAAGCTACAAAAGTACATTTAATTTACTAGTGTTATAACACAGACCTTCCCCCATCACGTTTCAACTATCCCCACTGTAATTTGCAGATGTGTCATATTCTCACAAAGACAGAGCAAGTTCTCCCTGCGGTGCTCTGGTTTTCCTTTCTCTTCAGGTCTAGATGAAAGATATGAAGACTGGAAAAGGTAGCTTTAATCTCCAGTAAACATGAAAAAGTTTTGAGCCTGTGCAATCAGAGCAGATCATGCAGGTTAGAGTATTAAGAGAATATTTCTTCAAGGGGACAGAGTCACTAATGGTGATTTCCGTAAAGCTGCTTCATGGGAACCAATGTAGAATGTTCCCCGAGGAAAGCTGTTGATGAAAGTACCATGAGAATGGTTAATTAAAAGCTAACTCTATGAGAGGTGATCAATTATAATTGTGAATTGTAACAAGTCTTGGACATTGGTGACCAGGCTTGGAACATGGGGATGAGATCTGTGAACTGTTAGAGATCATCCTGTGTGAGAGGTGTCCAGTGCTTAAATGCTGGCTATGATGAAGATCTTCCAGGCTTCCCACAAAAACCTTGACAAATTCACAGGTGCACTGCTCCATGTGGTCTTTGTAAAGATCTACAGTGTGAATGCAAACACCGTTACCAATGAGAAGAGGCACCAGATTTGTCATGGATCTGAATACTTGTGGTGAACATTTTTGGAGGACTGAATAAATGACTGGTAGTGTTGGAACTAAGGTGATAAGGCTCAAAGAACCAATTGACTAAGCCATGAGAATAACAAATAACTCATGTTTTTAACCCATCAAATGTTGTTACAACACAACAAAACTATTCCCTCAGCATGCTGCACACAACAGAGAGATTCCCCTGGAAGCCAGTCCCAGATCTGATTACTCAGCTCTCCCTGCTTGCCTCGTGTTCCTGTTCCTGCTTCCCTCCACTCATCTACCTAGGCCTCCTTGTTTGTAACAAGCTTGCCTTCAACCTCATGCCTGATCTGATTTAAGGTACTGGCATCAAAAAATCTGTCCTCTCTCTTCCTTTTGCTGCCTACTGCAAAACTGAAAATGTGTAAAGTCAGTACTTTTATTTCTCTTAACATACAAGTTCACAAAGATCTATTTTGAGGTGCTTGGGAAGGTCTGAAAAAGTCTCAGTATTCCTACAAAAGCAGAATCGCCAAGTGAGGTGGAAGTACCTAACCTAAGGAATACAAGCTACACAACAGTGTGAATGGAACACCACTTTTCACAGAACGTGGGTTTTACCACATTTGGGTCACTTGTCTTCAAGCCCATGGAAAGATAAGCAGGCTTGTAAAATGGGTGAGGTGGAACATAGTGGAGAAATACTATCAGTTTTAGTAGGACGAAATGGGACTACACCCCTCCTCAGTTTCAGTTGTGCACAATGTTCCTCCTCTCTTCATGATTCAAAATGTTGAAAGGAGATTTTGTAAAATAGATACCATTCTCCTTTACAGGGATGTCTGTGATACAGGAATCATTGTAAGATTAAAAGGTGCCAGCAGCACTTAACTACAGATCTGTTTTTACAAGCATTTGGGTTTAAATTCTGATTCATTCTTATCAACAGGAAATAACAGCCCAGATTTGGCCACAGTACTCCAGGTGGACTCATACCAGAGCAGAACAGAGAGGCAGAATCACTTCCCTTGACCTGCTGGCCACACTGCTTTTGATGCAGCCCAGCATGTGGTTGGCTCTTTGGACTCTGAGTGCACATTGCCAGTTCACATCCAGCTTTTAATCCACTAGTACCCCCACAGGGTTCCTCTCAATTCCTTCTTCTCCCAGTATTGATACAGGGAATTGCCCCAACCGAGGTGCAGGGCCTCGCACTTACCCTTGTTGAACCTCAAAATGTTCACACAGGCTCGCTTCTTGAGCTTGTCCAGGTCCCTCTGGGCGACAAATTCCAGGAATAATCCCAAAGGTTTAGTGGTCAGATTTGTCCTTGATTGTATTCTACATTAGCATATAAGATTCAAAAGGAATCTTCTTTCTGTATTTTACATTCTAGTATCATTTGGTTTTGTTGATGAATTTTTTTGGCTTGTCCTTTGAAACAGACCAAAAAAAAATCTCCTTCCCACCCTTTTTAGCAGTCTCAATCCTAACATTTACTGATCAACTAAATCACATGTTGGTGACCAAAATTTCAGCAGGAAATGAATCAACTAATTGATACTTGGTGTGTCCTGGTTCCCAGTCTCTCCAAATAACATTGCTGGCAGCTCTGTTCATGTCTGCCCCCAGGCCTTTTCCTGTTATTTGGCTTGATCTTTGACAAACATAGAAACATAATTCATAATAGTTAGAGCCTTTTAAATCATAATAAAAGTGGTAATTTGGGGCAGGACCCTCGCTTATTGGTAGATGCTGAAGGACAATGAGATTTAAAGTAAATGTTAAGTAGCTAAGATATTTCCCTATCTTCACTTTTATACAAATATAAGGGAGAGAAATAACCACAAAATACAATGATATTGCTGCAAAAGATCCATTTAAAAGTAATATCAGATATATGGTAGTCAGAATAGTTACGCGTAATCCACTTTGAATTGTTGAATATTGGGACTGGGACAAGGACTTCATGGATTAAAGCAAGTTATTAAGAAGTTATTTCATCATTATAGGCATAAGCTTCCTTTCTTTACGAAGACAGATTTTTTTTATTATTTTTGCTTCAGAGGGCTGCTGAGAGAAACTCATATAATGACACCAACTGTCAAACTTATCATGTCTCAATTATATTAACACCCTCTTTTGAAGTTCCTAACATGTAAAATGCAATTTACTATAAAAGGTTCCAACACCTACTGAAAGGAATTCAAGAGAAGAGAAATGCTGCATTTCAGCATGCACTTTGGAGAGTTCAGGAGGTTTCTCTGTTGTTGTTTAGAAATCTTGTATGCTGTGGAAGCTGGTAGTGTATTCTTCCAGCCTAATAACAGTAAAAGATGGGAAAAACATCACTGTTTTTTTGAGAGGTTTGGAAATGTTCAAATGTAACATGGATGATGATCTGAGAGATCAGCAAAGCCACTTGGTTAGGACAAAAACAGCCTCAACTAAAATTTAATAACAAACCTTTTTTATATGTAGTTCAAATTTGGTGTCACTATATGAACTCTGATTCTTCTGTTCCTTTTAACCCCTTAAACCTGAAAACTCCACTGAAGTTAAAAAGAAAAACATCTTTGCAAACCTGCACAAGGAGAAAAATACAACTGAGATATTTTTTTTCCCTAATTTTTGAAAGTTAATCTCTTTTGAATAGGTTAATATCACTATGTGGCTGGAGCTAATATGTAAGGTCTTGTAAACACACAAAAGTTTAGTGTTTCAACTATGATGTTAATGTATTGTTGAACATCATAGTTGAAATGATAAAAGCGGATAACTGGGAGGCAGTTATTTGGTATAGCAGATTTTTCTTTGGAAATAAGAAAAAGCCTTGTCAATGTTTTAGTTTCATACCAGTGTAACTGATACTGAACATAATCATAACAGTATCATCATCAACAAGGCATAGTGTCTGATTTGCATTTTTCAGTGGTCAGGCCCCTATCTGAAAAAAGCTTCTGAGCTCAAAATCAATATTTACAACAGATCATGAATTGTTACTTAGATAATTGATAGGAAACTTCAAGATTTCTCTTCTTTACCTACATTCAAATGCCTAAATTATCTCACTTGAATATTCTCCTCCATCTGCAGCTGCCACTTCGTTTCTAGATGTTTAGTCTTATCTTTGACAGGGATGTCTGGTTTTCAGAGAGCTGGAAATGATTAGTATTGTAATGGCTCCTTTCAGATTCACTCCAAGTTGGACAGCAAAAAACTTACAAAGGTATTCAAATCGCAGAGTAATAAGCTTTCAACAACAAACTGCACAAATTTAGTTTTAGAGAGCCACTTTCTAACAGTTTCTACCTGGAAGCCATGATTCTGCAACTGAAGTGGAAGCTCTTTGAAAGCTATTCTTCTCCATAGGTACAAATGAGCTATTTATTTGTGACTGAAGAAGTGTTTTCCTGTTCAGCTATCTTTTCTTTTTTCCCTTTTTTTTTTTAATAGTTAAGTTATAAATAACTATTGCAAGAAAGCCTTAGGCTTCTGAGCTCCAGGTAAGGCTGAATGCACTTTATGAGAAGTAGAACATCTTTGGACAAAATACCTAGACCAATAACAACAAAGAGGAGTGGATTATGTAATCTGAACACAAACAAGCCCCTTCCCCCCTTCATATCCCTGTCCATGGAATTCTGCATCCTACACTGAACACAGCATGCATTCAAATGAAGCTCTAATGTGTCATTGTCATTACCTTGTGCTGCATTATTTACTACTGCTATATAAGATTTCTATGGGGAAAATTTCACAGCTGAGAAAGATCTTGTTTTACTGTGAATAAATGTAATTTTTGTTCTAAAGAACAAAGACAATAAAATTAAGAGACTAACATTTTCCTGTCCAATTATGCCCATATTTTCTCCCTCACACACCCTTTTCTGCAGTTTTTCAAATCAGGAGATCAAGATTAAGATAGAGGTAAAGTCTGCCTTTAAATAAAACCATGACTTTAGCCTCCTAAAGAAGCAGCCAGTTCTTTACAAATATTGGATAAAGTTGAGCTCTCAGTGTAATCCTGTGTTCCAGGGACATGAAGTAATTCATACTGAAAGACGAGCCAAAAAACCCCATCTTTAAAACTTGCCTTTGCTTGTAAATATGTTTCCATGGCTTTGAACAGTGTCTCTAAACAACAAATTCTGGCCACATATCCACATGTGTGCCTCCAAGTTGTCTTGGATGGAGTGATGCACTTCACTTGTAAGAGAGAAGCAGCAATGTGTTTATAAATATAAACCAATGGTTTAACAGAGTTTGACAATAGATGCAGCAGTTTTAACAAGATTCAATAACAAGGTATATTTGGTTACTTACTGTGTGGAGGACAGAGTCAGACAGAACTGTCAAGGAGACCCTCCCATTCAAGGTCAAGGTTTCAGAAAGGACCCACTTCCTTGCTTTCTAAATTCCTTCTCAGAGTGGAGCCTTGATGCAGCTGGATCCAATCCTAGACTAGACTTGGTCAATGGTTTATGCCTAAAGGATTTTATGTGCACAATCGATCCTTTATATCACTTAGTTAAGAATTTCAAAGTTTAGCATGCTATAAACCACCTAATGAGGATCTGTTGTGGCAAGGAATATTTTAACCTTGAGGAGTAATCTTGAGAGGTGTCCCTATTCGAGGAGAATGGCATGCAACATGCTGCCATTCAGGAGAGTTTCAGAGGTTCTTGGGTTCTTCACTATTTATGGGGGCAAGATGATTGACTTAAAGTCATATTTACATATTGACCATAGTACCAATATTGTGGTGAGGTGAGCGCATTGCTCAAGTTAGCCCTTGGCTATTATGATGTTATCTGTCTCTCTGAAATGACCTTTGAGCCCCGGATACTGCCATCACAACTGGGGCACCCAGTTTGATCACCACAGGTAGATATTTCTTGGGCAGGGTTACAGGAGTAGTTTACAGGGTTACAGAATCAGTTTGGTGCCTGGGAAAGAGAACACCATCACACCAGTTCAGCAAATGAGTGTGTATTTAGACATTAAATAAATGATTGACAATCTCAGAAGTTGCATAAGTACTCTCACTGGTAGAAAGAGGCATGAATGTTATTTATTACTTTTGAAATCACTGGAAATGGATACATTCTTTTATCTTTATTTTCACTGAGCTTGAAAGACGTTTTAGATCACTGGTGAATAAAAAAGTTGCAAGAGCCTTTGCATTCCACTAAGTAACGTAGGGGACGCAATAGATACAGATGTCATTATGGTTAGACAGTGAGTAGGAAAGGCAGGAATTAATGTAATTTCTGATAGAGTTTTTCCCTGTTCTGATCACTCCTACCTTTGCTGCCTATCCTCTTAATCTGCATTGCAGTGGTATTTTAGATGGAAAACACCCATTTCTCTATATTACTGTGCCTGAATTTGTCATCCAGGAAAGATGACAATAGAAATAGAAAATGCATAATAAATTCAGAAGCATGCAGTTATAGAAAACAGATATGATAAACTGGGTCATAGGCAGCTAAACTCCTATTTAATTTCATTGAAGGGGACTTGATCTTTTTGTGTAGACATATGATGTAGTCTACTGAAACTAGTAATCTACAAAGATTATGGCTTTGGCGAATGGAAGTAAAATGGATACTCTTAATAATGGGTGACCTGGTAAACGCCCAAAATGTCTGCTATGTGATAGACTTGTACATAGTAGGAAGATGATCAGGACATGGGGCATTTAGCAGTATGGTCAGAGCTGAGTGAGGTATGTCTCAAATTGCTGCTACCAGTAGGATGATCTGGGACATTATCGAGATGCAATTTCTAATAGGGAAAGTAAGATCTGCCTGGTATGTGCCTTTAGTTCAAATGGTCTCTTGATGATGACCTTTCCATACTTTGGGGGTGGCTTTATATTGACTGCTGAGCTCTGTATTTTCCCACTTCTGCTGAACATGAACTAGCTAAATGACAAAAATCTCTTTAACCTATAATCACAAGAGCAATAACTTGTATCACTATGATAATATTGTGATCTAGTGTTTTGCAAAAGGCCTTAGTCTCAGGTGATTTGGTCTCTGGCTTGTCTTTTTCCGAGCTGGGATGGTTGAGTTATTTGTAGGGCATCCACAGTAGTGTTTTCTAGGCTTTTTCACCAGGGAAATAAAAGACAGAATTCTGACAGCACATGCTGAAAAGATTGTGCAGACATTAATTAACAAGCGAGAGTTGATGAACAAGTGGTGAAAAGTTTCGACGCTTCTGTCTCGCCTTGAAAACCTGAGCAGAATGGCCCATGCTTCTATGGACCAGACAACTATAAATGCCAACCGGGAACAGCATGACAGTATTCAGACTCAAAGTCTGCAGTCAAACTGTCAGCGGCATCTAATTAGCAGAGTTCTAGATTAAGAATAAAATGTGTTTGACTCTTTATAAATATGATGTGTAAAAATGTTACATAATGACATGCTGCTGCTCTACATCCCCCTTAATGTTTTGACAAGGGGCGTCAAGTGGTGAAAAACTGCGAAGTGCCAAAGTATTTCAGCAACTGTGTGCTGGCGGCTGAATTCTCCATTTCAATTTCTTAAGCACCAAGGTCCAGAATTGGGCTAGGCACTAGGAATAAGTGCACATTATTCAGTTTAATGAGTTGTTAGATTTTATATTTTTTTAACAGGAACTGGAATATGTATAACATGTTAGAGAGTAGAGTGCTGGAAGAGAAAGTGTGCTGTCCTGACACTGGCATCTGAAATCTATCTGCAGAGGACCCAAACCCAGAGCTATTTCTGCAGGATACCCTCTGTATTCATAGGCTTGTTATTTAAAACAGAATTCCTACTGTTGGTAATTAAACCTGTGTTTCTCACTTTGTGGGTGCTTGGCATGGGATCTGCAGGTCACTTGCTTTGAAGAAATCAAAGGATTTGCAAGCAAAATTGATCATGAGGCTCTTTCCTTAAAGAAAACAGTAACAAGATGGAAATAGATGCACTTGCTAGTAGGCTTGTTTTCAGTCCCATGAAAAATTAAGTCTTGCATAACTCACTGGTAAATAGGAGTTTGAATCTATGCCTGTGAATTTTGGGCACCATTAGAGTTAGAATCATATATTCTTTATGCTTTATTGGTAGCTGAAACAGAGAGTACCAGTTTAAAATCTGTGTTGTTCTGCAAAGATCTCGCTTCTTTCCACTGACAATAGATTAAATCTGAAATTATTAGGCTGTTGACTTAGGTACCAGAGTTATACTAAAATAAGTGAGGTAAAAGTGAGGTAAAACCAGGTCAACCATTGTCTCTCCACCTTCTCTAAAACGGGAATAAGATAATGTCATTGTTTAACAGAAGTATTATGCACAAAAATGCAGTATTTTTTGTGAAACTCATAAAGTTACAAAAGACAAGCAGCGTGGAAATGCTGGGAATAAATCATTCTGTCCTCAGAGCAAATTCTGAATATTGTACAGTAACAAAAAATCTTGAGAACATCGAACGAAATCAAAAAACAAAGTATTGCCTCACTGTTCATTAGTGAGGTTGTCCAGCCTGTTCTCTAAATGAGGCTGGGACCTCATAGAAAAGTAGCATACAGTTATGTAGTTAAAATAAAAGAGACAGGAGGGGCAAGTAGACTTTTTTTCCCTAAGGTTTTTAAGCATGAATTTAGTTAAAAGGTTTTTTGTATGATTATTCATATATGCAATATATAAACCTAGTTTTCCTGTGATTATATTTATTCATCATTAAATACTTTCTGGTGATTTTCTGGAAAATATAACTGATGAAAGAATATTAATATATTATTAAGTTAGATATTAAAGAGAAATACCAACTCTGAGATACAGGAATATGCATATTAATATAATTAATATTGGAATATAAATGCCAGCTAATGTAATACAAAAGTGCAGACCAGGTAACTAAAATTACCTAACTGCTACAAACAGATCTGCACAGCTATAAAGCAAAGATCTGAATCTCATCTCATTTACATGAGTTTTATGCTTAGGGAGCTCCTAATTTACACAGATGTCAGAGAAAAGAGAATCAGACCAATTATCGTCTGAATTTATTGTGCCATCACATTACCAATTTAGCTATTTCAGTGATGACCACATCATTAACATCTTTTCAGGACAGCAATAAGTGAGTCATTTTTATTGCTGTAATTAATATTGATGGCAATGAAACAAGCAGTATAGGTACTTGACTCATACATATTGCAGGTAAGTATTGCAAATTTGAGTGATCATTTTTTCTTGTTATTGTTAGTTATACAAGCTCATACTTAACATAGTTATTTCAGGTAATTCCATATAATTTATGCTGAAATAGTAAAAAAATAATTATCCTCAAAATAAATTTGAGCCATAACAAAAAAATCTTTCATGAGTCACAGACAAGTAACCCTGTCATCTGTCTTAGATAAAACATCTAGCTATTAGAGGTTCAGTGTTCCCTAAGGAATCTTATGATAGAATAATAGAAATATAAAGAAGGAAAAATATCCCAAACATTCATTTTGGGATAATCCCCAAAGTAAAAAAAAAAAAAAAAAGTCCTTCCCCTGCAAAATATGATCTAGCAGAAGAATGGAGGAAATGAAGGGTAAGCTTTTGTATTACTCTAAAAATAAAGGAACTTGGGAGAAGACTTTAGTAGTGATAATTTCTTTTATAACATAAATCATAGATCATTCGTACCTTAATTCTTTTGTCTCTCACAGAAAAGAGAGAGACGTCTTAGGATATATTGTAAAGCTTATTATTTCTCTTACAAAATTGAAGTAAATTTGCAGTTGCATGATTTGAAATATGATAGAAAATCCATAATTTAGATACAAAAAAAGAGTTTTCAAGTAAGTCATCATGACAGTTTCTATGGTGTTACACAATCGGTGAATACAGTCTATGAGGGAAGAAAATACTTTATCCAAGTCAGAATTAAATAGCCCAAATTCTTACTTGCCAACACATATGTGCATTCTTAAATGTATGCAAATTGTTAATTTATAACCTGTTTAATCTACTTCCCATTCAGATACATTGGCTCCTACCCTTAATATGACTCTCATATCTTTCACTCTAAGAGCTTACTCCAGCTTCCAGTAGTGACAACTGGCAGCTGTTTCCCATGTAAAAATATTGTGAAAGATTTCATAGAGTATATCTTAGTAATATTAAAAATATGGGCCTGATCCACAGCTGATGAAAATGAGCATGGCTCCAAGGAAAGTCAGTTTGTTACATCATCCTAGATCAGTCAAGGCTCAGAAACTAAAACCTAGTTTTAAAGAGGCTCTGCAAAGAGGAAGATCTTTTTAAGAACAGAAGGCCAATGTGTAATTTGATGAAACAGAGGAATCAAATTTTTCTACTGAGATAGCTCTCCAGTAAATCCTGAAAGATGTTTTTAAGACAGTTTCCTTGTACATGTTTATATCCCTTTCATATACACCAACAACTTTTATTTTAAAGGTAAAATTCAAGTATTTTGAGAAGAAAGTTTGTATACCCCTCTACATTCTCTGCTTTACTTTCCTCTTTAATAAACACTAGGTAAAAAAAATGTTTGGAACTTCCATTCTCTAGTAAAAGAGCAGGCATTAATATCAATGATTTAACCAGAAATAACCTATTAAACTGAAATTTGGTGAGGGAAGCAAATCCACTATCCTTATTTATAGGAAAATTCCAGGATGTCTTTTACATTATAAAATTATTTCTGCATTTTTCAGACTTTTACTGTCCTGGAACAACTTTTTCCAGCAGAGGAGAATTTATTCACGTAATTTCCAATGGAACAGAAACCATCTGGGTTTGTTTTAAAATTTATTAGGATGCCCATAAAGCAGACAGGAGTGTTGCAATTCTAGCTTTATGTAAAAAATTTCCCTCCCCTGGTCTGGGGTGAATTAAATGTGTTGTTCTCAGAGGATCTGTGATCTCCCTCTTTTTTTTTTCCAGTCTTAAGTGGGGAGGCAAACAAAACTGAACCAGGCACAACAAGGTCATAGTAGAAGATCAGTGACAAAATAAGTATTAAAAGTCTTAAGCTAAACTGGGAAAAAATAGACTCTCCCAGAGATTAAAATTGATTAAAAAATGCATCAAAATGTGTTTTATATGCCAAGTTTCAGAGTCCACTGTTTTTCAGCTAAGATTATGTTTACTATTTACCTTGTTTCCAATCTACCAGACTGTCTCCCCAAGTAGTTCAGAGTGGCATAATGCTTTAAAATGTACATAATATTTTATCTATATATGATTTAAACAAAATTATGACCATTACAAATGATCCGGCTGCTATAACAGAGTTTTATGTTTGTCATAAATTTTTAACACATAAGAAAATGAATCAAAATGTATCTCCCCTATGGTCATTAAATAATAACTCTACATTGCCTATCATACTTAGGTATCTTATTTTAAAACTTTGTGAAGAAAAGGGATGTAATTAGGTTGATGGATATTTTTGATAGGGGAATAGTAATGTCTTTTTCAATGATAATGCAAAAGGATGAATTTCCATATAGTCATTCTGCTGACTTTTATTACCCAGGCATTACACAAATGCAGTTTGGGGAAATGAACTGAAAGAGACTCAACTGAATATTTGGAGAAAAATAAAAGTGATCAATGTGGTGACAAGAAGTAAAGACAAGTCTGATGCCTCAGGTTCTTTCCCATGCTAAGGTGAAGAGAAATGTAAAGACAGTCTGGAAATAAAGTGATGGGGGAGTATATGTAATCTCCCTATTCAGTAACCTCACTGAAAGCCTGTTTATGAGCCATTTGAAAGGCTACAGCAAGGTTTCCATGAAGCCTTCTCTTCTCCAGACCGAAGAGAGAACAACACTCTCAACCCGTTTTCATAAGAGAGGTGCTCCATCCCTCTGACCATTTTTGTGTCCCTTCTTTGGACCTGCTCCAACAGGTCCATGTCTTTCCTGTGCTGAGGGCTCCACAGCTGGATGCAACACTGCAGGCAGAGTCTCAACGGAGCAGAGTAGAGGAGCAGAATCTCCTCCCTCAACCTGCTGGCCGCACTGCTGGTGATACAGCCCAGGATATGATTGGCTTTCTGGGTTGCAAATGCACATTGCCAGCTCATGTCCAATTTTTTGATCCACCAGTACCCCCAAGTCCTTTTCCACATGGCTGCTCTCAATAATTTAATTGAGGGATTGCCCTGATGCAGGTACAGGACCTTGCACTTAGCCTTATTGAAATTCATGAGGTTCACATGGGCCCACTTCTTGAGTCAATCAAGGTCCCCCTGGATAGCATCCTTTCCCTCTAGTGAATCAACCGTACCATGGTCATCATGATGGTGTCATCAGCAAATTTGCCGAGGGTGCACTATTTATGTTATTGATGAAGATATTGTCACCAATTACCAATAAATAATATTGTTCCCAGTATAGATCCTCATTACTGGTTTCCACTTGGATATCAAGCCACTGACCACAACTCTTCAGAAATAGGCACCCATCCAATTTCTTATCCATCTAACAATTCCATCAAACCCATATCTTTCCAATTTGGGTGCCAGAATGTTGTGGGGCACCATATCAGAGGCCTTACAGATGTCCAGATAGATGACAACTAGTTCTTCCATTGACTAGTGATACAGTCATTCCATCATATAAGGCCACTGATTTTGCCTTTGTTGAAGCCATGTTGGCTGTCTCTAATCATCTCTCTGTCTTCCATATGTTTTGATACATCTTCCAGGAGGTTCTATTCCACTATCTAATTGGGTACAACAGTAAGGAGAGGTGAGATGAGGCTATGTGTCTTTCTCTGGTT
>JAOXNG010000001.1:5473669-5486649 GCA_028566535.1 Scolopax minor | reverse complement strand
GTGTATATTTTCCTTGAGGTTTAGTGTTATTCGGGGGATTTTTTACCCTTATAAAAATACACATAATAAGAAATTTAAACAAACTCCTTATTTAATACTTTGACAGTATTTTGGCACTCATTATTTTCATGATAAACTGAAGATGAAAATAAGGAAAACCATAGTGATTTGCTTGGTGTCCATGCTTGAGAAAGAACAAAACCAATTCCATTTTCAGCAATTTTATTTTTCAGTTGTCTCTTCTAACTGACTGTGCTCTTTGAAATTAAAATTATATTTTTCAGACAGCGTCTGCTTCTAGCAGTGATAATGCTTGATGTTATAGTGAATACCGAGGAAGGGTATGCAGGGAGGTTCTTGCTTATACTTTATGCTATAACAACCAAGGTCATCTCACTTTGTTATATGCCCTCTTGGAGGATCGGAAGCAGAAAAGCATAGAGGGATCACACCTGAAGGGAAGAGTGAACAGGACAGGTAACACAAAACTGACCAACAGTCATTCCATTTGCATCATGCTTAGTATAAAAGCTAAGGCATCAAAGCAGTCAAGTCTCTTATTGTTCAACGGCCAGTGTCCACTGTCTGTTCTTCTGTCTTTGATCCCAATTTGTGTGTTCCAGAATCCACTACTCAAACCCAGTTCCTGTCCACCCTGACTCTGGTCCCAGTGCTGGCTGGTGATGTGATTGTCATCTTGGGAGCTAGATAATTGTTTTTTATGTATTTGTATGTATTTCATACAAATACGTTTCTCTTATTCTCTCTCCCTTCTGTTTCTGGGAGCTGGAAAGAGTGTAGATGTTGGCAATTAACACAATGAAATGAATATTTGGGTTCAGAGAAATAAGACTTTCTACAAAGGGAGAACATCTGACATTCATTTAGTGGCCATCCCAGCCTAAATCTTTAATGTTGGACACAATTTGAAAGAAAAAAATTAATCAAAATCACAATACATTCTGTAAATTCACAGTGCTTGTTTCCATCAGCTGTAGTTTGGCATGCTTACTCACTGACTTTGAATTTTAAGAGCTGGATTGGAATTTCAAGCCTTTGGGGAGTTTGTCTGTATTTGAAAATCTTGTATTGTTCCTAGCAATAATGATAATGGCACTTTGATCTCATATGCCATAGAGCATTGCATATTACTGTAGATACCTGAACTAATTATTCCACTTTATAATTCCATTCAACATTTCTGGCAACAGTATTGGGTTTTGACAACAGTTCCTCTAGTCTTTATATTACAAACAGAACTACTAGGGAACATGAGAAGGTACTTTTCTACTGAAATAATTGATTGTATATATAAAAAAAGTAGCTAAGACCAACATTGCTCTTCCTGTCATTACCCATTTTTCAGCGCCAATATTCAACAACATTACAAATGTTAACTTTCAATCCAAAGCAAGTTAAAAAGCAAACAGGGAAATATAATAGTACTGTTTATAATTTCATGGAATTGTTTTTCATTCTTTTGCTCAGGAAGAAGATATTTTGGTCACTTTGTCCGTTTTTAGAATTCTGACTAATTTCCTTTTCCTTGTATAAAGTACCAAATGCTCCTCTCTGCTTTAAGCTGTGCTTTCCCTCCTGACGTGGTCTGTGACAATAGCATGGATGACTATGATCACTGTCAAACATTTTTATTCCAAACAAACATTCAATGGAAAAAGATTGAATTAATTAACTTCAAGTTAGTGGCAAAGAAGAAGTACACACACCCAACATTAACATCAGACTCAGTCTGATTCCTCATACGCATTTTTTTATTGAACGTCTCAAATTAGAGGAGATTTACCACTAGGCAAATCAAGTACAAACTTTAAGCCCCACTAGATCTGTGAAAGTACTTGTAATTAAGCACTAAATTGGATGCTCTGGATACCTAGGTGTGACTCCCAGTTCTAGTATTTTTTTTTTGTGATTCACTGGATCATTTCGTTATCAGATCATCTGCAGGGAATATATAAATCTCCATAAATATTTAGATCTTTGAAATCCACTGACATCTATGTTTTCTCTAAATAATTCCCAGCATGCCTGGTAGTCTCTATTCCATCCCCAAGCTGCCACCACTTTGGCAGGGATTGGTGTGTGATTGCCAGGTCTGCCCAGGACCCATCAATGAAGCTTTCCTTCATTTCACATCCCGTGGGGGACCAATGTGATGAGCACACTCAGAATGTGCCTAAAATAATGAAAACACTGATCTTCAGCATAAAACAGAGCATATGATAGGCATTTTTCTGCAAAACACCAGAAAGAGGAGGAGGAGGCAGAAAAGGAAGAGGCGGAAGAGAAGGAGGAGGTGACACCTACATTTATAAAGGATGCAGAAAGGTAAGCAAGACTTTTAAGGGCAGAGAGCTGGGATGGGCCAGAATCAATTAGGGTACCACCCTGGAGTGGGGATACTCCTGTTGCTGCTCCAAGGCCTGTTTATTCAATTTTTACAGTGTGTGCTTACTATAAAATGGACAGGCAAAGTATCAAGAAGCAAGCTGACCTACCTGTTGTTAAGTCTTTTGTAAGTCTTATTTCTCTGAACTCAAATATTCATTTCACTGTGTTAATTTTAAAGAACTACCCTCTCTCCAGTTCCCAGAATCTCAATGATATAGCACTGTTACAACAAGAAGGAGATGTGGGATTAGATTTGTTCGGGAGGAGGATAGCTATGCTTGGGATTACCAACACTACTGTGCCACAGATCATGTGGGACATCACCGTGCTGAACACACTAGGATGACCTACAAGTATTAATTATATCACATTTTAGTCTTGCAATTAGTGCAATATGCTTTAACTTTGCTTTACCTTTATACAGCAGTTTTACATAGGTTGGGGTAATCTGCAAATGCAGAAAATTTCCCCCATTGGGGAAATATTTTCAGTATCCTGCTGGTTTTATCTGAAATGATTTGGAGAAAAAAAAATCTTGTCTTACCCCTGCTTCATAATAATTGTGATGCTGAAGAAGGGACTTGTTGAAAATACCTAATTAAAGGGACCAGAAAAGGGCAATGAATGAATTATCCTTGTAGTTTCATGAAGTCAAAAAATAATCAGTTCCAAATTGGGAAGTTCTCTTTTGTATAATTTTATAATTATAGGGGAGACTTACACCAATCTGCCCCTGGCATCAACTTTGTCTGCTATTTTATCACTTATGCTTTAACGCTGTCCTTTCCTTTCTATGCTAAATGGTCAGGAATATTTCTTTTTTTGGGAGATAATCAGCATAAGCTGGTAAGAGGGCAGCAGCAAATTTTTCAGAAATAATGAGTGGAGAATTTATGCATTGTCTCGGCCTTATGGTGCCTGAATGAAGCTTTCAAGATCTTTACTTTTGTATGGATTTTTTGGAGGTATGGTTTTACTAAACAACTCAGCCCAAAAGACAAAAATAACTCCAGAGGAGCTATTAATTCCTGTTACATGTGCAAACACACAGACCCACATGCAAAAACATGTGTGAGATTGTATGACCTTTGGTCAGTTTTTTTTCTCTTTTCTGTGGAGATCTCCATCCTTGGTTCCTTATCTTTTAGTCATAGGCTCAGACATTTTGGCTCAAAATGCACCTGCCTCTCAGATCTCTGTTCACACTCAACACAGTATTGCTATTGCTTTTCTCTATTACGAGTGCCAAGCTGATCATGCCTTGGATTTACTTCTGCATGTAGAATAGTAAGACTAAACTTTGCTTCTGTCTGGGCCGTTGTGAGGACAGCTGGCTGGAGAAGTGAGATTTGATGCTAAAAACACAGGGAAGTCACTGCTGATCCTCTGGTGCTCTGTCTACACAAAGGCTTCCCATCTGAGAAGGGAAGGACATTCCCACAGAAAGTTTAGAGTTGCTTTTGCATGACACTTTGAAATGTTTTATACATCATTTGTCTTTGCTACCACAACCTGGAAATTTCTGAGTTATATCCATGTACAAAATATTACTAATATGGCAGACCAAAGTGACTTGAACAGAACCATTATAGTAAAACCAAACGCTTAACTTTGTATGAAACAGTCTAACAGGCCTGTATACATTAAACTGTATAAATGTATTTTGAAAAGGTATAGTTGGGTGTTGTAAGTAGTATTATGACAAGATATTTCTATGGGTCTCTTGATTTTTTGCAGTCCTGTGATACATTGATCCACAATAAGTTGACCACACCAAGTTGTGCTACTGGAGCAAACTAAGTATTTTGGCAGTTAATGCTCATACACCAGATGCATTATCCAACTGTGAAACACTTCTTTTTTGTAAATGAAGGTCACATGTTATCATTAAGAAACCATAAAATGGATTGAAATCATCAGCTGAAAGAAATTTAGAAAATAACTCTCATTTTCAAAATGTGCTCACCAAACAAGATGTTCTGCCCATGCACATAACCTGGTTAAACAGGGACAAATATTTATGAGATTAATGTTATTTGTATTACAGCAAAATGTGGAGGTCCTGTGAGATCAAGACCCTTTTCTGTGTGAAACAAGACAATTCTACCCTGGGGAATTTACAGATTAACCAGACAAGACTTCTGAAAAGAAAAAGAAAAAAAAAAAAAAGGAAAAAAAAAAAAAGAAAGTGTTTTGAAACTGGGAAAACAGCTGCTTTCAGAATAAGGAATGACCTTTGCAGGGTTCACAGTTGTCTGGCAGGAGAGTTAGGAAGGAAATTCCAAAGATCCTAAATTTCCAAACCAGTGTCCTATCATCCAGAACATAAATATTAGTATTATTACCACAGCAGTGATGTATTGTTGCCATTTATTTGCTGCAGTGCACACATGGTGGTAGGGACTTTTTAGGTAAATTAATGGAGTGGAATTTTGGTGCTGGAGGTTAAAAGTCTGTATCTGCCTGATTGTTGCTTCACCAGTCTTCCTGTGTGTGACATTGTGTGAGTGAATGGAAAGAGGGTGAAATCAAAATCTCAAAGAATTTTCCATTCCACCAGTTCGGATGTTAGGAACTTGCCAGTTTGCTAGTTTGGTTTTAAAAATTGGTTTTTGGATTTGTGTGTTTTGATTTGTTGGTTGGTTGAGTTTTGTTTGGGTTTTTTTCTGATCACAATCTGAATTCACAACTTATGCTCATGTGCTTGTCCACATGCTCAGTTAGGAGTGTAAGGAGTTGTATGTTCATCTTTTCAGCCTGCAAGCCCAGAAAAAATTATATATATAAATATAAGCCAAATTCAGATTCAAGAACCTAAGTTTTATGAAAGATAAGAAAACATTACTGATATTGTCATACAATTGGGAAAAATGGCACTGCTGAAAGGCTGGGAGTGATATTCAACAAGCACACTGAGAAGTTTTGACTTAAGTGTTGAGATATACATTTCCATATGTATGTGAGGAGGCTAGAAAGCTACTCATCTGTTCAATATAAATGTCTAGATTGAAGTTAGTTTCTAGTCTTCATCATCCAATGTATTGGCTAGACCTTCTTAGGCTCTAGACCTTTCTAGAGGTTAGACCTCTAGAAAATATATAAGCATATAAATATATGAGTGCATAAAACAAATATATAAATTCTCATTTGCACAAGAATGGGAAATAGGAAAATGATAACAATGGTTGACTGAGTTATACAGAGGTGATCACAACAGCCTCAGTCCTTTACAAAATCAAAATGTAAGTAGTTACTACACATAAGTAGAAACTGTTTCTTCTTCTGATTCCTAAAGTCACTGAGGAATGTCTGTAGCAATGAAGAATGTGTTGTCTTTAATCTGGATTGAGCTTTATCACCAGCAAGCTTAATTAAGATCCGGTGGCAGAACCTCTCACTGGAAGCAATATAGCAGTCAGAAAGAACACAGTTTGGCACTCCTGAATGGATGTGTCAATCTGGCACCTTCCTATGTATAACAGGAGCACATTTATCATAGACATAACTGAGGTAATAAAAATGGATCCCAGTATGCTTTAAAGGTTATTTTCCATAGTCAAAACATATTTTATTTATTAATATTTGTAAAGAATTATTGAAAGATCTACAGATTGGATCTACAGTGGATTACCTATTAATTTTGAACTTCCTGGCTCTTCTCTGTCAAGTGTCACCTTAAATATACATTTATATGATTGATTGATGAATTACCATAATCTCAGCATTAGTGCATCAATGTGATACGCATTGATCTGATCAATTTTATGCTCCAAAGTAAATTACACCTCTTCTTAAATAACAATTTTTACATACTAAGAAAAAGGGATTGATGTTATTCTAATTTTTAATTCTACACACTAATTACATTTGTTCAACTGAAATTTAAACATCTGTCTGTGATTAGAAGATTAATTCTTTCTAGGTAATTTTTAAGCAGGAAGGGGAAATGGAGTGGGAATAAGGGGTAGTTATGAAAAGATAATCTGATAAATATAAATTTGCTTTATTTATTTAGTGGGCTTAACTCAGAAGGTGTCGCACTGGACCAGGCAGAACTGCACTGGTGTGATGGATTCCTCTGTGTTGCAGGGGGAAAGAAAGAAAGTTTGATTTGGTGCCACTGCGGAGATAGAAGGAACAGGCACGATCCACAGAATAATGACAGCAGCGGATGAATTTAGCAAGCAGAGAAAATGTGTCTGCTTATGAGTGACAGGGCAGATGCAGCTCCTTTCGCACAGTTAATGTTGCTGTTACCCAGCGTTTCCATCTCTGCAGCTGACTGAGAAGATATGCTCCTGAATTTCCTTCCCAGTACCCAAATGCTTTCCTTATGAGCTCTGTGATTTAACGTACTCTGAGAAATATTGGCACCGCGAGGCTGCCCAGCAGCTCTTGACCATCAGGGTCCTGAGGCTTCCTGCTGACCCCTGCTTATTTCTGCACTCTTTTCAATTTCTTATACCCAGCACACCCAGGACTGAGCTTCCAACAGATGTTAAGCACAGAATAGTAGAAAGATTCCTGAATTCAGCTAGACAAAAGACAAAATCAAAAAACACAGGTCAGCTTTGACCTGACGTTTGAAATCAGGAGCATCCTGAAGCATGGGAGTCTTGGAGAACGTGTCTCGGTCAGGAAACTAAAAGTGGCTGATTTTATATGGGTTACAGCTCCAACACTGGTTTCCTATAAATAACTCGCAGATGTCATTTGAATTACAGTCTTCTGCAAATAAGGGGGCTGCAGGCATACCCAGAAGCCTGTTAACAAGGAGATGACAAGCTTCAGGCATCTAATTGCTTTAGCTCATCACCAGTAAGACAGTAGCAGTCCTACAGCTAATCTGACCAGCAATTGACTGAAAATTGAATCTAAACCAGGAGAGTTATTTCACTGACTTCAAAGGTCTGTCCACTTCCAAAAAGAAGTCCCAACCCTCTATCTGTTCAGCCAGCTGCTGTGCAAGAGAGCCGATAGCTTTTGTGAATTTTCTTAGCAGTTTTTTCTTAGCACTTGGTGTCTGCAAAGAACATTACAAATATATGAAGCTAATTGCATTTGCAAATGTGATGCAGTCAGTCACAAATAAATAAAATACCTTCAAGAAAGCAAGGCAAAAATCCACCAAACCTCTGTCTACTATTTTGTGAAACAGAATGAGGGAACAGGACCAAGGATGTATCAGGTAATGTTTTGTCATATTATAGTGGTTCTATCAAGTTACACTGACATAGGATACTTAACTGTGTCAAGCAGGATTGACATTTCAAGGCTGTATGCTCATTTTTTTTTCCTGGAAATATCACTAAAAGGTTATTCTGAAGCTCTGAATCTTAAGAACCAAGTGACTCTTTCTTCTTGCACAGATGCAAAAACATGAAGATACGGGGCAGGGGGAAAGGGCAAATGAGTTTCCTGTTTCCATACAGCTCTGTCTCTTGTAAAGCCCTATTACCACCCACGCCATGGTATTGTTTCCCCATCTGAGCACTCTGCTGAGAGGAGCTGCTTAGACAGCAGAAGACCATGGGATAAGCGAGGAGCTTACCCAACAACCTGCTGGAGCTCCCACCTGGCCCTAGGACTGAGAACACACTACGGACACATGATGCTTTGTGTGTTCCCTGTTCTGGCTCTGTGCTGAATGCAGTTCAGTCAATAAGGGGCCAAACTCATGTGCAGACTTCTTGGTATGCCAATGATGTTGTGGTTTGACAAAGTTAGAGTCAGGAATCCACATGAAAGCAAATAATATGAAATGCTTTATGACAACCTTGTGGCACAGCTTGGAGAAACCATTCTTTTGTTTCAGGTACCTTCACAGTCTGGAAACTCTATAATGTGGACATCGTTTTATTTAGGTACCTCCTGGGCTAGGCAGCAGTGGAAAGTAACTGCAGTCCATGAGATCTGTGTACTCTCAACCTGCCCAAGCATCTATTTTACCCCTCAATGTCAGTGCTGCAAGTATTGCCTCCCTTTATTCTGAAATATGACAAATATCACCAGATAAACCACTTGACATAATTTAGGTTCAATAACAGGAGGAGAGTGGTTGTACAAACATGGGTTTAAAATATAGGGGGTGGAAATTACATGGATGCAGCTTCAGAAGCTGCTCTTAAAAAATATTTCTGCTGTGTTATTCTCAGGTGAGCAGAAAAGTACTAGAGAGAGGTTGAGAGTGTTGAGGGAAGCAGGGTATGTTTAGCAGAGTTATTCATGGCCTGTTTGTACTCCTGTGAATGTCAGTGGGATCACTCAGCGAAGAAGATGCTACCTTACCCTTTCACAGTATTTTAAGAGATAATAAACTCACGCGTACATCATTTGCTGCTGAAAATATTATACATCTTGAAAGTTTTAAAGACAAATGTTGCAAGTTAGATTGTAGCCACCAGAACAGGAATTTCCTGCAGTCTAACCCCTTTGTCCTGGAAATTGCTTCTCTTCATGACAATCTAATGCATTCTTCATTTTCTGCTTGTAAGTAACAGATTGGGCATGCCGGCCCAGTAGAATACCAAGCGTGTGTCCAATTTAAACACATAAGTGGTCCAACTGAAGAGAATTGGACTTTTCAAACACTTCATGCTTATGTGCTTATGTCCCTGAACCATGAAAGCATTAGAACTACTTACAAGTATAAGCATTTGCAGGATCCTTCTCTAAGTCCACATCTTCCTAACTCCAGCTTTCTCACAAAAAGCAGCTTATTGGATATGCTATTTTCCTACTGCTGCACTATTCTGAAAGCTTGGGGAAATTATGCTACAAACTCATTGAAATCCTTTGTTGCTTTCAGTGACCACATAAGCCCTGTTCTCTATTCACAGTGAGGAGCTAAAATGGTAAACATTCTGCTTCAAAGAAATTAAGGTATGTAAACACATTCATTCCCCATCATCAGGCTTAGCCTGTGAACCCAAAGAACATTTCTATATCAATAGAATTGTACAATTGTATGCTTTTCTTTCCATCAGTACAAACTTAGGTTCTCTCATTTTCATCATTCTCAAATACACACAGATATTCAGTACAATGCTCTTGGTACATTGCACTGCTCAGAGCCCCATTGTTAGCTTCCACTCTGAGTAGCTGCAGCTTTTTAGAAAAAGGGAAGGACACTAAAGAAACTGGAAAATGTTTATAAACAATGGTATGGTTAAAAGACTTTGATTTAAAAAGTAAAACCTTGTATTTAGCCAATGTTTCATCTGCTGGTAGAAAACTCTCTCTCAGGGCAATAAGAAAGCAAGAACCTTTCTCTCTTTCTTGTAGGCTTCAACGGAAAAAAAGAAAAGAAAAGCTTCCTTCAGGATTTTAAAGTTTCTAATAAGAAGTGTTTGAATGTCTATTGTAATTTGAACAAATGTCTTATTGTCTAAATAAAACAGACTCCACAAGAAACTCTTCCTCTATTATGGATTTTTCAAGCACAGAAGGTGGGTTTTTTTCCCCCTCTTGGCTGTATCTGTTGTCCTTCCTTCAATATTAATACTGACACTTCTCTATTAACTCATTAAGGGCTTGTGACACTGGATACAAAGACTCCATAATTACTATTCTTACAATTCCACTTGAAGATTTCCAGCAAGGCTGGAACTTGTTGTATTAGACACTGTACAGACAAGAGAAAAAACAGTCCTTGTCCCAGAGAGCATTGTATTTGAAATTACAAAGCCGAGAAAGCCAACAAAGAAAGGACAAAGACTTAAATAGATGTGTCCATGATCATACAAGAGGGTTGGTTTTTTTGACAGAATGGAGGTCAAACCTGGGTCTGTTGCCTTTCCCTTAGTTTCTCATCTACCTCTTCATAATCTCATACAATTAATCTCTATCTCTTTCAAAATCTTTGCACTCTCAGATCACGTTAATCCAAATGCCTGTAAATGGAGACACCTTATGGAATTGTGGCCTGGAAAAAATCTATGGAATGAAAAAACACTATGGAAGAAAAAAAAGTCAAAGTATGAAACTACAGCAATGTCCAGCCAAAACCTGTGCACTGGGGTATTATTATCTCATGGGGTAGAAATTTCCCCAGGAGAAATCCATCTGTTAAAGAAAAAAAAAAATATCCTAAATTTCTATATATTTAGCAAACTGTTCTGGTCCTGTACAACTAATCAGTCATGTTGCATTGTCATGGGCAGGGTCACATAAAGAAAAAAAATTCTTCAAGGTTCTGAGGTCAACCTTAAATAAATTTGGATTTTTGGGACTAGTATGCTTTTGTTCAGCTATACGTCAAATACAACTTCAAATATTCAGTTCACTATGCCCACTGTTGCTAAGCAGATGGGTTGCAGGTGGTAGGTAGGTTTGTGGAGATCCCTGTATTTCAAACTCTTTATCCACTATTGTACTGTTTGCCAAAGAAACTCAGGATAACACTTGTCAAGAGACAAACCTCTCAGCAATTGTGCAATTAACATTATTTCCTTACAGCCAGAATCTCGCAGCTACAGACGGCCACGACCTCACTTTTCCCTAATCTGCTTAGGTGAAAGATGCTTGGAAAGTGCATTCTAGCTCTGTGGAATGATTGGCTGTGAGGAAAGCAGCAGGGTGCTTCCCTTGTGCCAGAACATTTGCAAGTGCAAAAATAAGAAAACCAAGCAGCAAAAAAATTATTAAATGTTCCTTTACAATAACAATCCTCCTTCAGCATGAAGATTATGTTGGTGAGTGGTTAGCCATTCTAGCACACCTTGGAACTTCTGGGAGCCACAGCTTTCCAATTTCTTATATTACGTATGGCTCCAAAGTCACTAAGGCTCACACTTGCTCAAACAGAGTAACTGCCCGCTTCCTTTCTCTTGTTCTTTGTGATGGGGGAACCAAAAGCTAAAGTTTAAACAATGTTACTTGTATATTTTCTCAAAAGGATTTTTAATTAGTGCCTGTGTTTACAGAAATTTCCTATAGCAAACCTATAGGAAGGCATTACTTTACAAATTAAATATCAGGAGAAAAGGTAATGGCATGAGCTCTTCTAATGTTTGTCTGGGTAAGAATTGTGTACAGAGTCCAGTCAAACCCTACACACAGACACAAAGAAAGAACTGAGTCAAAGCTTTGCTTGCCATGACCGGATAATCCTTCCTCTTTTCCTTCAAGTGATCTGGAGAGCTTTTGTTCTATTTCCTCAGATCATGGAATTTTATTCTTTTTGATGGCACACTCTGTATTCAGTCAGAGGTTGGTAAGATGCATGGAGTTTAACAGCCAGCTACATGTTGGGATAACATGTTTTGCTGCCAAGGCAACTGAATATCCAGAATATCCAGAAATGCAAAAGGATTTTAAATAGTAGACAATGGCAAAAACCTGAAAGAAATCATGTGGATGCTGAGAGATGTGTAAAGAAGTCATATCCTTTGATGTTCCTCATCTCCATATTACATTTGCTTCTTTATAGTCAGTTAGGCCTGAGATCCTTGGTCAGGTTTTGATTTTGACTGGACATCATGAGACATGGAAGAGAGTGGCACAAATCCTTCATGTCAATGAGAACTGGCAGGGTTGTCTATCTGCCTCTGGCACTTTGTCCCATGTTTCCTACCAATCTTCAGATGGGTGCATATAAGCAATGAGCACTATAGCAGATATCAAAAAGGTGATGGAACACCAAATGGTATCAGGAAAGAGACAGATTTACAGGAAAATATTTTACCAGTTTGCACGCTTGGGGCCAAAATGTGTAAATAAGAGATGGAATGGAAGAAAAAGGAAAGGTTTGCGATTGGGAGGATGAGGAGGATGAGTCTCCGAGGACTCATTTGTCTTACCAAAAACTGTAGGAGACTTACTATGATTGTTACTGTAGCACTTTGCAACATCCTGTTAAAGCCAGTGATGCTAAGTGAGGACGTAGGAAGGAGAGAAGGGCTTTCAGGAGAAAAGAAATTACTAATTCAAGAGGAAAATAAATGCTTCAAGGCTGCAAGGTAGTGCTGAAAAAATAGATGGAGTCTTCAACTCTGAAGGGAGTCAGAAGCAACTATCACCTTCTCTGGTGATGACTCTTCCAGGCCCTGGAAAAGAAGAGCCAGATTAAAAACAGGTGAAAATTTATCTGTTGTGGAAACTATGGGCTTGACCTTAGCAGTAATTCCTTTTTGCTAGGTATTTGGACTGGAGGAAGGACCTCCACCACCAAAAAATTCTCTCTACAAATCAAAGTGCCGTCCCAAGTTTTTAATATCCTCTGCAGGCATACCTTCTTCTGCTCCATCTTGGAATGCTTCTGGTTTTCACACTGTAAAAATCTGAGAGCTGTGGCCCTGATTTGACAAAGTGTTTGACCAAATGTTCTTCACCAGCATTGAAGAAATCCATGAGTTGTTGTGATTTGCTTAGTGATGGTGCCCAGCATCTGAAATACTGAGATTATTGTCTCTTTAGCCTTTGTTTAGACTAGTTCTACAACTTGTTCTACCAACAGTGGTTCTTTCTAAATATTACCATGATGCAAAGAACAAAATAAATAAAGCAATTTGATTAATGGGATTGGTTGTTTTCTACTGGTTATGAAGAGAAGGGGAGAAAAAAATTTTGGT
>JAOXNG010000001.1:5417436-5433317 GCA_028566535.1 Scolopax minor | reverse complement strand
GTGAGGTACATTGCATTATATAACTGCCAATCCCCAGAGAGCCAGGGGAACTGTATCTAATACGGATGCCTGCATCATGGATATCTAAATGAGGTAAAATGAATCTCACCTCCAATGCATGGTGTTTCTGCAGATGCAGGGGTCAGAGCAGGAAGAAGTAAGAATTCTGCAGAAATACCTCAGCTTGCCCAAAGGTAAAGGAACACAGTAGAGAGCTACAGGATATTATAAGGATATTAAAGGATATTTCGTGTGTTGCTTCACATGAAATCCTCCGTAATCACAATCTGGTAAGTGTGAAGGGACACAGAGAGTTCCCCCAGTTTTGAAATGTAGCAGCCCAGACTTTCTGTGCAAGCAAAGAAAGTCCAACAAACGCTAACATGAGTTCTAGCAAATTTTTGTACTTTGGATTCCTATTCTTTAAAGGTTTATTTGAAACACTTACAAAGGTCAATCAGGCTAGATTAAGGCTGTGATTTTTAAAAGCTAGTTGGGAATCCTGAACCCAGTCCCAATGGCAATCTAACGTAACCATAAAGCAATTTCTATTCATAAGTGGTCCATTAAGATGTCATGCTTAATATAAAATTCTAGTCCTTGTATCACTAAATTGCTTTATTGTCACAGCTTGGAATTTTGCATTGGTTAACCTCCACAAAGAAAGAACAGTGTGTTTTCAATAGACTACCTGAGACATAAAGAACTAACCTATATTTACTTCCAAAATCTTTTCTACAAGTACAAAATAATACTGAGTGTAGACCCATAATTACTTTCCTCCGAAATTACTAGTCAAACAGTGTTGATAAGAAACTGATGAAATTCTACTGGAATTGCTTTAGAAAGGGACATAGAGATGGAGTAGGCTCTTGATGTTAAATATTGAAATTTGTTTCTTCTATTGCCTTTTAAATAACTGCATGCAGTGACTCAGGTCATTGATGAAATTTTGTCATTTAAATAGTTAAAGGAAAATGAACAAACACAATCTCAAAAGTTGTGAAGGTAGGAAACCAAAAGTGAGTTCCCAAGCACTAACTGCAAGGAGAAGAAACAGTAGATCATTTCTTAGCCAATTAATATCTACTTAGAAGCTTATGCCCTGGTGTGCACATGTAACTCTATTTAATGTTAATGAAAGTTATGTGCATGCTATGGAGAAGGCTAGACTTCTTAAAAGGGGTTGTTCAAATTGCTTCATACAGATACAGGGTCAAAGATTAATCATTCAATTTGGCTTCCTCTGCATTACAAAAAAAAAAAAAGAAGAAAAAAAAAAAGTAGATATTAACAATAATACACAATACTTAACTGCAATAAAGGAATCTAAAAGTATTACTCCTACTGTGTTTTTGTCAAATTTTCAAGCCATCAATGTCACTTCATTTTCCAGCTAAAAGAAAAATGTGACAGATTACTGTGATGAAATGTTGAGGTTACTTGCACAAGTGTAAAGGCAGCTCGTAATCTGGAGTTTCATTTGTCATTACTTGTGATTTTGATTCTTTCACTGGTTAAGTAATCAGAAAAAATGAAACAGAGGGTTTAAAGACTTCGGTGATACATAAGCAATAAGAGATTAGTTCTGTTTTGCTGGATTTGAGTAGCTCTACTAGGCAGATGTGGAGTTAAATAAACTGATATAGTGCTTAAAATTGGATGTTAATGGTCTATTTTCCACAACAGACACAAACAGGAACCCATTCTTCACTAAATCTTATTTTCTGTACTCAAATGTAACAGTGAATAGTGACAGGAATAGAGGATGTTCTGTTGGTCTTTGTCCCATATGCTCATTTACATTTGGACTTCATGTTTGAAATGCCACCTAATCAAATCGGTGACTAATCAAGGCAGAATCTTTGAATTTTCACTTTCAGTAGGCATAGATAACCAAAGAAAAAATGAAAGGAATTAAAAACAAGAGGTACTAATCATATTCTAATGTGAACACCTTCTTTTGGTCAGATTAATTATACTTTGAAAGGGCTATGTTGAGGATAAGAAAAGTCTAGACAAGTAGTTCAAATAGGAACACATACAGCCTTCACTTAAGATTTGATTTAGTTGCCTAAAACCAGGCATTTCATGTCATTTGAAATGCCCTGGGGCAACCAGAACATCTGTGCAGTCCTGGAAGATGTAATTCAAGACCCTTGGGAGAACCAAACATTTGTGGAAGTGCAGATGTAGATCCTAGAAAATCTGAAATGGCATTATGTTTGAGTAGCCAAGTAGACTACTTGGCTACTAAGACTACTTGGCTACTCAGACACCCACATTTTTGACTATATATTTTCTATACACAGACATCTACATGGCAGATGTAAGTTAAAAATCTTTTATAGTAATTGGAGACCTGTGGCCTGACTTGTTTATTCACACATGGCCACTTAATGATATTAGAAATGCCCTAGATCATCCTGCTGTGTCATCTCCAGCTGTTGGTCCAGAAGGACATAGATCTTCCATATGTTCTGTATTGTAGGTGTCAAGATCAAGCTAATGTTTTGGACTCCTTAGTTCATATCAAATGGCATTATGAATTTGGGATATTTCAGTGGGTGCAATCTCTTGTCAACACACCTGAGGATAGTCGTAAAAACTAATAATCTCAGTCAACTTAATTTCATCATTATATGCCGCATAACAAAAAGACAAACCAAAACAAAACCAAGCCACCCCCCTAAAAACCTTCATTGAATGCATTGATTAGAAGTCCATTGACTAGAATATCCCTTAAACAACCTACAGAACATGTAGACACCTCCATGTAAACACCTATATGTGTCTTTCTTAGCTGTGCTGTTTATTCTCAAATTAAATTAAGCAAATCCAGCACTGAATGCTGTTTGAGATGTCTTAGTTACTTGTAATGTATTAGACTGTCCCTCTCCTGGGCATGTGTGGCATACCACTCTAAAGACTCACTAGAGTTCATTTGCTGCTTCTAGATTTTTGTATTCTACTTTTGCCAGTTGTTCACCCATTGCGGAAGTTGTGTCAGAACCATGATTGCATTATCTGAGGACTCAAATAACAACCCTAAAGCAAGAATAACACTGTCTTGCTAACAGAATCCAACAGCACTATTGAAATTACTCTTCCCTGCACACTTGACATGGTCTATAGAGTAGTCGTAGCTTGAATGGACAAGGAGAGGAAAAATGGGGTTTTGGTTGGTTGTTTGGGTTGGATTTTTTCCCTGAGAGGAGTAATGGTGATGCTAAAAAATAATTTGTTGAATGGATTTAATTAATTAAAGGAGGTTGAGGGGAGATCTTATTGCTCTCTTCAACTACCTGAAAGGAGGTTGTAGAGAGGTAGGGGTTGGTCTCTTTTCCCAAGTCACAGATGATAGAACAAGAGGAAATGACCTCAAGTTTCACCAAGGGAGGTTCAGATTGGATATTAGGAAATTTTTTTACACCAAAAGGGTTATTACACATTAGAATGGGTTTCCCAGGGAAGTGGTTGTGTCACCATCCCTCGAGGTATTTAAAAGATGGGTTAACATAGTACTTAGTGACATGGCTTATCAATGTTATTTTTTTAATCAGTTAGGTAGATGGTTGATCTTTAAGGTCCTTTCCAACCTAGATAATGATTCTGCGATTCTACTATTTCATAAAGTAGGATTTAGGAGGTCTTTAACTTTAGAATAGGTATATGGCAGCAGAAGACAGGTAAATAGGATATAGGCATAGGTCTGAGATTATACTGGTGATGACATAGATTTATATAGCAGGAGGCCTAGGAAGGAGAGGCAAGAAAAAGTGATAATAATACCTGCGCTCATAATACCTGAAGCATGCTCTCATGTTTCCTTCTATGTCTGCTGATGTTATATATCACCTACAGCTGTGATGTAGTGGAAACAGAAGGAAACCATGCAGTTGCCTCCTCTCAAGACTTTTAGCCCATGGTTCAGGTTCTCTGGTCTCTTCTGCCCTGTGAGATCTTGTCCTTGCACTCCCTTTGAATATTTGGTCAGCCTGGAGCTAAGTAAAACTGTGCTAAAATAGTCAAAGTTGCTCAGGTGAGTTCAGAGAGGACTGAGATTTGAGAGTTTTGATAAATTTTGATAAATTAAAATGTTTTGCCAAGCATCATGGTTTGAGTTGATAATTCTTCCATTTGTCACAAAAAGACATCTATTTGGTGGCTAAATCTTTAAGGACTTTAAGGCCCTATTTTACCTTCATGCAAACCCATATTTTCAATTAGGAAAAGTATGGTCTTGTCTTTAATGAGAAACAAGAACAACATAAAAAGAAAAATTATATGATAAGAAAAGTAGTCTTTATTATAAACTATCATATAATCTGAGTGGTTTGCTGAAAGTCATTGGGTATTTAGATGCAAAGTATTTTTATTCCCATGATCCCATAAAACCTGCATCATATTTCTATGTCTTTACTTTGCTCGTCACTCTTAATGTAAAATTAACTCCAGTTAGACTGCTGAGCTTCTAATAAGCTCAAATCAGCCCCAGTTTTGCATTTCAGAATCTGTATCAGCTCTGCAAAACGTTGTCTCCTGAGGGAAGGCAACAGTTGGAATTTTTAAAACCTAGAAGCAAGTATTTGAGTTTGATGAGGCTATAAAGTCACTGACTGATGTTCCGTGCTCAGCAGGAGAATGGGTACAGGGAACAAAAGAGTCTCTAAGGAAAGGGTCTGCTCAGTGTCCAGACCCAGTAAATCCTTTGCTGCTTCCTGAGGTTGCAAACAAGGCTGCTGATTACAGGCAGTCTTATCCCAGGGTCTTTATCACTCTTCCTGACAGTTTGAGATTATTTATCAGCAAGATCTAATACCTTAAACATTTTTGGCAAGTTCTCTCCTTGAAAACACTGTGAGAAACAGTGGAGGCAAACAGACAACGCAGTATTCCAGGAGGGGAAACAATTCTTTAATAAAACTGATTATTCTCTATATAATATTCTGTCAGTGATATATCTGTAATGAAGCATTATTTGACAGATTCAAACTACTGCAGGCATGGCTTAGCCTGGCTCTTAGCATGGCTCTGAAAGCAAGCTTTAAAGCCTCAGGAGGTCAAACTGACTACATCTTTTTAATGGGTAGGCATGGAGCAAGGCAATGACCTAAGAGCTGTGAGAAATAAAGAAACATTCTGTCATTGCTGCCTTTCTGATTAACTTCCTGGCTTTCTCCTGTGATTACTGGAGATTTTCCAGTCAAGGAACACCTTTTCCCTGACACTGATACATGCTGCTTATGTGACATAGGAAATGTAGGAAGTTGTCATCTGCTTTCTGAGTGGTAAAAGAGCAGGGAATGTTTTTTCTTCAAATTCATAACTCTAGTGTTGCTATAAAGGATTAGGTGTATACTTTTGGCCAAGCAAGAGGAGGGAAAAAGAGGAAAAGAAATTTTACTATTGATTGCAGTGGTTTAAGAATTTCATTGGAAGAGTAGTTTAATATAAGAATTTGTATTTTCATGCAGTTCAAAGGTTCTTTGTTAGTAGTGTAAAAAATCAATTTTTTCTGTGACACTTAGTATTTCACAACAATGTAAAATGCTGGAAATTGTGTATTCATTTCCAGTGACTGCACCAAAGCCACCTGATTTTTGCCAAGTAATGCAGTTCACAAGTACAATTCAGCCTATTAAAATTAGTGGGCTTTTTCACCTGTATTGTGTCACATTAGGTTCTTTAAATATACTTGTTTAAATAAATCAAGACTGATGGAGACTGTACAGGAGACATCACACCTGGGTTGCACTTATGCCACTTGGAGACAGAGTTTGAGAAAGAAGGATTTACTGTTCTCTTTCTTTTCAAATGTATGTTGGCATCTTTTTTAGGAGAGGTGTCAGGCAGATGAGATCTTCTTGTAACCTCTTTGGGGAGGGAGTGCTTGAGGTTTCCTCTCTGTTTCTCTGTAGTGAGTGTGATTCATTAGTAGAGTAATGTAGAGTTACTCAGACTTTAGCTCAGGATGTCTCGGGCCAAATGTTGGTGCATCAGACTTCAGAACTACAGAGCTCACGTACAGCTCTTGTCCTGGAAAAAGTGGAGGTGGCAATCATCAAAACTGGCAGCAATACAACAGATCTCATTAGGACAGCCACAGTTTAATGTCCTGGATACTTCTCTAGTTTTGGTCCCATACCCAGCCCATAAGATTTCTTATTTGGTATAAACTGGAAATGGATTAGAAAAGTCTTCTACCAAACTGTTCTGCGCAGGCTAACAACAGGGGTACAAGCATTGCCAGTAAAAGTCCAGCATTGGATGTGTATTTACTCCATAGGTACACTGAAACAGAGGGCATAGCTATTTCAGTGTAGCGATCAGGAGTGGGAAGATAGCTGGCATTGGAATCATCCAATTTAATACACAATCGAGCACAAGTAATCACCCATCTCCTGAAGGATATGAGCCTTGTGACAGAGATGATATAAAGCATAGAAGGAGATGGACAGACAGATCATAGCATCATCTTTTTTTTTCCCTTTTTTTTTTTCCTTCACAGGAGCAGCACTTTCAAAATCTGACTATACTGATGGAACAATTATTTTAGTCAGGACCAAAACACAAGAGTGAGAACATAGAAACATCCACGCAGAGAGGCAGAAGGATCATATAACCCTGTGAATCCTATCTCTGACAACATCCCACAGCAAATGTTTAGAGAAGAATATAAACACAAGCCAAGATGCAGCGATACATCCATGGAAACTGCAGTTCAGAGATTTTTGGGTAAAAAAGGGTGGGTTTGTAGTTAACAGATTTTCTGGTTTTTATTTCTATGGATTTTTGAAGTTAGCATTTGAATCTGTGCATACTCTTTTAACATCTGCAACATCTGTGCTCAAAAACTTGCCATACTCTGTATAACAAAGGTTCTGTTTCTGATTTTTTTCGCTACTTCATTTTGTCACCAAGTATCTTCTAGTTCTTGTGCTACAGAAGACAGACATCTATTTACAGTTAACATTCAACCCCATGGCACTGAACATTATGTAGATTTCTATCATACCACATCCAGTCATTTTTTTTCCACACTGAAGGATCCTGGTCTGTTCAGCTGTTCCTTGCACAGAAACTATATCACATCTTTGATCACCCTTTGTCCATTTTCTCTGGGCCCATTTTACTTGTAGTGTATCTTATCTGAAAAGGAGAGCCAGATTTATACTATTCAAGGTACAGACATTGTCTTCTGTGCTTTTCCTAATAATCACCAAAATTCAGTTTGTTTTTCAACTCTTGAAAACCAATCAGATATTTTTGGCTAATTATTGATAATAAGCTCAGGATCAAATTTCTGACAGTGGAAGTGAATTGATCATTATATGTATAAAGTTAAGACTGTTTTCTCTCAAGTGCATTTCTTTGCATTTATCAGCACTAAATTTCATTTTCATTCTTCATTAACCCCTATTTATTCTGTAATTCCTTATTATCTCAGATAACTCAAATGCCTTGAATAAGACAGGTGATGAATCACCTCCACTGTCATTTGCAACCTCATCCAGAACATACATGTTGAATACAGTTAGTGCTGTCATAGCCTGGGTGAAATCTTTCTAATTCTTTTCTTACCCCTTGTGGAAGAACAAAACATGAGAAGTACTTATTTCTGTCAGGTTGCTCTTCACATTTCTTACAAGTAAAATGACTAATATGGGGTAGATGTTTTCTGTTAACTCTATGACATACTTGGAAAACTCTATTGACATTTGAAGGTTCAATTGACTCCTCTTACTATTAAATGGATTTAGGTTTCTTTAAGATATCCAAATTGTGCTGAACAACCTGTCCTTCCAGAACTATTACCAAAATTACTTTCAGAGAACTTGTCCTAGCAAGGAAGTGACAGACGTCTGGAAACAAGATTTCTTACCTCACTCATGTCCGTATCAGGCCATTTTATGGCAAAATATGAGCATGTCAAGATAACCGGAACAGCACAATTAGAGGTAATTAGCCCAGCAGGAGTGTCATTGCCACAAAGGTGTCTGGGAAGCTGGCAATCTAATAAAGGTCAAGATAGTCACTTGAAATGGATATATAATTTGCCTATTTAGATCACAAGCTTTTCTGGGCTCACAGAAAGTCAAGTACAATGACCTCTTTTTGGGCCTCAGAGTGCTGGAGTGAAAAAATGCAAACATACTTAATGCTAAATATAATTATAAAGGTGACCCCCACTGAGAAATCTGATCTAGGTGAAGAGGATACTTTCTTTCAGGGGCCATGAACTTATTGTAGACATAGAGTAAGTTTCCGAAGCTCATAATCATTTGAAAGCAACGTTTCACTATGGATTACAAGGTTTGGCCTTGTTGAAAAACAGCAGCAGTCACAATCTTCATCTCCTAAGCACAATATAATAAGTATATACCTGCATTTACTCCTAAACTATAGTTTATTAGGTAATTGGACAGTGAAACAGATTCTTTCCCTTATAAAAGTTCTGCTATTATATATTTCAAGTTTGGCATCTCAATTTTGGATGTTGAACTTTGCATGTTGAACTTGATTCTTTCCTGTCTCGTGACAGTGTATAGAAGCAGTATGAGCCAGTGCAATCTAACCCACTTGAAATAATCATCCTCAAACTGTGGGAAGTGGGGCAGTTATTCGCAGGGAGAAAGCCCACATTAAAATGTACATTTGATGCTAACCAGTATGGCAGACAGCTCTATCACCTGTCAGGATTTCACTCAGCACTCCTCAAATTGGGCATTTCTCCATTTGGTAGTCAATGGGATTAGTCATGTGAGAACGGCTCATTTGGAAGCAGTGACCTGGCCCAAGTCCTCTGGCACCACTTAACTCTCACATAGGTCCTTGTACTCAATGGATTCAGCGTGACTAATGGTTGCTGAAAGCTGCCATCTCTTTCAAAATTCTACACCTGAAATGAAGATGAGCAGTTCTGTACTAAGCTAATAGAGATAACCTTGGGGAGTAGTTATGCACTCATTTCAAACACTTGAAAGAGGAACAAAAAACTATGAAGTTGCTATTGAAGTATAATTAAGATGGTGTTTTCAAGTACAGTGTAACCTTAAACTGGAGGAGTAAGAGAGTTAAAATGGAACCACTTACAAAGCAGTAAAAGCTCCACTGCATGAGGCACTCTGTGTGCACAAAATTATAGGATTAGAAACCATTTAGCCAGTCCAGTACCTGTGTAGACAGAGATTTGTAAAGGACTTTTTAAATGCTTTTCTATTGAAAAAAAAAAAAAAAAAAAAGAAAAAAGAGACAAATGAGAAAAAGAAGGCTGAGAAAAGAGAGTATCCTTAAGTGGCCAGAGAGGTTACTTGGCTGAAGTAAACAAAAGTCCAGAGCACCTCCTCTGAAGCATTTTTTGAACTTGTTTAAATTTAGATAAAAATATCTAAGCTTCCTATGTGGCTTTAGCATATGCTGATGTTTTTCTCAGATCAGAGAAGTCTTGAGATCTGCTTACAAGCAATTTATATATTTCAATCTTTTTCTTGCTACCAGAAAAGCTGGAAAAGAGTGCTTTCTGGTGAAAAATTAAAATCTAAAGTACCCTGTCTGCAGAAATCTTGTGTGTTCCCATTTTCAGACCCTGAGCTCCATTGAGGAAAACCAGTCCTCAGTGAAGCCTCCAGGACCATGTAATGTGTATACATACATTTATATGTACATATAAATCACAATAAATCTTGACTTTAGCAGAGGATTTGGGAAGATGTTATATTTTTGAGTCCAAACATGAAAACCCCTGGTTATGTTTGGTGAATGACTGTGTAAGAAACATAAAACCCTTTCCATGGCTCTAATTCATTACATCCAACACAGTTGTCCATTACTCTGCATTAACAAGTAAGAAAGAATTGAATGACTAGCGTTAGAGAGACACTGGAACAGGTTGCCCAGAGAAGTTGTGGCTGCTCCATCCATGGAGGTGTTCAAGTCCAGGCTGGATGGGGCTTTGAGCAACCTGCTCTAGTGGGAGGTGTCCCTGCCCATGGCAGGGGGGTTGGAACTCGATAATCTCTAAGGTCCCTTCCAATACAAACCATTCTATGATTCTATGTAGTAATTTTTCTCATACACTTCTGCATTACCACTGTTATGCAACAAAGAACACCTGATTTTGCAATGTTTGATGTTGTTTTGTGATGTCTAACACTGTCAGTTTCAAAAATATTTCTATCTTTGAATAAGAAAAGGTCATACTTTAAAAGTTTTAGAATGCTATGGTAGAAATCAATACAGTGAAGGTCAAGCTATACACAAAACTTTTTTTGAATGTTTTATGCATTGCTTTAAGCCTTACAAATTACACACATGGGATCCACCAAATTTTAATCTCTTACCCTTCTCTTTCTAGGAGCCAAAGAAATTCTCAGTTAAAAAAGAATTCAAATAATTTTTAAAATGTATTATGAGAACTAAATATTTATTCCATATGGAGGCTAGAGATATAGAAGCTATTTCTTTAATTTGACTCTTTTTTTTTTTTCTTGAGATTATTGCATAGAAATGAACTGTACCAAGATGATGTGAAGACTTTTGAGGTCAATAACTGTCAGATCTTAAAGATGGGATTATTTAATTTCATTAATTCATCATTAGAATGTGTCTTTCAAAATTCCTCTTTTTCAGGAATAAATATGCCAAATATTATACAATTTACATCAAATATTGTTTATATAGTTTTGTATGATATTTATAAGTGCAATTGCTTGAAAGCCATTTTGTGTTACATCAAAATGTGTACATGGATTTACTTTTGAACCTAAGAAGTAGTTATCTTTTAATGAACACAGGTATTACAAAGGCATTTAACCTTGAGTTAGTTTATATATTGATGGTACAGATGGAGGACGTAAAGTGAACATGCTATGCTGATCATTTATTTAAATTTTTAAACATAGATTTCTTTGGATAATGTTATATCTTTTGCAATATGTTTTCCATTGGATGAATACAGTTTTTCAGACAACAGGTGAACACATGGAACATTAACTTTGTAACTTTGTATTTCCTTTATTAAGCATATGGGTTCTGAATTTCTCACCTTCCCTTATAGCTCTTTTTTCTGTTGATAAGATTAATTTTGCAGAATTCAAAGTACATGTGAAAAAAATGGTGTGTAGATGATTAAAAAGGAGCAAAGTTCTGCACAGCAATATCTTCACAGATGATTTCATGAAACAATGTATTAAGATTAGAAGTTCAAAAGAGGAGCAGGAAAAAGAAGTTATTAAGCCTGAACTGTGCTCTCAGAACACAGTCCATTCTAGGCATGCTTCCAGAGATGTGTTACTTCCTGGTGTTTTAGAGGGGGATTTTGCACAAAGATTTTATCCTTGTCAGGAATCTCAGGAATAATGTTGCATGTTATCTATTAAATGTACGGGAAAATTACAATTAGATCTGAGAGAACATAGCACGAGGAACAAGGGTTAAACAATAAAAAAGTATTCCAGCTCTGTGATCCTTGCTGAAAGAGAGAATATACAGCATATCAATATTTTATACCTATGTCCATATGTGTATGAGGAATATGTGCAAATGAGGGAAAGCTGAGAAGATAAGAGAAAGTGGAGTGGATCTGAAAAAAGTATAAAACATTTATTTCACTCATAATACAAGTCATAGAGACAGCATTGCTGTATAAATTTCACTGTTAACAGTTTATTTTCTTTTAAAACACTGTTGGTTAAGAGGTATAGAACCATGGTGTTTATACTAAAAATAATAGGCTTGGAGTCTTTAAGTGTCATGTGCTTCCAGAAAAGAAGCTCGCATTTCCCTCAATGAATACTAGAACAGAATTCAGAAGATTTAAGGAAAAAAAATCTTCTTATAGCCACAACCCCCTGTATGCAGAGAAAAAGGAGGGTGAAAATATATTTTCTTATGACAAAACTTGTTTTATGTAAAAGCTGACAGGCTGAGAAATTAATAGCGGCAGTTGAAACCAAGAGAAACAAATCAAGGCTAATGACAGACTTGTTGAAATTATGTCTGGTTACTTTGAGCACCTCTAAAATTAGCATATGGAGCCTTTTCAATTTAGGCCAGCTCTACTGAAACAACTTGTTTACTCCTGAGGTTCCTACTTAAAAGTGCAGTGAAATTAACGCTACTTGCAAATTTTTGCTTTCTTCTTATAATTTGCTTGAATAAAGTGTATCATTTCTGCCTAGGCTCATGTTAAAACAGCTTTTGTAAAATATAATATCCTCTCTAAGACATTCCTCAGAATTATCATAAAGAAAATATGGCTGTAAATGAGTATGAGTAAATTTAAATAAAAGATAAAATGAGGGCTACTAGGACTTCCTATATAGAGTCTATAGTTAATATGAAGGTTTGATAAAAGTGAATTCCATACTCAACTGTAGAGATTTTTACCAATAACTGGAAATTTCAACAGTTGTAATTTATAGGTATATTAGATGTGTAGGGGCTAAAAATGTGTTTGTTTTCTCATACGTAACTTTTGTTTATGTCAAAATTATTTTTAATAAGCTTATTGAAGTTTAATATTTAAAGCATCTCATAGCATCTCCACTACAAATTTCAGAAAGGCTTGCTAGAAGGCAAAAAATCTCAGAAGGGAACATTATCTTCCTGATAGACCCTTGGACTGGAAAGAACAGTGAAGAATGAAAAAGGAACTACTGCATTTCTATCACTAACAAAAATCCACATTTTCTGTGGATATACCACCCCCCCAAAAATTATGTATGTGTTTAATGAAATTATATTATTGTTCTCTGGGTGAGTATTGACTACATGTAGAGGTGCAAGGTCAATGTTTTGGCAACCAATGAATATCTATAAGGTATATCACATGCACAGTACTTGGATTCTTAAGGCATTACTTCTCCAGGCACAAGAGAAATGCTTGGACTGCATATGCAAATGAATGCTCTCAGCACATGCATCATTGGGATTAGAAGCAGAGAAGGGCCATATTAACTGTATTGCATAATGACTGCTCAACCTTGGTCCTGCCACTTGAGAAATAAGATGAAACCAATTGCCTTCTTCACGTGCTGCAACTTTGTGAGTAACAGGAGAGCAATAAAGACCATAGCTATAAAAAACGGCTAAATAGGCTGCTACTATGGCTTATCACCTGCTTGGAACATTAAAATGAATGTCATTTAAAACTTTGAAATTTATCTTTGAAATCCAGAAATGAAAAAGTCTTCTGAAACTTTAACCCTGTGTCTTGATTTTAAAACAGGCAAGACTGGTTTCTGGAATGGATAGTTACATTAATAATATCCAAACATTCTGACCCCAGTGAATTTGTAGTGCCCATGGATTTGATGGATGTATTTGGAAGCCCAGAAGTGCTTGCAATCACTGAGTACTTCTGTACCATCTTTTTATCCTTTTAAATATTATATATATAGATAAACATAGATATTTAAAATTGTACTCCAAGGATTTGAAATTCAGACAAATGTCTGTGGACTGGTTCCTCACACAGAGTTAACTGCAGATGTCCATTTGCTTATAAAAACGACCCTTAAATTCCATTCTGGTCCAATCTCACAAAATGGTCTCACATCCTCCCCCAGATGACTATTTAAGAAGAATATGTATATACATACTGAAAAAAATAGTGAAGTAATGTAGGTAAGATTACATCATGTCTATGGTTAACAGGAGCCAGAACTCTAGGTTTTCTCTGCAAAGTTTCTGGCAAGAAGCTGCTGGCCAAAAGGTCAGGAAAAATATTTGGAATTGAACATGCAAGGGAAGGGTGTAAGAGAAGAGATGGGCAGTCTGAAAAGTTCTTGAGAGTTCTCTAGAAAATGCACACTGCTGTTACACTGATCTCTTGCAGTTCAAAGAGACAAATTGGTAACATTTAAATCTGAGGGATCTGAGGCAAGTACCAATCATATAGCAAGCAAGATTGACTTCTTTTTCATAGTAAATTCATTGACAAACACAGCACAAAACTCTTGCCTTATTTTTTTCATTTGAGTCATGAAGCTATTAAAATCAGTTATGATGTAGAGGTTAGGCTCCTGGAGAGATAGAATAAAATTACCATGTAGTGCTGTTGTAGGAGACTGGTAATATTACAAAATTCTGATACCAGTTTTCTTTGTAAATTTGTACATCATTCCTTCCTCAGCAAGGCATATTAGTCCAAATGGCATCAAGAGAGGGAAAGGCTCAACTGTTTTGGATCAGCTGAAATAAAAATGTTGAACAGTATCATCATTTGTTGCTTTTGTAATGTATTCTGCTTCCAATAAGCCTTCGTAGTGAGACTTCCTGCATTTGAATGGAACACAGTATGCTGTCTGAGTTGTCATGACGTTCCTCAAAAAAATGGAGATCAGGACTTATCTATCAGATATAACATGGTAAGTGGCTTGTGCAGGTTATGTCTCAAGTCGCAGAAAGAGCAATACTTTTTCAATTGAAGCCTTAGAGGATTTTGTGTATCCAAAATTATATTTTCAGAACTACAGTACTTTAGTGGCCTTTTCTACGCAGTGATGGAGTGGTTACATAGTAGTAATGTAAATGTATTAGGTTTTTTATTACTTATTTAAATAGCTTTTCACACTTTCACTTGAAGAAAAAGTTGAACAATATTGTCTTTTTATGGAATGTTTAAATTTCTTCTTTCTTTGGATTTTTCTAATTTCTCAGAAATTTCCCTCCCTATATGCCCTATACATGGAGAACTTATTCACCCCTTACCAATTACTTTACTTAGTGTGCTTTGAAATAGTCAAGGAATATACAATTTGATACTAATTTAATAATTTTCTTAGCAAGTTTTCGCCTGTTTATCATTTCTCCATTTAATCTTATGCTTCAGGTATTATTTTTCAATTTAAACATACCATTCTAATTGCAAATTTAAAGCCAGCACAATGCGTTTAGTTTCATGCACAATTTCATGTGACCTTTGATAAACAGTAAAATGATATGTGTCCACAGTTCAAGAACTGAAAATTTAATAAAAAGAAAGGGAAATTAATATTATTTTTTCTTGAACTGTGTCAACAGGGCATAGGTTTCCTGATATTTTAAAAATTATGTAGATATTATTGTAGAACTGTTTAATTTATCAAATACAGCTATCATTTTCATCATTTTACTCTTACAACTCATTCATGAATCCCAAATGATGATTCTCATTATTAGAAAAAATCCAGCCCTCCAAATTATATGTTTCTACTTGTAATTAATGAATTTCATAAACTATCTACAGCTGTGTTACTCTCATAATATATATTTGGTATATTTTGTATGTGTCTCCAAATAGGCCTCATCTTGCAGCAGCATTTAAAAGGAAGTAGCTTACTTCAAAATAAAGCTTTTTATGCAAACTTGAACAACGTAGTTTTGTATTTCTGATGGTATTTTTATTTTATTTTAGTGATCCTCAGGGAATGGACACAGAATTGTGATAACAATCCTTCCTGCTTCTAGAGATGAATAGAAATCACCAAAATGAGTCCTGATGACACAAACTGAAGTAGGACCAAATCCAGAGGAAATGGGAGGAAAGAAATTTCTTGTTATTCCTCTACACAAATCACTGTCACAACACATGGATCATCGTCTCTAGCAACCCCTTTTCTGGTTCAATATTTATCAGGATCATTTTTCTTCTTTTCTTCTTATATTCTCTCTTCTCCATGCTATGGATTGCCCTCAAGCACCTAGCTATAATGCATAGGAAGAAAAAGTGTTTTATTGGAGAAAAGGAAGGGGGATGGGAGAAGTTAAATCTGCCCGACATACAGGGAAATTTAAATGATCCATTTTCAAAATAAGGAAAAATAAAGTTACTTCATCTCTTTCTATAAAAAAATTTCACATCATGGATTAATATTTTGGGTAGAACATACAGCTTC
>JAOXNG010000001.1:5400826-5413971 GCA_028566535.1 Scolopax minor | reverse complement strand
AGAACATGAAAGATTATTTTTTTCAAAGATTATTATTTTGGACTTTTATAATTAGACATAATATTTCTTCAAAGTAGAACACTGACTTTTGACATTTAAAGAATGACAAATTCATTTGAGTGACAATTCAAACAGTTGACCTTTCATTCCTAAAAATCTGTCCCACTAATATGACAAAAAAACCCCACCAACCTGAATAGAACCCTTTAACCAACAGGAAGGAAATACTAGTTCTAATTCTCAGTTTGAAAAGAAATATAGTCAACATCTATATGTCCAGCAACACTACTATGAAAACATGTTTTTAAACACAGGTTGTTGGAATTTTTCATAAACTAAATGTTTAGGTCCAGTTCATCAAAGTGTCTCATGAGCACCATAAATTAGTGGTATTCAGATAATGAAATTCTTTGAGAAACAAGGTAAAATTCTCTGGGGGGAGGATATACATAATGGTTACATTTGCCAAAGGAAGAAAAGCTACTGCATCATCATCTAGAGGACCTTTTCTCTCTTCAGGAACTATGAAGTTTTGCTAAGAAAGTTTTGAATAAGCCATCAGAGAACCACTTTTACATCTAAGAAGTGGGGACAATACTAGATTGCCCTCCATCAAAATGGCATCATGGCAAATGCTGCCAGGCTGTGGAATCTCTCCAACTGTCTGAGATGTTTGGGACCTAAGCTGTATATGCAGCTCCATTAACTTCCAAAATAATAACAATAAAAACAGAAGAAGAAGCACATTCTGAATTAATCTGATGCATAACTCTCAAGGAATCCTGTGCTGTCGTGATATTGCACTGTCAGAGTTTAGAGCATTTGAGTATGTGCAGTCCATCAGTCACAGAAGATGTGGGAAGTATTAACATTAGAGGATGATAGGAAAACACAGTATGTTTCTTCTCTTATAAAATTCAGCAAGATTTCAGAAATTTTGAAATGGAATTCTTGCACCTTAAATAATCAATGTAAGCATTTTGCTTTTAAATACATAGCTTTTTGAAAATCCCACATTAATGTGCCAGGAATGAATAAGAAAATGATGTTATTTCATTTTTTTTAGTATCTTTTCCAGTTCCAAATGTGCAAAGTAGATATTTGTTCATGCGTTCACATGTACTAATGAATAGGTAGGTAACTACGTGGAAAGTAGAACTATTACCTAATTTTATCCATTTGAATTGCAGACAGACATTTTAGGTCTCATGTAGCTGATGGAAAAGGTAGACAGAACAGTTTGTCTAATCCTAACGTAGATGTAGTTGGGACAGTCATGTAATCCTTGCACAGCTAAAATAGGGCAGATGAATCTCATCTGAATCAGAGACACAGAAATAACCTGTGTCTATAGACATGAACCCAAACATAAAGAACTGTATTAACTGTGTAACTCTAAAAGTGTCATCAAACAACAATTCCTGCTATTCAAAGACACCATTTCCTCTGCCTTTCTAAGAACTCAAATTAGTTGCTGACCAATGATAGCAGCAAACTGTTTTCTCTATTAACATTACCTCTGTTAATCAAGACTGGTCAGACCAGGACCCCAACAATGACATGCTGAAAATTGCCCAATGCAAATCTTGTGTATTCCCACTCAAGACCTAAGGAACCCACATACACCCGCAAAAACAAATTGGTATATCACAGTTCCAGTATACAACTGAGAACGAAAAGTAGATGTTTATTTGAAATGGATTGAAAAAGCCATAAGAAAATGTACTTTTTCACATTTTTACTACAAGACCCTTCAGCTAGGCTTATGTATATGTATTCTATTACAGATGGGCTGAAATTGCTCTTTGACCCGATTGGGTTATCTTCAACTTGCCACTGCAATCTTGCAAGTATAAATTCAGGCACAGTCTAAATGAATTCCCTAGGGGATGGTGAATCTGTTCTGTCCAAGCATGTTTGGGCTAATGTGTAAACCAGGTATGAGGGTGGAGAGCAAACAGCAGAACAAAACAGAACATGCCAGGTCTAAGGACAATTCACAACCACTCTTTCAAGGCTTACCAGCACTAGTAGCATTTGCAATGAAGTTTCCTGCTGTGTTCTGCCAGATTTTTGACTCAGTGGTGACAGAATTTGACATCTGTGCCTATTTATTACCTATAACTCCTTTTTTTTTTTAACTTCAGCCCCTGTAGCAAGGTGACATTTTGGAGCCAGTGTTTCCATTAACTCAAATCAAGTAGCGTCTTATTTCTGAAGTAGCCATATCTATTTTAATAGAGGTATTTAATGGCATAGCACCCTCCTCGGTAAAAATGACAGTGAGAGAATAAGACCCTCATTCTGCACTATATCACTTAGAAACAGAAGACAAGAATAGGCCATAAAAGCAGGATTCATGTGACGCTTTATCTAGTTTATCACCAAGGAAGGTGGCAGGAGTGAGCCATCATACATTTCTAAAGAATACATTAGAACAAGAATAAAATAGTGGTTATTGGTAAAAAACAGGTAAGCCTTTCAGCCTTGCTAAATATTAAACCATAAATTTTAATACTTAATAAAACGTTGTCTATGAAGACAATGAAAAGTTACTTTCAAAAAAAGAAAAAAAGGACAACTGATTCCTTTTTTTTTACCAATCCTTATTCTATGCAATACAAGTGAAAAATAAAACATTTTATCAGATCTTAATAGACTGAATTGTAAAGTTTCGATTTTGGAAAAAAAATAATCCTGTTTCAATATTAGAGAAAAAAGCAAATGCACAGAACAGACAAAGTCTGTGGCTAGGTTTTTGGAACCTGCATTACAATACAGCTCATGGATGGATGTTTTTCTATCTCATAAACTTTGCTTAAAAACTGGTGTCTGATTGGGACTTTCATAATCTGATTTTTACCTTCCTACCTGGATTCTCCAGTGTCTAATAAGAATTCGTATTGTTGTCTTCCCCTCATTAGTAGATGCTCTTTCCTCAGTCTCTGGTTTTTTTAAGATATGTCAGACCTTCATAACCTTGAGACCACCACTGAATCTGTAAAATCTGTCTGAAATGGGCCAGACAGTTAAAAAGCAACTGGGGTGTGACATATCAGAAAATGACATATCAGAAAAAACACAAATTCATGCACATACTGAGCAACTATCTCCTTTTCTTAAGAGTCTAAGTGAATTATGTACTTAAGAGAAAGATTTAGAGCACTTATGCTGAACAGCGATTAGCTCCCTAATTCACTTGGCAATCCTAGAACCCCAAAATTCTTATATAGAAGCCAGACAAAAGTAGGATGTTACCAAACGCAAATTCAGGGTATTTACATCAGTTATTTGGAATAAGCAATGAAAATACTATCCTTTCTTGTTCATATGTGAATTACACCGTCACAAAGGGCTTCAAACCTCGTTCATTGTGCATTTTGCAACTTCTTCATCAGATAAAGCCTGGATACTAAACTACAGCCAGCTCAGTACACAATCATAATTAATTTCTTGATTAACATCCATCATTTAGAGTGTTTCAAAGAGAGCTACTTTTAAAAAACGGTATCTGATGAAGTAGGTAGCACAAGGTCACCATTATGGAAGAGATTCATCTTGAATCATGTGGAGGTTGAAGTGGGCATTTATGCATAGGTTAATCCAGAAACATTAAAGCTAACATTTATTAATTTCCCACTGTATTTTTTATCACAAGTAAAAATAAGTGTAATAACTAAGACTTCTGTTGTAACATGAACTTTAAGGTTTTAAACCTAACATCTCTACTAAGTTGCATTTAAAAATAAAGACAACTGAAGAAAAAGTATCAGGTAGATATGAGAATCTTTGTCTAGTGAAGATTGGTTCAATTAAATTTAGCACATTGAATCAATGCAAGCTTATATGAGCAGATTTGAAAATTTAATTTTTGCTTTTCCTGATTTATTGTGATTTTAATCTTTTGTAAGTCCATATTTTATTAGGTTAAACAAGAGAAGTAGTAGCTAGTCCAAGACCTCATAAAATTATTACTCAAAAAGCCCAGTGAAAATTAATAGTTAAAATCAGATGGTGATTATCTAAAAAACCCTCACTTTATCAGGGTACCTGTATGCTGCATACTAATTGTGCATGACCCTTAGAGTTGTGAAAAATCTTGACAGACAATTGCTCATTAAAATCTGATATTTGTAATCAGAGTTCTTTGACTCCCTCTAATTGGTAACAACAGAACTAAAATAATCTGTGCTTTTGGCATTCTGTCTGTCTAATGCGTCTCATAAGAATTAGAGTGCAATATATAGAAGAAAAAATGCTTTATTAGTAATAGGATTTTAAAGACATCAATTAACTTCTCTAAACCCCTTCTTTTTTTCCTTTAAAAGATGAGGCAATTTGTTTCCTTGATGTGTGAGCCATCATCAAATCTAAATTCACAGCAAGAACACTTCTGAGATAGCCCAAACTTATCATGAGGTTAATGAACCATTGCTCTAGTCCGATCAAACCCATTTGTCAATGAATAAAATTGCTCATCTGCTATCTTGCAACATTATTTGGAATAAAACTGCCAAAATAAGAATTTCTTTATGTTTCTCTTTAGCAAACATTGCTCCTTCAGTTTGTAAAATGTGTGTATAATAGGTCAGTAGTGTAAGGAGGGTTTATTAGTTTGCAGCAAAAGTCACATATTCAGTTCGAACGAATTTCAGATTTTGGAACTTAGATGCTATGAGTGAGAAGAGTTGAACCCACAATATTTCAAGTAATTTCTGTTGTGAGGCCCATCGAAACAATTTAATATATGATTGTAAATTGTTTTTGTGACCCAGAATCTTTCAGGGGAAATCAGGGCTGAAAATTTAAGGATAGCACATCACTATTACTACACAGTCATGCTAATCTGTTATAGTTGCATTTATTTATTTAATTAGTTCTTATACACAATAACCACAAATTAAGCTGGATGTGGTATATCAAAACTTGAAGGTTCCAGGTTTGAACCAGTCAACAGGGGAAATTTGCTGACAGTTAATCATGGTGTTAGTCCCACGGTCTTTTTTTGCTGTTAACCAGAAGACACAGGAGCAAGGAAGGTAAAGTGGGTGACATTTCTGTTGCTCAGAAAGTGACAATACAGTGGTCCTACCCATGAACACTGAATGCAGAGATGCGAGCAAACAGGCTGGGAAAAAAAGTGGTTTAGAAATTGAGTAACAACCATATCACCCACAGGTATTGCTGCCCCCTTCAGTCACAGGTGAATGAGTCTCAGAACTTTGGACAGAGTATAGAAACAAACCAATTAAGTTGTCTTAGACCTCTGGGCCAGAAAGGGTGAAAAAGGCAAAAATGAAGGGTAGGACACGCTGCAGAGTACACATTCAGATTAACTCACATGAGAAAACTTTAGGAAATTCTGCAAAACCCCTCCTGTCTCCTACATAATTTTGTTGTAAACAGAACAAAGTTCACAGGGCTGCTCAATCCTCCCCAAGTGATCACAGCAGAAACATAAGAGCCCTGTTAAATGCCAAGTGTGTGGGGTGGCCCATTGTGTGAGTAGGGGGGTCATTGGGCATATGGAAAAATCTAGATTGAAGTTTATATTCACTCATGTGTTACAAAAAGCCTCTAGTGGCACTTAGCTACTTTATGTTATTTTCCCTGTCTCTGGAAGGACCAGTCCTGTGAAGCAGAAAATCATTAAGGGATGATAAAAAAGTCCCATATTGTTCCAGTGAAGACCATTAAGTGCAGGACAAACTTTCTGCTTATTATCTACATACAAGTTTTTATTATCATGGCTCACTATCAAATGCTCAGTCATGGGTGTAACTTGTAGTAGAATATGGGACAGAATTTTTCCCCAGATTACCTTCTCTTTAGACTTACAGCACACTCTTGTAGTCACCCTTCTTCCTAAAAGTTCTTCCATTTTAAATTTCTCTTTGCAGTTCTCCCAGATTATCAGCTACATTTTTCAATTAGAGGCAAGTTAAAAGCATTAAGAATGTGTGTTCTTAAAACCTATAATTTCATGGTTTCTTATGACAAGCAAGAAGATAAAAATTGAATACCCTATTTCTGACACCATGACTTTTTGTTTTTCTTCCCCAATGAATTCCCATTCCTTCACAAAAAACACCTGAGAAGTCTATTTTTTTTCCTTATTTCTTTATTTGTTCTTTCTAAATATTTCTCTTTCTACATGGGCAGAAAGGAAGTGTACACAGAAGAGGTAGTATTAGCGTGGTTCAAGAGACAGAATAGGTCTTCTTGAAAGGTTTTTGCTGGAGAACATTTCTGGGATGGTCATGCCCTGATGCAATTGTATTGTGTGTACCATTGATACTCAGTAACTTTAGAACTGTGCTGGATGGTTTGACCTGGAAATTCTTCATCAGACATCAAAGCTGAACAACCTGAAATGACAGTAAAATGCAATCCTGAGCGAAGGACCCATGTTCTGTTTTTACACATCTGCTTCAGATAATAAACCAAAGGTTCTTAAAATTAAAGTTCTCATTTTGGGAACAGTATATTGATTTATTTGTTTTCTCTAGGTTCAAACTCAGAAGCAGTTACAGAAATAGAATATATCACCTAAAACTTTTTCAAACATGTTGATTGTATACTTACCAAAGGAGAAAAAAAAAAAAAAAAAAGGACAATATTAAAAATATAACTGCAGTAAAATTGTAAACAGCTTGAGGGAAAGTGCTCAACATAGACAAATAAAATTAAAAAGGGCTGATGAGATCATCAACTCTGCTTATAACACAGATGCATGTCGTTTTAAGAATCTGTTTGAAATGTAACATAACTTCTGGATAAATATAATGAGCATTGCTGATCATGGAGAATCTCTAGCAATTGACACTAAATTATTGTAAAGGCTAAAAAATAGCTCTCATTTTTATCTTGAAACTTCAACTTTCCACCAGTGGGCCCTGTAGTATCTGATCTGATGAAGAGGCTGTTAAAAAAACCTTCTGCTCATTTTTTCTTATAGAGTGGGATCAAGTCATCCCTTGAAAAACTTATTTATAACATAAAGACATTGATCAGATGGAATCTTTCATACTAAGGCTTGCAGAGGAAAACGGATAAGGGAAGTAATGAAGCATTTTTTACTCTCAGGAGCAGAGCTATGCTTGAAATAGTCAAGGATAGGATTTTTCAAAGTGATCTTCAGGAGTTACCCAGCCAATTCAGCAGTAGATGGGTGGCTCACCTTTAGACCTCTTTGAAAATCTCTGAGTTAATTATCAGTGTTTATACAACTCTTTGAACCTTCAAGATGTTATAAAAAAAGGTAAGTGCAATGATATTTTGTATTAAACACAGCTTGTAAATTATATAAATCACACTTTAAATCCCTGAACAGATTGATCGTGTTCTGGGAGTTTTCCCTCTAGGAGATGAATAATCAGGTTCAGTTACAACTCTATACTGCATAACACAAGCTTATTAAGCATATCATTGAAAACTACAAAGCAAGAGACTCTGGAACTGACCCTGAGCTAAACCTCTAAGAGTTTCACCTTACTTTCAGTGTCATGTTTAAAACACACTATATCTGAATTCTTTAAGTGCTTCTGGTAAAATTAATTTATTATACTTAAAGGTAATTTGGGTAGTAATAATTCATGACCTACCTCTTTAAAGACTGAGGGGGAAGGGACTGTCCCACAGCACTTTTTTTTCTGAAGACCGACAGCTCTCCCAAGATCTACAGGCTTCCAAACTGAGTCTAACAAGTAACCTATAGAGCTAGAACTCATATGGCTCAGACAAAAGAGAAAAGGTTTTGTGTAGATTGTATCAAGTTATTATTATACTATAGCTTAGTTTTAAAAAGGATTAGTTACTCTACAATGCCACATAAGTGACTAATTTTCCAGTCCTTCTCTGACACCCCAGTTGCTAGGAGGAGAGATCATTTGGTGGTGTTATGGGGCTGTTCTAGGTCCCTGGGATGCCTAAACAGCATTAGCTTTTTGGCTACAGAAAAACCATAATATAGATATGGAAACATATCTTCATAATCAGTGTTACGATAACATTAAATGGCTATGAAGATCCCCATTATGGTAGGTAAGTACTCTCTATAGTAGGAAAACCTCCATGTCTCTAAAGCTTAGGGTTCAAGCAGATCATGTAGCCAGTGTGAATAACAGAGGCACAGAAAGACAAGTACAAAGGACATAATGGACAGAAACAACCCCTCCTCACACCCTGTCCTAGGTCTCAATCACTGTTATACCTCTGGCATTATATTTACTTTGAAGTAAAATATTAACCAAGATTCACATTGAAAAACAAAATATGAGAAGGAGCAAATAATTTTAACCTTCAGAGGTGTTTTCTTTTATAACAAACAGTCAATTTAAATGCTTTTTCTGCTTTCTTTATAAGTCAGACCAATTGGGTTCAGAAAACCAGCCTGTTCGGGACATGAAGCAATAACAGGCCTTTGATTATAATTTAATTTAAAAGTTTGTTTATCTGATGATTAATAAATATTGTCTGTTTCCTATGCAAAATAAACATTTATTTAATATCTTTTAGCACCATTTAAGGTATTTTATTTTTGAAACCTATAAAGCTCTTGTTCTGGTATCCAGCCTGAGGGCATTCTAACATAGCAATCACTCTTTATTTTACATATGCTTCCCTAGATATTCTCACGGCAAAATTTCCATACTGCCTGCAGATATATTCTAGAAACTACACTGCAGATTTGTGCGTTTAGGAGCTACAAGGCTTATGGTTGGTGGCTCAGTCTATGTACACTATGCACGTAGTGAAAAAGCCATTTGGGTTTCTGTGACTTGTCATTTGTAGCAGTACTGGCTTCCAGATATAAAGGACTCAGTATTACAAAGGCTTGCACTAGGGTGCTACCTCAGCACAAGTACCTGCACTTCAGTACCCAGCATTAAATATAGGGAAAGCTAATGGTTAAGTGAGACCTTTCTCCACAGAGATTACTGCTAAAAATGCTTTAAAATGCCATGGTAAAGTATTTCCTAGAATGCTATTATTTTTGTTGACTGCATAACAGTAGATCTTCATGGCCCAGCTTGTGCATGTTCAAATTTCCCATGCATTGCACATATGGGGTATGAAACAGCTTCTGCCATTCCTGCAGAAATTTCAGTTTAAATAGAGGACAGTGAATCCTGCAAACTACCTAGCATAATTGTACGACCTGCCTTATTATTTTTTTTTGTCTTTTAATTACTTAAATGATGTCAATTATTAAAATTATGACAATTAGTGAAAGGGTGATATTCATCCAATTATTTTTTGGTCCTAAAATTGGATGATATTCTAAAGACAGCTAGAGTTTGTTCTTTGTATTACAGAAATTTGGAGAAAAGCTTGATTTACTTTTTCTTGAAGAAAAAGTATCTGCATCCTCGTCATTAATGTATGGAGGTCATTCTCAAGGGAACTGTGCCCAAATCAGCAATTCATATTGCTAATTTTCTTATTTAGATTTGTTAGTCCAGCTTTCACTGAGACAAACCAAGTGAAAATGGAATAGTTCTGGCACAATTTGTGCAATTAGACAAATATTTTTCAATCAGCTTAAGTTAAACCAAGATAAAAACAAGTGCACTTACACTAGAACAAATCTAATTTGTTTTTATTTATTAATATGATACAGCTCCTCTCTTAACCTTTAGTTACTCTCACCTTCAATAGGAGATTGTTGGTGTTTTGTTACAGAAACATCTCCACAAAGGTAAGTTGCTTATGGGTTCTAATTCCATTCCACTCTGTAATAAACACAACAGGAGGAAATCCTGGCTCCATTGAAATCAAGGAAAAGGAATTTCAGCACCCTGCAGTTCAGAGTCATTTTGCTAACTTCACTGTAGTGATATTTCACACAGTAATGTTTGCAATTAAAGGTAAGTTTTTTTGAGTGATGCCAGTAAATAAGGCAACTAAAATGAGTTAACTCACCCTGCTCAAAATTCTTGAAAAAAAATGTTTCCTTTAAAAATACATTATCTGATTCTAGTTAGTACAGGAGCTGGAGAAGAAAGTTACAGAGATGAAAGAAAATATTCATAGTGATAATGGGAAATGATAACACATTTCTAAGTATAGGTACCTTTGACTAGATTTTTGATTTAATGGTGTACAACACAGTGGTGTCAATTTATTTTTTTTCCCTCCAAATTACATTTACAGTACACATATAGAAACAAAGCAGTACCTGAATTGCTAGCTGAGGAACTTTGCATGTGCATTTCTGGGTCAGCTTGGTCACTACCTGTGTTTAGCTCAGCTACCTTCTATGGATTACTTGTCTTGGTTAAGTGGAGTCTGTGAGAGAAATGGAACAGAAATGTTCATAACAAGCAAATGTCTGAGTTATTTCCTCACTTTCACTTTGTAAATGTTTTATGGTCAGATCTTTCTGTTTTCAAAATCTGAGATATTTTCAATAACTTGGACACTACTCGATAGAAGAATTCATCATATCAAGAGAACCTCTTTTTTTTTCCCGTAGAGGAGGATATAAATTTTAATTTCCTTCCAGTCCTCTCTGGAAGGTATTTTTCCAAGAGGCTGAGTTCTCATGTTGTTCTACAAGGCCAAATTACACTTTGATATGTTGCACTGGCCAAGACTGCTCTGCTTGCTTTATTGATCTTTTCTTTATAACTATCAGCACCAAGTGGCTTTTACATATATGACTGCTTGTAACAACTGTGAGCAAGTATTTCTTCAACTTGAAGAGAATATAAATCTAACCAGATTCTTAATCTCAACTATAGTACTGAATTGTTGCAATACTATAATAGATGTCCCATTTGGTGATTTATAGAGGGTTGAAAAAATGTGGAGGTTGCATATGTAGTTTCTTGGGAGAGAAAGAAGTGGCTTTTTTGATCAAACATTAAAAATAAAAAAAAGTATTATCCTAAGCATAGGCACAGTAGTGGATGTTTGGCACTGTTGGAAAATATTAGCATTGCCAATCAATAAATATTTATAAGTAGGAAAAATATCCATGGAAGTCATGATTAGGGATTTCTTTTCTTATTTTTCTCACCGTGGTTCCTTTTGTGTTGGAGTAGCAACAATCAGCCTGCGTAGAGCATGTCTGGTTTTCTGTTCCAATTACAGGACAAGAGATGTTAATTTATTGCCTTGGAAGTCAGTTCTCAACTATTTCCAGATTTCTCCTGGAGAAACTGGAAGACAATGTTGGGCACTGGTGAAGTAGGACAGTGGTGGTGGGAGCAATGAAATCATGTCATTTGTGATCTGTCTCATAAATTTAATGGATAGAATAGGCACTGGCAGTCAGGCAGCTTGCTGCCACACCATGCATTATCTTCATCCTTGAGAGGCATTGACAGTAGTCAGGTAGCCACCAGAAAACCAGGTCAGAAGATACTAATGACTATAGTCCATTCATCACGAATTTGACCCAGTTAAGAACACAGTATAGAGTCATCTAGTCCCTCTTACAATTCTAGTACTCTCTGAAAAAGAAAATACAATACTAATTGAGGGAGTAAATTGTGAAACTTACGATGGATGGCAGACTAACAGAATAAGTTTATTGTACAATGGCATGAGAAGTACAGTGTGGTACAATAAAGATGCAAGTACTGTGTAATAGCACAGACACAGGCAGAATCATTTTGAGTTATGATTGTACTTTATTCTGAAATGAGGATAAGACTGTCCAGCCATGGCTAGTCTGAAGTCAAATCAGCCATCCGCAGAAAACAGCTTCTACCACGAGGAATTATTAATTTCCTTAATCATCTAATATTATTCTAGAACATTTATCTGAAAACAACCTCTCTTAAGGCAACTTTGTGTGTTTTAAGTAAAATGGAGGTGTTTTTCATTCAAGCCAGAGTTTTGTCAGAAAACAAAAGTATTTTGAAATGAGAGTTCATTTGTGAACATCTAATGGATATTTGGTATAGACAGAGTCTAATTTGTAGTGGCCTTTAGGTTTTATAAAGTTTCACTGAATATTTCGTATGAAACTAACTTCACTGATATGGAGATTTCACACTGAGATGTAAAAAGAAGAGCCACTGATTAAGGGCACACTGCAAACAATACTTTTGCCTTATAGCTATTTTATTGCTCACCTGTGGTTATGGAGATTTTTCTGCTTTTCTTCTGAAGTATTTTGCAAAAGGCCTCACTATATTGCTCATTGAGTTAATGGGCTTGCTTACTCATCATGGTTTGGAGAACAACAAAGGAAACTGCATGTGTCCCAATTTATACTGCAAATGGAACAAATGTCTTCTGTAAGTATAAAAGGATGATTTCTTTTAAAGAATAAAGCCCTTTGAAACCAATTAATAGTTGACCTACATAGTAATGCACATATCTCCATGTTTCCTCCTGCTTTTCATGGAAGCGATTTTTCAGTAGAAGAAAAAGAGTAAATAAGTACGTGTGATCATCCACTTCTACAACAAAGATTTTGAGGTTAAATATGCAAGCATTTTTTTCACCATTTCCATAAAATTAAACCCATTTTATCTTTATACCTGCTACAATAGTAGCTGAAGAAAATAGGCTGCAACAAATCTTTCCCTACCTAACAGCTTTTTTTGTATCTTTGTGCAATGTACAGTGGCCAGTGAGAAGTTGAAAGCACACAAACAGAACCTTTCAGTCCCCCAAACATTTGTGTAGCTAGAAGCATTTTTGGTCTGTGATTCTTCAACACACAACCAGGGGAGTTATATGGAGGCTCATGGGGAACAATGTCGTGCTTGCACAACATCTTGTTAGTTGCAACATTCTTATATCATTGCCATCCTTGCTTATAACTCCTGATGTGTATCATTACTATTCTTGCTTACAAGTCCTGATGAGAGAAAAGAAACTAAAAAATGTGAATTATGGATTTAATAAAACATAGTATGTATACTGGGACACAAGTAGTGTGTGTTAAAGGGATAGGAACTCTGCTGGTTGGTTTAATGGCTGTGCAGTCAAGGAAAACAGAGCAAGAGGGGCCTAACACTGTATTGTACACACACCATGGAAGAACAGTAAATGTTAGGATTTTGTCAAACAGGTGTGCTCTGTATGACCCCTTATATTAAGGTTACTCTCTCAACCTGGCCCAAAATAATGAAGTTTAGTGTTGATCTCACCTTGTAATCAGCTGAAAAATCCTGCTAATCTCT
>JAOXNG010000001.1:5361542-5373875 GCA_028566535.1 Scolopax minor | reverse complement strand
AATATATAAAATATTTTTAATTCTATATTTATAATTAAATAAAAGAATAATTATGGGGAAGTGGGGTTCTAGGAAAACAGGAGGAAACAAAGTGCTTAGAGTAAATTGCAAAGAAATATGGATCATAGGATTCTATGAGTGGTAGCCGTAGCTTGCAGATTCTCTACTTCATAGAATCATAGAATGATTTGGGTTGGAAGGACCTTAAAGACCATCAAGTTCCACCCTCCTGCCATAGGAAGACCAGATTGCTCAAAGCCTCATCCAGCCTGGCCTTGAACACTTCCAGGGATAGGGCATCCACTGCTACTCTGGGCAATGTGTTCCAGTGTCTCACCACCGTCACAGGAAAGAATTTCATTCTGATATCTAATCTAAATCTCCCCTCTTTCAGTTTAAAAACATTCCCCCTCTTCCTTTCATACAATCCCTGATAAAGTTTTCCTTATTTAACAAAGACTATAAAAAAGTTAGCAAAAAAGCAGTCTCCAACGCCACCTACCAGCTATTGCCCTGAATCCCTACCAATTAGACCTACAGTTACTATAAAGTATCTCCCATCCACAGATAAGTCCATTCAGCCTCACTCTCCTAGATAATTCTCTGATGTCTGGCATTAATCCTGGAACCACTTGTTCCTATCCTGGCCCAGGAGGGAGCAGACTGATTGTAAATGTTTTGAAAGGCTTCAGGTCCTCTGTCTCAGACATATCTCACGGTCTTTTTATTTACAAATAAGGATTTGTATGGGCTGTTTGGGTATCTTGTCTTTTTCCATATAGAGTACTTACATATTTTTGTGATTTGTTGCTATGGAGAAGGCTGTTCAATAAAAAGTAAATGCACTGTGACTATACAAATTTTCTGGCAGAAGGTAGAGAAACCCAACAGAAATATCTTTTGAGATGCTTAGGAACAATTTTGTATATATCTTTCACAATGCAGAACTTCTTTGCCTCAACACTACAATTACAGCAGCTGTTAATGTCATGAACTGAAACAAAAGCACTTTAGTTAAGATTACTTTTTAGTTTTCTTCCAAACATGAGATGTCTGAATTACAAAAATTTCCATTTTTTATTTTCCAGTACATCAATCCTAAACTAAATATCTCCTTCTGCTCCTTCATAAACTGTTCTAGAGGAACCATAGTTTCAAATACCGTATGAGGAATGAAAAAAATGCACCAAATTGGATGTTTTTAGAACACTTGGGCTAAAAAAAATATCACTAATTAAATAAACGGGTACTTCAGATATTGTGCACTTGCTAAAACAAAAATCTAGATAACTACTTAGATTGTTATTCAAAATGTGGAGCTATCTTTAAACATAGAGATAGTTTTATTTAAATTACAGGGAATGTGAATGCATTGAAGTTAACTTCTGTTTTAGTATGATGCTGAATTGTGGCCTCAAGTGAGAAATGCAATCTTTAATTTATTTTAAGTACTGGAGAGATATAAAATTTGAGATAGAGAGAAAGCATTTGGTAGTCTTTGTTTTTCCAGCTATCAAAATAGATGTCTAATGCACCTGCTCAGCGCAGCATTGTAAAAATATAAATCTTATTTACATGTGAGCTGAAACGAAGGGCTCCTTCTTACTTACATGAAGACAGTCAAAACTCTCCCTGATAGAAATGAAGAGGAGATCAAGCACAGACTGGGCATTGTAAATAACTTTCTTTATGTTCAATCCCAAATGGAATCTGTTTACAAGTCAGATGAAAAATGGGTACGTGACCTTGTACATACAACTTAAAATCTGTGTGCTCGCTGTGAAATGAAATAATCCTGTTGCTGCTGCACAACATTTTTAATGCATGATATGTGAAAAAATATTCAGCGTTTAAGATGCTCCTGAAGTCTAAGGCTATCTCATAAAATGCAGAAATGTTACTTCTTTGTGTTGTCCAGCTCTGAGAGAAGCCTTAAGCGTCTCAACGTTGATCTGGCTAAAGGTGCCAGGGTTCACTTGCATTTTGAAGCTGTGAGTTTGAACAGTTTTGCCAGTCATCTCTTGGGAATGAATACCTCTTTTATAATCTCCAGAATTTCCTGTTTGGGGGGGTTCTGAACTAGGACCACAGAGGGAGCAGTCATAATTTAAAAATATCAGCATTTGCAAGTGCCATGTGGAATTTGGACGCCTAGAGAATTTCAGACATGAAATGTGATAGGCATAAAAGTTAACAAAACATTCTGTATGTTTAAAAAAGAAAGCTGGATTCATTTTTATTTTTCATTATTAAAAATATTCTTGCCTGAATTGATCTTCCCTTAACTACTTTTGCTGTGTTTTTTTTAACTACTTTTGCTGTGACATTTATATAAGATACAGTCTTTGATTTGTTTTTGCAAACTTCTAATGTTTATACTAATCCTGAGGGCAAACTACTGAAAATTTTAGGTGCCCATGTTAGGAGAAAGAGAACCGTAGAATAAAATAGTTCTGCTGCCTTTACAGTGGTAATTAGCAGCATCTAAACCTTGCTTCTATTATACCTGCCTGCCCCTTTTTTCAGCAGCAGCCTGGAAAAATTCCCCAAAGGTCAGCAGAGGGAGAGGCAGGGATAGTGTTCTCACTGGATTCTGCTGAGGACAAATACCCCAGCTCCTAGTCTTCAGACTGTCCTGCAGTATTAGCAATAATGTATTATATACATACACACTGGAATATGTACGGTTATCTCATGTGTCTGCTATGTTTCTAAATACTTTATAAATTCTGAAGCTGATATTCCCTAATTTTATATTACTGGACAGGAAAAAACTTTTCTGTATCGGAGTTCATATACTAATGAATGCAATGACAGCAAAAACCCTGCAAAAGACAGCAAAAAGACAGAATACTGTTCATATCTTTGTCATGTCCACAAAAATCGTAAGATTATTTTATTCATATATTGATGAAGATATGATTTTTCCAGTTAAAGTAATAATGAAATCTTATAAAGGGTTTGGTAACAATGGAAAATTTTCACTGTGATTGGTCTAAGAAATCTATGCCAACAGCTCCCTCTATGTACCATAAAAAAGATGCTAGCAAATGCATTACCTGGAATATGTATTTCTCTTCCAGAGAAAGATATTATTAAGAAAAAGAATCATTGCTGTGTCATTTAATCTGTCTACACTGAGGATTAAGAAAGTTTCAATAAAAAGCATCAATTGGTGTTACCTGCATAATTATAGTGATGCATTTTACTGTTTTAAATTTCCTTGATTATTTACTCTATGACTCCGGCTGATTCATTCAATTCCCTTCTTAATCCCATTTTACATACATAGATTATTGTAATGCAGACAGTTCTTTGAGTACCCAAAATGGATCAATACAATAAAAGGACAGTAACAAATGTTATCTGTGTAAAGTTGGGAAATGGAAAATGAGGGAGTATGGAGGATTATCTCTAATGAGAGCTGTGCATCTGCTTGAAAAATAGTGATACACTATTAAAAGAACAGCACTGTCTACTGGAGAGGGCATTACTGAAGAAATCAAGAGGTTTCATTCCTTGTTACTTCTCTTCTATAAGGGTGCCCTCATCTCCCTTTCTTGCGTCCCTTCCCTCCTTCTTTGGTGAAATCTCAAAGTGGGTTTGATCTGTCATCGTGTGCTGAAACACATCCATCTCTATGGGCTGTGTCTGTTAAATATAATTTAACTGGCTGCCATGTGTCAGAATGGAGATAATCTACGTGCTAGTAAAAATCATGGAAAATGTGATTTTTTTTTTTTATAGCAGGTTTTACAGGGTTATGTTAACTTGCATTTTCTATACCCTGAAGTATATTCTTACAGTCCCTACTACTCAGTTGACACACAGGCATGTGTTAAACTGCAGACATTTGACTCTGACTCTAACCATCGATGGTGCCTGCAGCATGCACCACAAATTCGTCTTGATAGATGCTTTTTGCCACCAGCTTCCTAAAACTAACAGCAGCATTAGTGAGTGCTCTTAGACCTGAATTCAGATCAATTTCACTAAGTACTTTTTACTTAATTAACGGAAAGTGATCTGCTTGTGAATTGGGAAGAAAATAAATGAAACTGCACACACGGAAAACAAGCAACACCTTGTCTTGGTTGCTTGTTTTGTTGTGTTTTTTTTTTTTTTCAACTGTAGAGTCACAGTTAGTTACTGGGCATTGGGCATGTCTGCTTGCCAAAGAATTTATCACATACATTAAGGAGTCAGAACGTGACACAACCACCATGTGGAAGTTTATTTGGCAGAGTGAGTCAGAAGTTCTCACTATTATTATGCTGCTGAAGTTTAAAATTGAACCTCATTTCTAGAGGGAAGGGAAGGGAAGGCAAGGCAGGGTAGGGCAGGGAAAGTCAGGGCAAATTAATTTCATTCTGGGTTTCTGAGAATCAACCATGAAAATATGTATGTGACTGCGTTTATATGTAAGCACAGAGAGCTCTTCAATGTGCTTGGACAGGGAAAAGGAAATGAGCAGAAACCCAGGAATCCATTCAGAACTGCTGTTCCCACCTTTGCTGATTCCTTCTCAATGTGTATGCTCTTCCTATGCATTTCTACTGTTCTCTAAACAAAGCAGCATCAGAGATGTCCCTTTTAGGCAATCTCCTCCTCTATTCCCAAAAGGCTGAAGGATACAAAGCTGTTATTGTCATTAATAATTATGTCTTTTAATTTATTGGCACCCTAGATGCTACAGTGGAAAAAATTTTTTGCCCTCTTAGTACTGTATTAATATATCTATTTGCATCAGAAAAGTTGCAGTTGTATCAGTAGAGTCAAAGATGAAACAAAATGCTCAAGTCCCAGTAACTCAGGGACTTGGGGTCCAGACCCACCACAGCACCGTACTGTCAGCTGTCCCTTCAGTGAGGGATGAGACTACGGCAGTTTTGACTGCAGCTAAACTTCTGCCCTCCAAGGCCCTCCATCCCTTCCATCCTGCCCACACCTCTGATTTGGCTCTTTTCTAATCCCTTGCTGGCTCCTATTCAGGTGCCCCCTGTGTCACACACTTCCCCAAAATGCCATCTGTGTGGTTTCTTTCAGAACACTAATGCAAAGCTCTTGGATAGCCCCCTATTTACTTGCTTTGGAGCTGCACTTACAGGTCCCACAGTCTGAAACACTGCAATCAAGCTGACAACACAACCAATCAAGGTCTGACCTGCAGCCGTTTCCTAGGAAACTCAAGCCACTGCCACAGAAACAGATTGTACACAGTGGAAAGAAACATATATTTTGGGTGAAGGGAAGAAAAAAAAAAAAAAAGAGGCATTTCAGTTTTTTTCTCACTACTTCTGAGTTATTACAAAGCACTTCTAAAATAATAGTAATGAAAAATACTCTAGTTAAGAAAGATTGAGTGATGATGGTCATGTAAGTACTTAAAGCCAGGCAGAGAGCCTCCAAGAAAGACTGTGAGCCAGGGCTGCTTGAGTGCTTGTTCCTGTTTTGCTACTGAGTCACTTCATAACCCTTGCCAAGTCGTTGCAAAAAGATTTCCAAGTCATTAACTCCATAGTTCCAATGAACAATAAGTTCTGATCAAAATAGGTGGAGAACCTGAAGAAGAAAACTCCAAAGAAAGCAACCAGATTTACTGGAAATCCTGAGAAAATTATCAACAGGCAAGGCCATCTCTTCTACTTGAAGAACCAACATCACTACATTTTATGCCAATGTGTCTTCTTAGTGGGTGAATTTATCATTTGGAAAAGATTTAAGCATTATTTCTCCTTGGTAGAACATTTCATTTTATGCTGTGATTTACAATTTACTTGTAAATCAAGTACACTCATATTTATTTGTGGATCAATGTCAAGCTGCATAATGGAATAATGATATTTTTTGTAAAATGGCTGAAACAAAAGTAATGTGCTGCAGACTGGGACCTAATAAGATTATCAGAATGGAATGAGGAAAAGGTCCCAGGATGTTTTTCAACAAAATCTATAGAATGAACATGATGAGAAAGTCTTCTAGAGGACCTTTATTGTCTTAGGTAAAAGATCCTTACTTCCAGAATGTGATTAAATTCCACTTAAAGTAGATTCCAAAGGTATTGTGCACTAAGAACAGGTCTTTATTTTGACAGATCATGAAGGGACCCCAGGGACATCATCAGCAGATGTCTAACTCCAGTTCTTTACATGTAGTTAGATGAATTCTGCCCATCACTGACTGTAGGAAAGTGGACGCTGGGAGAAGACTGTGAACACCAAGAGTAAAGAAAAAGTTCTCTCAGATAAGTTTTAGTGAATGTTGGAGAAGGACTTTGTGAGAAAGGTGAGGCAGTTTGGTTGAGAGAATGAAAGTCCTGTGGACTGGTATTTTGGGCCACCAACAATTACCATCAAGGACATAAGAAGGCGAGTTTTTTCTGACTTTTAGTGGTGACTGTGAGGAAGGAATCTCAGGAGGGATAGGAAAGGGAGCTGAGGACTTCCTGATGTGTTTTCACACTGAGTCTTTGAAGAATATAGTTTCACTGTGTATGTGCCTGCCTAACTCATGGAACCCTACCCATAAACCTGTGCAACAGGTATATCATAATTAATTAAACATGAGCTTAATCTTAGTGTAATCATGCCAGCGAATGTTTGGGTTCTGGGCAGAGGGTAATGATTGACTCTTCCAATCAACTTGCTCTGATATCTAATGTATCTTGGTGGTGTTTTTTGATGGTTTGTGACCTTGGCAACTGCCTTCTATTTGCATCCAGAAAAACACCAAGAAACTAATATGTAGAAACAGAGTTGGGCATTGAAGTATTGCAAGTAGTATTCAGACATCACAGTTCTGAAAGGGGATCAAAATTATTTGTTTTGGTTTGCTTTTTTTCCAAGAGAGCTTCACTTTTCTTCCTACCATGACTGTCCAGAGTTCCTCCTGAAGTTCAGTTCTCTGCCAAGCAGTTTCTGATCAAAATCTTTCCTACTTTCTGTTGTTGTGTCTCTTCACAGTCCTCTTCTATCTGGTACTGTGGCAGTATACAGAAGGCTGTGCCTTTATTTTTATTCCTGGTGTCAGCAGTCATCATGCATTGGCTCAAATGGAAGAGATTTCATGCTGTGGATCTTATGCAATGAAAACTCATTATTGTCCTTACATAGAGTAAGCATGTTGTTCAGATAGAACTGAAGGCAATATTTGTGGTCCCTAGTGGTTGAGGAATAAGGAGGAATTCAAGTTCATTGTAATTAGTGTAATCAACACACTATGGATTCTCTTTTAAATCAAGAGACAGACATGCTTTTTATGGACTGGAAACACCTAGATCAAATTCCAGTTGTGTCCAATGTTGTAGTAGCTATTGAAGTACAGCTATTTATGTGCAGCTCAGCAACATTTTCTCATTTTATATATATAATTTTTAGTAAACTATTTATAACGACCATTGCCTTTTCCCCATCTAGACAACTATAACACTGTCTTTTTGGCTATCATGGAACAGTTAATTATTAAAAGTCAGGTGCCAGATGATTACTGTCAGTTAAGCAGCACTACCAATATGTCTTGCAGGACCCAGGACTGCTAAGACAGCTTCTGACTGATCTGGCAGGACAGCAGGTATAATGCTACAAGCTGGAACAGACTTGTATTTTACAATTCAAAGACTCTTCACAGAATCACAGAATCATATGGGGTTGTAAGGGACCTCTGGAAATCATCAGGTTGTGCAGGAACTTGTCCAGGTGGGTTTTGAAGTCTCCAGAGAAGGAGAGTCCACCACCTCCCTGGGCAGCCTATTCCAGTGCTCTGCCACTGGAATAGGCCGTGGCTAGTACCGTTTCATTGATGGTACTATCTAGGTTCCTATCTTCCTGGTACATGAGGAGCACATATATGAAGGTTCTCTAAACTTCCAGTGGTTTCTGACACTCAGCATACTGACCTCTAAGAAGAGTTTTGGTTTTTTATCCAGTAGTATTATTAGTTCATGGCTGAAAGGGAAGAGAGACCTAGAGTTCATTGTTGCCGAGGTTCAATGTCCTCTTTCTTGCAAGATTTCTCCATTATACTTATCTCTAAAACCAACGATGTTACCAGGTACGACAGATTTGCTTATTTTCAAGGTGTCTGGGCTACAGACTGGTCATCACAGTACCTCAATGGCACATACACACTAGGCCATGCTATTCATCAGCTCTTCAATAGGGTTACAAGAAACAGGACAATAGCAAATCTAAGCTGATAGCATTGGGGAGTGCACACAAAAACAGTAGTGATTGTAGCTGCTTTATTTTTAAAAGCAGACAGAAAAAACAGAAGAGATTTTGCCTCTGTCCTCAGTTTGGGTTTTTTTTTATATTTTATTCTGAGCATGAAAGTAGTCTGGGCCTCTACTTAGGAATGAAAAAAATGAGGGGCCAAAGAAGATGGAAAAAAAAAGAGCAGGTCTCTTTGTATTGTTAAAGATATTTACCTGGGAGGAAAAGTCCTGAATTTTTCATGCTTTTTGATACTCATATGTAGAGCCACTGGATGAAAGCAGTTCAAACCAGGAGTCCCCCTTTCCATGTGACATGCTTCTCCTTCACCCCTCCTGCCACCTTGCTTTCCTCTCCTCAACAGATTTACAAACTTAGGAGGAATAAAGAGTGATCTCAGCTAGCTCATTTTCTTGATACTCAATCTACTGTAGTAGTGGTTGGAGAATATGACACTTTCAGGGACAGTATTTTAACCAGCAGACTTATTAATATATAAAAGATAGACACAACTGAGTCTTTCTTTTCCAGCTGTGTTGGAAAAAAGCATTTATTCCAGATAGAGTTCTGGGTTAATGGAGAGTCTTCTCTGGTGCCCTGATTGGGATGCTTCTGCTGCATCATAAGGATGAATTTTGGACACAAGCTATTTATGTAATATTAGTATTAAGTGGCTCTACACAGCTCCTTATTTGATGCCTTCTGCCTGAGGTATTTGTCTCTTATCCAACATTAAACAAGACACTTAGGTGTGTAATTTTGATCTTGGATTCTATTTTTGAATATGGATCCCTTAAAGTCAGTCAGTAGAGATTACATAATTTATTGGACCTACCCCTTCATTCATTAGATGTTAACTACGAAGCAGGGATAACTAGCATTTCCCAAAACTATAAAAAATTGTGAAGATAATTATATTAAAAAAAGATAATTGCTCAGAGTCTGAGGTGACTAATAAGACTACATGGAAAATAATTTTAATAAATTCTGGAGAATTCGAAACTCTGTGTGCTCTGCACTGAAATGAAAAGAAGAGAGAGATCTATCCTACATCAATCAGGTCAGTAACTTGTTCTACTCTTGTGCCCATAATCTGAGCCAGTCAAGGTAGATCTTGCACTTTATTCACCCATAAAAGTGCCTGGTCGTGCATATTAACTATGCCAGAATGAGTCTTTTCCAGCCTACCATAGACCTGTGATATATTTCCTGTCGAGATTGCTTTGAACACCTCTGAAAGAAGTTGTGCTGTGCATAGATTTTTAATGAACAGTCACTTCTCTGAACAACTTGCCAATGAACTCTAGGGATGGGATCCTGTCTAAAGCTGTTTGCATTTGTAAAGGTATTTCCACTTTGAGAAATATTTCTCTTTCAAGTGTAGAGTGCATTTTCTAGAATTCCCTTTGTCCTGAAAACCAGAACAAACTTTCTTAGAGTTCCCACCATGTCCAGCAATACAGACCTTTATCAAAAGACAAAACCTGTCTTTAATTTCAGCTTTCTTAAGCTTACCTTTCTTGGAGAGGTACCTTAACTAGGCATTCAAAATATAGTTAAGAATTATTGATCGTTGCTGAAATTCTGCCTCCAGGTATGTTTAGAAAGAGCAGATTGGATCAAATTCACAGAAAAGGGAAGTAATAACACTCGTTACACCACCAACTCACTTCACTATGACACCAGCGCTCAACCCACTGGACACACTATATTTTCTTAAAAAACATTGATTGAATACAGTGTAGTTTTGTTTTCCGGAATGCATTGCATAGAATTATTTGCAATGTATTTACTATTATTATTTCCTTTCCCATTCTTTGGCTGGTTTGCTGTTTCTCTAGTTGATAACCCTGTTATTCTGCCATACTTAATCCTCCCTTGGACTCTGCTTCATGACTGTATGGGGGTGTTATCACCACTGATTGCTGGTCATGTCTTTTATTCCCTTTTTGTTTGTGTGGGTAGGGGGTTAAATCACTGAAAAGAAGGATTAGATACAGGTTTACGGCAAGTAACTCAGCACTTAGATGACTGACGTCATGGTAATTAGGCACTGGCAAGTTCCAAATAATGCCATTGCATGGTTAGCATAATAATTTAAAGTCCAAATGGATTCTTTGTAGTTCTTTCCAACATTTTATTATTTTTTTTATTTTCTTCCACTGAGTTCTAAATCTCTTTTCCTCCTTAGAAACAGTATTTCTGCTTGTCTCTATCTGCAGCTGATTGCATCCTGGTTGCTACAAACTTCCTCTCCTAGTTTGTTTAATTATAGATTTTTTTTTCTTTTTCTTCTTTTCATCACAAATTCTTATGTGTGGTGTCCCAACTGCTTGAAAGAAAATCACCACATTACCTGCAAATCAGCTTGACTACCTTTGACACTAGACAACTATCATATTGATTTTCAGCAATGATTATTCACACTCAAACCTTAACAGCCTGGCACCAGTGTGTCTATTGAACCTTTTTGGTAGCCCTTGTATCTATGCATCCCCTTGGGTCAATGAACAAACTGCTGCTGTCGATTTTTTCCATTTGGCCAGCATCTCTAGGGTGGATGGAGGAAATCTAGGGTGGAAAGAGGAATCACAGCTACAGAACCAAAGGTTAGGAAAATTCATTAAAAAAAAAATAATGAATCCCTCAGTTCCTAAGCACCAGTCTGGCAAAGATATTTAATTACTTGCTGGTCTTTACTCATATCCTCTTAGTGAGGTATGTGTTTTTGAAATTCTGGTAGATTGGAATCAAATACAATTTGAGTTCAATGTTTAAGATTTAAAAAAATTAAAACAAAAAAGACTTCCCATATTAGATTTTTAAAATTATTGTGACAATATTAAGACAGAAAGATTGAAACCATTTTAAGCATGGGTATTTAGTAATTTTGGTTTTCTTTTATAAAGGGACACTTCCAATTGGTGGGCTATGGAAGTGGGCCATGAATGCAGCTTTATCAGCTGGAATAAGATATCTGTGCACAGAAATTTGCCCTAATACACAGGTATAGGGTACATCTTTCTGGGTGTTCCTAAGCATTTTGAAGACAATTACATTTTTATTGTGAGATTCCCTAGGAGGTACTGCCAAGAATTGCAGCTCCATTTATTTATTTATCTCTATTAAATAATGCCTTTATGAAGTTCTGGAATGGTGAGATCAGCAAAATTCTGCAATAATTTCAAAAATCTCCCCAAGAGACTGTTGCCCCCCTGTCACCCACCTCTTTTATTTGTCTGGGACCTTCCAAAGTCTTAATGAGTGTCTTTGTCAATCTGTAGTTACTTGCAATCTTACTTGCCATTTACAGAAAATAAGAACAAACAGAAAGCAATTGAGTAGAAGCAATTGAAAACTCTTTAGGCTAATACCACCATTTAGTCAAATACAGTTTACCAGTGAGTGTGGTGTGCAGCTGTTTCTTGAAAGGTCTCAACATTTGCACTCAAGATAGAAACATCTAATCTTTTTTCTGCTGACGTGCCTCAACGCACTGTACACTGTTGGTTGACTGTCTCAGGAAACTGCAGGTGGAAGGAATCTGGGTGGAGCTAAGGACATAAAAGTGAATTCCATGGTACAAATGGAAATATCTTAAAATGTATTTGAAGGTACTAAAATCTGAGGGATGGTTGTGATCAGGTAGATTGGGATTAAGTTTTTGGTTTGTTTTTTTTTTTTTTTTTTCCCAAGCAAGGCCTGTGGATTTAGGTCAAGAGTGGAATGACAGCACGTGGTAATGAACTTGCAAAAACTCCTTTTTCCCTACTCCATTTTCCTAGTATGTTCAACAGGTATAAGTGCCCACTGACTATGTGAGGGACCTGAGTTAATACACCTGTTTTAAATTTTTCTTACTAGGGAAGAGAACAAACTTTTCAAGTGTACATTAGGACACATAACATTTCACATATGGTTTTGCTTTTGCAGGAATAGATAGTCGATACAATGAAGGTTGCAGGGAACTGGCAAACTATCTGCTTTTTGGCTTGTATAGCCAGAATAACAATGACTTTGAAAGAACTGAGTTTCCTGAAGAAGTTCTTGATGGTGAGTAAGATTTTTATCTATTCTTCAGTATTTCTGTGAGCAGAAAAAGGAGCATATCTTAACATCCTCC
>JAOXNG010000001.1:5318869-5338514 GCA_028566535.1 Scolopax minor | reverse complement strand
CCTAAGTGCCGAGTGTCTTTGCAAGTAAGTGTCTTAGTGACATCATAATGCGCCTCCTCCACATCAAGGTCTATTTGGAGGCTGGGTGTTGCCTGTGCCATCCCCTCTGAAAAACAAATTTTGGGTAATATTTTGAGGCCCAGGCTGCTGGTTTTGAAAATGTTGTCACTGTAGGGAAAAGGCTCTGGAGCATAGAAAACCTCCTCGTGTGTGGACGCATCACTTCAGGGACACAAAGGCACCGGGGTCTGGATGATGCTGGGAGTGCCTGGGATGGGACTCGGGAGGTGTGGAGGCACAGGAGGAGAAAGGCTGGACCAGGGGGTGATTTCAGTCCTGTCCCCCTCCCGTCTGGGCTGAGACAAGAGTCTCCATCAGCCTGACCTCAGAAACCCCCCAATGGAGTGATTTTCACTGCTGCCTCAGTGCGCAATAATGAGCCTGGGGTGACTCAAACCCCAGTTTGTGTCCAGTTTTGGACCCCTCATTACAGGAAAGACATTGAGGTGCTGGATCAAGTCCAGAGAAGGGCAACGGAACTGGTGAAGGGTCTGGAGCACAAGTCTTCCTTTATATTTATAGGAAAAAATGCAGTCAGTCACAGTAACATAGACTCTCTCTCCACACGCATACCATAGAATCATAGAATACCAGGTTGGAAGGGACCTCAAGAATCATCTGATTCAACCTTTCCTGGCAAAACCGTAGTCTAGACAAGATGGCCCAGCACCCTGTCCAGCTGAATCTTGAAAGTGTCCAATGATGGGGAATCCAGCACTTCCCTGGGGAGATTATTCCAATGGCTGATTGTTCTTATTGTGAAAAATTTCCTTTTATGTCTAATTGGTATCTCCCCAGGAGTACCTTATAATCTGAAATGAAAAAGCAAAACTCATTGCAAAGAAAAAATATTTTAAAAATAGAAGTATATATCATGTCTTCTTTATCTTAATGAGACATAAGGGGAGAATATGGAAGGGATCGATCCAGATTCTTCACAGATATGCACAACCAAAAACCAAAAAGGAACCAGTCATAAGGTGGAAATTCTTACTGGATAAAGCTAAACAATTTTGCAAGGAGGGCTAGCTAGAACATGGTGCCTGAAAAACTGTGAGACTCTCTCTTTGAACAGTTTCTAAACTGCACTAGACAAGGCACTAAACAACCTGATCAAAATTTGAAGTTAGTCTGTGTTCAAGCAGGACGGTCAATGAAAGAACTCCAGAAGTTCCATGTAACCTCAATTCATGGTTATATTCAATTATATAACTTTATTAACAAAATTAAAATCTGGATAAAATCTTCTCCTATTCCAATGAAAAAGTGAAGGTAGCATTTATGGCATTAGTATTATTAAGTATTATTTAGGAAATGAGAGAAAATAGAAATAATAATAAACATAATAGTAATGTCTTAAATATTTATATAAGCAACAGGCAAGGAGGAAAAAAGGAAGATTCATGTCAGAATGGGATACACACTATGAGAAAGAACATTAGGAATAAACAAACAAAATCAACCTTATATAAAACTACTGCTAGATGAGATGATAAAGCAGACCATGATGTTGCAGGAAAAAACTTAGAAGCTTTTGTTCAGCATTTTTTTTGGTATTATGACATCGTACTAATCATGACAAAGTAAATACTAGTCCAGTGGAAACCAAGAAATTAAAATCACCAGATGAGGATGCTTTGAATCCATGAGTTCCTTGAGATTTTCATACCAAAAATGGAATTTATTTAATAAATTTGGAAAATACTAAGGAAAGTCTAAGAGACTTCAGAAATACTTACATTACACTAATATGTTAGAGGTGTTCAGGAAACCTATAACCATGCTACCATGACACCAATGTTATATAAAAAATTACTTAAAGAATTAAAAACAGTGCATCCAAATGAGAAAGAGCAGAGGGTGGCAGAAGGAGAAATTCCAGACCAGAGAAAACTGGTCAGCAATTAATTTTATCTTGTGCAAAGGAGAATTGGAGCACATCTGCCAAATTCAAGGAAAAAAGGTGAATAAATGCTATTCTGCTTTATATGCTACAATATATTTTTTTCTGTTTCTTCCCATCCAGTCCCACTTGCAGATATTTTGAGCATTATAAAAAAGCATTCAGAGACTTTTTTTTCTTGAATACACAATTCAGATAGAAATGGAATTTTAAACAGCCAAAATAGCAGCTCACTGGTCACAACAAGAAACTTAGGCTGATCTGATTGATCAAGGCCCTCTGTCCTGAAAAGCAATAACTATGAAAGGTCCTGGGTCCTAATGATTTGCCCTGAACTCCCACAGTGATACATTGGTAGGAAGGCTAATGTGATCTATATAAGTACAAATCTAACCTACAAAGAAATAATAGGGGGATGAGTTTGCCTCAACACAGAACAGGGGAGGTTGATTCTGGAGCATTGCTCACATTTTAATGTTCACAGATCAAAAAAGCATGTTGAAAGACTGGAGTGGGTGCAGAAAAAGAACTACAGAATATATTTGTGTTTCAGGGAAAACCTGCTACAATTGGAGACTTAAGCAGCTCAAGAGGGTATGTTGACCTGATTTTGACCATAAATATTTCCTCAAAGAGAAAGTACTGGATATATAAATCTGCATGTAGACATGGAACCAAGACCAAACCACCGACATAAGGCAGACAAGTCCAAGAATGAGAAAATACCATTTATATTTATTTGCTGATAACGATCAATTAATCTTTGGACTATACTGTAAGAGAAATAGAGGGATCATGGTCTATGAAAAAGGTGAAATCAAGACTGGATGACTTTTAAGATCCTGGAAGATGTTTTCCATCAAGCATATGTTACTAAGGTTTTTAATTGAATGGAATTTAACTGTCTGTGGGGATAAATAAATTAAAAAGGTGGTCTCCCACTCTTTTACAGTTGATCTTAAGTGCTCTAAGTTTATGCTCAAAGACACAAGTAATGAGTGAAGCGGTAATAATGATCTTGCAGCTTTATGTTTACCTATTCAAGCAACCATCAGTTGCTATAATATTTGTCCTTGTGCTGAGTTTTGAGAATTTGTTTCACTGGTCCTATCAGCATTAAATGTCATTTCAGAACATGTTACACCCATTGGGGTTCATGCCCAGCAACACTGAATGTGACACTGGTGCAAAGGATGAAGATCTGGTGTATACAAGCAGCATGGGCATAGGAAATTGGTGAGCCTATTGGTATATGGGGACCATGACTCTTCTGGGACTTTAATACAGCCACTGGGTGTAGGCTGAACTATGTTAATGTGCATTTCCATTTATTACCTGAGCTGGGGGGAGAAAAAAATAAATCTGAAGTAAGTCTTGCTTGTGGTGAATATTCACATGGTAAAATATTTATAAAGTGAAATGCCCCCGTGTGATGATACCAGCCTCTTTAGGTGGCCAATGTATTGAGAGAAGTGGATACCATTTGCCCTGCACCAAAGTCTCTTAATCTCTGTCCTGGTTTACAAACCAAAGAAGGCACCAGTAGGAGAAATTCTGGGATAGGATAAAAGTTACAGCTTAATGTTTCCTAAAAGCCCATTTCTAATTTTACTTTGGATAGGCTTGGAATAAATATGGCTCAATGCTGAAGACCATCTCTCCCTATATGATTGCACATTCTTTACTATGTCAGCTCTGATGATTCTATAGATCTTCTTTCTATTCCCTGTCCTGTTGCTGACTTGCAGCATCTTTCAAGCATTCACTTGAGGTGTCATTAAGCATAAAGCTATAAGATACCAATGGACCAAGTGTAGCTATAAATCACTTCACAGTAACTTCATATATAGAAGTGGAATTTAATAATATGGATCTTGCAGGCTTGTGGTGTTTTCCTAAGGCTGGCAATTTGTATTGAGAAAAACACATCAACTACAAAAATACCAACTGTGCACATGATATTTCTCTCCCTTTTCCTCCTTGTTTATTGAGACAATTTTGCAAATGTGTTTTCCCTGAAAATTCTTTTTTTTTTCATTTTAGTTGCGTTAGTATCAGCCTTCAGATGGTTTGTTATACAAAGTCTGCCCTACCTTAAGATGCAATTAAGTGAAAACTATAGTAAACACCTTCGGCCACAAGCAGAATGTCTATTTTCACCTAAACTTAGTTTTATTTTGCTACAGTGTTCAGTCAGCAAATATATACAGGGCAAAACATGAAAAACACAGACAAAATTACAGTGGTCCTCATGGAAACCAAAACTGGTTTACAAGTTCTCTTTCACTTGAAACACTACCAATAGTTTTGAAAGTACAAGTTGCACACATGATGGCTAACTACATTCCCTTCTTACTCACATAAATTATGTGAGTATCCTGGTAGTTTGGAGGAAAGGGGAATGTTAATATGCTACATAGTCTCTGCCTTCTTTTGTACGCTCAGTCTTTCATATTCCCTTTAGGTCCCTTTTTTTTTCTTTGCTTTCCTTCCTGTCCTGGATGAAATGCCAGGTAACGAGGCTCCGCATTGGAAAGATGACATACATACCCTGAGAATTTTCATCTTGAATTATCTTCAAACACTATACGAATCTAATCCAGAATAGTTGTTTTTAATTTGTGATCTCAATTACAAGGTAAAGGTTTTGGGATGTTGCTGATTCCACGTGTGACTTACAAATTCAACTCACAGTCAACTGTTTCCTTCCCCATGTACTGAGAAAAAAAAAAAACACATAGAGAGATTTTGGATTTCATAGATGGTAGTTTTATGCCACTGCAAGATATGTGCATTATTCTAAACAAGACAGCGCCAGGATATTTGTTCAAATCACTGTCTATAGAAGTATCATTAACAACTTGAAAAAAGTTTTTATTGATGTTCACAAAAAATATAGACTGGATGGGGCTTTGAGCAACCTGGTCTAGTGGAAAGTGTTCCTGCCCATGGCAGGGGTATTGCTCCCCAGTGTAGCACACTCCTGCAAAATTTCACTTTCAACTAAGACAGTTTCTATAAATGTTATTTATAAAAGGAAAATGTTTTCTTATCAGAGGAAAACACTGAGTGAGGTCAGAAAACACTGAGTTCATCCAGCCATCTACCCCTTAATAGGATCAACTATACCATGTCACTTTAAATCCTGTTTTCCTCTTAGAGGTCTTTCAGAACAGGTTAAATAATCTATTCTAGTACTTCATCACACTGACAGGAATTTTTTTCTATTGTCTGAACTAGTTTTGCTTTTTCCTGGTGAAGTTTAACTTTTTATTTGTGTGTTGCATCCATCATGAACATGGAAAACTAGTTTCTCCCCATCCTCTTTGCAGAATTATTCTCCCTAAATCTGAAATCAAATAGCTCCATTTACTGTCTTATTTTCTTTAGCTTAAGTAGCTGCAGTTGCTTTCACTCTTTCTAGAGAGGTCATATTATCCAGACAACAGAATCATTCTTGTTTGGAATGCTTACACTGTTTCCATTATCATGTTTTTAACCCCTTGGACTATACCTCTAAAATACAGGTAGATCAGAATCCTCATCACCTAATTTATAAGATTTTATTGTTTTTCTGATTTATTTTGAGCCAAAGCATGAAGTTTCTTCTTAGCAAAACACTTGAATTTCAGTCACCTGGAATATAATTTCTTCACTGCTGTGTCTTCCAGTGTGAGAATATTTGTTATCACCAAACAGCTACTTTTATGAAATATGCATTTGAAGAACAGTAATTTAAAACCAGGACCTACTCCTACTTGAACTGGTGATAAAAACTCCATGGGAATTCAGGAGAAGGGGAAAAAAATCCCTACAGCGCAGCAGGGCAGCTCTTTCTGTTGACTGTAATGGGCTCCAGGTAAAATCTCTAGGCAAAGGGTTAAAGAAGAGTTAAGTGTATTTCCAGACACCAATAATAGCATAAAATATTTCATTTCAATAGCTAGAATGGAAAAAAAAAAAAAAAAAAAAAAGAGGCAGATATTATTTCTTCATGGGAAAATAAAACACAAGGTTGCACACAAGGTAAGATTTCTTTGCTAAGAGCACGTATGAGGTACATGGTAAATGTGCTTTACTGGGACCCTTTGCCTACAGGTTATTCCAATCTCTGTTGGTTACAATTTGTTATTATATGCCTGTGCTCTTCCTGACTCCATTCTTAGATATCCAAGTTTACTAGCAGATGCTTTCTCTCTTGAATTATGGTGAATTGTGAAATAGTTGGTGTTTTACTCACAGCCCTGACTGCAAAACGACAGGTTGTATATTCAGATATATAATACAGGAAAACTATTTGAAGTATTTTCTTAAATGACCCCTAAAGTAGTAAAAGGAAAGTAAAAGGAACGGCTTAGATCATAGTATATAAATTAATGATGTAAGATATTGCAGCTTCTGGGGAAGAATGTGTGTGGGGCTTTTGGTGTTTGGTTTTTGGGACGGATTTTCTTTGGTTCGTTGGTTGGATTTTGAGTTTTGTTTTGTTTTTTAATTAACATTTTGAATTAGCAGTATTAAAGGATGCGTATTTTAACAAAACGGGTATTTTATGCTCCGAGTTCCTAATAAAGACCCAAACAAAGTCCTGGCCAAGTGAAGCAAATTACAACATTGCCACTGATTCACAGAAGAGCTAGATTTCACTCTGGTGTTACTGTACGCTGTTACTCTTAAGTATTATTAAACCTGCAACCTCAATATTTGTATTTTCTCGGTTTTTTTATGGATTGATTGTATGATAATATATAGTAGCAAAGTAAAATATTCAGCAAGAGACATAGGATGTGATAAGGTAAAAACAGACTTTTCCTCCTCTGTAGAAAGAACTTGTTTATTACTTGCTTGTGCTTTTCTTCTAAGTGACAAACAGGAAAGACTGGCAGATCCAAATTAGAGGTTAAGCAAAGGCTAGCTGCAAAGAACAAGAGCCAACTACCTTTGTTTAAAAATAGAATTAGAATGAAGCTAGCAACCTGAGGGAATTGACATGAAGCAGATTATAAGGAAATTGGGAAGGTTCTTTTATTACAGTTAAAATGCAGAAGAAATGAAAAAAGTGTATGGTTTACAAGGCTCCAAGACTGCCATCAGCCAAGCAGAAAAGCTAGTGGTTTCAAACCATTTAAGGTTAAAATGAAACTCGAAGGCAAACAGAGACTGTCCATTATATCCTTTTGTGAATCTTATAGTGATGCAAATATACAAATTTTTATGGGATGTATTCCTTCCCAGCAAGACAGCAAATTGAAAGGTTCATGTGCACTAGAATTGTAAAATTAAAGCAAAACTAAACACCTTTTTAGTTACAATTGACTTTAAGGGTTTGATTCTTATTCAAATTAGACTCTCTAATTCTCCTTCTCATTTTCATTTGTGAACTGCTTTGACTGAGGTCAGAGCAGGTGACTGTATTTCAAGCAGTACTGAGGGGGTGAAAATGTGTGGATATAGGAGTAGAAGAAATGGGAATTTCACACAACCCCGGGTGCAGTTACAAGATGCTAAGGTGTGTTGGACTTGTTCACATTATGGCTTGCATGTACTCATCAGTTCTGCTTTTAGTAAAGACTGCTCAGATTCCACAGCAAGGACTAGGGTTGATTGTAAATAATCATATTCATTGTGACTCAGCTTAGCAAATTATCTTTTGAAATTGGTAATTTCTAGATACAGTCAAACAACAGAATTCTTTCCTGTGGAAAATTGCCTTTTTGATGAAAATCCTGAAGCTTTCGTTATCTGACAAAAATTGAAAGTTTGAGGAGAGCAGACACTATAGGCATGTGTTTAATGAAAACACAAATTTCTGTCCAAAAAAAAGTTCACAGAAAATATTTGGCAGACCCTAATATTTCTTGCCTTGTACCTAGTTTTTCCTTCCTGCGACACATTACTGAGGAAGTTGCAAAAAGATAGAATCAAGAGTATTCAGGCTCCCTTAATCCATCCTGGTCTAGTTCAGGATGAGGAGTAGTACAAGTTTTCAGTAGTTCACAGCTTCTGGAAATATATAACAGATGGCAAAAAAATGATTATTTTTTTCTTTTAAAGAAGGCATCCTTTAATACTGATGACTTCTGGGGACATGGGACATGGGGACATCTCTGAAATGGTTTCCTGTTCTGTGAAATGCTAAATGATGACATGCAGTTCCTCATTCACTAAATGTGGGCTTGGTAAAGGTCTCCTGCAGCATTCTGCAAAATTACTTTCTATGGATGGGCAAGTCAGCAGGTAAAGGGACTTGAGCTGGCAGTCATCAGTGCACTAATGACACAAAGCAGCTGATTTTCCCTGTGTGTGGCTGTAATTCGTATGTAGATAGAAAGCAGACGGTTGAAGATTTCATTAGAAAAAGCAGTCCCATCTGTGTGCTTGATTCCTGCTATTTAAAGCTTTGTTCCTCATCAGTTTGCAGGTATTTGTTCTTGACCTGCTCAGAGTCCAGAAACTGCTGTTTCTCATTTATACTTACCTATAACTATTTGTTTTTAATCTGGACTTTACAATTTTAATTATCATGACCTTGTCCTGGAGGAACTTAATGCATTAGGTTTGAGGCAGCCCTTGAAAATCACTCAAAAATGTCAGAGTTCTTTGCCCTGACTGTTAAATAATTATTTATTTCTTCATTGTTGACTTTTTGGCTTTTTTGCTCTTTTCCTTTATGTGTAGATCAGGGCATTATTATTGACCAGTAGAAAAAAAAAAAGAAATAAGCACATTAAGTTTAATGATGTCACCATTTTTCATAGAAAGCCCTGGTTACTTTAGCAGTAGCACTTATGAGGTCAAAATCAATCATACCTGCAATAAGCAAGATCATCTGTTGACAACATATCACAGTAGCATACTAGCAACTTAAAAAAAGCTGGAAGCATGGACAATTGCTACATATTATAGTTATACCGATTGTAATTAAAATAATTTTAAAAGAATCCATTTTTTAGACACGTATTCATCTCAATGGTCTTCTGCAGCAATAGATCCCATAGATTTCCTGATGACTTCAGAAAAAAAACCTCCTTGTTCTCTAAATTTAATCTAAATATAGAGGCAACACACTTATTCCAGAGATGATGTCAGGGAGACCTTGACTGGAAGGACTCAAGATGCAGTTATATGCTTTATATATTTTCTCTGAATAATAAAAAAAAAAGTTTCTATGAAATGAACCAAGTTCCACTCTTTCATGCTAGGACATTACTTGCAGTGATATCAAAGTGAAGTATAGGATCATATCTAACAAGAAGATAAGGAATGTTTTATTTTTGTGCACAATGGACCTTTTCTGCCAGAGGAACCAAGACAGAAGCTGAAGGCATAGATGAGCACATTGAAATATTTGAAAGCACTTCATGTCCATCTTTGCTATTATAAAAGTCTATCCTAGTCATTAAGGCTGACAAGGGGTGCTGCATCAACATCTGGTTTCCTCTTAAGAACGAGACTCACTTTCTTCATAATGATATTAGTTAAAGGAAGATTATCCAAACTTTCCCTGTAGTTCGTTCTTTATATACCAGTAGGCAATCAATTAAACTTGGCACACTAAAAGTCAGTAATGTCCCATGTAAGATAATAGAGTCTAAGTTGCAAGAACTCTATGTGTAAAATGACGTATAAATTCAATAACATATTGAGGGTACAACCCCAGTAGTCATTTTTTTCCCCTCTACAGTGGAGTCCTAACACTAAATCAATTCCTAACGTATTAATTGCACGATCAGTTTAGTTTCCCTTAGTGCTGGTTTAATTGCTGCCATTCTTGGGGAAACAAAGCAAAACCCAAAGAAACAAATCAATCAGAAGTAACCAACAAAAATCAGTATGAGAGAAAGAGCTGACAGAGTCAGAACTCACATGTGATTTACAGATAATGTTTAAACCCAAAACCTGACTTGAATTGTACACCTAAAATCAAGACCTAGCACTTTTCTACACTCCTGCTTCATGTATAGAGACGAATAAATATAGACTAATCTAAATTGTAATTTCATAGGTTGTTTATACTGCATAAATAAGGTACAGCGACTGTTTGAAATTTGAACTAAAAGGTCTCTGTATTGAATACTAAAGTATTTATATTTAGGTTTTTACACTGTGTTCTTTTTTCAGAATCATTGGTGAATATGTTAAATCACTGGTGTACTTGTTAAAGTTTAAAGAAAATGTAATATTGCATGAATACTGGCTACCTTAGACTCTCTGCTTGAGTCTAAATGTTTGTAGATAAATACAAAACCTTTGACATAGCTATCTTTACCGAACCATAACAAACTGCACTGAATTCTTGTTTAAACTCCATCAGCCATGATGATTATACTGTATTTGTAATGAAGCAAGGCCACTTAATAACACTGCAAGGAGACATCTCTTAGTCTGTAATAGATTTTACTGTATATATGATTTCACATGTCATTAGCCAGACTTTTCAAATGTGTTACAAGCAGCTTATAGGAAAAACACTAACATGCTGAAACAAGATTATTAACAAAATCAGTATTACTGAATGGGCTTTTTTTTTTTTTTTTACTTGCTATTGGTAACTACTCTAGCACGACCAAAACAATATAATGTTAATATAGTATTCTGGATGGCTATAATGATGAAACAAAAATCTCAGCCCTCATCAGAAGTATTGTTGGCATTTTAATTGAGGTTTTGTTCAAGTTTCTGGGCATAGTAACCCATTTTTCTCTTTCAGGTAAGAAATTTTACATAAAAAGAAATTATTTTATGAGCAAGACCTGAGACACAGGACCATTCCCTTTAAGCCAAGAACCTAATGTGCCAGGTTCCTCTTAGCTGCCTTCTTTCCATCTATGGACATCCCTAGCTTCATAGTGAACTCAAATAGACCAGACTTAAAGCTATAATATCTTTTGAACAACTCACATTTTTTGAACCATCCCCTTCTCACGTTGTAAATTTTACATTCCTAGTTGTTCAACAGCATTACTTCAACAACAGATAAACAGCGTCCAATTCTTCTTCACAGAATCACAGAATGGTAGGGGTTGGAAGGGACCTTTGGAGATCATCTTGTATATCCCCCCTGCCAAAGCAGGGTCACCCAGAGCAGGCCAGACAGGAACTCATCCAGGTGAATGTTGAATATCTCCAGAGGAGGAAACACTGCGTCCTCTGTTTTAGTGCTCTGCCACCCTTAAACTAAACCAGTTTTTCCTTACATACTTACATCCTGATATTCTAGTTCTCCTTGTGTTTTTCTGCCTTTCCTTCTTCTCTAGGTCACCAGGAAAGGCCCTCGACTGGGAGTAGTCTGATTTTCAAAGTGTGAAGGTGACTTAACACTGCTCATACGTCAAAATGTGGGAGGGTATGAGATAATGTGAGGATTAGGGGTCAAAAAAGGAGAGTGACCATATTCTGAAATAAGAACACATAGCTGTCTGGGGTGGGATCTGCAATTTATCATTCTCGCGAAGAAAAATATAGGAAGAAAATAAAAGCAGATGGGCTTTTGGTCAGAATTTGCTGCCTTAAGGAAATACTTCTAGTTAGTATTTCATCTGTCTGTCTTTGAGGAAAACAGAACTGAATTCTGGAATTCTGAGAGGTCATTAAGGTAGGAATTGGTAGGGAGAAGGCAGGTATGTAAGTAACTGTTTTGGTGAGTAGCAATTGGGTTAAGATGATTTGGGAGATCTGTGACAAGGAGGGAAAGCAAAGATATGTTTATGCCTTTTGTTAACTATTCTAATAACAGTAAGACCAGAGGGAAAAAAACTAAAGAATTTGACTGCAAATACCCATAGGTATTTATCTGATTAAGTGTATTCCTTCTTAGAAATACTGGCTTTAGACTCTTCTGATAATTCTCTTTAACCAAGCACTCAATTTTATGATGGGATATGTGATATCATACAGTGTTGATATATATAGCCTTTGGGTGATTGAAATAGTATTATTTAGCTATTGTTTAAGATCATTCCTCCTTACAAGTTTAGATACGTTGTTAAATCACTTAAATAATCGTGTTCTTTCTTTGATTTTAGTAGATCTGGAACATAAGTGGGTTTTTTTCCCCCCTCACTGTTTATAAACTCCAAGGTGCTATACAGAAATAACTTCTATCCACTCTGAGTTCAGCATGTCTATCATCAGCAGACCACTCTCACTTAGCCACTTCCTTTTTATAATCTTCAGAACTGACTCAATCCACTTTATGTTACCTTAGGTGAAGGTAAACAACACAGTCTTTCTTACAAAATGAACTTTTCATTCTATTCCTTGCTTTCCAGCTTACTTGGCAAGTGTTTTCTGAGGCCTATAATAATATCTCTGTAATGTTACCTCCAAATGATCTCTCAAGTGCACTTGTAACTTACAATGTGCTGCAAGTTTCTGTTTGTTATCACACACTTACCATACAGATAAGTGATCTGTAGCATGTTTTTCTTGGTCAGCTATAGAAGTTATCAGCAAAATGGTTTGCATACCAACAACTCAAATGCTGTTTCCTCAGAAGAATACTCCTTGCCAACTTCTCAAATAGTATCTTATTCTACTAGCCAAATGTCAATTGTTAGTTCTTACTGAGTTCTAGACTAAATTTTGAGCTTGTTTGGTGATATCCAGCCTCAGCAGGTAAAATATCACATTAGACAATCAAAGTAGCTGCTTCTGTCATGATCACAAAAGTTCTAAAATCTATTGACAAAGTCCTGATGCCATAGGAAATAAATAAAAATCACTCTTGAATTAGCTTGTGATGGTATTGACAAAGAATACATCTGCCTCAGTGACTCCTCTCACTGTGTTTTTTTTTGTCACTTTTGTGAGTAACTCTCAGAGAGCACTTAGAAGGAGTAGTCCATTTACACACGGCAGAACAAGGACAGAAATAATGCTTGAACTAGCACTGAAACCACAAAGAAAGACCATTAATGCTCTGCATCCTTCCTCCCTTTGACAGAAGAGGTCATGGTATAATCCATGCTCATATGGAAAGCAGGAGTAACAGAAGGCATTATGTGCAATGGGGCATAGATGAGCAGGAACCTAACCAAAGTGTCTATGTTAAAAACAGAGAGCAATTTGGCACCTGAACTGAGCAGCCATGAGTTGAAAGTTGGAAGATAGCTATAATCACAGAATTATAGAATCATTCAGGTTGGAAAAGACCCTTGGGATTATCAAGTCCAACCATCAACACTACTCTACAAAGTTCTCCCCTACACTGTATCCCCTAACACCACATCTCACAGAATATTCATGGTTGGAAAAGACCTTTGAGATCATCGAGTACAACCACAAATCTAAATTAAGAATCTAAGCAACTCTTAAGCACATTCAGGGATGGTGACTCAACCACCTCCCTAGTGGGCTGCCAGCCTATTCCAGTGTCTGACCACTCTTTCTGTGAAGAATTATTTCCTAATGTCCAGTCTAAACCTACCTGTTTGCAGCTTGAAGACATTCCCTCTTGTTCTAATCCCATAGCATTGAAGAGCAGATCTAACTCATTCCATGTTTCTATTCTGTTCATATTCTATCTTTTTAGGAAAATATAAGCCTATTATCAAAACCTATCTTCCTGCTCCTAGCAACTATGGGGCATGTAAGAACCTCAACTTTCCTGCCTCAATTCCTTCATCACCTAGGATGAAGGGTTTGTGATGGTGGCATCCTAAAGGATCTCAAAGGATCTCTAGGATTTGAGGGAAACTACCTTGAAGAGGAAATCAAAATATTTCACTGCATTTTTGTTTTTCATTGCTGCACAGATTGACTTCATTGGAAATACCAATCTTCTAATATACCATAATTCAAAATTTTGCCCCAAAGAGTCATCACTCTTGCACATTGTGCAACTGTTATTACTCTGATAAGAAAAAATTGGAGAGAATTCATCTCACTGATAAAAAGCAAAATAATTTTTTTTTAATTATTTCAGTGTGATAGCTTCACTACCATCTTTAAAATAAATAACTCCCCAAATTTAGATAAGTAAAGAAAACCATCAAATGATAATTCAAGACTCATCAGTAGTTCTGATTCCATCCATAAACATGTATGTTGCATGGACATAAACCTGAGCATTGTTTTGTACTATTTAATAGCCAAAGAATGCAGTGAATGAACACCAAGCATGATACAAAATTCAGACCTAGAGAAAGTTGATCCAGAAGAATAATTGATAGGAAGTCACATGAAAAAACAATGTAAGGTTCTCAAAGAAATCCAGAGTAGAAAAGTCTCTCAATGATCATGTGTGTTACAGGCCGCATAGCTCAGATGTCGTGGTAGAACTAGAAGACTTTCAGAGCAGAATAATAAGCACAAGTCTAAAGACTGAGTCTAAGAGAGATTTGTTTGTGGATTTTTTTTTACCCGTGTGAATGGCAGATGACACAATGAAAATAATTAAAGTCTGCAGAGAAAGAAGGGAGAGAAAAGACCATGCTGGGAATTCAAAATGCATGCACAGAAATAAATGTCTAATACTTATTGAGTGATTAGCTCATTTCCACAGAAAACAAACACAACCTTATATGTTAGCTGATATTTTATCCATACCAAAATCAAACAAAAAACTATCTGATTATGGTCATTAATATGAAACAAAATTTTGGAAGTCTATTCATTTTGTACTGCAGAGCAAAGAGAAAATTTAGCATTTAGGAATCAGAAAAGCAGACCGACGTGTCTGTCTGTTGTATGGTTCATTCTTCTTAGTTTCTGGCTTCTAAGTTTCTCTGAGGTGTGCTCAGAGATGATGTAGAACTGCAAAAAGTCACACTGGAGAGTACTTGAGCTCTAATTTCCAGCCCTAAACTTATCTTTGTTTATTTGTTCACATGCCAGGAAACCAGACACATCTATAAAACTTCCAATGCATGTGTATTCTTGTAGGTTAGAGAAATGTCTTGGTTTCAGCTGAAATCACTGCAACCAGACCGACAGATGGCCCTTCTCCCCCCCACCAAAAGAGAGGAGAGGAAGAGATAAGGAGATACAGAAGTTTAGAATGAACTAAACTAAATTCTTCTTTAATGAAGAATTAATATTACAATAAAAAAGAAGAAAATAATGAAATGGATACAATATATACAAAACCTTATCAAGCTCCCAGGATGACAGTCCTGTCACCAGCCAGTACTGGGGAAGTCCCAGACTGGACTCAGCAATGGATGGGATCTGGATTCCAGCTCTGGAGTCAGGAACACACAGACCAGGATCAAAGGCAGATGAACAGACATGGTCCTCTTCGGACATCGGCCATTGCATGAAGAGAAAAGAGTTGACCCTTTGATCCCTCAGCTTTTATACTGAGCATGGGGCAGATGGGTTGGTCAGGTTTGGGTCACCTGTCCTGTCCATTCAGGTGGACCCCACAGGTGTGACCTCTCAACACTTTTCCGTTTCTGACCCTCTAAGGGGTAAATAACGAAACTTGGCTGAACTTGGTTGTTATAGCAATAAGTATAAGCAAGAGCCTCTCTGCTCACCATTCCTTGGCATTTAGCACAAATATTGTGCTTATCATCCTGTGGCCTTATCATCCTGTGAACGAGCAGTTTTCTCCACAATATGCTGTTAATTTCAGAGAGTTAGAGGAGGCCTAAATAAAATGTAAAACTACAGAACACAAAAGTGGTATGGTTTTACCTCAAACCGGAACATTCCACCCCTTATTCCATACCAACCGGGACAAGAGGTAATGGGAAAATGTTTTTATGGTGAATACTTCTGCCCTATGTCCCAAAATTTGCTTGGCCAAATATGCCTTTTCAGTTGACAACAATGAATGGACTAGATCCTCTGTGGGTATGAATTAATGTGGCTTCATTGCTATATAATAAAATAAAATAATAAAATATTTTTTTAACAATAAAATAAAAAGATTTTATTTTACTTGACTGATTCATGCCAGCTGAGAGTGTGGCTCAAGACTTTAAAATTGCTTGAAACAGCAAGGAAAAATTAAAACCCCAAGCGAATCAGACTAATACAGGTATATTCAGTCCTTATTTCACACACTAAACCACATGCTTTTTCACCAGCAGATTTCTGCACCACCCAGTTCAATGTGTTTTGGATGTTGTATTTCAATCGATTAAGGAATGCAAACATGCAATACACAGATAGAGATTAAGTCCTGGAGAGTGAAGTATGACAAAGGAAATGAAGGAATTGTCTGTTCCCAAAATGCTACTTCTATGGGTAATTGACTTGAATTTCCTAATCCTTTCTCCTTAAACTCAGAGAAGTCAGTCAAGTACTGCCTTTTAATATAATTCCTTATGGCACCACTTTTTATAGCCCTGAGAAATTTAAGCTCAAATGAGGAACCCTTATTTTGTTTCTGTTTGTTATTAAGCACTCCTCAATGAAGAGTGGGATTGAGTCCTGGCTACACAGGTGCTGTGCTTGCAGACCAAGGTGAGATTAGAGTCCAGCTAAGCCAGGCGTTGAATGAAACACAAAGAAGAGACTTTAGGGACTGTGGAATGAAACACACAAGAAAAGAGAGCAGTGCCCATCTGTACAAAATCCATGAGCATACACAATCTGCCAGCCTGCAAGTTTTCCTTGGAGAAACCCTTGCACTGTGATTTGGCTGGTGTCACCAGGAAAGGCTCCGGTGGAGCTAAGAGCAGCACTGCAAGACAAAAGCCTCCTGTACAGGCAGAGTTTAAAATTAAAAGTAATAAAAGATGGTATAGTCATGAAGTTAGCATCTGGAGACCCATGTCATTCATTTTATTAAATTAAAGAGAGAAACTGAGGATTGTAATTCCCCATACATACACAGTCCTGCCTCTAGTAAAGAGTATGGGTGTGCAAACCCATCACTGAACACATTGTGACCATGTCACGGCTCTTGTTCTCCATTTGCACTGGGGCCATGAAAGGATTTTTGTATGCTCTTTTCAAAATATTTATTTTGCAATTCTGATCTTTCCAAATGCAGCCTATGGTGTCTTTCCAGAAGCTCAGGTCCCTGTCAGATATTTATTTTAGAGATTTCACTGGAAAAACACAGATGTGTGAGAGTTGTCCAGGCAAAACATTTATTTGTTTGAAGAAGATGCTTCCCCTGAAAGCCAATCAAAACTCTTAAAGTTTGAAAACATGGTGTAGTCCTAATAAACAATGTCATCACAGCAGGATGGTTGATTAACCATCTTTTGGTTAATACAACTTCCAAAACCCTCTCTGTATAAGATGAAAACCCACTTAAGAAGAGCAACAAGCTCCAACAACTAATAATATTTATTCAAGAGAATTTAGATGGAGACTGTTTTATATAGCGCAAAAAGAACAAACCACTTCTCAAATCTATCAGATTTCTGAAATTTACTCTGTGTTCACATAAATCTGACCAATTCAGTGAGGTTTTGTGGTGAACAAATCAAAGAGAGGAAGTTATCAATACTGATACTTTGCTTCCATGCACCTCAGTGGGCCAGATTTTCTACTGCTATAAATTGGTTTTGCATTAGCTCTGGTTTCAACCTCTTATCGATACTTGAGGTTTGATTCAAATTGGCTGCTGGAGTTTGTTTAATATATTTAATTTATTTTTTTTTAAATGGACTTAATGTCAGCCAGGCCCTTTTCTCCAGCTGATATTGGTGAATGGAGCAAAAACAGTGCAAAACTGAGTCAGAGCAGGTGGCGCTTTCTGCTACTTTCTTTCTTCTCATCAGCATTTCAGCATTTCCATGATTCCAAGAGAGCTGCTTCTGGGTTGCCAACCAATAGTTACACCACATGGTCAATAAAGGCAAGCATACATGAGTGGATTGTGGATCTTGCCCTATGTCTTCAGTACTTGGCAACTAACAGCAGGATTTGTCAAAGCCTATGCCATAGGCCAGACCGTGAATAACAAACCAACCTTTACCTTCTCCAATAAACTTCCCTTCAGGAGGCAACAATTAAGAAACATGTGAAGCACTGTACTGATATCTAAATGAAGCTCCAACATATATTCAAGCATATTGTAAGCAAGGTCACTGCTTTCTTCATGACTGTAGATCCATCTCACATACTAATACTGAGATTTCATAACTTCTACCTTAAAGGACACTAGATGTGCCTGACTTTGTGTGCTAAATTAGGAAGTTGTTTACATGATTTATTTCAGTGTATTGTCTTTATGTTTTAGCCAGCTATCTTGACTGGAAATTATCTAGGATTATTTTCTTATAGAGCTCATTTTAATAATATGGAGAAAAAGTTTCTGTTCCTCAATTATAAAACTCTGTTGTGTAAAGGAGAGAAGTATGCAATACATATTAAATGTTTCATCATCTGAATGAGAAAAAAAAAGAGGTATTTTAGATAATTGGTAGTCTCTTTGGAAGGGAGCAAAGGTTAACGGAATGTATTCAGTTTATGTTTGGCCCATCACAGTTTAGAAGCATAAGTTCAGTACTCAGGACTGGAAGGGTCTTCTAAATTATTATGTCCAGTCTTCTTCAACTGCAGATGCACTTGAACCAGAATCAAAGGGGCCTTAAATTAACAATACTCAAAGTCTTTAAAATGTCAGAGGTGTCCTTATTCACACCATGCTATACTTCTAATTAAAATTCCATTTCTAAGGAAGGGTTAGTAAACAATAAGGAGAGCTTTAAAGAAATGGGTAAAAAAATGTATGTTTTATGCAGTTCAATGGCCTGATTGATTAGTTCTTATAAAACTCAGTATTGTCATCTAATATGCTTATAACTAAGACATATCCCAAATCTATAAAACATTTACAGTCAGTATCAATCATTTATTAACCCCTTATGCATGTTTTATTAATAGAATCTTAATATAAAGCCAAGTTAACATCCTTTAAAATTCTTTGAGAGAGATTGATATCAATCAAATGTTATGGAATAAGTCAAAAATAGCCGTCTCTTACATTATATAGGACTATTTCTAAAGAAATGTTAAAATTCCTTTATTATTTCTACATTCTGAAAAATATTGGGAGATTGAGGCAAATGCAGGCATTGAATTTCGATGACATTATGTAATAAAAATCCATATTATTTTCAGGAAAGTAAAAGCCTTTTTTTTTTAATCTTCAGTTTACATCAATGAAACTCCCTGAGGTAAGCCATGTGATTTAAGGTCTTAAATACTGAAATGAAAGGCAAGTGAGGATCTGTAGGCCCTCTGTGGACCATATCTAAGGCTCTTCATCTTAAGCTGATGAGCTCTACAAAGCACTTTTTGAGATTCAAGTACCATTGAAAATAGCATTGCACACAGAATGGCTAGCACATGTAGTTGGTGAATAAAATCTGTATTTCTATTAGAAATTCCACTTAGCACAGAATTACAGAATGGTAGATATGGGAGGAGACATCTAGAAATCATCTAACCCTGCCCAAAGCAAGGCCCCCAGGAGCAGGTTGTTTGCGGCTGTGTCCAGTTAGATATTGAATCTCCCTGATGGGAGACTTCCCAATTTCCCTGAGCAGACTGTTTCAGTGCTCAGTCACCCTCACAGTGAAAAAGCTTTGTCCTTAGATGTGAATGGAAGTTCTGTATTTCAGTTTGTGTTCATTGTCCCTTGTTGTTGCATCTTGTACCACTGGACACCACTGGAAAGAGGCTGGCTTTGTCCTCTTTGTGGTATTTATAGGCATTGAAAAGATCTCCCTGAGTCTTATCTTCTCCGAGTTAAATGGTCCCAGGTCTCTC
>JAOXNG010000001.1:5284676-5300433 GCA_028566535.1 Scolopax minor | reverse complement strand
CCCTGGTCCTATGTCAGCTTCAATCCCATGTCATCTTGGATGCTGTGAAGTCTCTCACATAACACCAGAAGTCAACTAAATCAGTCCCAAGGTGCCCGTCGTAGAGTGAGCTGAGTTGTTCACTAGGATTTGTTCACTACCTTCTTTAGATCTCTTCTGAATAAGAACAGTCCTCCACTTTTCTACACACAGGCACCAAAACATGTGTGTCTTGAACTCAGGTTGATCTCCATGCCAAGATCTCACTTCAGTTGCCTGAGCATTTAGCAGCCAGTCGCTGTTATCATAGGTCATGGGTTTCCCAGAGGTCTTGTGTTATTTCTGCCAACCTTATGAAATGGCTTTGGCTACCTCAAAGGACTTTAGATGACACTGAATGGCTGTGTATGTGACATTTACCTAGAGAAATAAATGGCTGGAGATGATCTGCATACTTCTGTTCCTGCTAGGTGAACAAATGTTGAGGTTTTCGTACTTCAACAGGAGCATGACACTTCTGGAAACACAAAGCACCCTAACAGCTTGCTGAAATAGCTCTTTAGGTAGGCAGATCTCCAGCAGATAAGTAAAAGTGTCATTGAATGGGTCGATTTATTGTTTTAAGGTAAAAGGGTATTCCTTAGGGGTAGTACCTGAAGATGGATGTGTGGCTATTGGCTGTTGTGGATTCATTTGAAAAAAGAAGGAACATTTCTTTTAAGGACACTTTTCCCAGGATGAGTGTTTGTGCCAAAGTGAAGATGAAAGCTGAGAATGATTTCTCTACCCAAAGTGAAAAAGGGCCCCAATCTGTCATATTAGACATTCACCTGTCTTCAGAGTACGAGCTTCTTGAATGACTAATAATGAATCAAATCCACTTGATAATGAACAGGTCGTTTCCTCTTTGCCAAGCTTGTTTCTCCATCCCAGTACCACTGAACAGGTTTTCACAGTAACAACTCACACAGAGAATGGCTTTCAATCACAACCACTGACTAGCACAGGTTTTTATTGATCCCGGAGTTGCATGCGAGACTGTACGTCATGTAAGAGTTTTGATGAAAATATCAGAACTGCTGTCACTCTGAATAGCACCAAAGGTTGGTTTGCTGATCTCTAATCAAAGTTTTTGGGTATGTTTCAATGACAAGGCCAGTGATTCAGAGTGAAAGTTCTCCACAGGGGCCAACGTCCTATCAATCTTATTTAACATCTACTTAAATGTTATTCCCACTATCTACAATCAGTACACAAGTTCAGCTACACAGACAAGACTACATCTTGCACCTCTTAACTCCTTGATCATGTCTTTGAATTATAACTGTCATTTTTATCCACCTTTTTTCTTTGCCCTTACTCCCGTCTGTCTGTAGACATTTACTGTGTCATTTTGAATTTAATTTGAATTCCAGCTAAAGACAAAAATGCAAGTTTGCTTTGTGAAATGCCTCGTGCAATTTCAGGCCGTCAAAACTGAAGATCGGCATTTGCTTGCTGGGAATGATGTGACTGTATGAAGACAACCCATCACTTTTGCGTTCGCTCCCCATCCTTCCCCGTATGCTTCTCAAGAAAAGTGAGACTTCATGATAAATTTTGTCACCAGGGAGCTGACTTGATAAATTCATTTTTGGAGGATGTTTTTCCAAGTAAAAAGATTACTATGGAAAGAAGCATGGGGTTTGCCAGAGGAGATCTGTTTCTTAGCAGTGCAAAATATAGTGAAAAAAGTAGTGCAATTGTGGTTTTTGCATCAAATTTATGTTAGATGTGCAGCACAAGAGAACCTTCAAAGTGTCTCAAATGGAGTAACTTAAAAATGACTGATTATCTGCACCTGTGACTTTAACACAGGGGGAGGCTTTATAAAATTGATTTTAAAAATTGAGCTATTGCCTAGATTAAGATGGCTAAAAAGAACCAATTAATTACATTAAACATTCTGTTAAATGTCACAACTGTACTGGTGTCTTATTCAGCATGTACCAGACTACTATAAGGAAAGAATTTCAAGTAAATATTGAAAATTAAATCTTGACCTAAGAGCTAACACAGCTTAATCCACTATTTCGGGGCAAATATAATTCCTCCTTCTTTTCCAGGAAGAATGTTTATTCTTAAAGAAGCACATTTAACATTTGTTTTAACTTCCATGTTTTTCCAGAGCTTGTAAAGCAATTGTATAGTCTGCCAAAAAATGAATGAAACAGGTTAATAAAAATAAAATTTGTATTTTACTAATGACTGTTTGTTATGCAATAATTAATCATCACCATAAATTCTCTCAACTCTGCTATTCTAGGTTACTGCCAGGTTTTGCATAGGATGTACTGATCCTTTTCAAGAGTGTGAATTCAAGTGAATAACTTCATTATTATCAGAAGTGTTGATTTTATTCAGACTTTGCAGTAACAAGTTTGCAGGAAATTTGTTAAAGCTGCATTTATATTCAAAACTTATTTTTAGAATTCTGTCAATCCAAATGATGCTGTTCCATGTTAGTCATGTAATGTGTGGTTCATCTCACCTAATTTTGGAAATCTAAAAGTTAAATAATGGCATCTGAGCAGGTCACTCTGAGCTCTTTGATAGTCAGTAGGGAAAAATAGGCATTTTCAGAGGGTGATTCACAAAATCTGTCTCATTGCTGAGTTTAGGAAACAAGAATCCCCTTGATTATTCCCTTTTCTCTGCATTATAACCTTTCCTTTTAGGGAAAAACTCAGATATAGAACATTCTTAAGATGAATCAGTTGTGGCGGATGCTTACTAATTCTCAAAGACTTATGAAAGTTATTGGGAGTTTACACATAGAAAACCTAAATTTTTATCAACAAGAACTTTAATCCAGAACCTGTATTTAGACAACAAAGACAACAAAAAAGTGTCCAAGAAATCATATTACTTCCTTTCAGACATAGACTTCTGATGGATTAATAAAGCATAGTGGAAGGATTTGGGCTTTCTTTGTTATAGAAGCATGTTGGCATAAAAAATAAGGATGATTCCATAGGCTGAGTCTGTGGGTTATGTGGAGTGTCTGTGTTTGAATTGTGATATAATTTGCACACTGAAGATATCAATAAAACTCAGAAATTACCTTATTCAAGATATATATTTCAAGAGTGAACATTTCATATCAAATTAAGAAAAAAAAAAAGAAAGAAAAGGAAAAAGAAAAAAGGCAAATAAAGAGAAGAGAAAAGAACAACCCCTATTCTGTATTATATGAAATGCCAAGAAAATTAGGAAACCAATTTAAGAAACAAGTCATAATCATCTACTTTACCAACTTAAGGCTGACATGGAAATAAAAATTTAGCTAATGGCTTATTTAAATTAGACCAGTCAAAACTAAAGTTATGGTTTATTTTTAAATGCTAATGTTTTCCTTAAAAACATCTCAATTTCAAATGCCCAATTAATTTCAACTGTTTACAGATTTGAGGCTTCAGACTGAGCCTTAAAAATGTAGTAGTATTCATTAAAAATTCCCCCAGGAGTGCTATCAACCAACAGTGGAGGAGAGTTCTGTTTGGTTGTGAAAACTGCACCTTTCACGGTTTTAAAAAGATGGTCTTGCCCCAGTGAGCTAAAATATCTCAATCTAAGAGTTGAGGCAGAGGTAAAAGAGATACAGGGAAAAAAGTAAGCTAGCAATGACTTGACTCATAATAGCATTCCTCACAGCAACACAACTATTGTTAAGTATTTTTAAGCACTGGGATATTTTTAGTCACTGGAAGTGCAGTGAGGCAGCTTTGTGGATTATAGTGGTGGCCTTTGTCAAACGTGAGGGGTGGCATGGAAGAGGGGACAAAAAATCAAGGATATAACAGGGGAACAAAAGACTCACCAGGTCTAACAGCAAAGCCTTGAAACATTTTTGTAGTATTTGGAATTAGTAGCAGGAATGTTGAGACTGAACTGGATGATGTGAGCAGAAATGTGCACGTGGGAAAGCACCAACAGTAATGTCATAAAAAAAATTAAGAAAATATTACCCTTAACCAATATAAAGCTCTCTCTGCAATGCCATGGACATGACGAGTTAAGAAGAGGGAGAGCAAGCTGATCTAAAGATCTAATTAAATATTAAGAAGAATTTCTTTACTCTGAAGGTAGTGAGGCACTGAACAGGCTGCCCAGAGAAGCTGTGGCTGCCCAGAGAAGCTGTGGCTGCCCCATCCCTGGAGGGGTTCAAGTCCAGGCTGGATGGGGCTTTGAGCAACCTGCTCTAGTGGGAGGTGTCCCTGCCCATGGCAGAGGGCATTGGAACTAGGTGATCTTTAAGGTTCCTTCCAACACAAACCATTCTATGATTCTATGATAAAGCTGTGGTGACAAGAAGAGGTTAAGAGGTCTGGAACCATAAACTGCTCCAGAAGGAAAACAAAAGAGTAGTTTCATTTGAGAATTTTGCTTAAGACTTATGAGAAGTCAGATAATAATGTATGTCAAGGTTCTCAAATAAAAGGCACATCTAAAAATCAATATGTAATTTCCAGCCAAGGATAACCCAAGAGATAAGATAAGGACCTGATAGCCAATGTCACACAAGTGATCATGGCCAGACCCATCTGATTATACATACCTTGGTCCTTGTGACTAATTAGGTCTGAGGGGAGGAGTGAATGAAATCTGTATAAGTGTATTTACACTAACTCAGACAGATAAATGTGTGAATGTATTTGATGAAGAAATTCTTCTGATAACACGGACAAAGTGTTATGCAAACTGGGAGGCCTGGAAACACAGCTGGTCTTCCTGGCAAACAGCAAGTTGTGACTGAGTTTGTTTTGTCATACATATTAGCTTTTTCTACCTTTTTTTTTTTTTTTTGATATTCACAAAATTGTGGTTTTGCCAGCATGAAGGTTTGAAAAATGTTACCTGAATTTTCCTAGAAAAGTAAAACACCCACTTGTGCCACAACAGTGGTGATGAGTTCATATAGTTTTAGTATCAAACAAGTACTTACTCCTCAAGCATCATGATTTTCAGAAGTTACAGTTAAGCAATAGCAGCTCTGGCATGCCTTCAGATTGGGGATTTTTGGATTTTGAATATCAGAGATTATATTCACACTTTTTCTCTTTGGGAATTTTACCTTGGAGTAGCTGTAACCTGGTCTAATAGACTAAATGTGCTTTAGCAGCTGGAGGAAATTATCTGGCTTAGTTTCATCAAAGAAATTGAGAAATCTACTTTGTATGCTTTGAGAGCAGCATGTGCTACAGACCAAAGCATCATAAGATCATAGAATCATAGAATGGTAAGAGTTGGAAGACACCTTACAGATCATCAAGTTCAAACCCTCCTGCTATGGGCAGGGACACCTATTTCTCTAGTTTTTGCTCTGACTTACTTTAACAGTTCTCCAACAGACTACACAGCATAAATAATACAGAATTCTGACAGTTTTGCCTCCACTTTTTCACTGTACCACCTGACAAGAATCCTGGTGCCAGTGACTCCTCCCTGTATGAAGAAAGGAAAACAAAGTAACATAAGTAATTCCAAAAAACACCTTGTAAAAATTATGCTGTGAGTTACCCTTGTAACTTAATTAGGGAAATATAAAACATTTCACACACTTTTTCACAATTTGTTTTTCAGGTAGTCTCACATAATAGCCTTCAGCTGTCTACAGCAGCAGCTCCAAACAATCAAGCAATTAGCACTTCAAATGTATTGAGAAGTTAACATAGGATATTCTGGCATTTTTAATAAAAATGAAGCATTTAATATTTTAAAAGTGAATTGTAATATGTAAGTATTTTTTTATGAAGAGAGGAATATTTATTTCATAAAATATTGGTGCAACATTGTAGGCTCAGCTGACAGAAAAGTACACACTATTCATCTTTTTCTTCAGTTTTTTTTTAGGTGGGTCACTGTAACTGAACATAACCTTTTGACCTTCTGCAGTAGTATTAAAAGTATATTAATGTGGAGTAAAATGTTTGTTTTAAAAAACTACTTGAAGAAAAAAATATTAAAAATCTATGCACATATGTATATGTACACATATTATTTTTTTCCCTAATTACTAGCACTTCATGCTTAATTTGATAGTGACAGCTCTTATTTTTGACTCTCATGGAGATATACATGTCTATGTAATTTAATCTGTTCTCGCCTAGAAAATTCTGGCTTTATACAATTGGATACAATCAATAAGAAATGGCTGAAAAATTTTGGTTTAAGTTTATGTTAGGAATATCTTTCTCTATTGGAACTTCTCTGAATTTGCCTGCAGAGGGTAATTTCTGAGATGTTAACTGTACAGAGTTAGAAATCTCTTTTTTTATTATTTTTTATTTTTAGCCTCTTTCTTATAGTCACAGTTAATATTTCTGCCAAATATATCCCTCAATTAGGTGGATTCTACTGAGAGATAGTCATCAGAGTATCAGCATGTGCCTGAATATACTATCCCATGCAGTATATTCAAGGTCTAATTAAAGACAAGCAGACTTGAGCCCAATGCTTGCTGAAGTCAATGGTGGAAAGGCAGGCTAGAAGGAGAGTCAAAATATTACTTCAAAGTACAAAGTAAAAGCCACACAGCATTCAGTAAGCAAAGTACAATGAGAAAAAACACCTACAGAAACTCTATTTAACTTGCAGAAAAACCAATAGATGCCTAAAATTCTTCCACTGTCTACCCTCACACGAATGGTCTCACATGGTACTATATCTGTTGACATATTTGCCACTTAAAATAATTTGGGATTCCTTGGCTTGGATTCAGCTGCCCAAACGCAGGCGCCTAAAGCCATAGGTTATAATCTATTATAGGTTATAATAGATATTATAAAGTATCTGAGGCACTTCCGTAGTGCTGCAGACATGTTAGGGGCCTTAGGAGAGACCCAAACCTTTCTGGAGTTGCCACTGGAGACCGGGTCACATTTCCCTCAGTGCTTCGCATGACACTGGCACCTGTCTTGAAGCAGTTCCATCCTTCCACTTGTGCATGTATCCTGTGACAGATACAGTCCATTACACGTAGCACTTTGAAGCCTAAACTCAGGTGTTAAGTCCAGCTTGCATCACTGGTTGAGGGGATACTACTACCCTCTTCTTGGGCAATAGGAACATCAGGAAACCATTCAACCAGGAAATGGGAGATCCTTCAATCTCAGCACTTCCTCAAGTTCCTCCAACTTGAGAGCAAGCAGAGAGACTGCCCACCTTTCCTGCTGAAGATGAGAAAAAGTGAATGTTGGGAGAAGGAAAAGAGCTGCCCAAGGAAAGGATGACTATGTGTGAGAAAGGGAGGAGGGAATGTGAAGGAAAGAAGGATGGAAAGCAGGGAAGGAAGAAAACCCAGGGAGGAAAGGCATCAGCCCAAACTACACTAACATTTATAAAGCACCAGCTAGTTAAGACTCAGACATTTTGACAGCATTTATGTCTCAGCTAAGTAAAATATGACTCTGCTCATTTTTATTTCTAATAGTGTTATTGTTATTTTTCTTACATGGAATATTTCAAGCTCCTTTTATACTTTTTATCCTATTCTCTATTTCTTCCTGTACTGCAGCCAATTTTGGATTATTTCTTCTCTTCCTCTCTCCAATGCTTAGTCGCATTTGTCAGGTCTGAAAATTGCATCTTTTCCCATCATGTCTTTATGATAGTTTGGACCCTTTTAACTAGTCTCTGTCCTCACTGGAGCTGAAAGTATTTCCCAGTTTTGCACAGGTAGTGATAATCCTTACCACGTTGCTTCTCTCTCCACCAGATTATTAATCAAGAAGTAAGGCCAAGTCTTGCACATATCTGTGCTAAAATTCTTCCTAAAGTTAAAATGCTACTGTTTATCATAATAATTCTGTAAGTTCTGTTATGAAAATAATAAATTATATATTGAAACAATATAAAAATCCTCTCTCTGTAATTTTTATAACTGGTGAGTCATTTGGAATATTCACGTAATGTGACTATATAGATGTGGTTGTAATCAGCAGGGTAGCTTCCACTGAGAGCTTTCACAAGCTGCCAAAAGCAATCTTGATGATGGAGTCACTCAAAGGTCTACTAGAGTTTGATCTGCAACACACTAAAGCAGCCATGGTGACCATTTCCCATTATGCTGGAAACAAACCATACAATGGCATCCAAGACCAGACTGGCTTAATTTAAATGAAAAATCAGAGGCTTCTGGGATCAGGACTGTATTATCTCCACAGGTGTAGAAATGTCTTTTCTTTTCATACATCTATTTACATTAAAACTGAAATAACTGAAATTTGCAAGTCTTGCATTTTTCTTGTATAATTATTCTTGACAGTAGGAGCTACCAAAGTTCTCACCAGAATTTGTGTTCTCTTCTGCTGTCAGGGTCTGTGTGTTGGGGTCTTTTCTGCTGTGTTTCAAGACAGAGCTTCAGTTTTAGGACTTCTGGTGATATGTTTCCCTACCAAAAAACATGGGATGTAAGCATTTATTCCTGTGTGAATGTGTCTTTTATGTCATCATATCCTGTAGCATAGTAAGAATTTTCAGATGCATTCCTCACTTATTTAGGAAAGTTGGAGATTCGGGGAAGGACTTATGGATGTGTTTTGGACATGGTTTTTTTTAACTTTGCCCCAGAAATCCCATGTGAGGGCCTTACCCTATATCAGTGAACTCAATGGGAGGGGTAATCTCTACTTAAAGCCTTTCTGCACAACTTCAAGTCCATGTCAGAAAGCAAGAGCCATAGAGTGCTTGCTAATTCCCATCTGGAACCAGATTCAAAGGCTATTGAATTCATGGTGTTCCCCCTAAAGAACCATTGATCCAAAGCTAGGTATCATTAAAGGCATTTAATCAGATTCATGTTGAAATTGCTGATGCAGTTTTCCTTGAGGAAAATTAACAGGAAATGTGAAGCCTTTAAAAATAGCCTAGATAATACTTATCAACTTGGCTCATGACATCTGCATAGATATTTTTTTCTATGCTTGGAACAGTTAGTTCTCATCTGCTACAATATTTTTAATAACTTTCTGCATCATCTTTTACTCTGATGTTTCCATGTCATATAAAAGAGTTTGAGAGTTTGAGTGATTTATTTGTTTATTATGTTAAACTCTTCAACAAAAATGGGTTGCTTTCACATCAGGCAACCAGCCCAACACAGTGGAATTCTGTGAACAAGCAACATCTAAAAAGAAAATGTTGAAAGTTGAAGCTTGCAATAATTAAATATATTGTATATATATGTGCATATCTATGTCTTGGTAAATACAAGCAGAAATCATGTGAACAGAAATGAAAGTTGATTCCCACTTAAGGGTGAAATTCTACCTTTATTCCCTGGTTTACAGCATTTGGGAGCTGTAAACTACATCCTTAAAGAGGATTATGATGCCCTAAAGGTAACTCCATTTGCATTACAGCATGTCACAACAAGGAATTTTACTTCCAAATTTTGGCCTCAGAAATACTGAGGCCTCAGAAATACAGACACTGAGCAGTTTTCACCTAGACAGCCTGGGCTGTCCTTTCTACTATTGGTACAACAGGATGTTGTTAGTTCGGCTTGGACAAATAATCTCAATTCAGTGACGCCTTTTTGAATTTAAAATGTTCCAACTTATGCAGGTTTTTGGACATATAGGAAAGTGAAATTACATTTGGTCTTTTTTGTGGACTTAACTCTGTTGAGCTCATCCTTTTACCACAGAAAGTGCACTTCATTACAAAGAGAAGCAGGTCATCTGAACTAGGAAAATTAAAATAAATAAATTTAAGAAAAAAGTTTGTGCTGATGGGAGATATCTTGCTGTGCCTGGGAAACAGGGTTATATATTCCCTTACTCTTGACCACTATTGCTGCTATACAGAGGTCAGGCTTTCACACAAAAGGGAAAGATTTATTTAGGATTAAGCCTATGTTACACTACCATGCTGTAAGGACAGAAGAAGAGCATCTGTTTTCCAGACATTACTGTTAGAAAATTACTGTTCACCATCTCCATGTCCTAAGTGACAAATCAAATAAATAGGACAAAAAACTGGAGCAGCTCAACTCTTCATAGACTGAGGACATAAGGAACCCACCATGATTATTCTGCTCATTGTTGCTAATTCTTAAAGGATATTGCACGCTCCAAATACTTGCAGAAATAACATTTCTCTCACATCTCTGTGCATCTACAGAGCCAAGGGCTACACAAACTCTGATGGTCTGTTCCAGCAGTCTATATGCTCTAGACAGATATAGGATGGAAAGGGGGAAAGGGAAAAGCTTGCTAAACATCACTGGGAGTGTTGGTAGCAAAGCTGAACCAGAAAGCTGGAGTTGGTGGACATCCAGCCCTGTGCTCTGCAGTTTGCAGCTTCTTTTCACCGGGGCAGGTGCATCCTCTCACCTTTGCATCCTTCCTGAGGCTCTGGAGGTAAATGGCATGACTAAGCTTAATGTCTGACACTGTTCCTCCTTTAAGCACTAAGTGGTCCTAGTGCTGATACTCCTACAGTTTATTTTCCTACACAGCAGTGCCAGCTTAGTGTTAATTTTGTTTCATTAGAAGAAAATTATTTTTTAATTATATTTCATTATTTATCTTAATATTTTCAAGACTCGTGCTGACAGAGGCTTAACAGAATTCGATCCCTTTTTCATTAGACAACATCTCTTTGCATTCACTTCACATTTCCATTATGGGCTGTCACATGCTTCACGCACAGCAGTAATGGCCTGGGTAGGCACTCTCATAAATATCCAGCTCATCTCCTCAGCAGTGGTGTAATTGAGGGTAGACACAAATCAGTGGTATTTGCCCACTTCTAGTGTTGGTATTGCAGGTCTCTCCCACTTCTCCCTGTGTGGTCTGCGTGGCTTTTCCTGATTTAACACAAAACTACTTCTCTAAGGGGCAGAAGGGGCTTGGTGAAATCATGGCAGTTCTCTGGTACTTCTGCTGTCCTCTGTCCATATCGATGGTCTTAGCAAAGACTGAGAGTTTTTCCTCAACAAATATGTAATTCCTACTTTCTAAAGGCATGGAATCCACCTAGGATGTGGCATTCAGAAGTTTTTCAGGTTTTTATGTGAGTGTAATGATGAGTTTCTTGGTGATATTGTGTTTTCTGAGGTTTCTGAGGTCATAGGGAAAGAGCACATCTATAATTTCCTTTTAGGTTCTCTCCTGGTCAGGTGTGGTGTGTGACATTGCTGATGAAACCAATGTATTGTGTATGCACCTCAAACTTGTAGTCTCTCAGGCAATCTTCTCCTCCTTCTTCCATCCTTTTTTTTTTTATGACATAATTTTAAATGATGAACTCTAGCTTGATGGAGAGCCCAGATCTTCTCCCTTCTTTCAGGATAGCATGAAGTGGCACACTGTCATTTTACGCTTAAGGTTTGAAATAGAAATTTCTTTACTGAATAATAAAGGTCCAGTAGCTGTAAAAGATCCCAAATCACCAGGTCATAAATCATTGCATGAAGGTGGTCACTGGTTGCTGGGTAGCAGCCTTACTCAAAGGATAGTCTGCATATGGTCAGCAGAGTCACTCAGATAGCTCAATAAAGCACACATGCTTTGAGTTGGGGACTCTTTTAGTCCAATATGCTACAATATTAGGCCCAATTCTAAAACATTTTTCAATATTTTTTGATAAAAACCTAATAGATTTTTTAAACTCTGGAAGAAAATAAAATGATCTTAACTTCACAATCCAGTGTTCTCAATACAGGAATTTACATCATCCAAATCAAGATGTGGTTCCTACTAAAAGTATTGTTCCCTCCTATACTTCTGTAAGTAAGTAGAGAGATGCCATGCGAAACCATTACAGAAAGTGATGGAAAAAAGTTTTTATAATGTTCTTACCAAACTACCCACTATACCTTAATATCTCTTGTGGTTATCTGTGCACGTTAGTGTAGGGAATGTCAAAGCATCAAGTAATTCTTAGAATAAAAGAAAACAACGAACAGAATTGCATTTCCTGCCTAATTCCTACTTTCTCCTCCCCCTCTCCCCACTGAAAGATAAGAGTCAGTGCCCAAAATCCTGTGAAGGTCTCTGTATACAGCTGCAGCAGGAAGGGATTTTTTTTTTTTTTGACTGCTTGCTCTTTCACAGCAGTGTTTCCTTATTATCTGTGAGCCCAGGAGAAAACCAGTATAAATCTGAGTGATATTAAATTCATACTTTGGCATTTCTCTTCCTAGATCTCTAGGTGGCTTTAACTAGCTTGACAATGGTTAAACAATAAGTGCCGTCAAATTTATTTTAAATAATTATACACCAGAAGAGTTACATTGAGAGGAGAATGCCTATAATTTGTGCTGTGCCAGTAGCTTTCAATTAAATCTCAATTTGATCTCTTGGAGCATCCTGGCCCAAATTCACAGCTAATTCTACCTTGAGCTTCAGAATTCAATCATGCATTTAGGGGTGAAGACAAGCATTTCTGAGGTGCTGCAATGACCTTGTAATCTTCCACAATACTAATGTATTTCAACGATAAACATAAAGAAACCTGTAAGCATTTTGGGGTGAGGTGTTTGAAGATGAATCCTGTGTCATGCACATGTTCATTCTATACATTCATTACATAGACCAGGAGGCATTATCTATGTATATCGTTTTGTGTGTGTACATGTGTAAAGATACCAATAGGATTTGTAGTGTTGTTTGAATTCACACTGTGGTTCCTAGATCTGGCTGGGTTAGAAAGTAAAGTAATTTCAACATTGACATCTGTCTCATTTAAATGCTTGACTTGTGTGTCTGGATATCTAAATCAAAAGCAGTATGGAAGGTGCCAAGATAGAAGGACACTTAAAATTGTGCTTCAAACTGTAAAGCATGTTTATTGCTTGATGAACACGAGACCTTAGACATAATACCATATTTTTTGGAGTCTCGGTTGGGGTCTGTCTAGATGACTTCATATATAGAGCATAGGGATAGCTCTTCCATGATTTTTTTAGACACCTTTCCACACTTTAACAATACATCTGGACTGGTGTCACCATTCTTCAACAAATTCCCTTTTAAGATAAGGAAGAAATTTCTCTCAGAATGAAGGTCATTTGAGAAATACATTGCTGTTGATGGAAAGCATTTAGCGAAGATCAAGTAAGGTACAAAACCAAACATCTATGAGATATAAAAACTTTGTCATAAAATACGCAATAGGAAATGGTAGAAAAGCATTTCAAGCTTGCAGTAGATAATTCTGAATTTTTAGTGCCTCACAGGATTGAAAAAGATCTTTTTCCTCTTAACTGAGTATCAATGGAAATCTGAGACGGTGGGAATAATTAGTTAAAAGTTATGAAACTATGATACACAGTCTTCTATGGAATCTACTTGCCCTGTGCAAAAGGAAAAAACATTACTGTATACTTTATATTTACTTGATCCTGACTAGCAAGGGATCAGTAAGACAATCTGAGGTTATATTTGTCATATCTGACAATATGAATGACAGCATTTGTTCTTGTGTGTCGTAGCTCTGTATTGCTTACTCCTATTTGTGACGATACTTCACATCAATCCAGAGCATCACACACCTTTTTGTACTGCTGACAATCTGAGTGTGCAATGAGTGCATGAGTACTGTGATTGTCTCTCTGTGAAATGCATTGAAATATCAGAATGAAATTAAGGGCATTTTCTTAATCAATTTGCTGACAGTTTGAAATTTGGTGCTAACAAGAGTTTTTGACTTGGATGAGGCTTAATCAACCCTAAATGGATAGTTTCCACATGCACTACAATTATAAATTCAATTCACTTTGAATCCAGTGATTCAGGGTCATACTGTAAATGCACTGTGTTATTTCTGAAACACGGAAAAATAAATAGGAAGTTCCTATATGTTGTCTACCAGGTCCTGGTTTACCATCCACTTACAGAGAACTTCAAATACATTTCTTCTCGGAAACACATGTATGCACATAATTTTAAGTCTACGATCTTTTCTAACTAATGTGATACTTCTCACAAGGACTAGAGCAGTGGCTGAGCTGTAAATTAAATTAAATACACACTTATCTTTTTGCTTTTGGGGGTCATTAATGCAGAGATAGAATATTTTCCCCTTTTGTAGCTAACTTATTCCCTTATTCAACTCTTAAGGCAGCAAGGTGGTTTATTCAGCAATTTTAACTCTCCGTTGTAGTTTTTTTGAGGTACTCTGTCCTCCTTACATATTCCCCTCTTTGCACACAATTGACTGCAATAAACAGCATTTGTGTCTTCATCTCTTTCAGTTTAAGTTTTTATTCCATGTCAGCCTATGTTACACTGAACTTTGGGTTATTAAATAGGCATTAGGCATGATGATCTTTGGTCAGGAAGCTGCCTAAAGTTGCAGAAATTTGTAGGGACTGGACAGACCTCAAAAGTGTGTGCGTGTAGAAAGTAGTTTTTCAGTCATCTTTGAATGGATGCTCCTTCTAGGGAAGATGAGTAGGAAGTTTGGATGAAACCTTGTGGATGAGTTACTGGCTGTGGGATCCAGAAGTATACATTTCCTACATGGATTCATCTCATCTTCCACAAATCTAGTCTAACAGTCCCAGCTCTGAGTAATCAAGGGAGACAGGCAATGAAAAGTCTTAGTTCATGTCATTGCAATTTAGAGATCTAAGAGAGGTCAGCTAAGGCAAGCTATAAAAGCACCTATTTTCCTCAAGTTATAGTTAAAGTGAGACCAGGATTCCATTCCTCATGTCTCCATGTACCAGAAAATAGAGTTTCTAAACAATATCTGTAATAAAAGCAACATGTGTTCCAATCATTAGATCCAGACGGTTTGCTTTTCACACAGCATCTTTCTCTTCTCAAAAAAAAAATTGTATTGAATATCCTGAAGCTCTTTTCAAATTCAAGTGTGATAGGGTGCTTTTTTAAAAATAGAATTAATTGTTCCTCAGTTCAGACATCCCTCCATCTGAAAACACTTCAGTGAACAAATCCTACAGGTATTATGTAAAAGACAGTTCTAAGGAGGAATATGCTCAGAGTCTCCTGTTGACATTGCTCCATTTTATTAAAACCTTCTTATTCCTCTAGAAAATAGGCTAGAATGCAGGTGTGTGACTTCTCAGGAGAGTGAACCTAACACAAGGGTGATATGAGGTCATCCTTCCCCATTTCTTCCCTCTAGTGCTGTTCTACTTTGCATTAAGTGCTTAAAAGTCTTTTGAGAAAATGAGAATTGCTCCTTTTTAGGGCAATCAGGACTTATGTTCTAGAAGTGGGGCACCTGTTTTTTTGGTTTCAATGCTAATGAATATTTAATTTGCACAGAGGAGGACATCATCCATAGATGAAATCAAAAAGAGTAAAATCTTCCTACAAGCGGATAAAATACACCATGATGGACACTTGGCCAAGAGAACTGAACTGTTTCCTTCATTTTCCTGGTGGAAATTTGAACCCACTCTTTCTTTCAGCTGGGAGACTGCATTAGCCAGCAGACTATGAAGAATCTAGGTGTTATTTTGCTTTCATTTTACAAGTAACTAGCATAGCATGGAGGTTTTGCAGTGTTGTTATGTATTTCAGATTTTCTTCAATATGTAACAACAACAAAACCAAGCTAAATATAGGTTTTGCTTCTTGTCTCCCCTCCCCTTTCTCATTTCAGCACCCACACCAAAGAATCACTAATTTGAACAGGCTCTAATCATCATGATTAGATCACAAAAGATGGCTAGAGAGCCACTGAAAATCAGTTCAGAGACAGCACTACCACCAACAATTCCATTTTCATAACTCTGTGTGAATCTTGTGCAGCTGGG
>JAOXNG010000001.1:5273622-5284459 GCA_028566535.1 Scolopax minor | reverse complement strand
CTGGAGCAGGGCTGGAAAAAATGTCAAATCTGCATTATATTTTTTTCAGAATTGCTTATTGTCACCTAAAAATACAGCTCCTGAAATACATATTAGACCTAAAAAATGATAAAAAATCCAAACAAAATAAAAAGAAAAATTAAGAGAAAAGAAAATAAAAATCTTACTGACATTTCCCTGAAAATTGAACATTTTTTTTATACAAACACCAAAGACTGGTTTCATTACTGAGTGTCAGGGGGTCACATGACAGCACAAGCTTCTGCATGTCACTCAAAATCACTTTGGCATTCTTCCAACAGGAATTTGTTTTCTATAGGGGAAAAAGTACTGGGGTAGGTGTAATGTTAAATGAATAATGAACATGTGAGACAGTTGTAAAAGTGTTCTAACACCTTTATTAACTGCATGGGCAATAGGATCAACGTATGTCTGCTGAAGCTTAAGAAAAATACTATCTATTGCCAAATTCTAAAATAATTTACTGCCAATCAAACACTGGACTACAGCATCCAGGTTTGCAAAAAAGCATCAAGATCTTTTTGTTTCTATTAGTTAATAACATCTACAATGTTATCTTCACTGTAGGTCTGAAATGGGATTGTTAGACAAGTTGACAATCTAGTATTATAGCTTCATGTCTGAGGTCTAAGAGACCAATCTTCTAGAGGTGTCATTATGTCCAAATTCTCACAAGACTATAATTACATGAGAATGTTAGATTTGCCTTGAAAGCCAGCATGGCTAGAGTGACGGAGGGAGAAACCTTAAAAAATGTAAGCCTAAAGGCTTAAAAGTCAGAAACTAAATGACATTATGCAAACAAAAAAAACCCCCAAAAACCAAAACAAAAAACCAAAACCAAAACCAAATGCAAAAAACCAAACCAGACTCCAAACTACCTCCTGCTTCTCTTTATCAAACCAGAGGATTTCTCTCACCTCAATTCTGTTTCTTCAGCTTTATTCACATCTCTGCCCTTTAATTTCTGTGTGACTTTAATCAAGTTACTGCTCTTGGAAGTTGTATCTAAAAAACAGGTGACGTTACTTATAATCTTCTGCAAAGAATTTTGAAAAACATTTTTGAAAACATTTACAAAACATCATTTTACCGTCTCTATTATTTTTTACTTCTCCTCACAGCTAACAATCACCTTTGACATAACATTACTTGTAATGGACTCAGATTTGTAGACCATTTTCCAAGTCATTTTGTTCATTAAGTATATTCTATGACAAAATTATATGCAATGGGAGGCAGTTTTTTCATGACATAAGTATATGTCTGACTCAAATGCAGCTTAACAATTTTGCAGTTCCATATGTAAGTATTACTCAATCATCCTTTTTAATACTTTCAATGCTCTGAGTTTCAGAAGACTAAATGGATTATTTGGAATTGAATTAAATTGTGTTCAAAGTAGATGTTGGAGGGCAATTTCCAAGCAGGAGAGCAACGAGCCAATACACATTTAACAAAGAATTTATTTGCCAAACAATGTCCACGTGAATTTCTTCCATTTTTGAATTGACCTTGGCAAAGAATTTCAACAAAAAAAAGGGACATGAATGGTATCCATCTATATAGTTACTTAAATTTAATTTAAATAAATGGATTAAGAACCTCCACAAGACAAAGCCACGTGTTTTGTGTTGAATGAGATGTTTCTATTAGCAGAAACAATCAGCTCTTCACACTTCTCTGCTTAGCATGATCTGTAACAGACCAGTGCTCTTGAATACGCGTTTCAAGCAAGGCAAGAGTAGCATCTGACAGTCTTATCAGTGTCTTCCTTAGAAACACAAAACATTTGAAACAAATGTATCAGCTATAAAGCAGTTTGTCATAAGAGTGTTTTAAATACTAATGAGTTAAAGATAAATATGTTCCTTGCATAAATTCTTGAGCTTGGTAATCAATTCTGGTAAGAGTTCATTTAGGTCTTGATATCACAGCTTCACCTTTAACTTTCGGTAGCGTTTCAGGTTTTGAGTGTTTTTTGTTTCAGTGTTTGTTGTCAGGCAGAGATGCTTGAATAGCTCTCACTCTCCTGTGTGAGGTTTTTGCTCATGGAGCTGCTTTTAGACAAGTCAGCAAAAGTTAGAATTGTTCAGTATCTCCAAATATTCCAGATTCCTTAAATATGTGACTTACAAAATTTGATATCTAATTGGGGGCTCTCAAGTTTGAAAATTTCAGTGTGAAAATACTGAGCCTACCAAAGACAGAGATTTTTCCCTTACAGATATTTACATCATGCCTTCAAAGGAGAAATTAATGGTACAATTTCAAATATGGTCATAATACATTTAAGCACCTGCTCCAAATGTGCCAGGGTGTGAGTTTAAAAGTCTGGCCATCGGCCTATATGAAACTGGAAAATGATTTTGTAATTACGCAAACCTGTTGTAGACACCTTAAAAGTCATTAAGCCCCTTAAAAGTCATTAAGAATGAGGATTTAAACTGTAACTATCTGCCTCCCCCCACTCAAATAAACTGTTGTTGTTTTATACTTAAACTTTCATTTTCCAGTATCAGCACTATGGACTGCTTTGAAATATCTCTGCCTGTTTTGTCTGTTCCACAAGATTGTTTAAAGTAAACCAGGCATAAAGTAGTTGGGTGGGCAAACATAATGGCTAGCAGACAGATGAGTAATCAAAACAAGAGCTTGTGTGTTATGTTAGCCTAATATCACTACTTTGTCTTTCTATTCTATTGGCATTTAGAGTGAAAAAGGAAATTCTAAGCAGTACTAAACTAAACATAGTTCATGAATACAAAGTGTTTCTGCCAACAAAGCAAAGATTGCAGTTTATACAATGCAAATGAAGAATTGTTACAAAATTCTATTGTTCATGAATCTGAAAAGCTTTAGCATATCTATGGGGATTATCTAACTGTGTTGTGTTTACTTGGGTTTTCCTTCTCCCCTAACTCTTTATTTTTTTCTGAGATCTGTAAGTAAGTATGAGTATCTGGGTGAAAACAGGACTGTAACCACAAACTCAAACACTTGCTTATGACAGAACAAAGAAACAAACAAACAGAAAAATAAAACAGACACTATTTGGACATAATTTGAATATCAGATGCTTCATTGCCTGGCCCTCATGGATTATTCTTTGAATCTAGTTTGGTGCCTTATGAGATTAAGCTCCACTTGCTACCTAATATCATCTAATTTTTAATCTGAGGATAATTTACATTAGTTGCCTTAGAGTTTTATTTCCCATGCTATATAATCTTCAGTAATTTCTAAGTTGAATTTGAAGTCAGATAATTTAAAAAAAAAAAGAAAAGTATGGACATTTACACAGGTTTTTAGAGCATTATCAAGGACTGGAAGAGCTTACAAAGTGTTATCGGTATTTCTAGTCAATGTAAATTAAGATGAAAATGAAAATCAGAAGATGTAAAAATAATTATTTAAGGATTTGACCTTTTGTGCTTAGAGAAACTTGAAACCAATCCCTTTCAGCAATATATAAAAAGAAAATTATTCTTTATTAATGATGGGGGTTTATAAAGGAAAAAAATATAATTTCTGCAAATATACTTCTTTGTTAAAAAATAAATTAATCAGGGAAGCAAAATATAAGGCCCATCCTAATAAAAGTGTTTTTTGTTAACATCTATGTATAGGACCATGACATCCTCCACACAGCTATGCAGAATACTTAAGGATAAGACAAATCATGCCCAGAAATGCTTACATTTGTCTATTTATGAAGGGTGCTGTTGAGACAGATAATGTAACTGTAAAAATCTAGTTTTACAATTAACAACTCCCACCTTATGTTTCTCCCACATTCAAAAATGAATCTGGAAGTTGAATCAGATACAGACTATAACTGAGGTATAGGAAGATTTTCATATATACTGCTCTACCCATGAAGACAGTTAAAGTTATGAGAAACCAGAGCTTGATACTTGTCTGTGGGTAGGAAAGGGAAAACAGTTTCCCCTCCTTGCTCCTAGAGAACTTTTTTGCATGTGTAAAATTTAGACAATAATGCTATGGTTTTTTATTTTTTTTTCAGAAGCAGCATTTAAGAATTTTAAACCCAAAGGTAAATGTTCTTCAGAGAAACTCACATCTTTTTGTCACCGCAAATCTACGTGTGGAAGATTGAAATTCTAATTATTTTAACTGATCTTCTTTAAACTTTTGTTTTGTCTGTGTTGGGTAACATATGTATCAGCACAAAAATACTGTTATGGCATAGTCTGCTGACACATTGTTAACTTTTTATGTTTGCTGATCAGTCTTTCTATTGCACAGTTTTCCTCTATGCTCATGCTCATCTAACTGCTGTATCATTGAGCAAGGTTTTCACTTCCCAGCTCTCTTTATTATTTCTTTTTATGCCTAAAATCACATGTAAGGATCGCTCCACTAAAATTAGATGGTTTTTCTCTGTGTAATCTGGGATGTTCATTCATTTGAAAAGTTAACTGTCTTCAAAAGAGGCTTAGCTATATTTTCATTGTGAACAGATAGCCTATGAATATTTTATTTGAGAGCTCTTAGTATCCATAGCAAAAGTATTCTAAAGTGCAGTTTGGCTCAACCATCATGGAGCTCTGAAACTGACAAATACATGAAACTATTTGAAAACATAGTAAGTGTGAAGATGAAAGAAAAAAAAAATCAGAAATTCATGGAGATGCTAGGATATCATGAATTTTCCCTTCTCCCCGCAAAACAAGGCTCTATCTGAAAAAAAGGAGATTCACTGCATTTGACAGATTTACAATATTTCAGCCAAGCCTGAACTACAGTTTCAGAGAGGAACAGGCTCTGCATGTATTTCAGTCAGATTTAGGTTTCTTTATACAACTTTTCATTGTGATTTGTAGAAGCACAGTTTCCCCCAAACAAATATTATTTGCTCCACTAGCACAAAAAATAAAAAATCATCATTAATAAGAAATACCAATAATAAGGTATTTTATATTATGCAGATCAGGCAAATGAGTTTTGCCATTTGCCCAGTAGATGGTGTACTAGAATGCAATTGCATTGGTCTTGCTTTTATTTTTGACTCTAACAAAGGTCTACAAGGACACTTTTCTGAAGTCAGTCTTCTCTGTTCCTGGTTTTGGTAGCTCTAACAGCAGGAATAATGACAGGATCCTGTTTTGTAAGGTACTGTGAGATCTACTAAGCTCTACATAGGAGTGAGGAGGCATTATTACTAATAATATCAATACTAATAAAATTATAAGAAAATAATGAAGAAACTGTTTTGTACCAACTATAGATAAGCTATCCAGTACTTTCTCAGAAGGTAATTTTCATAAATTGCAATTTTTTTCTCCATCTTTTTTTACTTCTGCAGTCATCTCTATACGATGAGTATTTAGTATTTAGTCTTGTCCAAAGGACTGAATGCCTTCAGGCAGTTTGAGCACATCTGATGTGAGCTGGAGCCGATTATCCAGTTGAGTTTCATCAATAAGGAGTCCAGGTAATAAAATCCAACACCACTCCACAATAAGAGCTGATGTCTGTATAGGTGATCAGTTCAAAACCTTACTCCTGCTTTGTATTTCTAAGCATTAAGTCACTAACTTTTGGTGGCAGTCTGATGCTTGTTTTCTTCCTATACACCTGTAAAACTGACCTCAGCAACCATGTCACAAAACACTATTCCAGCTGACAGCACTTTCTAGAAACAGGAAGTTCAAATACCTGAATAATATGGAGAAGGAATGAATGATCCACACACTGAGCTTGAATTACATCAAAGAATGAGCAAAGCAGATACACGTCACTACTTCCAATCCTGAACGTACATATAACCAACTTCCAGGATCCAAGCTTGACAGACCACCAGTTTTCAAAGTCGCTATTGCAAGGACACCAGCCCAGGATAAGGAGTTATGGCCAGAAACCATATGTGGTGACCAGATGCTAGAACAGATATTGGCAGCTGTCATAATTGGAGGAGCCTGCACAAACAAAAAAAATGCAATGTGAGTCTGCCTTTGCTCTCTTTGTCTATACTCTGAATGTTATTTTGTTGTATCTCAGGACTGGGGACTATGAAGAACTTTGAAGAAAACAACTTCAAAAGAAACAGCCAGTTTCAAATGAGCTAATGCAGTATAACTCATACAATGTTCTAGGGGGCCATAGCAGAAAAGTCTGAGGGCCTTAAAAGCCTATATGTATACTTAAAAATTTAAAGAAAGCTAGAGAAAAGCCCATGAAAAGTACTACAGCCATTTACTCAAATAACAATTAAAAAAAGAAGTATCCTGATTATTCTAAAGAATATTTTTCCAATGAGGACAAAAAGCTTCTAATCTAATGTTTCCCTTTGTGCTGTTCAGACTACAACTTTATTATTTTGACATATGACAGAAGTTGTGGGATCTAAACCCATTTAAACAAGGATGCCAAGTACAAGCGCAGAAGCAGTTTTTAATCCAGCATACCATTTCTCTGAATTTTGTTACATTTGATGCTCATTGTAGAACACATCCAAGACTGCCACCTAATGCTGTTCAGTAAAATTCTTAGTTCAGTCATATTTTTGGCATAATATGATGCCAGTAGAAAAAGTGCGTCAACATAAAAATGTGCTTAGAAGATAATTTTCTTTAATCAAATAACAATATTTTGTTTTGCTACTGCTGTTTTAATTCCCTGCCAGTTTAGGATAGCAGGCAATAAGTAAAAACAGTTTTTAAATTATATAGCTACAATGAAAAATCTATTAACAGAAAATTCTACAAAGTTGCATTAGGTAATATGATAAACATTGACCTATGAATGTTTATTTATGAATTATCTGCTTGCTTAAATTTATCAGTTGGCTGAACATTAATGCCACTTGCAAATTCTTATCTGAACTTGTTTCTAAATGCCTTGCAAATAAAGCTCCTGTAAATACTAGAGTTTGATCCAAAGCCATTGAACTAGATAATATCAACAAGCTGATTGGCTTCAAATAGCTGTGGATCATGTACTTGAATAATACATCAGTTACCTTGATTTTTACCCTGTTGGTACTTAGTCATTCATTATTAAAAAAAACATTTATTTAATCTTGCTGAGAATGTCTGAAGATTATTGTACAATACAAGGAAAGACATGCTATTACAAGAGTAAATTATACCTCTCTTCCCTAAAGGAATACTTTAAGATTTGTCAAGATGGTAGGTGATAGAGTATAAGGAAATAAAATATATTTATTTTTTGAGCTTAAGTTCTAGATTGCTACTTCCATATATCAAGTATTGTACTATTTATCTGTGAGGACAGGGAGGAATTACTTTCACTACTAACTACACCATTTTTGCTTTTCTTTAAACCTTCCTTGTACACTAACCTTCACAAGCAAAAGGTGCAGGAGAACTATTCTGGAACTACCGACAGAATTAAACATTCCGGGATCTCAGGAGCTGCTCACACACTTAAAGGCAGAACGATTCAGTATTAAGACCTATCCCTCTCCACTACCAATATGAAACACTACTGTCTAATAGAGTGCAGATTTTGATGTATCATAACATGTGTTCTCTGAATAGCTATAAAGTCCTTAAACTTCACCAGCAGTGCTGGACCCCTTTGGCTTGGCTTTCTGGAAGTGGTTCATCCCATATGTTATCACAATATGGAAGAATGATTCACTTCACAATATTAACATTAAAATAATCATCACCTGGCATCTCCACCATGAGGATGAGCAAGTGACTTAACTTTTCTCATGTATCCAGGATTTTGATGGAATCATCTTTACATAAGTCAAATTTTGTGTACATAGGGAAGGATTCACTGCTGTCGCTAGAACAAAAGAAACCTATGTACAAATTGAGAGTCCGGAAAATACAGTATGGATTCCATGTAAAGTTTTCACAATCACACAATCGCAGAATGCTATGGGGTTGTAAGGAACTTCTGGAGATCACCTGGTCCCACCCCCCTGCTGATGTCCTACCCTTTTCACTATGTACACAAATGCAATCTGGTAGCTTCTATATGCTCACAATTCATTTCAGACTCTACTCAGCCTTTTCTGAGGGCTAATGACAGAGCTCTTATAGAAAGTACTTCAGAACAAAAGTTTGAATCCATAACATTTTAATGGATTCTATTTGATCTTTGCAAAATACAGACTGAGACTGATTCTGATGTTATGTCATTTGAACACTTTCCTTCAGCTGAGTCCCAAATACAGCCTCTGCTTTGGAAAAACTGTTCTAAAAAATGTACTAAATACGTGCATCACATCTGAGACTATCACGTAATTAAAAAGGATGTTCTGAGATCGATGCATTGTTGCTATAGGCAGCTTTCTGGAAATCTCCTTAAGGTGGATTCAAATTTACAGATGAGAACTCTATGAGTAAATTTAAGCATCTGACAAAAATTCCTCTACTTAAAAGGCCAACTCAATATTCATCCTACCTAAGCTTTAGGCATCTAGGATTTGGGTGTCCAAAACTAAATTAGATTACTTGGACTCTTTTAGAGCCAGCAGAAGGTACATGGGCCTCTCCAAAGGATGCTTTATCTGACCTATCTTAAAATGACATGTCACCTTCTGGTGTATTTAAATTTGTCCATGGACTATAAGAGGAGACTAGGAAGACCAGACTAGATGTTAAACTAGATTCTAGATGCTCATGAAAGGTTAGGTGAAATCTGCCCTCAGTTTTAACTGTTCTGGTTGTTTAACAGTCTAAGAGGCCTCCTCCCCCAGGCAAGGTCACAAGATCAGTAACACCTCTCTGGCAGACAGAACTTCTGCTTTCTCCAGTCAAAATGCTGAAGAGATTCTCCTGGACACCAGCCAGACTACAGACCATGAATACCAAGGTTCCTATATACTATGGTATATGATGTTTCCTTAGACAATCTGTTTTCCCTTGATATTTCTCCCTAAAGATCTATTAGCAGAAGAACAGTGTTCCCACAGATAAAAGAAAACTACTTTCTTAGCTGGGCTCTTTTTCCTTTGTGGGAGCATAATAATCTGGAGAAATTAATCAATTAACCAGTTGACAGCAACTTTGAAGTCTTGTTTAGATGATTTTGTTTATTTTAATGTTGAACCCTGAGAAGAGATCAAAGCCATGAACACTGGTAATCTCACAGGAAGCCTGTCTGAAGCAAACCAAACCTTTGCCCCTTTTTCAGTGTTCTCTTTAAGTTACATAAATATACTTACTAGCAATGCAGTAAATTCTGTTGACCATGTACAGAAAGGAACAAAATTCAGCTTATTATCTAATGCATAATTACCATGTCTAACAGGAATAAAACACAAAGCAAAATTACTTTTCTCATTTGTGTGTACAAAAAAAATCCTCATAGACAAAGAAATGGATTTGCTAAGTAAAAATTCATCATGTTCAGGTAATTTTTTTTCTTGGAGCAGAAATGCTATTTAAAGTAAAAAACGGCTATGCATTAGAACACACTGGTATGATGATTTTGCTATATTTTCATTAATGCATATGAAATTTTCTGAATAGGTTTCCTCTAAAATCATGTATATCTCATAAGGCCTCCAGTGATCTTAATAAAGATTTATACCATGTTAGATTTTTTAGTTAATTCTAAAGTGATGCAACCAGCATGCTAGTACTTGTCTTAGTTAAAGACCAAGTCATGCTGTTGAGCTGTGAAGTACAAGAAAGACAGGGAATGCCCGCTTCCCAAGGAAGGAGCTGAACCACATCCAACATCTACCTGCCAATAGGAGAAAGTAAAAATGTACTTTGTACTCAGAACAAAAACCAGCTCTTGTTACACATTCAACATCTTCAAAATGTTCTGATGAGATTTCTCAACGCATCTTTTATTTGGCTGAGAAAGAAGAGTCCTAAGCAGTTCAGAATTACAAATATCCAGCCTTCCAAGCTTACAAGAACTGCTTCTCATTCTCGGAATTCGGATCTTAGCACAGTCTAGAATATAGTGGCAGAGAAACTCAAAAAGACTACTTAGGTCACTGATTGATGTCCCAGGCAATGCAAGAACCACTGCAACAGATATTTAGTCTTAAAGGAGCCATAAAATGCCTCCATGAACAATCCCATAAGTCATAGTTCTGCTCTGGATTGTCTGTACACCTGAGACACAGTGAAAGAGCAAAAGCTGTACCTCTGATGTACCACAAGAAGAAAGAAGGTGTGACCATTTCCCAACATCTTTACAGTAGTAAGAATTGGAAGTAAATTGTCCAAAAGATTCTAAGATGTTCTGAGAGTTTCTGACTCCAGAAGTAAAGCAGTGCAACTCGTTACACACTAACCCACCAGTCCCTACCTGACTCCCATAGCAAAGTAACAGAACTCCTGAAATGGGAGGCAAAAACATTGCAAACACACAGAATCTCCTCTCTGACATGCATTTGGGTACCAGGCCTACTAATAAATTGGATACAAAAGTTATCTCAAGCTTTAATTCTAACTTCAGAGTTATTTTTATCTTGTTTTGCAATCCCCATCCATAAACTTATCAGCCTCCATCTTAAAACACTTTGAGTTTTTTAGAACAATGTACCATTGTTGTCTCTTTTCCCAGGGAAATCTAGCCATGAGGAATACAACAGGAATCTAACACTTTTTTTTTTTCTATCAAACCAACAAGAACTTGTGTGTTAATCCTTGCATTATTCTGCTAAATATTATACATCTAAACTAGTAGCATCCAGTGCTGCTTCCTGTGGACCAGGCTGTACCTTTGAGCAATGGAGGCAGGGCTGCTGTAGCTGTAATCAGAGCAATCTGTAATCCTGACACGGAAGGGACAGCTGCTCCAGATTGTCAATTCATGCAGAAAAGACTGATACAATGAACCTTGCAAATCC
>JAOXNG010000001.1:5163457-5175648 GCA_028566535.1 Scolopax minor | reverse complement strand
AGTATTAGTCCTCTGTCATCGTAAAAAGATCTGCTGTTGCACTCAAAAACCAGCCTTTCAACCATGTCCTTCAAGGAAGGTGAAACTGCTGTGGGTTTTTTTTTCCATCTTGGAGAAACACACCTGGCAGAAAGGGAAAAATCACTTAATAGTTAACTAGCACTAATTACTAACTCTGTGCCACCTGCAACAAAATAGTGTTTGTTTTCTGCCCAAAGCTGTTTTGGGCTTGGTGAAGCGTTTTCTTCCATAAGCAAGTGGTTTTTCTAATGCTTCAGTAGGCACCAGGCACGGCAGAGATGCTGCTTCAGTTCTGCCCCCGTGTTCTCGTTGCCCGAGGAGTTACTAAGGCTGTGGGTGTCCTGATGGGAGGAGCTGCAGCTGCAAATCTGCCTTTGTCTTCCTGCTGTTCCCGCTTTGGCAGAGCATCTCTGAGCATCGCCAAGTGGTAGAAATCCAAGGGGAGCTGGTCCAGTAGCCACCTGATGGCTGGGAGATGTTCCCGTGCCCTCTTGGAGAGTATCTTGGAGTTGCACAAGCAGTTTCTCAACGGCAAGAGTTGCATCTGGTGGAACAAATGGAAGCTGAACCAACAAAAGTAGCAAAAGTGAAAATAGTTTAAGGTCGTGTGTGTTAAAGTGATGTGCCCAAACCAAGTTGTCGAGTGTAACTCTTGCTGCAGCCTCCAGCAGTGGGTCCAGGACAGCTCAGTGATGACCCCAAATGGCTCTTTGGGATATGATGTGACTTTAGACCCCAGTACAATGAGTCATACATAAGAGCTTCACCACTTTAAAGAATTTGACCCACATTGGGTCATGTTAATGCTGTGCTTTTTAATCTTAAAACAGGAGTGTATCATCATCTGTGGTTTTATTTAAACTTCACATAATCAGATGCCATATTTCAGTCTGAAAAGCCTTGGTTTTCTGTGCATAGCTGGATTTCTCCTGCTCCCCTAGAAGCCCGTAAGAACATTGATTTGAAGCAAAGCACACTCAGCATGCAAGGAGACAGGAGCAGCATCTGGTTTATACACACTTATATTCATACTGATATCATTCTTACAGGTTCATGGAAAAAATAATCTCAGGATTTACTTCCAAATAGTCCAAATCCCTCTTTCCGTTTTTGATAGGCTCCACCGTGCCTGCTCAGATTTCCAGGTGTCATTTAAGAATGTGAAGCGTTCCTCAAACAAGAGGCAGAACAGCTAAACCTGCTTCTGAAATAAATGCCCCCAGCTCCCCTGCGCAACAGAGCTGGTCAGTGGATTTGACCTGGATGTATATTCACCTGTTTTCTGAGGGCAGAGGGTCGATATTTTATTGTGTGCCGTTGTTTTCTTCAAATATCTTTCTGATTGAAATCTGAGTGGAATGCATTGAAAGTAATGAATTTGTATCAACAAAAAAATAAAAAAATACTGCAAAGGTGTAATCTTTGACCTGGTTTCTGTGAAAATGTGCAAGAGACATTTCTATGAGCACAGCAGGATTTTTACAGCTCACATTTCTGCTCCACAGTGCTCTCAGAGGGACAAACTGCACAGAAAAACATTAGATGCTCGATTAGATAATAGCATTAGCATTAAAGATAAACTTTCCTTTCTTCACAAAGATAAACCCTCATTATTTAAAATGTGTTTCATCCTCTGGTTCCTCCATAGGAGATACTTCTGCAAGCTACCTGCCAATAGCAATTAAAGCTTAGTTTGCAAGGAAAGTGGGTTTAATTGCCAAAGCACTATTTATAGGAAGTCTCCCATGAGGATTACTGAGCTGCAAGAATGCAGATTAAGCAAAATGAGGGCAGCAGGGAATGCGATGCACTTTGGCTAAACAGCTCTGTCAGTCTCAGTAGGTGTGGGTGCCATCACAGTGCTGGTGACAGCCTGACTCTGCTCCCCCCACCCAGCGCTGGGGATGTCAGACGCTGCGCTGTATGACAGCACGTCCTCGGAAATGTCATAGCAAAACATCTTCTCTCTCCAGGTATTTATCCCTCTCCCTCACTACCCAATAACCATCATAGCTGAGAATCTCATCCTTGGGGGTTGGCTAGCTTTGGGAGTTGGGGGATTACAGTTGTGCCCAACCTAAAAAGATGTACAGGGGAGAACTGATTCTGCCCCAAAAAAGGATGGTAGACTTCAGGTGGAGGAATTAGTCCTGCATTTCACTGTAGACCACGCAGCAGCACATGGGTGTTTATTTCCTGCCTTACCATTGTCCAGAAAACAAGAAAACAAAGATTAATATGACGGGTAATGGGAGACAGCTGCAGTGAGGGCAGGAGTAAAAATGATGTCCCTGCCTGCCTTCCCCATGCCCGTCTTTGTGCAGAACAAAAACTGGACTGTGTAAAAGGGGGATCATAACATCATAGAACGGTTTGGGTTGGAAAGGACCTTCAAAAGTCATCGAGTCCAATGCCCCTGCCATGAGCAGGGACATCTTCAAGTACACCAAGTTGCCATCCAACCTGGTGTTGAAAGTTTCCAGGGCACCTCTCTGGGCAACCTATGCCAGTGTCTCACCACCCCAATTTCTTCCTTACATCTTATCTAAATTGCTTGTCTTTTAGTTTAAAACCATGACCCCTCATCCTATCACAACAGATGTGCTTGATGCCCGTTTTGCCTTTACTTCTGAGACTCCTTAACCATCCCTTTTTACCTGCACAGTTCACCTGGCCCATTTTTGTTCTCAAACAATATCTTCCCCTCATTCAGGTGGAAGCCTGCTGGGGAAATGGGAACTTTTAGGCTTTGCTGTTAATTCTTTATAATCTCCAATATCATCATCATCAGCAGCAGCAGCAAGTTGAACAATAACATAAATGTAGGGACATTTTGGCAAAGCAGGAACTGTAAATATAAATATCTTGGCCTAACATTGATTAAGATCAGATATTTCACTGAGCTTTAAAAAGATTTTTAATTGTTTAAATACTTTTTTTTTTTTAAACAGTCTTAGATAAAAATTCATGGTAGTTAATTATTAAAAGTCAAAATAACTTTTTTTTTTTTTCAAAATATTTTCAGCTTTGGTTAATGAATAATTTAGCTCATCTGACAGAAATTCACAAGAAAATAGATGTTGTCAAACCTACATTTTCACCAAAGGGGTTCCAGCTGAAAAATTACATCCTTCTCTGATTAAATCCCTCATTAAGATTCAGGTCGTTTCTGTCAGTAAATCAGTAATCTGGTAAAAAAAAAGTAATATCCTCATATTCCTTGTTGGCTTGTCTGTGTCCATCTTATTCTACCTTTTTTATGCTTTAAACTCCTTGCAACAGGGATTGTGTTCATAATGCAGTCCACAACTTGCCCAGTTTCCAAAGCTCTGTCATTGCCTATTAACTCTTATGCTCCCTGAGCTGCAAATGCCATACTTTCTGCAATGATGATAATCGCAACATCATCGTGATATTTAAGCTCTTTTTAGGCTTTTTCATTGCCCAAATGTGTGCTTGGATCTAATGTAAATTATCAGGATTTCTCTGTATCTGCAGAAGTTTGACAACTCTGCATTCATTTTTAAGGAAAATTGAGTGCCTTGATTTTTGGAGTCAGAGCTTTAGAAAAAAGGAGAACACACAGGGGAGAAATTAGACTGAACAAAGGATGTCTACATGCATGTGTTTACAGGAGGACAAGCCATCTAATCTTCTGTTATAGTCCATGGAGATGATAGTTTGTTGAAAGTCAGTAAGACCAACAGGAAAACCTAACAGTACCATCACACTTCATGTTTTGCTTCATGATTTCCACACTGCCTTTCTACTTGAGCAGATACATCATCTTATGCGGTTACATGGCACCACACAATTCTTTTGTAAGTATCTACAAGAAACAGTTCATCTTGCATATAGTCCTATGCATGTTACACAGAGTGGGACAAAAAAAGGTCCCTATTTTTCTTCACTGAAAACAACCTCAATCTGGAGCCTCCCATCTCTTCTGGTGGTGAAGCAGTAAAATCCTAATTAGTGTGAGTTACTGCAACAGTTCAGTGCTGAATCAGGAGAGATATTTAATGATCTAGATACAGAGATACATAACAACAGCTCTCAAAAGCCAAATTCTTAAAAGAGCAATCTGTTTTTCTGCCATTTTTCTCTGGGGCAATCTGGGCAATGGAGTGTATGTATGCTCTTAAAGTTAAGCAAGAACTGAGTGTCTGTGAGCGAGGGAAGAATATTGGATCTTGCATCACTCAGTATTTCAACAGCCCAAAGTATGTCTCTTACAATTTTTCACAAACATTCATTCTCCTCTTTATTTCTCTATTTCTTCCATCTTTTAAGACCTTCTTTCTCACAGGGATCAATGGAAAGAGTCCCACTGACTCTCACTGACTTTAAATCTAGTTTTAGAATCAGAGATGAGCCCACACTGAACCAGGAGCCTCCTAACTTTGATGCTTGAGGATATCCAGATCTGATCAAGGCTTGGCTCCTTCTCATTTTAAATAGTTCTGTATTTTCCCATCCTTCTGACTGGATCTTTGTTCTTAGCTGGCAGAGGGACAACATGGTGATGTAGAGCTGAACCACACTCCCCAAACAGAAGGCCAACAAAAAACAGGGTCTGCCTCTACAGCTGACTCACAAGCACCCAGAACAAACTGTAACATGATGGTTTCGAGGGGGAGCATCTTGCTTAGAACCCTATGAACTGTGCTCTCTGTTGGCTGGGTTCTTGCCAAGGATTATCACTTCTAATTAATCTAAGACAGGAGGAGAACTATTTTTTAAACAAACCTCAAAAATGATTATTTTTAAGGCTGGTATATCTATGCTAGCCAGTTATTGGTGCCATGTTCGGAAGCTCAGACAGAGCTAAATTATGCTTCAGATTAATGTATTGAGCAGTTCATAGGTTAGACAAACAGCTGTTTCTCAAGCAGGCACACTACAAAGCTTAACTGTTCATTGGAAGGGCAGATACAGCCTAGCTAAAGTCCCAGTGGGCTAACTTTTATTTGTTTCTGATTGGGAGATATCCAAAGCTGACTCCATGCTACTGATGACCTCCCTCAGCAGGGGCAGAAAGTTGAACCTCTGGAGCCAGTGTGATTTTACCAGTCTCTGGGAAAAAAACACAACAAATCTTCAGTGACTCCGAGATAATCTGTAAAATGTTGCACTTTCAGAAATGAGCTTTAAAAATTCTGGAAAAAAAGACATATAGACAGACTACACAGAAAAACCACACATAATCCCTGAATCAAACATTGCTTGGGACATTTTGCAAAGATGTTAGTTAACCAAGAGCAACTATTTCTTTGAAAGTGGCTATATGTGACATGCATGCTGAATGAAGTATATTCTAAATGCCAAATTACTTAGTGGGAAAAGCACAACACACCATTTAGTTACCTGATATCATTGTAAGTATTTCAGCAAAGCACTAGGATCCTCATTCAGAGCAGCAGATACCCACTTCAGAACAACGCTTAAATGCTTACTCTGTGGAAAAGAAATGGCTATATGGAAAAAAGAAGAAAAACAGGAATTAAAAAAAATAAAAATAACAATCTAGTTTATAATATCATTTCTAAAAAAAATAGAATTAATGGATTCAATTACAAGTCCTATTAGTTATAATGAGTGATTTGATCCCAATCTGACATAGATTTGCCCCTCACAAAAAACATTCAGATGATGTATCTTAGACATCTTTCTTCCACCTAGTATTACATATTCTAGTTTTCCACCTAGGATTACATATCTAGTGCTCCAGAAGAAGTGCTTTCATTCACTATTTTTTTGGAAAAAAATAGGTCAAGCTGGATACACTGGAACTGACTCAATAACAACTCTGGAGTCTTCTGGAACTTCATGAATACACCCTCAGAAGACTTTAGTGCAGTAATACATCCCGTGCTTTTCCTTTGGGAGAACAATTCAGGTTCATTTCACTCAAATAGCAAGGCACAGGCTGAGGAACCTCCAGCTTTCTGTGATGAAGGTGATTTAAGGAGAGAAGAGCAACTGGAAAAGAGTCTAAAAGGAAACTTGTATAAACCTTCATTGCATTTTGTGTCACTGTAGCAAGTATCACAATTCCTTTCCTCCTATATGAAACTTTAAACAATGTCCATTTCATGCAATTATCTTGTTATATAGTGGCTGTAGCACTAAATCAAGGGAAAACAAAATCTGGCATGAATTAACTGAAGCAATAAGCCAACAACTGAAACAATAAAATCTGATCTTTCATGGCTTTTTAGCAACATTAAATCAAAGATTATCCCACGACAGAATGAAGTATCATCATAAAAAAATGGTTTTGCCTGTATCTGATCTAATTTTACAGATTAATATAATTCATTAATCTATATTTTGGGATACTAAACTACTTTGGTTTTTCCTTCAAAAATATAAATTAAGTGGTGGCATAGAAACCTCATCAATTACTTTAGGAAAATACAATAAGAGACTAAGGCTCTATGTTTCTTTGGGGGCTTTTTAAATTCATAATTTAAAGTTTTTTTCATTTTCAAACAGTCAAAAGCCAATTTCTCCTTTTGTACCTGGGTATTAATGAATTAAATAGACAATAGCTATACAAGCCAGAAAACTTGCACAGGCAGCACACCTCAGGAGAAGCTTATAAATTCCAGAACCCTGTATATAAGTCCTCACCCTCTGAGCTGAATAAGGAGCTCCACTATCTCTGCTCCTAAAAGAGAGGCTGATCTCAAGTGGTTCACAGGAAGGGCTGGATAAAGACTGCTGCAAAACTTGGTGAACTTTTTATCAGACCTAAAATCACGTGGAGAACTGCTTGAAGAAGAAATTAAGAATATCTGTGGGTAAGCAAAGCACAAGAGAGCAGAGAAAGCAGTTTGTGGTGTATGTACAAACTGGGAGAGAATTATTAAAAGCACAGCCAGGGCTCGACCACACTAGTTAAGGGAGCTCAGTTAAATGGAGAGGTTCAAACGAGTCTGATAAAGCCTTTCCAAGATCTCTCATTAGTTTCTCTGGTATAACCAGAACAAAATAGACCAGTAAAGCCTCCAATCAGTCTCATTTTGCAGCTCCATAGTCCTGAAACACAAACCAGTAGACTGAGTAGAGCTTATTTTCACCCCTTTCTTCTCACATGGCCAAAAGCAGCCATCACCTTCTCCCTTTCTCCTAGCACTTCACAAAGCAGCATGGTGTTCCCACCACAGATGAAAACTCAGCAGGAGGCACAATTGCAGTCTGTTTGGTTAAAACTTGTCCACTTCACTCAGCAACACCACATACTTTTGGCTTCTAGATTGGCTGCTCGTTGCCTCATCTCCACCTCCTCAGTTGACCTCTCACTTGCTTGCTTTGTGATTAATTCTCTGCATAATTAGTTCACTCTTTGGTTTGTTCCATAATGGATTCATTTTTTAATTTATTCCCTGCATTTCTTTATGTACTTAACAAAGTGTGATTCACCTCATTACACATTCTCTGTGATACTGAATCCAATTGTTCTAGCTTCTTTGTGTATTTATCACCTCCTGTAACTGGCTATACAAATGCTTCACTTGTTTTACACACTCTTGTTCAATAACTCTGTTGGTAGTTATGCTATTTAGAAGGCCACGTCCAACCTCCACCTGCCAGCTGGTGTCTGTTGTCTTTCTCTGAATTGCAATTTCTTTTCATTCTCCTGGAAGCTCCTTCCAGAATGATCCTTTCCCTTTTCTTTCCCTTTCTCTGAACACCTCTCAGCACCACATTTACGTACTGCTCTTCTCAAGTCATCTCTTTCTCACTTTTCCCTCTCTAGAAACTGGCCTGTTTCCAATAGTCTGCTTTTTGGTCTTCCTACTTCTACTAAATCAACAATTGTCTCAAAGGTTTTATCCAGATTGGCAGACATATTTATGCAGCTTTTTCTAGAATCACTATTGACATCACTTTTTTCTTGGTAGGACCAGAGTGGTGTTTCAGCTAGACTAAAACAATCACAGGTATTTCTATACATGCTACAGTTACACCCCTGGATCATAAAGCAGGCAGAATCTCTCACCTGGGAGATTACCATGTTAATTTTAGGGATATTTAGTATCTTCAGAGCCTAGATGCTTTGGAAAGTACCCAGAGGATATATAAAAGGTTAAACACCTACCTGCAAATGAAATGCAAGTGCCATTCTATAGCACATGAGATTTCAGTGCTTTTGACAGACTGAGAAAACCTCTCTCCTAAGTGACAAGGATTAAAAAAAAAACCCCGACCAGCAACCAAGAATTTTGTTCAACATCCCTGACTGAGGAGCTGGGGTTCAGCTACTCAAAGAAAGGGCTGCTCGAAAGGAGTTTCCAGACTCTCCCAGTGAGTCCACTTCTGTTCAGGTACTCAAGGAGCATTCACTTTTCCATTAAATGTTTGGCTAAAAAAAGAAAAGCAGCAAAAACTGCTGATAGCCACCACCTTCATATCTTGGCCTAGCTGGTTTACCTCCACTCTTTGATAATAAGGAAGTATAAAACCCATCTTTTTCACGTTCCCTGCAGTAGAGTTCCCTGACTGCCCACCTAAAGTCAATACTAGAGAGATGTGGGAGGAAATTCAGAGGCCTTCCTAATTGCTGGGCAGAAAAGAATGTAAAAAACTGTGAAGTCTGAGAAGGTAAGAGGACAAGATGGAGCCTTGAACTCACCTAGAAGTTAATTGAATCACTAACCTTGTGTAGGAGGAATAAAGAACTTTGATGTCAGTATGTATTTATATTACAATATTGTTGAGTCTTTAAAAAAAAAAGGGAAAGCTAGTTCTCACAGCAGGTATTTGACCCTATTGCAAATAAACAAAACCCAGAGCCAAGATTTCCTCTTCTTAGAGGAAAGCTGTGATCACCAGCTGCTGTGTAAAAGATGGCTGCTTCCTCTTTCCGTGGAGAGAAGTAAAGCAGATGTATTTATTGAGAGTACCAAAATCCTGTTGCTGTGAAACTCCAGCTAATTTCTGCTAATTAGGTACCACCTAAATCTACGTGGACTACAATCGAGATATAAGCCCCTGAGAAGGGAGGTTTGAATTAAATGTGAAATTTCACAGCTAAAACCCGCATTTGGCCTGTTATGAATCTGACTCTTAAGCTGCTTTACAAAACCTGTCCCCTTGCTCCTCAAAATCCAGGGTTAAATGAGCTGTTTGTATTTCAAAAACCACGAATCAAGTACAGCGATTTGATACAATAGACTGCAGCTCAATGAACCAAACCTGTCAGTGCAAAGAGATTTTTAAATAATAATTCTATTCCTTGTCTTCTGATCCTTTTACTTTTCACTGGCACGGAGTCAACAGGCAGCTATTATTCTTGTAAAATATATTTTTTAATGATTACCAAGAGCTTGAACACGTTTAATCAGCTTGCTTCCATTCCTGCTGATGCGATGTCTCTTAATTCCTTTCAGATCTTCATTTTTCACACGAGTGGCAGGGATAAATGCTGGGAAAACAAACCCAGATTCTTCACACTTTCTTCATGTGGAAAGTAAACTTTTATAACACTTTTGTCTGCCCCTGAAGATGAGGGTTAAGATGGACCTACTTACTGTTTTACTTCAGTCCCTGCACAGAGGGACTATTCTCCCCTGCACAGAACATTTGCTCAAAATTTTTTACTTGGAAAGTAACAAAGGTGTGTATTTTGTAATGTCAGAGCTGAAGCTCCATCTCTGCTAGGTTTCTTGTGTGTATATTTTTCTTGAAATCTTCATGACCTCCCTATAGCCACATCTTTCAAATATTGCTCAAGAACACCTCTGGGAGGCAAGGCCAATCTGGAAAGTGATTAACTATGACAGAAATAACCCAAAAGTTTGTAGACCAGTTCTCTCATTCCCACTCTGCTGCTTCAAATTCAGTCATTCTTCACTCCTGCTGTTTAAGAGGACCTGCTTGTTTAGCAGGTGGTAACATTTAAGAGCCTACTTGAGACTTGTAACATATTTTGAGAAATTAATAGTTTGCAAAAAAAAAAAAGACAAAAAAAGCACTATTTTTAAGTGCTTAAAGATACGTTTCTAAGGGATATACGTCCCTGACATAGCTAAAATATACATTTCCCATTTCAAACAATGCTGTCTAACCTCAAGTATTTCCGTGCAACATTAAAATCACCAACATTGTTGTATTTGTATTAACTAAAATAGTTTTATCATATGAGCACAAACATCAAGCTGCAAAAGGTTTTCCAGCAGTCGATAAATCTACATATTCAACGGAACAAAGATAAAAGATTCCTTTATCTATGGCTTTTTCTCTCAGTCACAGATGAAATATTTGACACGGATTTAGGAGCCATTCAAGATTTATTAGTGGTTTGAGCTGGATCCAAAGGTTGAATTTTATCAGCACTTCATCATTAAGCAATTTAAGGATTAACAAGGTGATTCAGTAGAATATGTTATAATTAAAACAACTACTTAATTACAGATTTGAGAATGACAAGATTCACACTAACAAGGTATCCTAAATCAAAATACACGTGAAAACATACAAACACACACCATTGAAGTTGTTACACACACACACACACACACACACACACACACACACACAACCCCCCTTCGAAGGTCTAGACATCTCCTTGCAAAGGGGTTCGTGTGGTATTTATATTTTGAGGTTACTAGTGAAGGAGAAGCAGTCAGGACAGGTCAGAGTTATGGGTGTTAGTGGTGGGATGAAAAATGCATTACTTTACCCTTTTTGTTTATTTTGTGGGAAATCATAAAAAAACTCCTGAGTTACCAAACTCCGCATTTCTAGAAATGCTTAAAAACAGGAAACTGTTATCCTTTTTTTTTTTTTTTTTTTCTCCTTTCTTCCCCTTGCTGAAACTCCAAAAGTTGACAAAAAGTTTTGACTATCTCAATTTCCCTGCCTTGATGCTCTTGGCTTTTCTAAATGAAGCGTGCCAGGCTCGTAGAGGCTTTGGCACCGACCTGCCTTATTCAAAGTGCATCTGACAGGGTCTGCGTGTTCTTTATGGAGCTGAGCTAACCACACATAACACAGCTGCCATTATGGCTGGCGAGCCAGAAACTGAACCAGGAACCTCCCAAACCAAAAGCACACGTTATTTTAATGGGGCAGACCTCCGAAACAAAGCCAGCAACAGACCCACCTAACTCTGTGGGCTGAGAATTCGAAAGACCCATCACATTGACGTGCAGTGAACACACACAGACACTGCTTTTTGCTCTGAAAGCTGACGTGGTGCTAAACCCTCGGTGCTCAAAATTCACAGGACATAGTCCAAAACATGAGCTTTTGAAAATAATAAATGATTACGCTCTCTCTCTCTCGCCTCTCTCTCCCTCCCTCCCCCCAGTAGTCATTTCTGAGGTTAGTTTTGCAAACTTTTTCCACGACCAGGGAGGGAAACAGAAATTCTCAAAACTTAGAGTAAGTGCAGCTGCTGGAATCCTCCGATTACACGAGAATCGAAGTACAAATCAGATATTACCAGGCTCGTGATATCATCACCAAAAAAATGGCAATAGTTAGAGTCTACCGGGTAGATTTGAGAATCCCTCTCAGCTTGAAATTAACCTGGCAGTATGTCAGCAGCACTGCAGCAAGGGCTTGGCTTGATAGGTTCAAGCACCTTCATGGAGCATCGTGCTTCTCACCAGTGTCTCCTGTCCTGCTCCAGGTCCATGGCCAGGTGCCATGGCACCTCTCCCGTGTGCCACTGCCAGCAAGGCTGGTTTCTTCCCAAGGATCACTTAGAAATGGCTTTTGCTTTGGGAAGGGCTGTTGGAGGAGAGGTGCTTGTGCTCTTTGAGAGTGCAACAGGGAGCATGCCTAAAGAAAAAAATCTAGACAAATTTGCTGTATATAACAATATTCTTTACGCAGCATATTTTTGCAAAGGGAATATGCATGATTGATGATGAGGACATACTAGAGTAGACATTTTTTAAGATGAACATCTTTATTATTTATTAGACAGAATGAGAATTTTCATTTCACTTTAAATATTCACTGTCATAGATTCGTCCCAAAAGCTGACTTGTCTTAAAATACTTATTTGATAAAAGAAACACTCTGGATTCTGAACATCCATAAAAGCAAATACTCTGCATGCTATGGACAGCTCATCTATGCAGCCCAGGATTCCGTTGGCGCTCTTGGCAACAAGGGCACATTGCTGGTTCATGGAAAATTTGCTATCCACT
>JAOXNG010000001.1:5133181-5145842 GCA_028566535.1 Scolopax minor | reverse complement strand
TTTGCTGGGAAGTGTCTTAGTGACATCATAATGGCCAAGTGTCTTCACTGCGAAGTGTCTTTGTGACATCATAATGGTTAAGTGTCTTCGTTGCCAAGTGTCTTTGTGACATCATAAGTGCGAAGTGTCTTTGCAGGGAAGTGTCTTAGTGACATCATTATGGCCAAGTGTCTTCACTGTGAAGTGTCTTTGTGACATCATAATGGCCAAGAGTCTTCGCTGCGAAGTGGCCCAAAGTTATGCATAAGTCACTGATGTGTTAATTTGGTTAAAGCTAGAGGTGAGCAGCTCATCTTTGTGACTGACAGATACAGTATTAGCGAGTGTGTCTTCCTTGCTTGGCTTCTCTCTCTTTCAGTTGTAATTGCATCTAAAATCCATATATGGAGAGACTCAGAGTCAGTCTCTTCTGGAGAAATGGCGGCAATAGATTTTTGCTTTCAATTCTCATTTAAGAAAATAAATTAGTTTTTTATTCTTGTGCTGATCTGTTGCTGGTGGCAGACAGCAAGTAAATTTAGCAATATTTACTGTTTTTCACATGTCAGCTATTTCTTACTTGGTTCAATATGTAGAGGTCCACTGTTGCAGCATCTAGGGCAATTTCCCACTGTCTCTGCTGATCTTCTGAAGGATTCCATCTTGACTCCAGCTTTATGGCCTCAAATTAATGTGAAGTTAATACACAGTTATACACAGTTCATCCATTTTTTGTCCATGCATGCATGCATATAGAGATCTCTTCTACTGCAAATCTACTCCCCAGTCTCACATCAATATTAACCTTGGATTAACTGTAAAGAGAGAGCTGAGGATCCCATCCAGAGCCCAACATGGAGCTTATGCTGTTTATCTGCTGTTGATGAGAATTCTAAATATTCTAAAATAATTCTGAATGTATTTCAGATTACTTCCTAGTGTTTAAACTTCACATATACACCCACTGAAGATATGCTGGAGATACAGCAAGGTGTGCACTATGGAATGTAAGAACATAGTTTTGTAGGATGAAAACAGGAAAAGAACTTTTTTTTATTGTGGACGTGATGTTGTTTTTTTTTTTTAATCAATACTTTTTACTTCGTAGCATTTTTATTCATGTTTTTGCAACAACTTATAAATCTGTATATAACTGAAGAGAACATTCACATATAGATAGGTATTATCTTCAATTTTACTACTCAAAATAAAAAATATAACTTTTTCTCTTTTCCAGTAATGATCTTAAAAGTACTCAGGGAAGCATTAGATAGATATCAGGTGCTTCCTTAAGTGCAGAAATGTCATCCTCATCCATTTGACTTGCTAAGGAATTAATATTACACCGTTGTAAGTTTGAGAGAGTTTTTAAGAAGGTAAATGTATATTTTTTTTCATTTTTCCCCTTTTTAATAGCAAATACCACCAAGAATGTTTGAAAACTTTTAGAATTCCCATCCAAGTTAATCCTTTTAAACCTAGCTATGCTTATTAGCTTTCTTTGAACAGATAAGGCTTAAACAGATGTGTCATTTGAAGAACTGAAGTCAATTTAATAGCAAAGAAGGATACAAAATAGTGGCTACAGAAGGTGAAATGTGGCATTTGATGAAATAGTGATGATACATTTTTAAATCTCTTCTAAAACTATATTGTTGAAATGACAGAAATTACTAGTGAGCTGTTATGGTTTTAGGAATTATAGGCATCAACCTATTTAGTGGTGCTAAGAAGCAGCTTGAATCCCTGGCTGTCTCTCTCAAGTCATTTCTGATGGCATGGCAGCTTCTGCGGTTAGCTGTATCTGCAGACAAGAAGTGTCTTGAATTTATCAGCCAGTGGGTTGAAATTTAAAGATAGGAAACCTCTTTATCCATCTTTAGGAGTAGAAGGAAATTTCTTAAATCATCTGAATTAAAATGGCGATTTTAATTGAATTCTCGCCTGTATCTCATTGTATGTCGTCCCAGAGAGTGCTGAGAAACACAACGTCACCTATTTGGACTGTCCTGTTGGGCCAGTGGATGTGTCTGCTGTGGCAAGGCAGGGCAGTTTAACGGGGATGGGTAGAGCAAATGTCTATGGAGTTGAAAGACATTTCATTAGACGTATCTGCAGCACACACGAATGGGAGAATTTTAGAGAAAGGGCACATTGAGCAGCATTGTCAAGGAAGAGTCAAAGGAAATTTTTCCATGTCACCATACAAAGCTTATCTTGGAAGGTTATTTACAGTTAATATTCCAAACAGGACCTTCTGAGTTTCAGAGACATCTCTGAAAGCACGTTGTGGGAATTTAAAGCAGAAGCAGTTTCGGAAACAGGAGGTGTAAAAAGAGTTCAGCTTTTCTTTTCTGCCTATGGCTTAGCAGATATTTGGGGCCTGACTCCTTAATTCAGCAGCCCACTCACCCTGGAAGAGAACTCAGTGGGTGCAAGGACATATTTCAACTTTGGGGTCCCTCAACAGTATCCCTACAGTAGGATAAAGAAGCCTTAGTCTAAACATAAAATAAGTCTTTTGGAGGCAGCTTCCTTGCAGTTCTAAATCATCATGAGAGTCTTAACATTTCTATGCCTCCTCCAGGTGCTGTAATCAAAAAACCCAAGCTTTTTGTGTATTTTCCCAGCATTGTTGTATGTGAGGAAAATTTATCGAAATCTTAGTTTCAAATAGTCCCACTTTGCAAATCACACAAGAGGTGACCAAGGGGTTGGGGAAGGGTTAACACCTGTGACCAGCCTGGACACTGTCCCCTGAGGTTGAGTCCAACAGATGAGGTAATAGGGTTTTGCTGAGGCAGAGGAAAGGGATGGCTTAACGAGAGATGAACAGGAGCCGGAGCCAAATTTAAATTAATTAACTTCTGCTAGACTGAAATTCTATTGTGAAAAGTCAATGGCTGGGGTTAGTGAGCAAACTTGGAAACACCAGGCTGGGAAGGGAGTAAAATAATTAGCGCGGATCTCACAGTGACACTGATAACAAAGCCTTTGACAGTTTGCAACTAGTGGCATGCTGTGATTTGTCAGAGCTTCTTCTGGACCCATTTCTGGGTGACCAGTATTGCTAAGCTCTGAGTGCTGATACACACCTGTCTTTGCAAATTCAGCTTGAGAACTGCGGTGATCCTTGTTTTATACAAATCCCCAGCTCCTGGAATAAATTTATAATAAGTTCATTTTAGCTTCTTCTTAGCTTTTCTATTCTTTTTTCTTTTTTTTTCTTTTCTGTATTTCAGGGGAGGGGGAGTAATCTAAATATAGAGAAAATGCTTCAGACATAAGCATGATCCTGTTATTCATTTATTTTGAAATTTAATATTTGTTAAGCCAGCCTCCTGATTTTAAGTGCATGAAATTCACAACACTGTCTTGTGACAAGAGCTAACATGGAATAAGCAAGCTCTCTATGACTGAACCTTTTAATATTAATGTTTTTTATCCTTTTCCGGTAAGAAAATCCTGGGCCAGATACTCAGCTATTGTCAATAGGGGAAGCACCACCAAAAAGAAGGTTCACATAAGTCAGTTATCCTACTCCAAGATGGGCCATTTGACAATCTTGTTCTGTAGCAGGATCATTTTATATATATATATATTTTTTTTTTTTTTTAACAATTAAATGTGCAGGTGTAATTAATTTCCTCAAATTTTGAGGATGTCGAGAAGTCACAGTCCTGTTGCATGTTTTGGCCTGCTGGGTAGTCAGTGAAGACAGCACCATCCCCTCAAAGATCTTTAAGGTCCCTGAAGATGCTACTTTCTCATCAATTTTTGCAGAGGTATCCTGAAGGACTGACTTTGAAAGATTTGGGATTAATTGAAAAAATGGAAAAACGTCCTAAGAGAAGTATGTGCAAGAAAGAAAACTGCTCTTTGATACTAATTCAACAAAGCGATTTAAATTCAATAAATGAGATAGTGTTGAGTATATGCATTCGTGCTTTGCTGAGCAGAAATGGGCCAAAGATGTGGATGCCTAGCTACTTGGCTAAGCCAGAATTCCAGTCATTGTTTTTACGTAATCTGAGTGCTATTTTACCATGAACATCGATTTTGAAGTCTGTTAAAAATTATAAGTAGAAGAGGTCATTTAATCTCTGCAAGGCGACTCTGGCAGCGACGGCCTGGCAATGTCAGCTCAAGGGTACCGTCTTCTTGCCAGCAGCGCTGGTGGGGTGACATGGGTTACAGAGTGGAGCACTGACTCAGTAACATGGACTAGGACTCCCTGCGTGCACGTGCTCTCCCCTGCAATAGACTAAACACATATGTCTCTTTAGCCACTTAGAAAAAGACATTCTGAAATGGCTGTAGTCACAAATGGGGTTTTAAATGGTTTTAATGTAATATGACAATCTGTTCACAAATCCTGATGTGTTTACAAAACATACCCTTGCTGCCTAATACGTTTATTTTAACACTTTATTCAGGCTTAAATGCCATTTTCACATGCTAGGTTTGTTTGGATTTTGCATAAGGTTGTACCACTTATTCAGGAATGTCTGACAATAATGCAACATTGGGAAAGAGTTCAACTTCTGTTTGGGTTGAATCACATTCAACTTCTGTTATTCACCATTTAGTGCCTGAGTCATCAAATAACAAAACACATAGGTTAGGACTGTTTAGTTTCTGCTCTCAGCCAGAACAGGTGACCTCTTTAACATGACCACAGGCAACAGAAGTTAGTCTCATCTGGGCAGAGCAGGACAGAGGTTAAGTGATTTCCAGCATAATCAAGTATTTTGCCCTAGTGCAGTTTCATTCAGTTAGGAACAGATATCTGCAGCTTTCAAGTTCAATGTAAAGATTAGGAATAGCTGGATTCATCCCCAGCTCTGTATGTTTTGTTGGTAGGGTCCACAGTTCTCTCTTTTCCCATTTTCAGTAGATGAGGGAATCCTGTTGAATCTAGGTGAATGATCGGCATGGGTTCTGTTCATCCCTTCCTGGGATGATTTTACCACATGCCATAACTATGCTCCACATCATATACCTTGCAAATCCTCCAGCCACTATGAATACAATAGGGTACCAGATGGCATCTCTTCAGCCACAAACATAACCATTCTTCCATGCTGTACCATACTCCATGTCATAGAGTAGCAAACCAAAGTTTCTTCCTTCTCAAGGTGCTCAAGGGCCAGCATATCTAAAGGATACCAAAATTGTGGAATGAAGAGCAAGTGAACATTTTGTTTCTTTCATATAATGAACTTCTATAGAAACACTAAGCTATCTTGTGCTGGACCACCAAACTCATGTCTGGCTATCATGGGCTTTTTTAAAAATCAGAGTGACCACGTCTCTTCAAGAACCTCTTCTAAGGATATTACTGACTTTTGGCCTCCTTCAGGCTTTACATTAGTTTAAGTCCTACAATTTTAGAGTAAGCAACAGGCAAGCTGAATATAAAATATATGACATAATCCAATTTCCACATTGAAATATTTGATCATTAGTGAAGCAGAAGAAAGAGAACAAACTACTGAATTTCTGATTATGAATGTACTAAGCAGAACAGATATTTAATAGTTTATTTATTTTCACAGGAAAGTCTTCCAATGTGTCATGACTTTGTCAACAGAGAAATAATAGGTGGTATTAGTTAGAAGGAAAGAATTTCCAGTCCTTACCACTTTCTAGGCCATGGGTAATTTATGTCATAGTTGATAAGGTATGTATCAAATATAACAATATATCTGCAGTTGTGGATCATTTAAATCATATTTGTCCATAACTCATCTTTACTGTTATTGAGGAGTTTAGCTTTGATGATATCCACTAGTGGGGATTTAGCCTTCATTTCATCTTGTTTTTCTACCAGATTATTATTATTATAAATTCCAAACTTACAGCCTATGTAAAGAACACAATAATTGCACGACATGACATTTTTTTGGTGTTTAAGCTAAGGAAGTTCCAAAGGAATTTCATTGTAGTTTTAGTTTTCTTCAAGTCTCACCTAACCCAAGTCAACCTGCCCATCATTCATATTAACATGGATCCAGTACAACAAGGCAGAACTAGACCACACCACATATGCCACAGTGTATTATTCTTTCTAATCAAAGAGTTTGCTTTGGTTTCCAAAGTGTGGGAAACCTGACACAAGATGCCCATTGCAGATAGGGAAAGATCCTCTGCTCTTCAGCATAGTGTAATAATAACAACAACAATAACTTTGATTTTGTTTCAAGACTTCTCACTTGGGATCCTACAGAGGTTCTAATATCCCGCCATGCCAGCATATTATTTTTGGATTGAATGACTGGGTGAGCTTGATTTACATCTTATCTCACTCCATAGCCCATAATGTGTTTTTAAATCATGTCTAAACAATTTACCACAAAAGCAAAATTGGAGGCAGGCGGTGGGAAGTATCTTGAATAAGTTGAGCATCAAAGAGAGAAACCTCAGAGGACGAAGAGGGGTTTATTTGGAGCAGGCTGAGTCATGTTTCATGTCGGGTATGGTCCCTTGCTAATAATAAGCAAACTGCTAAAATACTATTCCACGCTTTATTAACTTGTTCAGTAAGTTAGTATGTCCTGTGCAGACATGTTCCCTGGTAACTTCTTTTCTTTAAGAACTTTTCCCCTGATAGCCTTTCAGATAACATTAGAAAATAATTTTTTTCCTGCACTTCTCCTGCCTTATGTCACACAGCCAAGCTTCTGAATTGGCTTCTGTTGTTGTACTGCAATGTAACCTCATGGTGTTTATGCTTTGAATCTTGAGCAAAGTATCTTCAGAGAAAAGTCATAATCACATCAAATGAATGGCTGCCATTTAAAAATAAGCATATGTTAGTCGTGCTAGTAGAGATTGTTGAATACTATTGCTTCTGGATGAAAAATGGGGATTTGAGGAAAAAAAAGTTTTTTCAGCAAAAATTTTGTTTTCTTTGGAAAGTTTAGAGTTTCTTGTTTTTTTACAGGATATTTTTGGTTTGATGTGGATTTATTTATTTATTATTATTATTATTATTATTATTATTTCATTTTTAATGGATTATCTTTCTCTCAAGTGTTTTTTTGGCCAAAGATGAAAGAAAAGGAGAACATTATTAGATAATAATGATTTATGCTAAATCAATTTTGGGACTTAGCTTTCAGGATCAGTATTTCAACCTTTAAGATAGCTCAGACTAAATTTTGAAATAAATGGTCTCATGGAATTACTAGTTACATTTAGGAAAAACTGATTGACTCTTTAGCTAATTAGGCAAATTCTTACCAGGAGGGGGGACAATGACTGACCAGAGTTGTGTGTGACACAGTCATGGCCAGACAACTGTGAACAACATGATCAGATTTGGTTGCATCTGCCCTGATAATACTGTAATTCTATAAATGAAATTTTTTATTCATATCATTTGAGGATGGGGTGGAGAGAGGCTTATGGGAAACACTATACCTTAAAATGGTCCCTAGGATGTGTTTCTGTAGCTGTTAGGAACACAAGGTGCTATTGCTCAAAGGATGCATTTTAAAGAAGTGGTGTACAAAGATACATGCCTCTCAACATAGAAAGTTTATCGCATTTATATGAAACCATCTTAAATGGGTGAAAGCTGATGGGACTGACTCACACTAGTGGTGGTGGTAGACATGGCAGTGTGTCCCTTTTGCTTTGATGCTTTAGACCCACCAGTTTTGCAGCTACTCAGACACATGAATAATTCAAATGTTCATGGTCATCTCAGGCCATGAAAGCAGATGTGCAGCCAGAACAGCGCACGAAATGGTAACCTGGGACTTATCTGCTGTGATTGTCCCAGAAGAACAGGACTGACAAAGCCACTTCTTCTACCTTATGGCTTCCATTGAACCAAGACATCTCTCATCACAGCTGAGTTCCACATCTTTTTCTTGCTCTCTAGAACAACTATCTTTGTTATGTAGCTCTTGTGTTGAACAGTGACAGATTTTCAAAAACATTATGAGTCCTGAGAGACCACAGTCAGTGTCTTAAGCCTGTGACACTGTGCTTCATCTTTACACAGGTCATGGCTCTCCTTAGATAACTGAACAGAATTTGAAGTTTCAGCTGGAAAAAATGTTAGGCCTGATAAAAGACAGAAATAAAACTGAAAGTGAAAAAAAAGAAAAAATTCAAACTTGTGGTCAAAATGACAGATATCCCCACACTGTCAGCTTTACTCTTAAAATAACCAGTAACCCTGTATTTAGGACATTGTGGTTAGGATGGAGGAGGTGAAAGTTCCTGTATTGAATCAGAATGAAAAATTATTTGACCTTTGGTCTTCCCTATCCAATGCAGTTTTCTTACCCTTTGCATCCTGGTGGTTTTAAGAACTGGGATAAAGGAGTACTGAAGGATGATCCCCACTTTGATGAAGAATCACTTCCTTGCTAAAGAAATTGTTTCCTCTGGTGCACATCCATAAGCTGAGGTGTGTTCAAATGTTAATGTTTTTTGTCAAAAAATAGAAACAGTTGAAAAGTCTTTATCTGTCTTATTTAATCCCAAAAGGGAGAAAAAAAAAACCCAACAACAAACCAACCAACCAAAAAAAAACCTTCCCATTTGTGCAATAGGACACTCAAGGCTCTTTTAAACAGGTGTTTCTTCACTGGCTGCTGGGACTTCTCACACTAGAACTTTTTAACTCACAGGACATACAGCATCTCCTGAGATGAAGTCATGCTACCTCTCAGTAGTGGTCCTGAGGACCCATATCTGCTAGAAGGGGTGAATTTGTTCTTAATTGTAGTAAAATTAACACTTCTCCTCTAAGGGTCAGCACTAGAGGGCAATACAGCCACACACTTATCCACACACTAGTGATTTTCAGTGGATGGTGTTTGCTGCAGTGACATGAAAAAGAGAGGATGGAGAAGAGTTGTCAAAACCATGAATCAGAGAGTAAACTGGTCCCACCTTAACCACACTGAAAATGCCAGTCCTCTGCCATGCAGCAATTTACCTTATCAGACCATTTTCAGAAATTAACACTGGGCAAAGCTGCAAGATAAATATCATTAAATCCATTATTAGAGATAGATAATATAATACAGAGAAGTTTCACAATGATCTTGGAAATCGTATTGCATGTATACCATGTGCAACCAGCAAACCTAGCTTTAGTCTGATTAATTAAAAAAAAAAAAAAGGTTTCATGACTGGCCAAAAGGGGTAAAGTCCAGCTGGATAAACAGCAGCAAAAAAAGCCCCTCAGACAAATAAATAAAATTGATATTACTAATACCAAACTCTGCTCAGGGTGCCATTCTGAACTTGGCCTTGCCCTCTACTTTACTGAAACTCTATACATAAAAATGAAGAGATGGCTGATACAGGACAGGCTAAAAATTTCAATCTGTTGGGACCAGGATTCATTTCAAGCCATCAGTGTTCATTATTCTGCTAAGTGGTGACATAATTTCAGAGCTGAGATCCTCAGGGACTCAGCTTGAGCTGGCTTCCATTTTCTGTCCCTCCTGCAGAAGAATTCCAGCTCCGCTTTAAACCAAGAAAGGGTTTGCAGAGACAATGGTCAACCTCTATAGCACAACGAACATGAACTTCTTCCCCAGAAACCTCTGACTGTTTCCCCTATTAAACTGATTTTAAAAGCTCAGGAAAGACTAACAAGAAACACAGTGAAGTAAATGCCACCCACTCTGTGTTATGCAAATGGGGATTGAGACCTGCAAAAAATGCAGACTTTGGATAACTTTTCCATGTTTGCACAGTGGGACTGTGCCATGTTTGCTGCTCTTAGGATTGCATCTTTCTAACCAAGATGGGGTTGGGTAGCTAAAAGTGTTTACTGTTGAACCTGGCATCGAGTACATCAGCATGTTCTGAATATGCACAAAAAACATAAATTAACCTCTCATTGTCATTTAAGTAACTTGGCTCCTCAGATTACTTATTTTACAGTGCAGTGCTTCTACAGCTCCCTACTGGCTTTATGTTGTCTGCTGTGCTGCTTCAGCACAAATCTATATAGTGATTTCAAGTCAATAGAAACTCATCAAGGACCAAAATGCCATGAGTAGCAAGATGCAGATCAAAAATAGACATTTTGAAATCGTACAGTTTAAAAGAACCATTACAACTGAGGGAAAGTGAAGAAAATATTAAGCCAATATGGAAGCTTTAGAGATGTACCAATCACCTGGGGTGGTGTGCAGTAGTGAGTATTTTAAACATCTCCAGATCAGTCTAGAACTTTTGGAGTAATAAACTGTCAATATACAATTTTATGTTTATGAATTAGATGGTAACTTTTAGGCAAGGTTGACTGAGCATTGACATATGCTACCACAGAAAGGGGTGGACTTTTTTTTTTTTTTTTAATGCACATCCTGAGAAATATGTTTCATAAGGTGGAAGTCCTGATTCAGTCAAACAAGCTGCGGCACTTCTGGCAGAGGTAGCTGAATGAACTGTAAGGAAAACTGAATCAGTAACTGCCATTTAACACATATTTTAATAGTGATAAACATAATGGGATCCCAGATCTGAATATTGTCTCTGGGGATTACCATAGCAAAAATAGCCATAAAGTAATGATTTCTTTCATCCTGTCCATCTTATAGGTAACTAGTGTTATGCCACTCGATTATCTGGAAGATGAATATGATACAAGAGACTGTGCTGCATTAAAGGTTAGTTTCAAGTTTTTTGATAACAGCATACATAATTGTACTTGGAAAAAATAGTTTTGCCAGCCATGTATTGAATTGTGTAGACTGCAGAGATGATTTATTTGCACAGTGAAAAAGTTGCTAGTGTTCCCTTTATCAGTCTACACCTATTATCAGTTTTCCCTTATTCAGGCAGTTTTTTTAATGAACCAAGTGCTGTACCTTTCATAAGACTTATTTTGAACTACAAAGTATTTTAGTAATGATGCTATTCTCTATTGCTATACTACATATGTCTTGTATATTACACATAACATTTAAGGATGTAATGTGGAGTCTAAAACAAAAAAACAAACAGAGCTCTACCATGAGCTTCTAAAGTCCAGATTAGGTTTCTTTGAACTGCAAATGAAGAAAATGTTTGAAACATAAAGTAGGGGAATGCAGTAGCTGGGGTAGAGCATGTGTTTGTGTTTATTGTTTGTATTTCCTTGTTTACTTGTGAAATAGACTGTAAGTGCTGTGTCAGTTTATAATTCAAAATGGCAGGCCTCTGCTTAATTCTTAATTACATTCTTCATTGCTTAACCCAGTCTTGATGGCATGAGTTTTGAAATGGCCTTGAACTTTCCTGAAGCATCACCTGACTTTATAAGATCATTCCAATACCATCCCTTCTTTTAACCTGATTAGAAGCACTGCTGCTTTTGGGATTTATTGAGGAAAGGAAAGTTGCATCCCTTTGCTTCTGTTCACAGCTGTTTCCCTTCATTCTCTTCTCCTGTGTTCATGACCCCAGGCTGAGAAGCTGTCCCCATTAAGCTACTAAAAACTCTAGATGAGAGAAGTTTGAAGGAGACACTGCAAATGATAAAAAAATTCTCCTTATTGGAGAGATCAGCAAGAGGGAAGCAAAATCATAAGCTTGATTGTAAGAAATAATCTTAGATAAAAAAGGTTATTTCTGTGCTAGTTTTGATGGTTGCTTCCTTAAAGTGGAAATGAGAATAATTTTAGGGCAGCAAGTTGCAACAGATAATTCAATAATAAGTATCGATGAGGTGCTGTGCACTACAAAAATGCAAAGAATCGTTGCAAGAAGAGACTTTTGTATGTAGACTGACCTTAAGTCCTTTACGTTATTGCTTCACAAACTTGTCTGTCATGGAGAATTATAGTTGAAGAGTTAAAGTTGTATCTGCTTGTTTTCTGCAAAATAACCTGTGGGACTAAAACCACAGTAAAATTTACTGACTTTGACAAAGTACTTTTTAAATACGGTTTCATTCCAGAGGCCTGTGCCACACTAACTCAGTTCTCTGTTTCTACTTTTATACAGACTTCTCAGTTTTCACGGAGATCGTTTTGGAGATTTTATTTCCATGAAAGCAGGGACCTGGAATTCTACTTCAAGCCTTTTGATTGTGAAGCTAAACTTGAATGGGTCTGTCAGATTACAAAAGGTAAACTGCAGTTATACCTGTTTATTCCTATAAAATAGTGTATTTTTTTTATTACCACTGAGTTGTCATTATTACCTCCTAACAGAAACTTTGCCAACAATATTTTGCTATTCCCTTCTGAACTGTTAAAAGGTCAGTACATGAGGTCTCTCACCTATGTCACATACAAACAGATGTACCCTTAGAATATTCAAAGATATATTAGAGAATGACCATGAGTAGGATGCTGTCACAGTGTCACTGCAGTCATAGTGTTTCTCATCCGATGAAGCGAAAAGTGGCTTCTTACTAGGAGAGGTGGTAAAACCCGCCGAGTTGCAGCATTCATGGACTTCACTTAATCATTTGTAGTAATGTTTGTAACTAAATGACTGCAGACATCTTGGGTGTACAGTTAGCTTCAGCCTTAGGTGAATTAGTCACCTTCTGGTAAAAACGGTGTACCTGCTCCTCATTGCAGTGAGTCAGAGAGGCAGGAATACAAAAGAATGGCATGGCATAGCTGCAGAGATCCAGGCTTTTCCAGGCAGTATGAAAAATGTTATAATCCAATAGGCTTTTACGTTCTGGTTGTTCATTGAAAGGCATTTC
>JAOXNG010000001.1:5107078-5121216 GCA_028566535.1 Scolopax minor | reverse complement strand
AATAAAGTCCCACTTCCACTGGGATTTTGTGGATCACTCTTCACTGCTGCTCTTACATCTCTGGGCAGTGTCACTGTGTGCTTGTAAGGAGCACAGTGTGTGTGCCTTACACACTAGAAACTGCTTCCCTTCACTAGTGAAGTCTCTGTGTGCTTTTTGCTCAGTAACCGAGTCATGGTATGTTGCAGTTGGGAGAAATGCAAACATAGTCCTAGCATATGTCAGGAAAATGCTTCCAGCAGAGATGAAAAAACTTTACTGCTGTTGTACAAGGCAATAGTAAGTATTTTGGGTGCTGTAAGCAGTTTTGGTTAGCCATGTTTAAGGAAACTTAATCTCAAGGAATGGCAAGAAGAGCTACTATGACAATAGTAGGAATTAAGAGTCAGTCTTAAAAGAGGAGGCCAGGAGGTTGGCTTTAGTTACGAGAAGGAAAGTATAAACAGGTCATGGTATGTCTCTGAAAAGGCATGTGGGATAGGGTGTGTTGGTAGCCATCAGCTAGTGAAGCTAATGAGCAATGAGAGACAGCATACAGGTAGAATTTGAGTATGTTTGGAATGGAAATCAGAAGAAAGTTTAGCACTGAGAATAACGGTAGCTTAGGAACAGCCTTGCAAGGGAAGATGTTTAAGTGGCTTCAGAGGGCTGGTAGGAATCCATCGAGGTGATAAGAGGTCTGATATGATGAGCCAAGAGTCCCTCATTCATTCATAATAAAAACAGTTGCTTGGGATGGGGTGGCTGACTTGGTCCAGAAGCTTTGATGCCTCAGATGAATAAAGTTAACTGTTGTGTGCTCTGTGGGGTGTTATTTGAGATGTAGGATGCCAGCAGTAAGTGTGTATCTTCCTATGAATATTACTGGAATAATAGAATAAAACAATCTGTTAAGGAATTCGGTTCTGGGCGCTTCAGGTTCTTCATGCATCTTTATGTTCTCTCATGGTAATTTGAGGTCGTGATTTATGTTTTTTTTTATTTGCAACAACAGAGGTTAAGTATTTCTGGTACAGCCTATACTCAACTGGAATGCACAGGACTGGTCTAATGAGACCTTAGCTGATACAGTAAACTTAGTTACTGATTTGGTTGAGAGTTAACTTGAAGAAGCAGTTCTACTTGCAAATAGCTATTAAAAAAAAAGGCAAACAAAAGAAGAAAAAAAACAACTCACCCCCCACCAAAGCTGTTGCCATTACCCTAATGAAAGGAAAGGAGTGACCATTTTGTGTCATTTGTTACAGGTGCTTTATCTTGTCGAGGCTGGAGTAGTTTCAAGCCCTTAGGTTCAAAGTGCATGTTGGTCAGTAAATTATAAGCTATAGCACAAAATCATCTATAAGCTGAATGATCTTTGTGCTTGTCTTCCAGATTAAACTGGGATAGGCTGGCACTTCTGCTTAAGAACAGACCAGTTCTGCCTCTGGCAGTTTTTTTTCTCTTTATGCTGGCACAAGATTTATGTGGTAAACCCGATAGGGGGACTGATGTGGGTTAAAACAGATCTTTTTTTTTTTTTTGCTTGGTTAGTTTTAATTGAGGTTGGTTCACCACATTGTTGCACAAATGTTTGTGCCAGCAAGAAGATGAAAACAAGTGGCTTGGGGACAGCAAGCCTGATGCTTTCAGCAGCAGTGCCAGCTTTCCTGTGTTTTTACACAAGTGGCACCTTAACCACACTGTCCTCAGGCAAAGCGATGAACTCTCCTGATGTGGGGCTTCCTTCCCTGTCCTCCTTTAGTTTGCTTATTAGATGCTTTTGTGTGTGATAGATGTGGTGCTGATTTAATCAGCTAGTGTTATACATCAAAGCAATTTATGGTTTGAGTACATAGTATTTAAGAAGACGTATTTAGCATATTGATTTATGCTTCCTGCAGTGTTTCCCCAAATTTTTTTTCTGTTATCCTCCCTGATAAATTACTGGCCCTGGTGCAACTCTCGAGCAACAAGGAAATGGCAAGTAACAGAGCACAGGAGGCTGGCAGAAGGAGATGACAGGAAGCAGCAGATTATACTCTGCGTTGCTTGGTACAGTTCTTGAAGGAAATAGTTGTTGGTCATTTTATCATCTTTGTTTCACTCTATTATTTAAGTTAATCTGTGGCATCAACCTATCTGAAAAAACAAGCTGCATGGGCAGGAGGCATTGGAGATAGAAAGTAGCTGCTGCACATTACTAGAATGAACTTTGAAGCCTGATGTGAAAGAATTTTTGAAAACTCCCTTTTTTTGTAAATAGAATTTTACCTTTTTTTTTTTTCAAAAAAAAGGCAAATAATGTCTTTATCAATGTTTGAGCAGGAAACAATCTAGTTGCCTGTATGGATTCAGTAAAACACGGCAGAGATTAACCTGGAATTGTGTACATTTCTAACTCTGCATGCATTGGCTTTGTACCTGCCTACATATTGTGGTGACCAGTTGGGAAAATACTATTTTGTTGGTGGTGGTTTGTTTTTTTTTCAATCTTTCAGTCTTGTAGTCCTTGTTAAAACTTTCTACCTGCATTCAAGAAATTGGCTTGAGTAATATGAGCAACTAGTCAGCTAATAAATATATTTTTAATTTTTTTTTAAATTTGCTTCTGTATGTGTAGTGTTTTTTCTGGAAGTCAGTCTTAGAAAAAGGCTTGATCTGTTTCTTCTCAGTGTAAGTCAGCGCAGTACTGGTATTTTAAGGTTGTGATTCTGCTCTCGGTCAACAGGAAGAATGACTTTAGTGGTGATCATAATAGATGCATATATCACCTTGACAGTGGCACAGCTCATATTAAGAGGCTTAATAGGAGTTTGCTGCAAACAATATTGTTGCTTTTTCAAGGCAGAGGTCTTGTAACAACTTTGTCTAAGCATAAGCTTTATATTGATAGGTGGTAAAATTAAGACAGTGTTTGAAGCGTGGATAAGTGTTTCATTTTTTGGCCTTCTGTCCCTCCCACCTTTTGTTTGTTGGGTTTGGGTTTCTCCTGATTAGGATTAGTGTTCTCCTGTCTTCCACCCAATAAAATCACACACATTCTATGGGACATTGCTATGGGACATGGCCTAAGAAACTTCTGACTGTAGAGTACCGACTGAAATTGGGTTTGGTGGTTGATGGAGTTAAAACAGCCACCAACAGAAGACTTAATGTATGGTTTGGACAATGTGGTTCAGTTAAGTATTGAACTGATGATCAGAAATTTTGCAGTGTGTCAGATGTTAAGCATGTTTTGATTTGTTTCAGTAGCCGGATCGAGCTGGGAGATGTGACGCCACACAACATTAAGCAGCTGAAGAGGCTAAACCAGGTCATTTTTCCTGTCAGCTACAATGACAAGTTCTACAAGGATGTACTGGAGGTTGGAGAGCTAGCCAAATTAGGTACAAATGTTCTTGCCAGTAATTGTGGGCTATGGTGGCAGAAGTGCTCAATGTTTCTATACATAATTGTTTTGAATAGCAGATCCTTGTATTTTGTTGTTTTATATAATGAAAAATAACCAACCTATTGAGAACCTTAAAGCCAGAGTCCCAACTTAAGAGGGTTTGTGTTCTAAATAGTTTCCATTTTACTGGGAATGGATATGTTTTCTGTTACAGCAGAAAACTTGATGTGTGTTGCCAGCTTACCTCCTGATGTCATTGCTAGTTGGTTTGAACTGTAATAAGCCAATCTCTGTGTCAAAGCACCATTGGTAACTTCACTGCAAGTGTTAAGCCACAATGTATGTGTGATATTTTATCTGGATGGGAGTAATAACAAGGGGAAAGGAAGGTTTGTACAGTTTGAGTCTGGTGGCTGATGACGCTGTTTTCTTCTCTGGCAGCCTATTTCAATGATATTGCAGTGGGAGCAGTGTGCTGTAGGGTGGATCATTCCCAGAACCAGAAGAGACTGTACATCATGACACTCGGATGCCTGGCACCTTACCGAAGGCTAGGAATAGGTAAGGAGGATCCTTTTTTTGTATTTGAGTCATCAAAAGTATCCACATTGCTGTGCAGCGTTCTAAGTGATCTTTCAAATCTTTAACCAAGACTGCACTTTCAGACCACTGATTTCTTTGGAAGGGACTTTGGGGAAAGAGTATGACTTCTGATGTGTGGGTTTCTTTTTCCCCTGCTTTTCAGAAATGGGCTTTTTGTAGAACTTTCTAATTCAGAATTTGAGATTATTTTAGTCTTAATCATATTATCATACTGTGATGTAAACACTCTGCTTCTACAGATGTGAAAATTGATGCACAGAGATATGAATTTGTCAGAGGTATGCAGCCAGTATGCAAGTCGTGTATAAGTAGAGCACAACATTCCTTCATTGGTTTATTTCTTCACTCTTCTAAATGAAGGGTATTTTCTATTTATTTTTTATCACTACTGAGTATTCCTTATTTGGAGTAGTACCTGCTTCCTGTCTATATGGCAATTTTCTCAATGTAGCAAATTCATAGGCCAGGTTAATCAAGACCTTTTGGTAATCTGCTTTGACAAACTGGAATGAAAAGATAACTTTATTTTCAATTACTTCACTATGCCTTTATTAGAAAACACTTAACTAATACTCTCACTGCTTTATATTGTTTTGACCATACCTTGAGGTGAGTTTGAGACCTTGAAGCCAGTATTTAAATAAGCTGCTTTATGTGTATGTTTCTGGGCTGTTGGGTTATTTTTCTCCAAAGAAACAACAAATTAAATGTTGTGAGCAGTCAGAAGGATAGTGAAATGCTTATAGACCATGATTTATTTGCCTTTCCTCGTTCTCACAAGCTCTCATTTTAGCCTACCTACAGTTAACCTGCCTGTCCTTAAGGAAGCCCTTAGCTAAGTACAGGCTTGATGGTGCATTTGTGGTTTTCTTAATTATCCCTTTACCTTTTGGCAGGAACTAAAATGTTGAATCATGTCTTAAACATCTGTGAAAAAGATGGCACTTTTGACAACATCTATCTGTAAGTAAATGAATTACATTCATGCATTTTTAGAGAAATGATAGAAACACATATGGGAGCAAAGGGAGAGAGATTCAAGAGAATTTTTAGTACGTACTTCATTGGGATTGTGGAGCAGCTTGTAAGTACTAGCAGGAACGCTTGGGGTCATATTCTGGGCTTGTGTGAGGCTGAGAAAACCAAAAGCTTGCTTGCATTAGAAGGGCTTCTTCAAATTTGCTGAATTTGAAAGTAGTTTAGCTACAAAATTTATGTTCTATAGCAGAATTACACTGTACAACTTAAAAATAGATATATATTTGTGAAAGATTTTTTTTTTTACCGTAGTGTCATTCTCAGAATGGAAAATACTGCAAATCTTGTATGCAGTTCTTATATATTTGCTGTCTTTTATGACAGTACTGTGTAGGTTAGACATTCAGTCTAGACAATTTCACTTTTTTTCTCAGTTGGTTTCATTTGTTGATTCTCATGTGATAAGTTAAGGTTGCAACCATCAAAGGGGACTTTTTTTTTAATAGAGTTTCTTAACAAGAAAAAAAAAAATTAAAAGCAACCTTCTTGTCCTGATTCTCTTTACCCTTGCTTTTGTGATACATTTTTTGTTCACATGCAAGGGGAATTACACTTTGTAATTAATCGTTAGACACCCAGAGCCCTTCAAGTTCTTGGCTCCCAATTCACCACCGTCACTGCTTTGGTTGGAAGTTTAAATAGTTCAGGTAATCCTCTCCCAAGATCACCAGTGCAGGTCTTCATTCCACCTACCTTCAGACTTGTCTCCAACTAAATATCCAATATGGGTCCACTTCACCTCATTTCCACGCCTCCTGAACACTGGTGGCAAGACTTGGAACACTGGAGCAAGACTAGGAAATCACTTAGATAACTAACTAAAATCCCATGCAGAGGCTTGTCATGGAGTTACAGGGGCTTCAGACTAGTCCCCAGTTCAGCAAGTAATTAAGGACATGATTATGATTATGTGCATGATTAATTAAGCACACAGTGTTGATTAGTGACTATGTCACTGTGTCACATAGCTGTAGCATTTGTATACCTTCAGGCATACGCCTGGTCAATTGCTTTAGTATTTCAAAAGAAGATTTATATATTTTCCATAAAATATATCCCCAGCTTTTTTAATCAACTAAATTAATGTTTTTAATGATTCTTCCCAACTAGTGTCTATTGAGATTTGTCCTATCTTTTCCTTCTCCCGTTCCCCTTCTTTCCACTTTTTCAACAAGAATGAAAACAGATGATGGAAAAATAGAGCAAGACATTTAACTTAAACTATTAGCAAACAATGTTTCAGAGTCTGGTTTCAGGTTTTAATGTTTTCCCTAGATTATTCACACACAAATAATTTATTTTATTCAAGCAGCCATATGTTAACACAGCCAACAGCTAAGGTCTTAAATCAATATTAAAAACAGGTTTAATTTTTCATTTTAGAAAATAGGTAAAACAGCATAACTGCGAAGGAGGCTGCATACTTTGAAACAAAATACTGTTCATTTCTTTATAACTTAGGATGGTGTTAAAAACGTGCATGTAGATTACACTGCAGGATAGAGACATCTTTTCTTTGCATTTCCATTATGTGTTGAAGGAATTCAATTCTGAAGCACCAAGTGATATGAACAGCTAATGAACAGCTTCAGAGAACTAAGTTAACTGAAACGCCATTACATCCATGCCATATTCTGATACTTTTTTTTTTTTTTTACCTGTGTCAGTTGTATTCTTACTATTGCTCTCACTACTTAGTGGGAAATGTTATTGAAAGAGGAAGCAGCACTTTTAGATCACAGATGCTGATCCAGCCTAAATCTGTAAAGATACGGAGGGAAAAGAATAAAATTTGGAGAAAAACCAATGCAACATAGGAGGCTGCTTTATTTAAATACTTTCAGTATGCTAAGTCCAACCTCAACTGACAGGATGCGATGTAGGAATTACTGTGTGGTGTTCTAAGTCCCGTAATTCTAAAATGTCTGGAATATCACAACCATCCCCTCTAACCTTAGAGCCAATGAATCAATAAGGGGAAGAGTGGTGAGCTCCAGGGAAAGAAATGGGTATCTTGAAAATGTGCGGTTAAGGAGATTCTGCTGTGTGTGTGAGATTTTTATAGACATACATAATGTGTACGTGTGGGTCTGTATGTGTCAGAGTATATCTCTCTATAAAATAAAAGTTGGTTACAATAGATGTTCTTATCTGACCTACTTAAAATTGTACATGAAAGCACAGTTAATTTCATCTCCTATCTGTCAGATTGATATAAATCTCCTGTTCAGTATTAATTATTGTAAGCTTGAATATTCTTCATTTTTGGGGGGAGACCTGATGATTAAAGCTACTGCAGACAGAAATCCTGAACTCATTAAAATTCCCTCCCACACCCCCTCACTGAATGTGCGTGCAACTTTTCAGACAGGATCCATCACTGCTTTGGCTGTCACGCAGTCTTTTGCACCTTCGGATAAGGAGTGTAAAATGCTACCTCTGAAAAGCATTCGTGGTTTTAAACTCCATTTATGTTCATTGTGCTGTGAAGTATGAGGGAGCAAAGTGGTCTCCATTTTCATCTGAGCTTCATCTAAATGCTTGGAGCTCATTTCCCTTCTGTTTCTGCTTTTAAAGCAGCTTGACTTCAATAGTTCACAAGGTGAGGCAGGGTGTTAGTGATATTTTTTGTTCTCTCTTAATGAAATAATATGTTCTTATCCAAAATGATGTCAATGATATGTGTAGAAATCAGGAATTCAAAGCTAAGGTTAATCAGCCATTGTACTGTGTGAAAAACAAATCCAGAACAAAAACTTGCTTTACAACTGTGTCTCTGTTTAAACTCCAAAGGCTGGGCTTTCCTTTTACTTGGAGGTGTCTTCTTCTCCATGAAGGTCTGGATGCTCTCACATACTGATGCCTTCTGGGCTGATGCTTCCAAACATCAATGTCCCACAGATTTCTGTTCTGTTCCCTACTGAACAAGATGATCTGCCTTGGTCCCCCCGCCCCAAACCAAGAAAAACACATCCCAGAATAGTCAATAGACTCATAATTAAATGTTCATTCAAGATGCCTGAAAATCAGGTTCAGCTCCCTGGTCTGTCAGAGATGAAACCAGAACTATTTCTGATGTGCTAAGTGAGTCTTACAATTACTGGACTGTTCTGGCTATGAGAAATATTCTGAAAACATCGTTGTGAACATTGATTTTATGGGGGAGCTTTTTTGTGTGTGTGTAATCCTGATGATTATAATTTGATTGGTTTTCTTCAAAAGATAGGTTAGAAAGTGTCTAAGCAGGTTTCACTCTGAATTCTTGGAGCCTAATTTCTCAGTGTTGCCTGAAAATTGCCTTTCCTGGGTACATGAACCTTTTCTGTAGCACAGATAAGAGTGTCACTCCTGAGCCCTCCATCTCTGATGTTGTCCAGAGAGGTTAATGTAGCCTCTAATGTGAAGATAAATCAGTCATGCTGCAGAAACAGCATTGATCAAAAATCTTTGCATCTACACTTAAAAAGGAGAAAAAAAAAAAAAAAAAAAAAAAAGAGTAGAGGAAAATACATTTGCCTGTTGTGCTAAATCTAAGGAAAAAATGTGCAATTTAGACCAGGTAGTTCTAGGTACCTTTGAGTGACTTCTATATTCTCACAGCCAGGTGTATCCAAGAAATTTTTAGTCAATACTCTCTCATGCTGTAGTCAACAACCCTCATGCCACCATTTCCAGTGGGAAAAGTACCTTTGCAGTGGCCAGCTCATAATATTTGGTTTAAAAAGTACTTGGTCAGCAGAAAGCATCTTCACTGAATTAGACATGTCTGTTGGGGTCAGATTTGAAGGTGAGATTTTGAAGGAAAAAACAGAACAGCAGATGAAGGACAACATAAACTGGTTTAATCTAGATATTCACTCCCTAATCTTGCAAACATCTATGGTTTTCTTTAACTCTCCGTGAACCTTTGCACAGTGTGTTTAGCTGCATAGTGCACTGTTTTTTCAAAGTCCTTTGGTTTGAGAGGAAAAAAGAAAGAAAAAAACCTCTCATCTCAGAGTCATTCTATGAGCCATTTATTCATCAGAAATAATTGTGGTCAGACATTTAGCTGAGAATGCTGGTATTTGTCCTAATGTTCTGTAAATGTTTATACCAAACTTAAATTAATGTAAATACCCCGTCTCTGAGCTCTGTGGTAAATCGTTTGTTCGGCACAGAGAGCGTTTGGCAGCAAAGTTATGCTGAAGCCCATTCCTGCTGAAATAGCTGAGACCGATGGCAACTGGCCATCTAAGCCTTGAGCTCAAATGTAAATACTTTGCTCCACAAGTAAAGCTGAAAAAAACCAAGCCATATTTTGGTCACTTTTGTTCCAGAGAGAAAATAATCCGTACCAACCCTTTCCCTGACACAACTTATTTATCTCTGCATGCTGAGCTCTGCAACCTGACATATTAAAAGTCAAGTCTAAGCTCTTCCTCTTCTCCTTCCATTTCAGAGCTCTAGTATTTGCTTGTCTCCCTGCGTTTTAGCTCATGAGTCAAAGGAGATGAGTGGACAGCAAAAGTTTCAGTTTGCTTCGGGTGAAACCTTGAGCATTTGTTTTCACTGCAGGGAAAACTCCCACTGATTTCAAAGGGAAGAAGGACTCCTCACTCCTGAAAATCAGAGCTCCCAGATTCAAATTTAAGACTCGCAGTAGACAGGTATCAGTTCCGCTAATTAAGTCTCATTTATCTTAACCATTTCACTACTTAATCAGATAGCACAGTGATAAGCAGCTATAAAAATATATGACAGATAGTCAAGGTCTAGACTTCTCTAATGTGGCAATTTTTTATATTATGATCTTTCTTTGTATATGCAGATGAACCTCTCTTTTATTAACTTCCCTTTGTAAGCATTTCACATGCAAAAAATCAGATAGGGCTTTGAAAAAAAAAAAGCTTTCCAAAGTGCTGAGAATGAATTAGCCCATAATTGGACTGATTGGTAAAAGTTCAGTAGAATGCAATAAAAGTGCACCATTATCAGGATTTAAACTTATTGTGGGGAATTTTTATTGCTGCTCATTAAAAAAATATCATCTTTGGTTACCAGGGACTTACCAGCACTGAAGCAGGTAAAGAAATCTGTAGAAGGAAAGGTCCTCTCATACAAAAGTAGGTAGAGCAAACATTTAGCTGTTAATATTTATTACTTGAAATACATTATCTTTTTGAGCCTTTCATCTGAGGTTGAGGATTTGCCTACTGGGTGCTTTCTGCATATTATTTGGTGGACATAAACACTGAAAAAGAGTGGCCACCTGCCCTCATAGAGCATCTCTGCTACAAACCTAAACAACACTCCAAGAAGACCAGCATGTTTCCTCTGTTAACAGCAGGGAGGGGTAATGCACAAGAAGTCTACTCAATACAGCAGAGGAAAAGATCACAAGATCTAATGCCTAGAGACTGAAGCTGGGCACCACCCTGACAACAAAACCATCACACATTTTTGGGTTGGAGATAGATCAACTATAGAAATTATGTGCCTGCACTTTTGTTGAACTCCTTAGCTCAAAACGAGGAGTGTTTCTCACCTTGTTGCTTTGTCTCATTCAAACCTTGCCCAGGGAGGTGTATGGCTTCTACTTTGTTCGTAATCAGATTCCCTGTGTTTTTCGTGATCCTCTGATTTTCAAAATTCAGGAAATTTCCAAATGGAGAAGTGTCCTATGTTGAAGTGTCCTGACAAGAAACTTCCTCAAGATACGTCTCTTGGCTCCTTTTGGGGGTTCCCACAATATTCTTGATATATCAGTGGAGGTGAAGGATCTCACAATTCATTAAAGTTTGCTCTTCTTCAATACCTTAATTCCCTCCCAGACTCTTGGAGAAAGGGATACTCTGCAACTTGAGGGTTATCTCATTGGGAATATTTCAGAGAAGGGTAAAAGTGAATTCAAAGCACACATAGTAAACATATCAACTTATTCTTATTATTGCTAACAGAGCTCCAGTTTAACCCATAGTTACATCACCGAATAGAGGCAACATCTGGGGTAAACAAGCAGAACATAAGGGTGCTACCAAGATGAAAATTAACATCTTGATCTTAACCCAGAAAATTTCTTGTTCTCATGGAAAAGTCTAGTCATGAGTTAAACAAAAGCAGAAAAAAAAGTGGGCCTATTCAAAAAACCCAAACAACTCAACCACCAATCGTAATATGCTTAGCAGGAAAGGAAATACACAGAATAGCCTAAAATTTAAAGGTCCCTTTTGGTGAACAAGAACTCCTACAAGCAGCCAAATGGTGACGAAATTACCAAGCTATGTACGTGATCCCGCTATCAGAACCGCATCTTTTGTTCAAGGCAAATTACCACGGCTTCTCTGTCTGTGTTTCTCAGGCTGCTGAGTGTGACCTTTGCGGGACTAACAGAAGGCAAAAAAAAAAAAAAAAAAAAAAAGAAAAGGAAAAGGATTGCAAGGCTTTCAAATATTTCTGCAATAGAAAAGTACCTCTATCTTACACGGCCCTTTCAATCTTGTCCTTCAAAGCTGCGATTTCTCCTTTTACACAGGGCTATCACTGTTGGCACGAATAGGTCTTTAGTCTGATATTGTAACTTTTGCTTTTCTACAAAATAAGGTGGAGAGCTGCAAAAAATATTTGCTACAAAGAAGGGGTTTACAGTTACAATTTAAGAATTGCCAGGCCACAGACTGACTTACTTCATCCTGAGCCTCGGTACTCTGACTGTAAATAACATGCTATCATACAAGAGAAGGAATAGCAGGCTGAAATATAACTGTTTTTTTTTTTTTCCTTTTTGCAAAATTAGTTTGCTAAGTAGGACAACTTGTAACTTGCCATCTGAGCTTTAAAACAAAATTCTATATGGTTTTATTAATGTCTATAATATTTTCTGCAGTGTTTTAATCACTGATTGAGATTTCACTGGTGAGTGGACCATTAAGATATTAGTATCATAACTATTATTAAATTGATCTAATAGATAATTTAGTGCTCTATTTTCTAATAACAATCAGAGACTGCAGCTCATATTTCCCTTTTGAGATTTGAAATACCTGGCATGATTCATAAGTTTACTGAAGTCCTACTGTTCCATAAGAACTTCAGTTTTTATGACAGTAAGGCTTTATACCTTACTGAGAAAAAATTCTTACTCAGAAGAAATTTTTATTGCAAATACTCTAATAAAAAAAAAAAAAAAGAAAATGCTTAAATACAGGAAATTACCCTAAATTTACTATATTTTATATTTATAAATCTCATAATTGTGTGGCTTACCTCAGGATTTAAAGACTGAGGTGACTTATGAATATTGAAAGGGTGAATAATTAAAATTTCAACAGCAAAGAAAAACCCTCTTAGATCTTGATGAACTAAGTCATGCTTTTTAACTGTGCTTTGTAGACTATTTTTATTAAAATGATGGTGATTAATGATTAATTGACCCAAACCAGAAAAATGTAATACAAAAAGTCAGAATTTTTCACACTTCTTTCTTCCTCTTCTTATTTCTTGACATTTATGTCTTTAACTGTGAAGCTATTTTTTCCTTTGTCTGACAATCTCCGACTTATATTGGAAATATATTTGAATAGCCTCTGCCTGTTTCTTTGAGATTGCATTGGGCTATTGATGACAGTTAAACCAGAATGCATTTTTAAACTGAAATTCAGAGCATGTCAGAACAGAAACTGAAGTCTCTTAGGTGTTTGAATAGATTATCAAGATGATATTTTATCAGCATTAGGGATATTATAAATGTATTTTTATTGCAGGAAAATAGATTCTACGGCATTTAACACAAAAGATACATTATACTGATTCCTACCAATCCCTCAGACATTCCATTCAGTAATATTGTTTGTCTTGTGGTTCTAAAACAATATAAGTTATGAAGACATAGGGCTACTGCAGTTTTAATTGCCCTTTCTGAAAGGGAGATTATTCTGCAAAGCCCTTTACCAAGTTGTTCTCTGAATGCTTCCAAAGCAGAAACCCGTTCTGGATAAAATCCTGTTTCAGGATATTAACACATCTGAAATTGTGTTATCTTCATGTCATTAGAGAAGAACTGGGCAAATGTGATGCAGCTCTTCCCCATGTCTTTTTCTTAATTGCTGATTAAATTATGTAACCCATTTTTGTCTGAACACAGATAACCCAAGAACAGAGCTGCAGCAAGACATTTGGAAGAATTTTAGTATGTTCTCTCCACCTTGTTATTCCTTTGCCGGCAGATGCTCTCACAGAAACCAAATCTTGTCCCTGGGGCTTCAACAGAGTTGGGCACTGGTGTGACCTGGGAGTGTCACTGGTGTGACATCTCCATCATTGTAAAACACAGACCTTAATTTTCATCTGGAGTCCTCAGTGTCCATATGAAAGTTATTATGCTCTTGGCTTCTTTTGGGGAGTGAATTGAATCGTCTGCAGAATTGAACACAACTGCAGCTCCAGGGACATCAAGTGAAAAGTAAGGATGAAACTGTTCCAGAATTGGGTTGTTATGCCTTATGTGATCCTACAACACTATTCCAATGAGCTTTCTACCCTCACAAACTTCATTCATCTTCTTAGTACTAACCAGCTGGGGAACATGTATTTTCAGGTTGTTCTATAGAATATTGCTTTGGTGGACTTCAACGCAGCCCTTGCATTATTTCAGAACTAAAAACTAAAAACTATTTCAGAATTAAAAACTAAATCAGCAGAAAAAAAACAAACGATAATGATGTTTTGTGACTGCGGGGCAACCCTTGGGAATTGTGTCTTTACAGATGAAAATGTGGCACAGCACCGTGCTATGGTCACTGTGTGATGTGGGTGTAAGCTGTCTGCTCTACACAGAGACATGTCTACACTCTGTCAAGCCAGGCACTTTGTACCATTTAGCAAGGGCTAGAGACTATTTAATGATGCACATGCAGCCAAAGCCTCTTCCATTTACGTTTGCATCCTTCATATCCTGTCCTTGTTATGATCTTGTCCTGGAAGGGGAAGGAGAAGATATGAGGTTGTCGCAAGAAGGACCCTGAGTATGCTCAGTTCAAGGCATGAGGGACCACGGAGGGAGGTAGTGTCTGCAATCCCTTTGCCGTGAGCAGCAAACCTCCGCGTAGGCTGCTAGAAGAACAAATTGCACCGTCCCTTCCCTCGG
>JAOXNG010000001.1:5062182-5073138 GCA_028566535.1 Scolopax minor | reverse complement strand
GGCTTTGAGCAACCTGGTCTAGTGGGAGGTGTCCCTGCCCGTGGCAGGGGGGGGTTGGAGCCTCGGGATCTTTAAGGTCCCTTCCAACTCTAACCATGCTGCTTCACACAATCACAGAAATTTAAAAAGCCCCAAAACAACATTGTTCTAATCCTAGAAACACACTTCAATCAAGCTACAGTGGGATCTATAGCTGAATGCTGTCCCTTTCCTTTATACACCGCTTCAATTCATTTGCCAAGCTACTGATTCATTTCAAATTTGTGCTAAACAAGTGCAGCACTATCATAAATCTGGAGCTTCCATGAATAATTTCCTCCCTTGCAAATCATACCCCATACCTTTTTCAGGGCAGACTCTCCTGTGAGTACATTTTACCAAACAGTCCTGTACATTGTGTATTACTATGCACAATACAATAGACTACAGATAGGAAATCAGTGAATGATCTTATAGAAAACACCACACTCAAACGTTGAATGCTTGCCTAAGAATCATTAGCCTTAGCATAGGGAAGTTTAAGTCCTCTACTTGTACAGCAGAAAGAATAATTACAGGGAAACTTTACCACTGGATTTGAAGAATTCGGATAATTGGCTTTTTTTTTTTTTTAACTAGGATGCATGTAAAGTAGGTTAATTAATTACATTTTTTAGGTGCCACGAGCAAAACCACAGGAATATTTCTGAATTTCATGCTCCTGGGACCTTCTAGGAATATAAATGGTTTGAATAATCATGCACCATGCCCTAAAGCAAATCTACAACCTCATTAAGACTATGAGCCAGTGAACATGTGCAAGATTAGTTACAATCATGCTCCTTTCTGCAGGTCAGTAAACTCATTAGTTACGTATCTTTGCTGTACACACACGTCTTATGTCCTTCCATTAGGAAATAAAAGACAGATAATTGTAAATTACCGAAAATCATTTGTACAATTCTTTTATTTTGAAATCTGTAGCTGTCTCAAACGTAGTAAGCCTCCCATATAGTTCAACATACTGGTGAACTTGGACATTTGTTTTTAGTAGATTCTGCTTTTTACATTTACATTTTTGCTCCTAGTAATAAGATCACTAGTTTTATTATTTCATTCCACATAGATCTCAGATCATTAACTCATTCTAATCACTTAGAGTTCTTCCATTCTGACATAAGTCATATATAGTGTTGAGATTACGTGAGAGAGTCCTAGAGATATTTAATTTCATCTGAAAATGCTAAAATTAAACATGTTCTTGAAGTGCCTTTTCCCTTTCCTTTAGATTGCTAGAGAGCCTATACCATTCATTTACTTATACTAGTAAGTATAATTTCTGGATGCCAAAGGAAAATGAAATCTTTCCCAACTAGAATGAAAACAAGACAATAAAGTGATTTGGCCATGAATAACAATTAACAATTTAAGGGTGTTGCATCACTTGTTTCTTACAGAGAAAAGGAAGAAAATGCCATTTACAAGCACACCTCAGCCTTTGTCTGGAGTAATATGGACAAGGCTGATTATGCATTTACAAGAAAATTATTTTAAAATAGGAGAGGAAAACTGGAAGGGAGCATAAGTCTAGGACAGTGGTCTACAAGTACGTTTGGGAGTGAATGCAAAAGAGAGACAACCTAAATCACAATATTAGCATGAATAAAGATGATATAATTTGTCCATTAGTACATTTAGGCTGGAAATAAGGATATGATCATATGTTTTAGCAAGAGGCTGACCTATATAAAGCAGGATTCACCATCCAATTCCATGTGCCTATGATACAGGCTGTGCAATCTCCTTAGCTATTCATGTCTCATTATACATGACACATCCTTCTTGATTCACATTAGCCACAGAATACTGGTTTTTGCTGACTGCATCTTTCTCTTAAAAGACATTAAAAAGGGTGAGGGAAGTGAGAAGAAAACCCTTAACTGTGAAAGTAGGAAAAGAAAAAAAGAAGCTTAGTGCAATGTGTGCATGTGTGTGCTCATTTGCAGATGTCCCTAACACTAAACACAGTGTAAAACGTTTAGTCAGAAATGGATTAAGACATCAGTCTGGAACTGAAATTCAATTTTTTATCTGTCTCACAGTTCTTAATGGATTTGAGATTTCTTAGCTTATAAAGTACCTCAGAAAATACATTAAACACTAAGACAAAACTTATAGTCAACCACCTTGCCTTATAACAACCTTTTCTAAGAGCTGTGTTCTCAGACATATGTTAGAAGCAATTTTCCTATTGTTTAAAAACAGAACAGGTAGATGCTGGGCAAGGTCTCAGAATGAGCTCATTTTTTAGGCTCAATGGCTCCAGCTTGGGACAAGGTATTGAATTTCTAGGTCACAAAGACCGAGCACTTAGTCTTTGACCTAGTGACTAATCCAGTTACTCCTTGGAAGAACATCCCACCCAGAGGCATATCTTGAAAGGCAGAGTCCATGCTAATCAGTGCAATAGCATGACCTACATCCTACCGCAAAAATCCATGTATGTGAAATATCCTTGTGAGGCCTGGGGCTCTCCAGAGGTTAAAATAAGAAACATATTTACTTAATAGTTAGCTAAAGCCCTAAGAAAAGCTCTTATAATTATAAAAGCTCCCAACCTCTTTTCCATTCCCCTTTCTTCCTCCTTCCTCTGAAACTACAAAGAGAACACACACCAGAATACTGGTTTAGGTCACCAGTATTAAGTTTAGAAAAGCATCCAGTTAGATCTTTTGGGTCTTGTGATAAGATGCCACTTACTGTCTCCAAGGTCAGAAAATGTGGTGGAAAATTCATCAAGAGACCGAGAGAGGAACCAAACAGATTTCAGCAACAGAGGACTCTGGTTCTCTGTTTCATCAGAGTACTTCAGCAAAGCAGAGACTCTGGTATATGTGACTATAGCAAGGTGATGATATGAGCAGAATATGGGCGCAAAGCCTGTTCATTCACGTTGGTTACAGTGCCAAGATGTGTGTCTGAGTGAGGTGAACAAGGGTCAGACAATCCGGTATTTCTTTTAGGCAAATGCCACAAAAGATGCTTCTGTTTATAAATACAACCCGCTCTGGTCTCCTGCAAACTGCCTTTGAATTGCATTATTTTGCTAAGCAGAAGCCAAGTTTTATCTGCTGAACCTGCAGTGGAAGCACATGGAACACCTTTTGCTTCACAGGTATAGTGCACTTTAAAAGCAATATACTTAAAAAAAAACAACCAACCAAACAAAAAAAAACCAAAAAAACAACTTCTCAAAAATCTCAGCAAGAGAGTACTTTTTTGTTGTTGCTCATACAGAGAAGATAAGAGAGAAGGAACTGGAAAAGGTGGACCCCTAGGACTTGCTCCAGACACCAGTGTATTCTATTCCAATACTGTTTCCAATATTCCCAGAAAAAAATACTTACATTCCCCCTGAGTGCACCCATGGAAGATTTTCCAGGGCTCCATTTATGTGCAATCTAAAATACAGCTTACTTGCCTCCAAATTGGAGCATATCTAGAACTTCATTCTTTTATCATTCCTGAAAGACAGGAAGGGTAGCGTTGTTGTGATAAAGTTGCAAGTGGGAACTACATCAAAAACTTTTCATGAAACTGGAGAATTAAACCTAAGTAGTCCAAGAATAATCTTCCTCATTCTTTTCATAGTCTTCGGTCTATTATAATCTCAAAATATAACCTAGTTCTGAAACACAGAACTGTGTGGTTGCAAAAGTACTGCTATATATTTTCTATATATCCACATATACAAATAAATCATAGTGAATTTGTTTAAATACTTACTATATGAGATCATGGTTTGGGTGCCTGAGAGGGAACTGAATCCCTCTGTAGTTCATCACTTTATTCTTCTTTTGTTTTCATGTAATGGACATTTTTCTTACTTTTGCTCATCTGTGGAAAAGTTAATGAAGCTGATGCTGAATGGGGAAGAGTTAGAAAGACTGATGACACTGACCCTACAAAACTAGAAACACAAGTAGAGGATATCAGCATGGGATTAAGATTGGGTAAATGCAAAACATAAATAATCTTTATGGAATAATACATATTCTAAACAAAGTTTAATATGGACTGGAATTAGGAAAGGAAGCTAACTCCCTTGAAATCTGGTCTTCATTATGAAGCCAACATTTCAGGAAGGGAAGTAATAAGCTGAGAACCAAGATGTCTATTGAAAAAAGGGGAAAAAAAAAACAACCAAAGATAAACTGCTTTTGGATATTTTCAGTGCCTCATAGGGTAAAGCAAGCAAGTAAGAAAACAAAATCCAACAAGAAAACATCAAAAGAGAGCTAAAACACTGCATTATTCACCTCTGTCATTCTTGTCTTCAGCCATTTTTATGCCTCATTTTCCCCTCTCTCATTGAATATCCCACACCTGTGTCAGTTTTGCTATGAAAACCATCTTCTTCAGGTGACATTAAAATTTTTAAAAAATCAAATTTTTAAGTGACTTTGCTGAAGTCTTCTATCTTATCATCTACATATGAGCAACTCACTTTGCCCTCAGAAGACAGTAGAGAAGCAGAGAAAAATCAGAAGAGAAAAAAAGGCAGAAATGATAAAAAGAGAAAAATAATGGGCAGACAGGTGGACATTACCTGGCAAAGCCCTCTTATACTGCAGTAGAACCTGTTACACGTTAAGCAGATGTTGAAGCATTTATCTGGACCAAGATCTGAAAGAAGTCAGGGTGTGATGAAAATCTCAATGGAGCTGGCAGGAAGTGTTCCATTGATTCCAATGACTATCAATAAGCCCCAAATTTGAGATGTTACAGAATTAGAATAGAGACACAGGTACGCATAACTATTTGCAGACTTGAAGTCCATCCTATTGTCCATATATAGAAACTTTAAGGATATTTTAGCCACACTGATTTCTTTTGCATGTTGCAGTATGAAAGACATCTGAACCTCTCCTTCCTCTTCCTGAGAACAAACACCTTACCCTGTGATGCTAATACATCTTCTGTCATTTCACATTATTTCAGGTGACTTCTCTGTTATTCAATCATGTGAGATAGTCAGGAAGATAAATGCATTTGGGGATAGCAAAGAACAATACAGCAGTATTTTAATCTGTGTCCTGGGTGTCTCTTTTTTTTATTATTTTTAATTCCCCCCTTTAAAGTTTACTTGACAACTGCATTTATTTCATGTTGCAGTTTTCACAGGTTAACAATATTGTTTTTATCGGGAAACATTTATCTTCAGGAAAAAGTTACCCTAATACAGGACATATCTTATCCAAGGACAAATAGAAAGGGGATCATTTCCAGAGGGTAATGTTAATGTCCCTAATGCTATAAAAATAAATGAAATCTGGTTAACACCACTAGGAAGAAGTAAGTCATAGCTTGTATATAAAATATAGTTGCCTTGATTGGGAGCACTATTTTTGGCAGTTTAAGGCAGTGCATTAAAAGATGTGATATCATTAAAACTATGAAAAATATCTTAGTGCTTTGGCATTATAACCAGAGCTCAAAATCTGGAAACCTGGAGAGCTTTTAAAGTCAGCTTTTTCTCAGTGAGAAGGAAGTAACACACTGCACATTCCTATGTCCTCAGTTTTCTGGGAATGGCATGGAAAATGAGACTTGCACTATGGGAAGAAGCTGGGCTGTGTGACAATGGGGGCTTTGGGCACCTCTTATTCCTGAATGTTGATTCATCACAGGGCTTCTCCAAATGCCAGCATACTTTAGAGCACCCTCTGATATGCTCCAAGATGTTTTTCAAAAGAACCTTACCTTATACAACTTCTAAGTGGAGTGCAAAGAGGTGAGCAGCTTTGCATCCACCCTTCAGCCTCCTCATCTCTGTAGAGGGTAGAATGCCCACAGGCAAATACTCAGACCTGCCAGCACACCATTAAATCAGGATGATCTTCTAACCAGAGACAAATGTCTAAAATGCGAAGTTTGTCAGAAGTACCTCTTTGGCAGCAGAGCCCAAAGGCTGTTATCATCCTGCTGAGTGGAGAACTATGGGACAAAGGGAGATGAAAGTCACAGAAGAGATGGATCTTATTCAAGCAAACGTTCCTTAAGAGGTTGAGATAAAGAGGGTTGCATGAGGATCCTGGTGAGGCTGTGCATGGTGAACAGATGCGTTTTCTGTTTAAGCACAGAATGACTTTCCCTGTGATCCTTAAGGCTGTTACAATTAGCAGCAAATGTCTTTTTGTTCAACCTCTGCACCATTTATTCTCTCTCATATTCTGGTAAATACATATGCAGTCACTCACGCCTTGCATGTGAATTCAGGAAAAAGGCATATGTTCAAAGGGCATTGGAGAACGCTCGAAAACACGTAAGGAATATGAGGAAACAGTGAGCACAAGGAGAAAGAGCATCACTTTCTCCAGCTCTTCCAAGAGTACGTGAAAGGAAGCCTGTATCCCGTGAGTGTGCCTGGAGGCTTCAGACAGGAGACTCCAGAGAAGTAATGACCACAAGATGACAAGAAATTGGATCTGCTGTTGAGTCTTTCACAATTTCATCCACCAGAATAACATTTCAGAAAGGAAAAAGGGTGTATCCAAAACACTGAATAATGTCCGTCATCAAGCAGGAACACAAAGAGCAATTCTTCTTCAGGGCCCTGAGGTCTCTTATTTCTTCCTTTCTTCCCTTGCTCTTCTGTTTTAAAACAAATTCAGATGTATATTCCAATTCTGACAATTCCCTGATTCAGGATTCTGGCCATCAGCAATGCCCAGAGGTATTTGAGAAATGTCATCAGACAGAAAAGTGAAATCATGGTGTCAGACCTAGATGCAGTTTTCAGATTCAGACAAAGCAAGATGACTCTGGATTGAAATAAGCTGGGAGCAAGTCTCTTTTGAGCTGGCTGCATAAATGCAACCTCCTCATTATATTGCACCTTATTGTGAGTTGATAGTCATTAGTATGAAACCTACTGTGAAATCAAACAGGAATGGATACCACACTCCCATTGTATCCTGTTATATCAATTTCAGGATTCAGCATTTTGAGAGAAGCTGGGAGGGACCCTGAAGTTCCCTAATTTGCATGGTGACTGATTTGCATTGTGTAAATGATATAAACACAAAACCCCCCCTCCGCTCTCCTTTCCCCTCCCCTGCAAAAAATAAATCAATGGGCCAGATTCAGCTCTGTTTTTCAGTGTCCATGAACATTCCTGTGTTTCCTGAGGTAAAATTAAATGCAGAGTTAATAGTGTCTAAAGATTTTGCATTGGCTGTTACAATAATGTCAGAACACTGATGCAAAGTGAAGAATGGGCATGGCTGCAGGGATGTAGTCAACAAGTTAAGCATCTGCTTTGGATTTAAATTGTAGGTGTTAAGCAAAGAAAGCTTTCTCCAATACCCAAATTTCCTATATGGTCAACAGAAAGAAGCAGGGGGTTTTGAAAGCCTCCAGAGGCAGGTTTCTTAAGGATTGTAGATTCGAACTTAGATAAATGAGTTCTCACTCTGGAGAGCTTCAGAGGTTTATAACACTCCATGTTGCCCATATGAGCATTGTAGTAGGTGCCAAAACGTTTGATATTCATAAAAAATAGAATGAGACAGACTGTGTCTCACACTGCATGAGCATCTGCAGAACAGAAATGGGGAGCTACATTTAAAAATCAGAATTACAGCTGTAGGATATTCTGGCTTTCTGCAAAAACATTGAAGTTCTCTGAAATTCATGTCATTACAACTGGAAAAGATGAATATTCACTGGCAAGTGTCACTTAATGGAAGTTGAGAATTTCCATAGAAATATATGCGTGATCTTAGAAATGGATGGAATTTAAAATAAGATTTTTCTTCTCTAGTAGCCTGGTGTACAGGATACTTTTGTGGTGAAGGAAAATTAAGGTTCAACCTCATAAACATAAGGTTTATGTATACAGACAAGAATACAGATATTCTGTATGTCCATTAGGTCACTGGGTGTTTTGAAACAAGTGCCATGAATTTCCAGTAAAAATTCTGCATCTCTGGAATTATTTTTTTGTTGTTGTTTTGTTGTTGAGCTCAAAAGAAAATTAACCCATTATCATTCTTCTGTTGACATAAGCCATCTCAATCAATCTGAAAACAAAGAAACCAAAAGAGTTCAAGTCATCTTTCTGTTTCAACTGTTTCCCACCCTCTAAGTTTATGTATTTTAATTATATTGATAAAGTGATGTAATGTTCGCTTCATGAACACAACTTGAGTGCAAACTAAAATCTTTATATCAAAGATTTTATATCACAGACAGCAATGCTAGATGATTCCTATATAGAAATGGGAATAATTACAGCAATATAAGGTACCTTTATTCGCACAGCAACCCTTTTCTTTAAGGAATGAAAATCTGACTGATATTAATTGAGAAATGGTTACTCCCCTGTGAAAAGAGGAAAAGCCTCCTCTCTAAGTAAAATATATTGTTTCATCTTTATTTATTACAATCATAAGGACTTAGGCAAATCTTGGGGCTGAAGAACTAAGCTGAATTAAACTTACAAGACAGTGGGGTCAACATTTAAGTCCTTGGCTCCAGATGGATTTTCAAATGCTGCAAAATATAGGTGCAAAAATAATTGTTCCATGGTTGCAAAGAGGACAGTGTCTCCCCAGTAAATCTACCCCTGCATTCAGCCAAGTGAGGATAACAAGAAATATGAATGGTACCTAGAAGAAACTTTCACAAGAGAAGCTATATGTTGAGATGCTGGAACAGATTGAAAAGAGAAGGCTGGCTCTTGTTTCACATACATTCCTGTTGCTACAAAACACATAAGAAAAACTGTTTCCAGAAACAGGAGAGATCCAGGGCCATGTCATTTCCCACCACTGAATTAATTTACATAATTAAGAATTAAAATATTCTTATTTCCATTATTTGAAATTTCCAAGTTACCAAAGCCTGTAAGCTTTTGCTATTAAGCTTGTCCGTACTTCAACATTTACATTTGCATCTCTTTTTCTGGTACATTATTCATGAGCTTATTTATCTATCTTTTTAATTTATATGCCCATCTGTTTAATTATCTTTTTTTTAGAGAGATTATCAATGCTTTCCATTTTCTTTGATGTCAATTTGAAAAGGGACAATGAGTTTACAGACAACTATCATTTCAGCCATTTTGATGACATGTCTTGCCCTTTGACCACCTTGGCAATCACCTGACCCTCCCTCCTGACCTTTGCATAATTACCTATCCAATTTCCTTATCACCATTCTTCCTTTCAGTTCCTAAAAGCAATATAGCTGCGGTCACTGCCAAAGTCATGGTGACCTTGTTAGGACTCCTTCTATAGCCCTAACAAGATAACCAATTAATGACTTATTCCTTTATCTCAATGCCAAGTAATTTCTAAAATTCCTGTTATGTCTTCTTTTTTTCTTTGACTAAGTGTTAATTAACTTGACCAACTTTTCCTCTTTTGCATTCATCCATTATTTAAAACATAATAAAATATTTCTGAATAGTTTTGTTCCTACATTTCCTCCAAGTATTCAGAAAGTACAGTTACTTTCCAGACTCACTTTGTACTCACTATGTACTCCTTAAATACACACAAGTCTAAGGAAACTTTGTGGCAGCAAAGTCTGTGAAGTTCCTCCACAAATAATTCCCAAGAATAAATATCAGGTCTTTTTCTAGATGGAATAGATGGAAAAAGTGTCAGCTTCAGCTTGCTTTCAAGATAAGGCTGTAGGATATTCTACCTGCATTCCCTGCTGATTTCCTAAGTCTTTCAAAAACTCCAGGAGAAACAGATGGACCTCTCCTGGAGACCATTAGAAAAAATTATAACTGGCAAAAAAATAATTTAATCTACAGATTTGCTCATTTGCTATCCCTAACATCTTTCTCTCTCTGCTTCTAAAACTTGCAGAAACATTATGTTCCATACCTCTCAGAGCAAGTTGCCTCTGCACAAAAGTTCCCCAGATTTAAATTTATCAAAGAACAAAGTTTAATTATCTTTGTAGAGAGAGAAAGAAATAATGGGCTGAAAAACAAAAAAGGGTCTTTAAAGCCCATATAAGTGCAATAGAGTGGGTGAAGAAGATTTTCATGCCAAGGCAATCCAAGCTGCTGCTGTAGAACATCAGTCCAGGTATCTATAGCCACAGCCATGTTTACTCTGTTTTCAGTTTGAATTAATAAGCTTTACATGCACTTGAAACTGGCTCAATTAAAGTAATTTCAGCTGTCCCTGGCCTATATTTCCTCTCAGGTCTGATTCCAGGGGGAACTTGTGAGGAGCCAGCTCAGGTGTATGCAGCCACAGGATACGCTCGCCTCAGGAGAAGTTGAATCAAGGCTGAGAGTACAGGATCCGGCATGTTGTTTTGGGATATCAGGCAAGCTGGCTTTCAGAGAAAAGACAGCCGTGGAAAGGAATATCTTCCAGAGGATGTCAGGTGAGAGAGGCATTCTCTAGTCCTTTCATCTGAGTCCCAGACAAGCCATTACAATGAAAAATTGAAGTCAAACCTTTTGATAGATATATAAATTTTGAGGTCAAAAAGGACTACTCTGATTATCTACTCTGATCTATGACTAGCAGTGCTGTGGGCTCTCACTGCTCCCCCATTAGACTATTTGCCATCCAAGAATATTTTCCTTGAAAGTAAGGTCTCATCAACAAAATTACTCTGCAGCAAGTGCTCTTAAGTTTGCCATGTATCCCTCCAAAACTGCACATAAACAAAGTCAACAGATGTTAAATGTATGATCAATAGGCAAAGACTGTAACTGAACAGCATTCATCTCTCCTTCAAAAATGACATATTTGTGGAGGGAATCAGTGCCAAAACAAATACAAGCAAAGCAATAGCCTGGAAATACTTTAAACATATTATTTGAATTCTCTGAAGTATCATTTTTAACTTAAAGTAAACATTGGCATGCAAACCTAACAGTCTGCGTAATCCAGTCTTGAAGTGTAACTTTATTTGTTATGGGGATTTGCTCAAGGAAAA
>JAOXNG010000001.1:5051594-5062082 GCA_028566535.1 Scolopax minor | reverse complement strand
GCATGCAAACCTAACAGTCTGCGTAATCCAGTCTTGAAGTGTAACTTTATTTGTTATGGGGATTTGCTCAAGGAAAAGATGAGGAAGGTGGAAAAATAAAATAAAAATGCCCCTCCTTCCAAAAAAAAAAAAAAAAAAAAAGAAATCCTCTTCTACTACTATAAAGAAGAACTGGTTGTTTCTGCAACACTGCAGACATTTCATAAGGTCATGGAAGTGAGTGTCTTGAGATGCTTTAGCAATTTGGGAGGAAGGAGAGATTGAATTGTTCTGCACTTGGATGTTCATTTGGCACACTGGGATGGGGAGCCTTTGTTGTTTTTTTAATAGGAGTCAGAGGGTAGGATGTGCCAGCCAGATTTTCCCCCTTGCAAGCGCAGGCACCAGGGGCTGTAGGATTGCTTTTACACGAGGAGGGAAGGGCCACAACCCTCCTTCTTTGGGAGTCTCTTGTGTCATGCTGCAGCCCACCAGCTTTTTCTGAAATAGTGCTGGCTTCTGGCAATCTCCAAATAAAGTCTTCAATTAAAGGGGAAACAAAAGTCTCTGAGGACTAGACAGGGTGGGAGATGTTGTGAACACCTTTTCCAGCTGTGAAAAAAATGAGGAGAAAAATATCGATAATATGTCAATAAGAGAGAGTTGGCAGAACATCCCTCCCTTGCTGGGGATCAGTTTTATGAACTAGGGAAGAAGAAGAAATCAGATGATTTGTCCCATCTAAATACAAGCCAATAACCTTAATTAACTAATAAAGTAGATGAGTCTTCTTGGCTTTATGTGCAAGTCTTCATCTCAAAACTGTTCTCTAACTTTCAGGGCACAATATTCCTTGACCAGGCCTCTCTTTGATTGTATCATCTTCATTATAAAACTAAAACTATCTAATGTAATATCATTTCCTTTAGTATACTATTTTATATAGTATACTAAAGTTTAGTATACTACTTTAGTATACTAGCAATACGCTATTTATACTTATCACCAGAAAAATAGAGGTTGACTGTGTCAAAATCTAGTAATATTAAAGGAAAAATTAGTTTTGTCTCCCTTTATATATCTAAAACTGAGATGTTTTGTTGAAGCTTATTATCTAGATTTTTCTCTCTGGACAGAATTCTAGTTAACCAATGGTGAGGTGATGCACCTGCCCCATACTGACCCGCTTTATGAACAAGGTCATGCTGGAACAGGCAGCATCATTGCCATTTACCAGCGGGAATGCAACCAGAACTGATAGCATATATGATAGATTACATAGACAGCCTATAATAAATTTCTGCTTTCATATACTGCTATAGAAAACTGAGGGGAATTTGTCTCCATTTAATAATAAATAATTAAATATTAATTGTTACAAAGAGACAACCTGGTTAAGTAGTTAATGCTTTTGTATAGATTATATGGAAGATCATATTTTAAGTCTCTGTCTTAATGACTGTTTAATTATTTATAGAAAGTGGAAGTCCTTCAATAGGGAGTTCTGAAAGACACCTACCTCTGTACTGTCACTGTCACAGCAACTCAGCCAATATGTGCTGTGTTTGCAGCTCTTATATAGATTGTGAAAATACAGTGCCGAGTTCTGGACCTAACAGAAGGAGAACTTGAAAATAGATTCTTTTCCAGAAGCCATTGTGCATGTCAAGATGGACATCTCCAATTTTTCCCTCAAAATTCAAAACAATTGTCCTAATGTAGAATAGAGAGTGGAGAAAAAAAATTAAAGCCATACATGAAGGTTATATTCAAAGTTTTCATATCTTAAGAGCTCCTGGTTTCAACTGAAGAAGCCAGCAAATGTTTTCACCTGATATTCTCGGCACTGCTTTCAAAGTGCAATGTATTTTCACAGTGTCAATGCTGCCTCACAAACTACTGAATGACCAGATCCACCTGCTATGATTAAAAAGAAAATTACAGACATTGTTATTTAAAGAAAAAAAAAATTTTTAAATCCCAGCCCTTCTCTTTTTCCTTAGTCTCTTAAAGGAAAATTAAATTTAAAAAAAAAAAGAAAGAAAGAAAGAAAAGAGTAGAAAACAAAAACTCAGCATAACTGAAAGCCAACTCACCTCAGGAAAATAATTTGGCATCAGCCTTTATCGACAGCTGCACTTCAGCACCTGTGTGTATCATTTCAAGTGATGAATGATTGGGGAGGCTGTTTTGTATTAATGAAACACGTTGTGGCAAAGCTTGTATTTATATTTACAGGACAAGGTTGAGTTGAACCTGTCTTATGAGACTCAGAACTTGGTGGTAAAGGTAGGATGTATTGGCTGCGTCTTTATTATTAAACTTAGAAGTGCCTTCTAATTCCAAGGTCTGAGTGGATGTGTTGGTTACATCCCAACTTGGTGTGAAGGTAAGATCATATCCACCTTATCCCAAAGTCCTGTTTTTCATTTAAAGTTAACACAATTTCATTAGAAGCAGTGCTGCTCACTAGCCGCTCTGTGATTGTGACGATCATTTAGCTAAAATCCCATGGAATTTCATTTTGTACTCAGACTGTAAATACCCACAAGAAGAAAATCAAAATTTATCTGTAGGAACCCACAAAAAGAAATTAAATTCCTTTGTGCAAGGGGAGGCAGAAAGATAGCCTGTATGAATGAACTTAATGCAGAAGGAACTGAAATTTTGTAACTTGTGGGAGACAGCAGGTTATCCCAAGAATTTTACTAAATTCTCGAATGTATTGTTTATGCAAAGCACGGAAAGAATATATGGCATATAATAACAACTTCACTCAGTAAAAAACTTCTGCAGAAATGAAAACTATTCATGGTGTTTGATGTAAATTAAGAAGTAGTTTCAGCCTGGATAAAGGTGGGGAGCAGAAAGAAAACTAAAAGAAAAAGTAGTCAAAGTAAATCATCTTACTATTGTATTTCAAAATGACATTTTCACAAACAGATTAACTTGCATCAGGGAAAAATCTTAAAGAGAGGATAAATAACAAATAAGACAAACATATTGTAAGGCATTGGACAAAACACTTGTCCACTAAAACTAGAGAATTGTTTCACACACAAGAAAGAAAATAAATTGTTTTGGATTAATCCAAGATGAAAATGCTTTTTTCTGGAGATTTTTGTTTTTCTCATTAAATCGAAAGCTCTTCTTATTTGTACTGCTTTAAGATATTTATTTCCAGAAGCTTACTTTAAATCCCATTGAGATCAGCAAAAGACTATCAGGTGATACATTAGTGAATATTCCTTTGAAGCCCAGAAGAGTAAACTTTCATTTTTTCTTTTTTTTTCCTCTTTTGTTTTTTTTCTTTTTTGTACTTTAAAAACCTCAGGAAAGTTCTGTGAAAGAATAGTGTTGTCAAAATCAGGGAATGTTCTTCAACTTGTTCTTTATTAACATTGACGTTTGGAGAGATTATCTATGTTAATTGTTTAAAGTGTCTTACAAAAAGACAAAAGAAACCAAAGCTTTCTTCTCTTCTCTCGGTGGTATTTTGGATTTATTTGATGTAACATTATTATAATACTAGAATTACGGATTCTTGTCCAGTGGAAATTGCAACAATCTAATTGATGGACTAATGTTAGTTTATGCCACTTGAAAGTCTTCCCAAATATTTCTTCCAAATCAGTCAGTTATAGCACACAGAACAGGCTGAAACAAAATGGAGTGATGTTTACTTCATCTAATGTTCACTGATTCCAGCATACAAGAATACATTTGCTCTGCATTGGTTTTGTTATGCAAAGGTTTGCCTAGATATCAATGTGAAGATAATGCAACATTTAAGGTGAAATAATATGATAATCGATTAATAGGGATTTACTTTAACTCTTCTGTCTATAACAACCTGAGGTTTTAGGTTGCAAAATATGTATTTGTTCATCAGTACAGGATCAGTACTATCCCCAATAACTACCATAGTTTTCTCTATCCCTGACTTTTAAAAATTATCATATATTAGTTATCAAGTACTAATTAAGACATTCTTAAAATTTAAAGTCCAGAGGGCAATGCAATCTTTGACATGCACTAAGCTGTCTCTAACACATCTTGACCTCCACTTATTCTCCAATTTGCTTGTTGTTCAAGATGTATTGTTCAATTGTACAATTTATCTTGTCTGTGGTAGGGTTTCCAATGTGCTCAATGGGGTTTGAAAACTGGAAAATCCTAGCAAAACAGTTTTAACCTCAACAAAAACAGCTTTAGGTCTCTTCTGTCTTGCTACAGAGTACCTTTAAACATGAAGTAATTAGAGCGTTTGATGACAAGAAGGATCTCAGGTTCTTTAAGAGACTATGACCATGGTCGATCAGTGAGGTTTTAGGGTTCTGCATCTTCCAGGATAGAGTTTATCTGTGGTAAAATAGCTGATATGTCAGAATTTATGTAAAAGAAGAATAAACTAATTTGACATAGTAGATCTAATTTCGCAGTTAATATCTTATATAAAACCTTATATAATATCATATAAGGACATCTTTTTCTATCATTAGAATTGTTTCTCCATCTTTCTCTTTATATCCCTCAAGCATGCATACGCCCACACACACATGCACACACAGGTATTTTAACTTGAAATGGTGAAGATTGATGAGGGTTTTTTTTAAATGGGGAAGAAATGTTTTTTCTGAACTGGAAAGAAAAACCCTCTGAAAAAAATGTATTTTAAGCTAATCAAAACTTTATTTTTCACTTTATATTACACTACATACTTACAGTACACATAATGACAAGAAATTCAAAATTAAATGCCATTTAAAAACAGGGAAAAAATCTTTTATCAGGAGTGGTAAAATTCAACTGTTTATACTGCCAGAAAACCACTTCTTTTTAAAATGAATTTCTGGTGAACTTCATTCTAGTCTATGAAAATATTTTCAGTCCAAAGAACAGATTAAGATGGTGTTACTGATCAATTACAGTTTTATGCACTGACTTAAAATTTATGTTCCTGAAAAATACAGCTTAATCATATTTTTTGTCATTCTGCTTTAAACTCATTTGAAAATTAAAATAGAATATATTCTCACTAATTATAGGAACTATAGTATTATTTCTACAAATGGTCATTTTGGCCAATTTTTCAAGGTAATTCCATGTGTTACACAAATGAGATGCATTTGGCTACTCACCACAGGTGTGATAGTCCCAAATGAAATGATTGCTTTAAAATGAGTCTGATGCATGCCATTGGTGTCAAGGGGATTATCTATTTGCCTAGATCTAATTATGCTGAAGGGAATCTCAAATTCAATTAGCTGCTTCTCCCTCCTTCATATGGCAGGGCAAAATTAGTTGCCTAATTAATAATAAAACCTTTTTGATTTTACCAATGCAAATTAAAAGTGTATGTTGATACATACAGGCAGGGATACATGATTGTCAGTGGCTTCCATGCTCTGTTTTCAGGACACACATGGACAAATACTTGAGTTAACTATTGGTTAAATAAGTTTGAGAATGATTCTGACATAATACTTTCACAAGTTTTATCTTAAGGTATAGCTAGTTAGGGTTGTTCTGCATAGTCAAACCTGATGGACTATAGTATCTGAGCACCTTCTGGTCACCAAGCAGTACTTCAGCAAGGTGCAAAATTGTTGTGATCTCTACTTTATTGCAGGTAAGTTTAGAAAATGAGATTTACATGACCCAAGACATGCCAAACCTGCTCTGAAAAAGGCAGTGAAACCTGAAGAGGGAACCACTCAGCGCTCCTTCTTCAATGCCTTTTTTGAAGGGGTCCAGACAAACAAGCAGGGTCTACTGCATGTGGGACAGAAGGTTTGGCAAAGTGGTTGTGGCAATACCTTCATCTATGTTAAAGTAGTGGTGCTAATGTATCCAAAAAACAATGTATTTTTTTAGCAACAGTTTTACGGGATTTTTCTTCTCTGTGTTCTTTCTTGGGACTGTTGATAATCTGCTACAGCCCATCTCTGTCCATCACCTTAAGAGCTTTCTCTATTTTTCCTCTATGTATGCTTTCTCCATGTTATTCTTCTTAGAATGTACATGTGGCTATTATGCATTATTATATCATATTTTACATTATTAGCTCTTTTTATGCTATTCAGAAATTGACCTTTTTTTTCAAGCCACAATGCTAAGTCCTCACATCAGCTTTTAAACAAAAATCTTGACATTTGCCTCCTGTAACATCCTCACATAAGCAGGACTTTCTCCGAGTTACTCTTGGTGAAGAGGTAAAAAGCATTAGTGGTTGGTCACCTGCTGTCAGCCATGATTATAAATATATATTTTTCTCTAACTTAAATTCTTTTGTCTTTTTGAAGGGTTCAGTGGAGTAGGAAAAGTCACCGAATTTCTACTGAGCCCATGTCCTGTTTTCTTGTTACAGGTTTTAAGCATTAGAAAGTCAAGGATCGGTCTATACTTTCTAGGACTCAGCATATCGAAGACACAGTGCACGACTTGGTCAGAAAAAGTCTGCTTTATTTCTTTAAGGTTTGTTTATATGAACAGAACCCCTTCTGTCTTACTCCATTTATGTCAGATAACTATAAGGTGATTCTGCTGCATGTATTGCAAAAAATATGGAAAAAGTATTTGTGTATCATATTATCATTATATTTTACCCACAAGGAGGATGCAGGAATGCAAGAGTTTCATTGCTTTAAATACAGATTGCACATAATCCCTAGTCTTTCTGCTCCGGAGTGTCGAAGTTTGGGTAGTAGGAATCCATGCTGGCACAACGTTGCATTTTCACAATGTTGGAGTTTTACCAGCTCCTCAAAAGGGCTTTTCATATGTCTGGTGCTTACCAAATTTCTACTGATTTAGCATATTTTTTGTCTGATTTATGTCTCTCACTTTGACAGGGATAAATTATTTAAAACAAGCACATACTACTATGGCACACAATTACAAGATCTTTTAATGAAACCAATTCTACATAAAAGCAATAGAAGAACCAAAAAAGCCATCTTGATACAATATCTGGTATCTACTATGTGCATATTTCTCAGTTATAATTTTTCTCTACTGCTTCCTCTGCTTCAGCCTTGCTCCAATCCCTTTTGTATAAATTTTCAACTTGTTTCACTCTGTGTTCCCTTAGGAACCTTTCTCTGTGACATCTTATTTATTCCTCTCTTAATAGCCTAATTATGCTCAACTTAAAGATGTATATTCAGTCCTTTAATGTTCACCAAATTTTGAAGGAGAGACAAAACAAGATTGTTTACTGTTATTATAATACGATTATTTTACTCTTTATTGTGAGGATCTTTACTACACCTCATAAAATATTCATCTATTAGCATTTTATTTTATAATCTCTTCTTCTGTCAAGGTTGCTCTCTTATCCAAGAGGCTACAAATAGGTACAAGTCAAGATGGTTAAACCAGGCAATGTTTTTTGGGAAACTATAGTTGGTTAAAGAAAACTTTTAAAAAATCCTCCATACCCTGGAGGTAGAATTTGTCAAGATGCTCACGTAATTGAAATTTTCTATGGCTGTTAAGAACCAAGAGAATAGTAGTTCTTTCCTCCAAATGGAATATCGCTGCCAGATTTGTATGACATTTCATGATCCAAGCTTAATTTGTTATACATTGTTCCCAGAAGGTGAGATGAGATTACATGGAGCTATACATTAGTTAGAAGATTTATTTTACACTTACCCACTCAAAGTTCCTTTCTAGTTATTCAAACAGAATAGAGCGATCTTGATTAGTTAATCTCTCTACATCAGCGCTTTTTCCACAGAGCACTTCACAGAAATGTTTTAAAATTTCACCACAATTAAAAAAGCAATTAAAAAGGATTATCAAAATCAAAGTTGATCTTTAATTACTGCCTATATCTAGATTTTTATTTCATGATACACCAGATAAAATACTCTTAAAAATGCTTTGTTAATAGCTTTTTATTATTAAGAACATAAGAAATTTCAGTCTTTTGAGGCGCATCCCTTTTTAGATCAACTTCATTTTCAGGTTGTCATCGAAAACTTTACTTCCATCAATCTTGCCTTGCTATAGCTGAGTAAGCCATTTCTTTATCTTCTGCCCACCCTAAGAATTGGCCACCTTGCAATGACTGGGGTAGCATGGTCAAAGTACAGCTGTAATTTCTCCAGTGAAAAACTGCTCTCTTTCCCTATCTTAGTGAGGAAATCTCTGGCACCTGTTCAGTAAAGTCTGCCTATGTGACTGCCTGCAATCAATTTTTGGTCATTTGGATGCCTAGAAATGCTGCAGTGCCATCACTGTTCTTTTTTTCTCAGAACACTACTGGCATAATGGTGTGTTAAAAGTCTTTGCAGTTTTACAGTTCTTGCTGGAAAAGAACTGTTGTTGAGCAGAAGCAATAGCAGAATAGCAGAAGTTTCTCCAAGGATGATTTTAGCTGTATCATTTGGTTGATAAGTAGAGAAGAGAAGAAAAAAATGCCGGTACTCAGGATTGTTCTGTGTTTGAACATATTCACATTTAAGATTGTGTCAACAGTAAAAAGACCATCAGCTTTTCACTGCCTTTCCTTCTTTCAAGAGTAATGGTGCAGGATTACTAAGGGATGTGTCTTTTAATCCATGTTGCTTAGGCCATAGAAAGCTTTTTTTTTTTATCCATATTGCATTAAAACAGTGTTAAAGAACACTGGTAAAAATATCTAGTACCTATATTACAGGTTTTGTCTTTGGGCTTGACAGTGTGATTGCATCATTGTAGAAAAATTCATACACATGTCCATTTGATAATTAAAGTGCAAATGTCTGCCTGGCTATGGATGGTATCACTCTTATCTTTTGAGGTATCTGGTTGTCCTAAGCAGACATTAAAACCCTATGAGAGGCTCACAGCAATATTAGGAAAAAAAGGCCTTGTTCTTCTTTCTAAAACTCTTTAGTGGCCTGACCTTGCAAGTCCTCACAGAATGTTTTCATTGAGTCGATTATTCATGTAGAAAAATGCATTGTATCCCGTATTTCACTGTTCATATTTTGATCATGAGCAGTGATAGGGAAGACCACTATCTAAAATGAAAGACACCTTGGGTTTTGCATTTTTAAAGCTGCCTTGCTGAACTTGCAGTAGATATTTAGGCTCACAAAGAATAATGAAGATATTTTGCTTATTAGCTTTTCCTTCATTGAGCTTCAAGGCCAGGCTGGATGGGGCTTTGAGCAACCTGCTCTAGTGATAGGTGTCCCTGCCAATGGTAGGTGGGTTGGAACTGGATGATGTCTAAGGTCCCTTCCAACCCAAACCATTCTATGATTCTTGTTTTAGAACAGAAATGTAAATTGACAATAAAGAAGGATTTTCCACCAGATTAGCCAAACCTCATCAGTTAAGCAGAATTCAGGTGAAAATAGCCTAGATCTTCCTAATTTAAGAAGTTTTTGATGAATGAAATGACATCATTACAGAACTGGTGACATGTAAGAGTGGGATAGAAAAGGGAAGGAAACTAATGATGTTATTATTTATACTTCAGTAGAGACCAGAGGTCCTAAGTACTATATGGTATATGATCCTGAGCGTAGAGAAGAAGAAATTATTTTGTCCTGGACAGTGCTCCACTGGCCACTCTCCAGTACTTACTAGTTCTTACATGTAGGAAATTTCTCCTTCCCAATATTTAGTCTAAGTCTTCTTTACTAAAATGTAAGTCCACTACCTCTGATCACAGTATACATGAAGAAAGAGTATTCTCTTCCATGTTACTTTTTTTTTTTAAATGTGGAATGTATTCCTTACAGAACTTGTTTTTAGAATAAATTATTAAAAGAGCAGGTTTTTTCAATATTTTCTCAAAAGTTAGACTTCTTTTATTCCTCCTTTTAAACAGAGGTGATATGTCTCTTCTTTTCCTGAGAAAATGAACCTTAAAGGTCAATAAAAATAATTTTATCATGATTTCTAATGTAAGAGTGTTTGTACACAAGGTCTTATAAACATGGCATATTAAAACATCATATTTTGCAACTTTTCAATTCATATTTTCATATGAACATATGGGTCTGTCTAGATAGATGTGGCTCCAGCCTCAGGGAAACCTGTACACCCTTGCTGGTATTACACAGTTTCTCTAAGTATTCTAACAATGATGGACCTAACAACCCATCTGGATTACCTGGTAAATCTGTGGCAGGTGCACTAAAGACAATTTTTAACAGCTACAGTTTGAAATGTATCTCTTGTCAAAGATACTAAGTTTTCAACCAAAAATCTGTCAGAGAAGCCTCAGTTGCTTCTGATGAGAGTCTATGAGAAATAGTGAATAATTCAAACCACTAGAATGCTAAATAGCAGAATTTTATTCTGGCCTTAGGGGTGAAACTTCATGTAATCTGTACTGTGATGGGATAGTATGGAGAAAACTGAAGCTGTCAAATGTGGAAAAAGTATTTGTGGTTCCTGGTTTGGGAGAAGTTATGTTTGACATTTAGAATGAGTTAAATATTTGCCTATGTATTAAAAAAATGCAGCATACGCTCCACGAAATCACAGCACTTACTCCTTAGA
>JAOXNG010000001.1:5039335-5049448 GCA_028566535.1 Scolopax minor | reverse complement strand
TATATGTATTATGAAGGAGCATGCACATACATATACATTTACATACTTTTGAACATATTAAATATTCTAAGAGCACATATATATGATATCCAGTAGTTAACCTTCTTCTGAATAGCAAAGGAAAGATTTTATGTAAACTGGAAAAATATTAAAATCAAGACCATATAGATATCACTGTTGTGAAATTCCTTCTTTGTTCAATTAAAGATTATTAATGACTGCTAACCTTAGATTGTCTTATGTGGAAGATGATAGTGAAGGTGAAGCTCAGCTCATTAAATTTCAGCAATCTAAATACTTGACTCACATGCCTCAGAGTGTCAAGTGCCATCCGAGGTGTACTTGGTATCCAGTATCTACGTGGCCACCAGTTGTCTCCACAAAAAGATATCTCTTACAGGTCCTGTACGCAGCCTTGTTTCCAAAATGTTCTAGGAAGCTTGCACCAAGGATGTAAATTTGTGAGCTTTTTTATCTAATTCAAGTATCTACATGCCAGAGCCCCTAAATTTTAGATGTCTGTGCATAGGAGTGTGAACGTGAGAGGAGTGTCTGAGGTCAGCAATAAGTTAGATAAATTCCAGGGAAAAGAGCAGAAACAAGGTCAGCATACAATGATAAGAATAATTGCATAAAGAAACTTTTCTAAAGTTCTTCAGAGGAGAAAAGACAAAGAGAGCAATTATTCTCAAATCCCTTCCCCCCCATTTTGAGACACTGGAGAAAGCCCTGAATCATTACATTATACTACATCCTAATATATAGAAGATCAAAAGCTCAACTTTTGCCCTGCAGCCCTAGGAGTTTGTGGGACCCTGAACCCAACTTGTTTGGACTAGTGCAAATTGATATATCCAAATCAATAAATCCCTTGTTGGCCTCTTTAACTCCATCTGAACTCATTCATATCCAAACCACGTCGAGCCCCTACCAAGACTGTGCAAGCACAAGGAAAGCAACAAATCTCAGGGCCAGGTGAGTCTTTTCTGACATGGCAGTTGAGCAAGAACCTTGTCAAAAGCTCTATTAAAGTCATTCTCCTCTCCAGCAAAAGTGTTAGGCCATGAGTGTTTTTAGATCCTCTCACACATGAATTTTATGCTGCAGTAGGACATGAAATCCTAATGTTCTCAAAAATATTTCCTTTTTAATATCTGAATTCTTTCCTAATTATTTTCAGATTAATTTCCAGCTAATACATAAGGATGAAATTTGGCGCGTGACCTATAACCCTAAGCATGTTGTAATTCTGTTACCAATCTCCTGATTTCATGGGGGGCTTAACAAGCACCATATGTGAAACACTGTGTTCCTCTGCATTAATACAGCCTAAGGATGCAGAGAATCTCTATACTACTATCCTGCTTTGCCCCATTGTCAGCAGCTGAACAATGCCAGTATCAAGGTTTGTTTTTTTTTCTCCATGCCTATGTCCTCTAGGCTGCAAAAGACCCTAAGGCCATGCGTGAACTAGTCCAGAGCATGCTAAAACTGATCTGTGTTGGGCAATAGAGTGGTTGTAGCTCCATGGGTCTGGGTCCTGCTGACTGCCACCTTTCAACCAGGACTCTGGATTCACAAGCTTTTTGTGCTAGTACTCAGTGTCCTTCATCTGCCACCATGTTTTCTCTCTCTTCCTGGCTTCATACTCCTGCGTCTTGGACACTGTATGGCCATGTAGTGAAAGTTGATCACGCTTAAAACTGATTGGGTCTGAAGTGGAATCCTGAAATATTGGGGTTTTATTTAAGCTGGAGGCATCTCTAGGCCCACTTGATGGAGTGGTTGTGTTAACAGCTACACCAGTGTGAGGGGATGGCCTGTTAGCTTCTAGTTGGTGTCTCTCTCCTCAGGTGATGTACAAGGTAAATGTTATTTTACCCTAACTTTTGTGATCACTATAGTCATCTTGTTCAACTCAGACATAACTAACTGTGTAAGAGCAACAAAATTGCCCTGAACTGGATTAAAATGGCTCACACTGGAGGGGACTGGAGGAAGTCCTGGGGTAATTTGGAGGCAAGAGCCTCTCAGCTCTCCACTACTGGCTCTGACCTAGGAAAGGAATCATTAACAGCAGTAATTAAGAGGTCAGCATGTGGTATCATATCAAAGGGGAGAACATCTTTGGCAGTTGAGTCAGAAAAGAGACCAGCATTCAGAGCTGAACCGTCTGTTGATCCAGGCACCTCCCTGAATACACATGCTGAGTCCCAAGCATAGAGATGTCCATGGAAGTATTTCTATCAGCTTCAGTGGGATTTGTGGATCACATATGATGGGCATGACCTGTTTCTTGCTCCTGGAAGGAAGTTTGCTTAGTAAATCATAGACATGTCCCCCACTGAACGCTAAAGGTTTCCCCGGTAAGTTCTGTGCTCTCCTGGACCTGTTCCTTCAGGAAGGAAGGACTCCATTTTCTGTGATTGCTTCAGAGAAGAACTTGTCCTCTCTCTCCTCCTACCTGACTTGACAGATGCTGTCTTTCCCCTAAAACCGACACCAACCCATAAAACTTTGCAACCCTTACTAAACCATTAATGCTTTCTTAAATGCATATATGCAACAGCTTTCAGAAACCATCATGGATCTAGAGTATTGTCTGAAAATGAGCTCCAAATCTAAAGGTCTGCAGGCCTGTGGGGGAGAAAAACCATTATATTTGACAGCTCTCTGCAAATGTGGGCAATTATAGATAGAAAAATCCTCCTTAGCACCACTGAAACTCTCTCTGATCAGCTACATTCACGGTTTCAATCTATAGACTCTAGGATTGAAAATGCTTCACTAACGATTTCTACACTGGACCAAATGATATCCCTGACAATAATGTAATCCCGGGAACCCTCACTCACTTCCATTTGTCACCATTGGTGCCACAGACTGGCAGAGATCAGCCAACACTCTCCTCCAGACCTGCACTTATGTTTCAACAATAAAAGCCCAAACACAGAACGTTTTTTCTCCCTCTCCTCCCTCCCAAATGCTACTGATCGTCCTATTACCATGGCAACCAACTCCTGCTGGCATGATCAAGAAAAAACCTGATTTGGGATTTTAATTAATTGCTTGGAAATGGAAATGTAACAGTGACTGGCAGTTCAACTAAGCACGTTTGCAAAGTGAATAAAAATAGAGTTTCTGAAATACTTGAAATTGTTTCACTGGATATAACCCACATTTTTTACGAGACACCTTAATTTATTCTACTTCATAAAATAAATCTGCCAAATGTACTAAGCCATTTTGTCAACACAAATCATTTTGGCAAATACTTTAATCCTTCTTCTTAACAAAATGTATTGTATTAAAAAAAATAAAAAATCTAACCCATCAGTATAAACCCATAGGTTTCATCTGAATGTATGCCTTTTTCACCAGTAGGTCATATTTATAAAAGGCTTTCATCTTGTCTTCACAAAATCGATGTACTTCTTTCGATGTGTGTGATCTCTCATTAACATTTATGGAAGCTACACCCCTATATTCAGCAGAGAATGGAACAGAAATGGCTTTCAGTCTATTTTTTGACCTCCAGTCTCCCTGTTTTCAAAGAAAATAAAATGGTTATTGTTTATATATACCACCGCCCTCTTCTGGGTACTGCCAGCACTGCTGAGGTAGATGTCATAGGTCCAATGTTGCCAAGCCAAGAAACAATTTCTCTCCTGGTCTTTAGGAACAAGAGGATTGGGAAGAGGTCTTTGCTGTCTCTATGTGGTTCTGACTGCCCATGGATTACCAGCATCAAGCTAATTTTGGAGGTCTTGTAGTTTCATACTATTTGTTATATATCAATGGATACCTACACCACTTCAATGGATCCCTATACCACTTTTTGTTTAAGAAATAAGGAGAGGTTTTGAAGGATTTCAGAAGCCCTGAATCACACCTGAAACTAGAAGTAAAATTCATCGGCCAGATCAAACCCTTTATGTAGCTCCCCACCCTGAAGTGTCAGCCTGGCGGGTAAGCTGCATAGCATAAACTTTTTTGTACTGTAAACACAGCATGAACACTTTCCAGTGACATCATGGTAATGCAGTGCCACACAGAGACAAAAAATTCCCTGACATTGCTAAAGGACCTCCTTGTTCACAGGCAAGGGTCAGGTTGCCTGGGTGGAATCAGAAGCCTTCATCACCACCATCTGCCTTACCTTCTTCTTTTTGGCTTTCTACCTCTTTTTATTCTTTACAGGCCAATGAACTCTTGGGCAATCAATGGTAAATGTGAGCAACTTGATGTTAACTTGCTTATTTTCATGCATTTACTAATTTTCCTCCAAGCAGCTCCCACTGCCAGCTCAACAATTCACATCACAGGATCATATTACTGACCCAGAAGATGCTAAACTTCCTTACTCGCTGGCCTAATCACATTTGAGAGGTGGCTGTTTTTGCCAACATTCATACGTTTGCAGTGTTGCTATTCAGTGAACATTATTCACTCAGCCCCCAAGGTACTCCAGTTCATGGTGGGCAAGCTCAGTGAGCTATGCTGGATGATACAAATAAGTCTAATGAACTATCTTTAAAGTTTACATATCACAGGGCTGAAAGAGGCTCTGGAGAGGTCATCTTGTTTTCACTCTTGGGCAGTATTTATTCACCATACCCTACCGTGTTTCCTTTCTCCCGTAACATCTTTAAAATATGTGAAATAATTTCCATTACTGGAACATATTTTAGGAGCTAAATATTATTAAGCCAGGAGAAATTGTGATGCAACAAGAAAACACAAGAAATCTGGTGGGTATCTATCTCTTCAATGCTCTATCATCTATTGGTATTTCTAAGGCAACTATCTCTGTGTTATCTAAGCACTATAATATAATACAATCACTTGCAAGTTGTATCTAAGTGCAGTGGGCTTTACTTATTAATAACATAACACTTATCTTCAAAGTGCTTCACAAACTAATTAATTCTCACAGCACCTTCTCCCTGTCAGGCAGGTGAGAGAACTATTATTCCCACTATACATATCATTATTATTATTACTTGAGGAAACAAGGTTAAGTTATTCATCCTATCTCCCAAAAGAGACATAGAGTGTTTGAAAGAACACCCAAGCTTAGATATTAGGGAGCAAGGTTTTCTGACCTGTTTTGAGACAGCTTCATCATGCCTCATGCCTGGGCAATATCCCCCATAACCATCATAATTATGTGCTTCATTAAACTCAGGCATGGCTAAGCATGACAGGATTCTTTGTCTGAGACTGACTACTCTGTTGGTTTTTTTTAAGGACCCTATCCAGCCAGCCTGCTCCACGCTGTTTGCATGAGTCATCCAGATTCATCAGCCTTGTGAAATGACTTACTGACTTGGCTGCTTCAATTTCACGTGCTTCATTATCTTGGAATTATTTTTCAGCCAAGCAATTGCTGCACTCAAGTTTCTTCATCTTCAAGGCAAGGAAGACACACAGGAAGGATATTTAAACACCATGTAAAAGAAAGAAATGACAGTAATAGTGCCTATTTGTTCAACCATTCTGATTCCTTGATAGAGCAAAAGAATTTCTGCCTCATCAGGCTACTTACAACCCTATCTCTCAAGCTTATCTGAAGGTATTGGCACCCAATGCCATGTGAACATGCATTTAAGAACTAACTCCACTCCTCCCAGCTTCAGTGGCTAGTTTAGATTTAGGACCTTGCCCAGGGATCTTGCATAACTATTGGCAACAGCTAATGACTTTCATCATATGAGGGAGATAGAGGAGGTAAACAAAGATAAAGGCATAACAGTTGCCCAAGTGAAGAAGGTCTTATATTAATTAGCCCCATACCACAAAGTAGCCTTATCAGGATGTAGAATGGCCTATAAGCTACTTAAGCTCCCACTTGTTGTGGAATGATGATACAGTGGGCAGAAATTCGCCAGCTGCCTCCTTGTAGGAGAGTGCCTTCTCTGGGGCACCTGCCAACAGAAACATTATGCAGCAGGATTAAAATGCTTTTTAATTATTTGCTGAAGGTCAACTTGACAGTGTAGCCATTAAGTATATACATACATACAGAGACATACATAACTTTATTCCTATAGAATTAAAAACATGAGAAATTGGATATTGGCACACCTGTATTCTATAAGGATGAGGACTGAACTTCAAAAGGTTGGTTCAAGTTTCAGAAAAACACTCCAAGCCTTTGAGGTAAAATTCATCTGCTCTAACTTGGACGTCTTAAAACTAAACAACTTAGTCTCAGCTCGTCACCCCAAGCTCCCTTCGTGGAGAGAAATGGGCATCTCCAGAGAGTGATTCATCTTATTCCATCCTGAATATCCGAGATAGATCAGATGACTCACTCTCTGGAGGTGCCTACTTGTCTCTGTTCACTCAAATTTAGACATTTAACTTTTAGATACATAACATTAGGTGAGATGAATCCCACCCTCGTATCCTCTCCTCAGACTTTATTCAAGCCTTTTCACAGTCGTTTGGTGCTGACAGGGAAAATGTAGAACCGTGTCAATGGGTATTTGGGGTTTTCTGCTACTTTTCTTTCTAGCTAGGACAGAGTTTTAAAAATAAAATGGTACAAGAATAGGAAGGAAAAAATACCTTTTTCCTCACAGGATTCAGGCAGAGTTTGTGACATTCTGTAATTTAATACGAGAGGGACTTGCTGGCAGGACACTTTTCATTCAATATTTCTCTACTGAACCACAATATAGAGACCTCTATTTTAGCAGGTGAATAATGTCTTTGACTTCAGGAAGATCATGCAGCCAGTGAAAGTTGAGTACATACATAAATGTTTTTAGGATCAGGCATATATAAATTAATTAGAAATATATATTTAAATACCTTTGTGGATCTTGGCCTTTGTTCATAACCTTCCTCATCTGAGGCTTGGGTCTGTAACCTTCAGAGAACATGGTACCAGACTTACATTTTCCGTTTGGAAGGATGATGCTGAGGATGGAGGGGAGAGGGAAGCAAGGCAGGTTTACAGTTTTGGCTGGAGAGTGTGATCATGATGTTATTGGTGAGATGTTTAGATTGTTCTGGAAATATTGCTATTTACATAAAATTGCTGGAGACTATTTCAGAAAAAGCAAACCACTGCTAAGTATTTTCCTGGGGAATTCTGAGCTTTGAAAGGAGATGAAGGTACTTTTTGCATTTCTATGTATTTATTTGCATAAATACACAGAAATTGCGGGGCGGGGNNNGGGGAGGGGAGAGGGGGAATTACAACCTTCAACCTATTTCTACTCAAGCTACTAAATCACTTTTAGTGAATCTCCTTTAACTGTAATAGACTGTAAGTGAATAGATCAGCGTCATGTAGACTTTTCATGTAAAGACTATCCTTCTGTTCTGTTCAAAAAATAATAAAACCAAGAGCATAATCACAAAAAAAAAATTTCTGTGTCCAATTCAATGGAAAGAAGAGAATTTATAACATAATTCACTCATCTTCATCTCATGGCAAACCCTTTACACATTTCAGAAGAATTAGTTCTTGCAATGGGTCCCACACTAGCATTTTCTTATATCTCAGTTTTAAAATGAGAACTTCAAGGTCAGTGGAAAGCAACAACATAAAAGTAACCAATTCTTGTCAATGTAGCCTGGAATAGTGGGTGGGCCATCTCTCAGGTGAGAAAAGGCAAGCTGCAAAGCAAATACCTGAGGTGACTTCTGCTTGTTTGAGTCTATTACCCTTAGGGCTGTGTTCTTTTGGCTAGGGATATCTGTTGATCTTACCTCTTAACAGTAATTATGCCAGACAGCTTTTTGGCTTTCAGTACTGCTCCATAGGTAACATAAATCATACAAATTATTACCACAATACTAAACTATAATTACCCACAGACCCTGACATGCCAAAAGGTGTATTAATTTGATAATATAATAAATACTTTACTGCATAAAACTGTAATTATTACTTCAAAATTGACACTTACACCAGATGGATTTTTTTTCCAGCAGGCAACTCAATTGTACATTGACCAATACCAGAAATACAATTTAAATTCAATGAGTGACATTAAACTGTAATTTGGTAGCATGTGGAAGGCCTTTCTTAAAGGAAAATGTCACTTGAGTTAGTTTGCTTTTTGGAGATTATAATTCCACAAAGCAATAAATTACTCAGTAGTTCAAGAGGATAAACATATATGACAAATAGCCCGGGAAATAGGAATAATATCAACAAAATATCTGAAATATTACCTATAGGGAAAATTCTCCTATAGGGAAAAACCATAAAAACCCACCCTTATTTATGTTGCTTCAAATGCTATTGGGAAAAATAAGTGACTGACACTATAGGTGAAAATTCTCCTTTTTTTTTTTTTTTTTTTACCATGAAAGGACTGACAAGCCATATCTGTGGGAAAGACTGAGGTCCCAGTTCTGCAATGGCACGGGTGGGGACAACCCCTGGCACAGCTCCCAGACTGGTTTTGTTCAGTGACTGCCTAATGCAAAACACATAAACAAGCCTGGGAACAGAGGTCATAATCCAGACCTGCTCCTTCTCAGCAGCTAGGTAGCCTAACTGCTATAGGATCAAGTTAGGCTCCTGTTTCCCATCTTCTTTATGTTTTTCCTCTTCCCCATTGTCAATACAAAGCTGTGGGAAGCGTGTCTTATATGTAAAAAAATTCTTAAACTCAGGGAAGAAATGATCTCAGTTTTCGCTCCTTCTGATGGGACATTTGAACTGCTGGTTACTCTGTAGAAATCAGTCATATATACCTCTGTCGTGCTATTCTGAACTGACACTGAGTGGTTTTGTGACAATCTCTGGTTTACTTTGTTATTGTTCCTCATATTTTTAAAAGTGTAGCTAATGATGGAAATCTTCATAAGTATTTTTTCCTAGCTTTTCTTTAACAAGATGAATGCCAGTGATTTATCATGTTCTTCCCTCAATTTTGTACTTTGGCTCACAAAAGGAGGGAAAAAATGATCAAAGGAAAAGGGAATATCAATTTTTTTTAGTAGTTTTCATTTCTGGGTGGCATTGCTATAATTTAACTTCATGTATTTATACTTACATGTTTGAGTGTGAACCAGTTGCCATAGGCATACTCTGTATTCAAAGGACAGCTATAGACATCTTCGGAAAAGATAGCAGCTAAATCAGAGGATCTTCTTTCTGCAGGTGCTTTCAGTAGGAAAAAAAGGAATCTACAATGATTAGTTCAGGATCAGAGCAAATGGGTCTCATCCAGCACCTCAGTCTTTTTCCATTACTGAAGTAGAAATAAAAGGAGGAGGAGAATTGCTCAGAAGGAAGAAATGAAGAATGGGGGAGAAACAAAGGGAAAAAATATTAATATTTAAAAATTTAAAAATTCTTAGTTTCTCTTTGATAAAAAAAAATATACATAAATGCATTTGTTGAAAGACCTTAAAATGTGCCCATTAAAGATACTTCCATTTGTTTTAAAACACTTGAAAAAAGAATTAACAATACAAATTTTATAAGTGAATGATAATTTGGTACTAAAAACATCTGCAGAAAAACTCATTTCAATACCCTTGTTGCATACAAACTTCTACTGAGAAGGGTTTTATTCTCTACCTGCCTGCAAGATAAGTATTTTGTCAAGTTTAAAAGATGTTGGGAAGATAGATACATATTTAGAACTTTCCTCATTATGAGACTTGAGACCATAGAAAAATAGTGAAAATTTCCCAATTCTGTTCCATGTAACTATTTATTCAACTTCTGTTTAAACAATCTTAACAAAGTGAGTTCCTGGGTTCTCTTTAAGGGTCAATGAGAATGTCTAGAATGTCTGTTGTGCAGCTTTTTTCATTAGTTGTTTTTTTTCATTAGTTGCTCTTCCACTGATGAAATTGAATGAGGTTAATACGTAAATGAAACTGCTTGGTAGGCACTTGCTGTCTGACCTCCTACATATATTATATAAGGCTGTATTGACATGGTTCTCCTCAATCCCCTATTAGAAATGTATTTATGACTTTGGCAGAGCTTCTGGTGATTTTCATCCTGGTAAGACGTAGAGGGAACTATTTCTCCTGGAAAACAAGCAGGAAGACAAGCTTTCCACCCACAAAACCATCACTGTTTTCAGTGAAACATGATCTAAAAAATCTCTATATTGATGCTCAGATCTG
>JAOXNG010000001.1:5009731-5024549 GCA_028566535.1 Scolopax minor | reverse complement strand
AGTGGAAACATTTGAGACTCAGAAAAAAGACTTATAATGAAATATAGATTGGGAAAGAAAAAGGATAAACAAACAGGAGGGGTGTGATAGAGATCATGAAATTGGTTGTTCCCAATTACCCCATTTCATATTACAAGAATAATGAAGCATCCTATGGAACTGGATGGCAAGACATTCAGAGAGGATAAAAGAGAAGACATTTTTTCACAATGGATAATTGACCTGCGGAACTGATTGCCACATGATAGCTGCAAGTCCAAGAGCTTAGCAGGTTTTAAAAAGGATTAAACATGTATAGGGATAATTAGTTCATCCATTATTAAACAAGATAAGTTTTATTAGTCACTAGTTACATTAAACAAGATAAAGAAAAACCTTGTAGGAAACTAATTCTTACACTGTGAGAAATTCCCAAATCTCAACTTTCAATGGCATTTTCAAAAGTAAATATTTTTCTATTCTTGTTCCACAGATTTTTTTTATATCTTTGGTTTTTTAAAATAAGTCAGTATGCCTCTACCTTCTCTTGTCTAATATAACAGGCACATAATCTGATTTCATCTTGTGATTTCATCGGCACTGACATGTCCTGGCTAATAATTGGTATCTTCACTGAAGTAACTCCTGTAAGATGAAATGGATATCAATGTTTTTCTGCAGAAAAGCACACAGGAGACCTCTAACATCTTCTCAAAGTGTTCATGAGTAAGATATTAAGTTTCTAGAAGACAAGAAAATCATATCCTATATATTTTTAAGGTTGGATGTCTTGCATTCTAGAATGACAGTTCTCATCTGAGGTCTCCACCTATGTACAATCAACCAACCATTTTTCTTTCTTATTCATTTTGAAAATATTCCTTTTTCTTGGCCCAGGTTCCATCCTATGCCTGGAATTTACCAGAAGCGACTACAAGACGCTTAGCTTTCTCCTTAGCTTTCGAGAGAAGCAGAGGAGAGAGTTGCTATGTCCAGAGGGGAGTTTGAAGAATCATGGGATCAGAGGGAAATTTAGGTTAGATGGGGCTTTTGGAGGTCATCAGGTCACAGCAGGGCTGTGGATGGATCAAGCTTTGTAGGCCTTTTTAACATCTGAATCATTGTACAGAAGCAACTGTGGTGAAAACAGACGGAATCCATAAGAAGCCTAAATGAACACCTCAGTGTAAATGGTGTAAACCCTGGCTACTGCATGCAGCTTCTCAGATTTGATACTTTTCTCCCTCATATCATATCTCTTCTATGCTCCTTGCTCATCCATCCAAATCTGTCATTAGCTCCTCGGCTGGCAATTTCTAATAGATACAACAAAAAAACTGACATGTCCTGAAGTGGCTATTGTCTATGATACCCCTACTCTATCCCCTCCTAACTCCACAAATATATTTCACCTCATTCCTGAAATACATTTTTTCCCTTTTCTTTTCTCTCTCCCTATCAGTCCATTGGTCACACTTTTCTCTCCCCTCATGTGACACTGTCTATTGCTCATAGCTGTGACATATTACTGAAATATGCAAACCAAGTTTGGAAACAACCTGTACCAAAGACATTCCTTACAGGAAGTAGAGAAGTATTGAGAAATCATATTTTCTTTATTGTTTTTTTCTACCAAAGGAACATTTTTTCACAATTTTTCACATAGGCTATACCTTGCTCAGAGCTCTTTGCTAAAGTGGTTTAGATTGGTAGCCTGCTTAAAGTGAACGCAGGTATATTTCAACACTATACTGCAACTAACATGTTACCTTATACGCAGCTTTAATGGCAATCCTGTCAACCATTAATGTAAAAGAAAAAAAACCCAGAATCCAGTTCCAAGAATGTGTGAGATTGACATCAAATTATTTCCTTCATTTGGCTTTTGATTATTGTGCCCTTAGGGGGTATTCAGGTACAGGCACATCATCAAGCTTCATTTCATTGGTCCTGTATTAATATTTTTTTATGGTAGTTAAGTATGCAATAGCTTATTGGAGCAGTGTATGTTTTTGAATGTTTATCTTCATATCACTCCTATGAGGAAATCAAGTACATTTATTCCCATTTCACAGATTGGGAATTGAAGCACAGAAAGGAAAAATGACTCATGGAAGAACAAGGACCTGAAAAACCAAAACCACTTTTCACTTCAGGTATTCAGTCTTTCTAATGTACTGAAATGTGACATCCTTCTATAATCACATACTTCCAGGAGCTGAGACTTTAAGGTAGAATGCAAACCACAATGAAAATTTGCCTGAAAGCCTGACAATTTACAGCAAGTTATAGACTGAGGCACTCTTTCTCTTCAATTTTCTTTTTGGTCTAACTCAGTATTTCCTTTTAAGAAGTAAATGCTACACATCTATCTTAAAGGTATCAACAACAAAAGGTAGATCTTCTTTTAAAAATTTCCTCTGTTCCTCAACTATCACTCCTTCCCCACTCCTTAGAGTTGCAGCTTATTCTTCCCACCACATCACCCACCTCATTCCTTGCACTCACTTTCCCATTCCAGTTTTTGGGAGTTTATTGTTGTTGTTATTGTTGTTTTGTTAACTCACACTGCTGAGGTTTATTTCCCCAAACTCTGGAAAGTTCAGGCATCAAACTGGCCAGATTACAGAGCGGCAGCTCTAGGTTAAGTAACAGTGTGTTCCCAAAACACCTGCTAGAGCGCTCCAAAACATTTAACTCGCAGCGACTTGCTGCAACACATAGAGACCTCTTAAGGCACACACTTACCTGGGAACTTCCCAGTGCTGATTCTGTAGCTTATCTAAATAATAACCAGCTCTCTGCAATACTAAACTTTATCACTGAATGTTCCACCAATGATGTACAATACTAAAGGGAAAAAAAAAAGAAACAAAACCCAAAAGACGAAAAAGCCTGAATTCAGTTGTTTAGTTTTAATTTATTTTTTACTATAGATGGATTGTGGATAGGTGGGTTAATCTGGAGATATCTTCAGGCAGTTGGTATTACCAATTTAGCATGGCTCTGTCTGCATTTTATCTCAGCCGAGATTCTAAATTAAACATGCATTTAAAAATAATGGCATCTGAACAGGGCGTCTCATTCAATTTTAGCTGGCTGCAGTATTTTGTTATGTTTGCATGTTACTCTGTAAATGTTTGTGTTCCTTATCCTGATTACAGATGCAATTTTACAGCCTGTTTATTGATTTTAAAACTTTAGAATACCATTGACATCGGCCATAGGGAACCTCATTTTTCTGGCAAGAGATTGCAGAAAGAATTTTAGACCTGATTAATTTGGTCTTGCGTTGCTTTTCCACTTGAACTTGTAATAGGAAGTCTACATATTCATTGTATTGTTTGTATTTGTAGAAAGCCAATGCATCACATTGGTGTATTTAAACACATGCAAGATTTTTTTTATTTCCTAACTCATTTTAGTTATCTCGTATAAACAGTTTGAAATAAATAAGTGTACACATGAAAATAGATAAGAATTCACAAGGTTCTGTTAAAGAAATACACAACTAAATATGTACTGTATTTCTCACTATAAATAACAAATCCAAATAATATTTCATTTTTTATATTCAGTCATAAGCACAGAAGTTAAGCCAATTTAAATTTTGCATGAGTAAGAGTTTGTGATCTGACCTACGAATTACCATAATATTTAGCACTAACAGCATTAAAAAAAAAAAAATTCTTCAAGGACACCTCTCAGGCTGCAGTCTAAGCCAAATATAACAACTGATTTAGACTTCACAGCAATCTTGTGGACTAATAATCATCCCATTTTACAGAGAAGAAAGTTAAAGCCCCATAGCTAAAAGACTCCTTAGATGACACCTATAAAATCATTGTTACCACTGAACGACTGAAGAATTCACACATGGTTTACAGGGGCCACAAAAGCAGCAAACATCACATCATGGCCAAGAAAATTGGTCCAATGTTAAATTGTCATTGAAGGGTATTTGATATGATGCGTGACAAATAAACATGCCTCTGGAAAACTTTTATGTTTCATTAATCCCATTATTCTCCAAACCACAGCAATATTATAGATAGTTACAGTTCGAAATCCATGGGGGCAGAGGGTGTCTGTGAGGTGTAAGATCTATTGGCTACCTAATGCGAGACAAGTTCTCCTATGGGTAAATACAAATTTTTTCTTAGTTTAATGCTTATCCACTGGGAATACTATTACTGGAAAAATACAATGCATTACATCTTTTCCCAACTTTCCTTAGGTAAAACTGGTTGATTTTTAAAAGAGTTCATATTCACCCTACAAAACTTGGCCAAGTGCACTTGGCCACGGGAAAGAAAAAAGATAATGTAAATAATTTCAAGAATGAGCTCTATTAAAAGATTGACAATGTTTTCAATTAACATTATGCTTGAAAAGTTTAGAATTTTTATATTGAAACATAACAGCACTGATATATCAGTCCTTGTGAAGAGAAATTAAACGTTTCTGAATGAAGAGAGGAAAGCAAGGGAGATTCAAATTATTTCAGAAGCTAATTCTGCTGTAGGAATTACTGTAAAACTTAGAAATAACTTGTTCCTTATACCTGAAAGCAATCATAACTTCTACTATGTTATTCCAGAATTTAATCTAAACAAGATTGATATTTGTGAAGAAAACGAAAATTTCCTTTATTACTCAGTAAAGTGAGTGTGTTTTCTTTGATTATAGCCAAGAGGTTGGATTCCATCTTAGATTCGTCTTCGAAAACTAAAAGTCACTATATTAAGCAGCAACCCAATCTGTTTGGGTTTCAAAGACGAAGTAACCCATGGTTTAAGACATATTTTGAAAATTGTCTTATCTGATGAAATCCATACCCAATGAGACTTCCATAAAATCCAGTTGCACCACAGAAAGGCTGAAGTGATCAGTTCTGTTCAAAGAGAGAAGTAAAAATGAGGATACTTTCTCTTTTCCAACACCTAGGTGTGCATCTTCATCTAGCAACAAATACATCACGGCATGTTGATTTTCTAACAGACACTAAAAGTGACAGCTTTAATGAAGGACATAATGTGAAATTTCAGGGAGAGCTGGAAGACAATATTCTAACTTTAGCAACCATTTCTTTTCCCAGAAGCATGCATGTATCACCTTCACCTTGTGCAAAGAAGACCCTTTTGAGTCATCTCAGGAAATCATTGGGCTGTAAATGTGAAAGGTAAATGAGGTACCACCAGGAAAAGAAGAAGAACTGAATTCAGAGGGAAAGAAGAATGTACCACAGAGAGCAAAGGGAAAGGATACAAGATAAATAGTGAGGAGAAGAATATCCTGGTACTGAAAACTAAAACTAAGCTAAAACCTATCTGGATAAATCACTGGGAAAAGCAGAGCAGTAAGCAGAGAAATCATTTGGGGTATCTCTAAGGGGCTACAGAAAGACACTAGCAAAAAGAAAATCTGGGTTAAGGTAACCCAAGGTGAAAACAGATCAAGGTCAAAAGGGATCCAATGGTTGTGTCATCTCCATCTTTGGAGATATTGAAACCCTGACTGGACATGCACCTCAGCAATCTGCTCTAGTTGATCCTGCTCTGAGCATGAGATTGGATACAGTGATTTCCACAGGCCTGGACATGCTGGTGACGTGCTACTTTTGTTGCCTTTCCCATCAAAACCAATGTCTCCACACAGCAGACCTGCATTCCCTTTGGACTGGAATGTCCATCTTCCTTTAATAGTATGGCCAGGAGGTGTGCATTTCCTTTAAAAGTCCAGTGGTGCTGGTAGAAAAATTTGTGTGGATGTACATTTTTAATGCATAAAAACCCTGGAATTTGGTCAAGATGTTCGACAGGCAAGCTTGGCTTCCTTCTGCACTGTGGATTTAAAATGGTGTAAGTGACACCAGCAGATAGTTATCAGGCCTGGCATTTTTCAAATACTCTGATAGCTATAAAGAGAACACAGTATAAACCAAACCTCCTCCTGGTATAACTTCATTGAAATCAGTGAGATACATAATGTAGACACAATTCTGTGGGGAGGAGTCTCAAAACCTTCATGCAACTCAACATTCCTGACATCAGGAATTAAAAGAAAGGGGTCCTTTTTAACACAGATTTATCCACAGAGTTCCCCCACTGCAATTACAGATGATGTTTCTTTGAAGATAGGCTAGGACACTATCCCCCAAAAAAACGCTCACGGTCTGTAATCATGGTTCAATTTTCAAATGAAACACGAGACAATGTCACTGCCATGATGTATTTACTGTTGTGGTTTTCAAACATCAGATCATTTGAAAAAGGAGATACTGCTACATTCCACATGATGGCAGGAGATCTGTTTTTCTTATTGCAAAACCAGAGCTTACAGTTTAAGATTGTCCTACTAAATATAGCAAGATAAGCAATCTCCCATGTTCTCCAAGCTGTTTTATAATAATGTCTTCTCAAGACATACTCAAAAAGGACAATTCTTCTTTCTATATTAAAAAACTCTAAACACGCTGAAGTAGTTTTACAAAGTTTACCTAAATGATAAAATAAGTGCCTTGTAAAATAATACATATGAGTAAAATGGTATTTCAGGGCAGATTTACAATGCTTGCTTTGTTTTAATTGAGCATAATTAGGTTAACTTATTATAGGATTTTTCAGAATACAGATTTTTTTCTTCATTCTTTTTTTTTTAGTAGAAAGGAACTTTCAGGCACTTTTATTTGACTGATTTTAGATATTTTTAATACAAGAATCCTCTACTTACGTTTTTCAACTTAATAAAGGCTAGAAAACTTAGGACTGTTTTTTCCTGGAGGTTAAGGACTTCAGCATGTCTTTTCTGGAGTGATTTTGGAGCACTTTAATTGAAAAATGAAATATGGGATTTGTTACAAATATGTAACAAAGATGTTCTGTATCCAAGTGTTAAGTGGACAGTGGAACAAAAGAAATATTTTTTAAAATGTGAATTTAAAATGATTTTTTTTCAATGTCTTGAATTGGATTATGTTATTATTTATTTTTATTTTCTACCAGCCATCTGTTATTTGCATATATGCAAAATAAGGAACAAAGCAAAAATAAAATGATTGCTTAAACGACATTTCATTGTTTACTCATATATTGAAACAAACAAAGGAGGAGAAAATTGCACATGATTTCTTGTTTTCCTCTTGTATGTAGCTCATCTTTAAGCAATATACATGAATCATTAAATACTTATGCAAGAGTATGTTCTGCTAAAAAAGTGCATCGAGTTCATCCTGTGTTTTTCTCTACCAGGGAGTGCCCAATTATTTTGGCAAGTTCCTCTCATTAACTTGATTCTAGAGCCAGGAAACAATCATAATATGATATCCTGATATCAGTTCAGTCTTCCATGTCCTACACTGTGCTGTTTTCAAGGTTGTTAATGACACAACAAAATTAGATAATGGCCAACCATTGGTAGAAGTTATTTAGACACTCAGGACACTCTAGACAGGCTAAATACATGAACTCTACCATTTGCATGTAAATTGATTTTTTGGAATTTTTTTTCCCCATCTGTCTCAAAAGTCAACCCATGAAGCTGAAGCAGTGGGTGCAGAGATGCTGTCAGTTCCCCACCTCCTTCTGACTCAATGTAGGAGAGGAAGAAGCCTGCAGCAAGTGTTCAGGTGAAACACCTAGAATTAACATTGGCAGTAGCAATTTGGACAGGGGTCATCCCTTAACCAGGTACAGAAAGCCAGGGGACAGACCCCAGTTTGGGAACCAGACTAGGTTGCATGGCAATCAGGAGCTTCATGGTGGTCACTTGCTGCATGGTGGCCACTCTGTCCCTACAACAACCCCATTTTTTAGGCTGTGGAAATGAATGCAGTCCTGGATATTATTTGGTGCTTGAGAAGACATGGAGCCAACACACTTAAAATTTAACTTTAATGGCTCTAACTCTGTCCTTTAAAAACAAACAAAAGAGGAAATATTCCCCTTTGGTTTTATAATGCAGGCATCAGTGAGTGAAACACACTGCTTAAACTATAAGTCCATCAAAGGCTGGCACCTCCTTGCTTAATAAACCTTTCTCTTTGTGTATTTGACTCATACTTGATCATTTTAACTGCTTTTTAGTGCTGTTAGCTCTGGAGAGACAACTCAGCTCTTGGCTCAGAGATCAGGAACAGAACTGTAGGATAATTTTCAATTATAATATCTTTCCTATTGATGATGAATGATACTCCAGAAAGAAAACAAAAACCTGAGCATGATAACCTAGTTTTAACTTGTAACCTAAACAGATGTGATCTGTGGACTTTGAGACTTAATAGCAATGGAATGCCATATTATTATTTTCCAATACTTTCTGAAAAGGAATTTCCCTGAATGGGTGCTGATGACAATTTAAAAAAAAAACATTTTTGCACTGATCGGTGCTTCAAATGCAGTATCAGCCAGCCAAGCAGCATTCACTTTGTAACTCTTCCTTGTTTGGTGCTCTGTAGCTTGTTTTCAGCACATCTTTTAATTTGGACAAAAAAAAAAAGAGTAGTGATTACTTTCATTTTATGTCCCAATGCTCATGAGGTACTGCAAAATTTCTGTGATTAACTTGCAAACACTTGAGGGGAATATTTAATTGTGAGCTTCATTTATCTTCTTATCTCCTTTTTTATACATCTTAACTAGGTTTCGCTTTTGAAAAATCAAACCAAAAAACACCCCATCAACCCCCTGAATTTTGAGCAAAATAGACCCAGCTGTTCCCCTTTAATAAAAGTGAGGTTGAATTTTGGAGAAACTGAAGATGCTGTTTCTTTTTTCAGTACAAATGTGATCTTGAAAATCCACAAATCAAAATGCTTATCTTGTGTTGGTGCCAGCACATAACGCATGACTCCTTGGTAGATGAATGTCTACCCGTAGAATGCATTATTAGTCTATTTAGCTTCATGTGCTGCGCTGACCTACTTTAACTTATTCTTAATAATGCACAGCGCTGGAGCAATATTGACTCATATACTCATTTCTCATATACTGTGAGGCATTAATAATGCATTGCATTTTTACTTCCAAAGTTAAGATATGGTTAAATCAAATGGATCCTAATGTGAACATCAACAAATGAAACAGATTGTCCCTTGTACGAGCAAAATGACGTTTTATAAGGAAGGTATTTCATTCTGTTTCCCCTGGCAAATGTTTCCTTAAATATACCATTGCTATTTTCATGGTGGGTAAGGTGGGGTTTCTGTTTTTGTTAGGTTTTAGTATAACATTTAACAGTAGTTTTTCTTACCTGCATATAGAAAATAAAAGACTGTTGAGAATGTTTTAAAAAGCATTGATAAATCCTCCCAGAAAGAAAACTTTACAAAAATCTCTTTAAATAAGTATTGTAAAAAAGGGAATTATAGCAGAAATTTGAATGGATTCTGAGACAATAAAAGCAAAAATCAGCATAATTTATGTAAAATGAATAAACTAATCCAAGAAGTTTGACACCTTCTGAGTCTATTGAGACTGAATTCCTGATGAGGAAGACTATTAAAAAAGAGACTAATAAATAATATTGTGAAAATTTAGTTGTTTTTATTTGTGGCCAACTACAGGACAAACATTTTTCTATATTCAAATCTTGCTTGTGAACTTGAACATTTTGGTGAATCATTTAAACAACTTCCTTAACCTCTGCAATATTGCTTTTCGCTATTATTATGTCGTAGGTTAAAGTAACTGATTCTGGTTGATGACTGGACATATTACAGTGATGAAATGCAAGAAATCAGATTTTTTTTCCTTTCCCTCTGTATCAGGGTAACTGACATGGAAAAAGTAATAGAAGCCATCAGTCCTTGGACACAGAAAGTCAAATTCGGACATTTAAGATTTTTTCATTTCAAAGCAGGCTGTCCTTGGTTTCAAGAAATACACTGCAAATGTCATTAGCTGCTCATGGTAGTGCCATGCAAGTCAGACTTAAGAAACTATACTAGCATCCTTAGCACTAATTATTTTATTTTTTTTATAATTGTGAAGCACAACTAACTCAGGTGAAACAGAGCTGTTACACTATTTTTAAATATGGGATAAGAATACCGGGATAATCTAAGTTAATTTTGTCCTATTTTAAAATTTTGATTGCTTTATGTAATTCATTAAAGGATATGACAGCTCTGCTGTACTGAAATAATTAACAAGCTCTGTTAAGTGTTATTAATTTGGCTTTTTTAAAAAATAAATTAAACCTTTCCCAAATTTTCAGCTTTAAGCCTTGGATAATACTTCAATTTGCTGTGAAGTTTCAAGAAAATTAGTTAATTAGTTTTTCATAGATTTAATCAGTTGGATATTGGCCTTCAAAAATGTTTGTACATGTAATATCATGACTTTTAAATCTCTACCAATTTTAAAAGCCACCAACGGAGGAAATTTTTTAATTCAAATACCAGAATTAGTTGTTCTTCCTAGAAAATGGAAATATTGTGTTATATACAACAAAAAAACAACACTTCTAGACTTATGTGAATGTGAAACTTCTGAAGCAAAGGAAAAATACAATTTTCTCCAGCACAGTACAGAGAAATGTTTTGGAAAGATTGAAAATACTTTTTTTTTTTTTTTTTAAACCTATCTTTTCATATTTTCCTGCACTGATCTTTAAGGGCATAGAAAATAGATTTAGATTCCTTTTAGGGATTTCCAAAACATAGGACAGGGTCTTTATCTATTATCTGTTTTTTTTACAAGGCTGTGCCTCCGCTTAAAATGCCCAGTCGCTGAAGTAGTGGCACAAATATACCGAAGAGCGTGTGCTTACACATCCTTGTCAAATGCTGTGGTGACCTATGCAACTGGAAGGGAAGCACCCAGATGACAGGAAGAAAAGTTTGGGTGAGTGTGCTGGACAGCCTGCCTGTGTGTATGTGCTTTGGTATCTTCAGAACCTCTATGACTTGAGAAATTTTTGTGGACTTTTTTCCAAATGCAAAAGCACTTTGGTTTTACCATGTGGGAAAAGTCAATGAAACAAACAGGCTCTTCGACAACACTTCCTTTGTTCACGACACATGGCATAACTCCCTTGTAGATCTCTGTAGAAAACTTGGGAAACACACGCTCCTGGGCACTGATTTTAATGTTAATGAAACGTCATTTATGACTCGACAGTGGCAACTCACAAATTCATTTTTTTCATTCATTACTTTTTCCCCATAAATTACAGGATTAGTACAATTTGTGTAACAAAATGTAGCATATCAGTGAGGTCTAAAAGTTTGTGTGCAGTAAATTGCAGTTTTAACACAGAGATCGAGAAGTCTACCAATTGAAAGGCTAAAGGCTACTAGCAATATGTTTCCACCATGCCACATAGTCTTCTACTGCACTGACACATCCACTGAGTACACAACTCCCAGCAGTCTGCTCACGACTGGATGCTATTTTTCCAGTCCCCTCCCCAAAGAGTGGACCCAAAAGACAATAAAAGTGTGCAAAGGAACTTGGGATTCTGGGAAAGGCTGTTGTGGGGCACTTACACTTGGTTACAAGGCAGAAGAGGTGAATGATATGAGGACGTCAGTCATCTTCTGGCTTCCCAGGAAAACTACACCTGGCTCAACATTAATTGTAATGTTATAACCATATATCCTGTAGGATGCTTTTACCTGTACATTTTCACAGGAGTATGTACATATAGAAAGCCCCACTCCTTAATATCATGTGAAAAATATCCAGAAATTATATTTTGTGTTTTATTCCACAACAGAAATCTTCAGTTTCTGTCTCTTTTCTAAAAAGCTATTGAAAAGCTTGTGCTTTGTGAGTCTATTTTGGTTTTAAAAAACTACGTCCCTATGTGATTCAGAGCCGGGACTGAAGACAAGCCTCTTCCCAGGTTATTGTTGTGAATAGTATGTGATCGGCATTTTCTTTGCCCTACCCCATCCTCTCTTAGACTAATTATTCCTTGGACAAAATTAACTTCTCAGGAAACAAAAAAACACACTTGCATGAGTTCATACTTTTTGCACAATAAAGCATCCCATTGAAAAAATTCCTAAGCAGCTCCCCCTATAGATGCAAGTGCTATCAGTGCATGTATACGGGTTATTTCATTGTGCCGTTATTGACATGGACAAAGAATTTCTTATCTCTAGCTTTCAAAGATCAAGCAGACATCAACAGGATTTCTCTTCAATGAGACACGGTAGCACATGATGAAATTAGGTTGCAGAATTGAGAGTTCATTAAAGGTGCTGTTCTAAAAAGGATGTGTAGCCAGGGTTTTTCTAGCTAATAAATGACCCTGGGTTTTTTAGTTATTCTATATTACATTTGGAATTGCTGCATAAATTTTGAGTACCCATTTTCATAACATTTAAGGATGTGTGCTCTTGTTCTCTGTTTCTGGCAGACAATATCTTCAGGTCACACTGTATTACAGCATCTCACAGTCTCAATATTATTTGAGATCGATATAATCTTTACCTTTCTCATCATCGTGGTCTGCAGTAGCAAACACAGGATTTGCTGACCCTGGGTTTTCACAAACCAAAGGAAATGGCACTGGGGAAAAAAAAGTCTTAAGTAAAAAAAAGCTGCAGGATCAGGCCCATTCTGTTTCATATGTCTGTAAATTGGTGTATTAGCAATGGTTTTAATTGGATATGGGGAGAACCGTATGGTTATTCCCTATACTATATCTCACAGAGTTAATGTAGTGTCTTGTTCCCCTCTCTGCAAAAATCTGAACCTGAATTTGCATAGTCTTCTAAAAGAAAACAAAACAAAACAAAGAAAACAAAACTAAATATGGATCCTGAAGGACACATCCACACTTTCATTGCTCTCATATAAAGATTGTAAATTCTACCTACAGCTCAATCTCTTAACGATCAAGAAAATCCTCCAATTTAATAACTAAATTCATTTTTCCTTCCTTGAACTAAACTCACAGTTATTAAAGCCAGAAGGATCACTGGCAGTTTCTCCCAGGTTGCACTGTAAGCTGAAAATGGCATTCTCATCACACGATTAATTAATGGTCTCGATGCAAAGCGATAGGGGATAGATTTACGTTCCACATGATATTGAATAACTCTCACGTGTAATATTGCTTTGGCACGCTTTATGTTCCCGGAGTTAAAGTGCACATCAATAGCTCAATGCATCGATAACCTGAGTGTCAGTACAGCTATAAAACCTCATTCTCCTTGAATTTTGCACAGTTTTCAGTACACTGCTCTCCTGAAAATGGGTGCTTGTTGATGCTGTGAAAGTGGCACACAAATCAGAGGAACTGAATGATACAATCTTCTAGAAAACAAGTTTTTCCCTTTTTTCTTTTTTTTTATTAGCTTCTTTCATCTTGCTGAACAAGTGCCTTAACAATTTTTGAACTTCTGAATACAAACACTTTGCTTTCACTTTTTCACTGCTTCAGGTTTGCCCCCTCTTGGGTGAACCAGCCACTTCCAAACTCAACTCAGGTCTTTACTGGTCTCAATATGGCAACACTGGTTTTAAGGTATATTAAGCTACTACAATAGAATATTTTTGAATAGAATATTGTTACATAGCATAGCATAGAATAGAATAGAATAGAATAGAATAGAATAGAATAGAATAGAATAGAATAGAATAGTTCAGTTGGAAGGTACCTACAACGCATACCTAGTTCACCTGCTATTATTGTATTCTGTTTTAGATCAAAGGACAAGACACACACGACTATTGCACAGCCCCTCAGAGTGGTATTTTTTTTCATTAGGGTATGTTTTGAATGCCTTGAAGAGCACTATAAAGACATGGCAAGGTATTTGGGGGTGCAAGGTTTGTTGGACTTGTGTTGAAGCATTGCACAGGACAGAAGGAGACTGTGCTTTTGACATCACTTGCTTGGTCTCATTACCAGCAATTTTCTATTTACAGGTCTAAAGTCAATTATTTCCTTTTCTATCTTTCTTTATTTCCTTCTGTCCATCCAAACTGGACAATATTTCACTATTAAGCAAGCTCACAAGTAGGCTTCATGATTTCTCTGGAGAAAGCATAAAGATGCAAATATGCATCTATATTTAGTTACATGGCAATATCATAACAGCAGAATCTCCACATTTTTGGAACTAAGTACAGTAAAACTGGTGTGTTATTAGACTCACTTCTACATTTAACCATTGTGATCTCCTGGTAAGATATGATCTAATATAAGTTGAAAAGAGATAATATCAATTAGGAGGAAAGTTTGTATCAATAAGCTTAAGAGGGTTTCTTTTGGGTTTGTTTTTAAGAGGGTTTGTTTGCCTAGTAGCACTTTTTTTTACTTGCTATTTCACTTGTAAAATACATAGGTTATAGCATAAAGTGGGCAATTTTAAGAAAAAAAATCTAGTATTTTCTGTGTAGTGACCCTAACAATGATACCAATATACTGGTATCTCCTTTTTACAGGACAGGAGACACAGGAATAGAAAACTAGAATGGGATTCATTTCAGAATATTTCAGGCATATATATACCTGCATTTTTGACATCTGTAACTGAACTTTTCTTTTCTGTCTCTCCTCACAGCTAAGGGAGAAAAGCAGGCACTTAGAGGCATGAGTCCTCTGACTTAATTGAGAAGAATATTTGAGAATGAGATGAATAGTGCTCTGAGCTTCACGGAATATATCAGCCAGATTTCCCCTGACTGTAAAGAGAAACTGGAATGACTTGCACAGACATAGATGTTTTATTGTCAACATCTATACTTGGTGAGGTGAATCCTATCCATTTTGAGTCACAATTCAGGAGGTCCACAATGGAACAGTTTTCCCCTGGGTCAGTATCCCGACCACCTTTTGGAAACCTGAAAAGCAGGCTTAGTCAAATGTCCATCCCCACCTC
>JAOXNG010000001.1:4953979-4971090 GCA_028566535.1 Scolopax minor | reverse complement strand
GGAGGAATTTCAGAGGAAGGGAAATACCCCTCCACCCCATCCTGAGTTTTCAATACTACTTTGTAGTTCTGCCCACTTTTGAAGTAGCTTAAAAGAAATGGAAGTAGTTGGAATGTTTTTACACAAGAAATACTTCCTTTTCTATAATTAAAATTATTGTGGTTGGCTCCTAGAGTGAGAAGCTCATAAATTTGTTTCCAGTAGCAATCAGCATGGTTAATAACCATCCTATCAAACCAAGCTAACTCCTGTTCATTTTGGGCCTCATCCAGAGCTCATTGATGTCAGCGGAAAGAAACTATTGACTTAAGTGGGCTTTGGAGTAGACCCTACAAGCTGAAAAGAACAGATAATCTGGCTACTTCTGCAACAAAGAAAAAGGACAGCCAGTGAAAATAAAAAACGGGAAGACAAAATAAAATAATAATTTAAAAAATCCTAAAACCACCAGACAAAAGGGCACCATGTTAAAGGGACAGGTTGTTTTGTACAACCCAGAGTTGTGGTACAGAGGGACAGGGAACCTCATGCTTCAGAGGGTGATAACATCAACAACCAAAAATCAGGAGGAGGCAAAATGAGGAGAAGACAATTAGCCTTTCATATCTGATACTGTAGGATTCATGTACCTTTCTCTAGATTAATACTTGACCAGTGATGCAGAAAAAAATATTACAGGAGATCAGCTTATGTTTTATGTGTTCTATCCAGATTTGTGGTATCAGGTATTGAAGTTGTCCAGTTAAAAATAGAGATCAAAAAAGATATGAATCAAGAATCCTGAAAGACACAAACTTAGGGAAGATTTATAAAGAATACAGCATGTTGAGTGGTGGTTCTGGACAAGCTGGATGAACTATTGAAAGCTTCGAGGACCTCTGAATTGAGTTCAGTACTCAGCAGGTTTCCCATGGGAACTGACATCTGCAATGCAAATTCTGTACCCAAGCCCTGCAGCAGGATTGCTAGATCTAAGCATTAGAATCATAAATAACTCCCCCTTCCACCTCTTCTTACAAATAATTAAAATATACAAAATAAAAAATTTGAAGTATTTTTTTTAAATTTGCCTCATGGTTTAAGGAATTACAGTGTCGCTGGAACTCTAATTTTTTTCTCTTTCCAACTATAATTATGAGATTTCCTTTATTGTTTAAAACAAGGATACGGTACTCGCCTACAGATCTCCACGTATGTTCCTGCTTGGCTTGCCTGCAGATCATATCTATATTCTTTCTTTGAGTTCATTCCTCCAACCCATTGTGCCCATATTTTCCATGGCATCCTGGAGGTGCACTTCTTCCCTACAGTGAAACCATTAGTAAAATGCCTATTGAATTCAAGAAGGCCAAGTTCGTGTCAGTGACAACTGGCTTCACTTCCTACTTTGTAATTTCTTAGTATAGTGAAATCATTCTGTGAAGGCCTCCACTTTGAAAATTTCACCAGCATTAACAGTCATGAATTTCCTGTGGTCAGGGTGCTGCAGCTCCCCTGTGCAGTTTCCTCACCCAAAATCAAAAAATTATTGTTTACATGTCATTGTCTCATTCCCATAACCGTTATATCTGCGGTGATATTCCATTATATTGCACACATTACATTGAATATTAATTCTTACATATCACTTGACTATGTTGTGTTCTTTTCATATTTTTAAGTTCAGCCAACATCATCCTTTATGTATTGACTTTGTATTCTACAGATTTTAAATCGATGTAGAGAACCATGCTATTTAAATAACAGTTCTAGTAAACCAAAAGATCACCCTGAGCCTCCCAGGCCAAAGAGCTGACATAAAAGTCTAGGCTTCCAAAATCTTGTACAAGTCTGCAAAATACCTGTTAGGTGATCTGATAAGTCACTTGACTTTTACATACTTTGATATATCCAACTCTGAAATGAGGTAACACTCTTACCTTTTTGAGATGAAGTTAATTCTTCTATTGACAGATTATTCTGGGAATTTCTGCCAATGCAAAGCTTTACTAAAGTGTCCAATAGACATTTTTCTAGAGGAGAAACAATGCAGAGATATGAAAATAAGAGAAGACTATAAAGGGTCTAACCTCAACTGACCATTGTAAATATATGATTTCCTTATTGTGAAATTAAATCTTTAACTTCTGTTTACTGGTCCGGGTCAAAGGACGAGAGTGTGGGAAGGAAGATTACAGTTTTTGCTTCTGTATGCATTTTTAAGGTAACAGTTCCTTAGTTGTACATGTACAAATAAGTACATGTATAAAAGTACAAAGTAACTCCCCTTTCTACTAAAAAGGTAAAGGGTAATTTTGCTTTAATGGTATCAGGAATGTGTAAGCTAACAGTAAGAATTCTACTTACAGGAACTAAACAAGCTACTCAAAGCAAACAACCCTTCCCCTTTAAAACATAGAACAAGTGTTCTAGACCCTGCCCCATTCTAACCTCCCTTAAATACCAAACTGCATCAGAAATGGTTGATGCAGCTGAATGAGGTAAATTACAACCACTTAGAAAATCAAATAGGTATTTTTGTCATCATATTATGGTTTTTAAAAAAGTAATTATGGTTATTAGTACTATGGCTGTATAGATGCAAATGGAGCAGTAAGACTTACAAATATTACCATGAAGGAAGTTCCCCTGTTCATTCACATATGGAACAAGCTCCTTTCCTGTGTTTGAAAGGGATGGACGAGGCCTCATCTGCAAGCAGACTTACAGGAAACGAAAAGTGAATGTATGTTCAAGCACTTTGAGAAAAGTATTGGATTTGTTCTAAAAAATCTGGCACCATTGCTGGAGTTTATGTGCCTCCTTAAAGCGGTCAAAATGAATCTGTTGATTAGAAAAAGAGTCTTCAAAAGTCTATCAGGGTTCTTGAAATATTAACTTCTGAGCCAAGGAGTATCCTGTGCAGTCAGGAACAGGTATATCATGGGTAGACAAGCAAAAGAACTTGTCCCATGTTTTTCATGTAAGAAAAAAAATTAGCTTGGAGAAATTTTATTTTAGCAGTTAAAATTGTTCACTTGAAAAAAAAGAATCAATAATACAACAAAAACACTAGATGGAAAAACATTATAACATTGTTTTTAACTGGTAAACCAGAAAAAAATATTAAAATGCACGTTCCTCAACCAATACTTCAAACAGAAGTACTTAATTTTGACCACTGATATTCACTCCATGTCTAGCCAGAATCTCTTACCAGACAGTTACTGGGTAGTTTAGAAGAAAATCAGATTTTTGGTTAAAGGGTTGTCTGGCACTGAAGATATGTGGTATACTTCCTGTACTTGCATAAAATTAGTCTCTCTATGCTAATAAGGCACTAATTCTTTTGCTACTTCAATATTTATTTGCAAAAATACACAGGGTTTTTCCAGGGAAGTTTTGACATGATAAAAAAGTAACAACCCAGCAGATTCTTAACAATTTACCAAAAGGCCAAAATACATTCTTTAATGTGTGGTCAAGCTGCTCCAGCAGATAATCCACACTTGGGATGACATGACATTGTCTTAGTTCTCATCTTGTATTAGGTGTGTCTTTATTATCTTTGTTTATATTTACATAGAAGATGAGGTTGAGTTGTCCTATCTTTAATTAGAAAAAAAAGTTAGTTATTTAGGAAATATTCCTCTGAGGAAATGTCAAAGTTTGTAGTCAGTGCCCCCACCTGAGCTATTTCCCATGCCTGAATCTCATTCAGACATCTTATTCTGAAATAGATGTCTCAAATAGGTGGGCTGAGTCATGCCTAAATACTTGTGCTCTCCTTGGACTGCGAAGGGAATTGAGAGGGTTTGGTTCAGCTGTACTCTTCTCACTGAGACAATTTGAATTTCAGTTTACATTAATCACTTAGTCCGTCTCCACTGCAAATAGAGAAAAGAAGTGGGACATCAGCAGGACCGTTTATCTTATCCTAAAACAGGCAGCATGAATTGTCTTCTGAAGCTGCATACCTGTCTTTGTAGACGAGATGTTTTTCTACACCAGGCCAGAAGAGAGACTTTTGTACTGCTTTGCCAAGTAGCATCCAGAGAGCCCAGAGATCAGTCATGCAAATCCCATCTTATAATCAGTATTTTGTACATTTACTGTTCAAAATACACAATTCCAGATTTCTCTCACAAAACTGAAGCAGAGATAACAACATATATAATATTACGTGAACCTAACCTGACGCTTGTTCTAAGGTTACTCAAAGGCACCCATCACTTATCAACAAAATCACGCAAAACCAAGATTATCACCAGATATAGTGACATTAACATCCGCATCTACCTCAACTCATATCACAACTCAAATGTCAGAACACCCAAAAAAAACCAGCTCCACAGCCAACTCCCTCTCAATGCCAGTGCGCAACTGACCACAAAAATCGTCAAAATTACAGCCCTGCCTCCTCTCTGAAGCTGTTCTTTAAGTTAACTGTGTTATTAGCAGAAATAGGGAAAAACATGTATGTCTGAGCAAACAAGAGCAAGATGAAAAGAAAAACCATGGTGCCATCCTCTCTACTCAGCGAGTTCTGTGAGAAAATAAGAAAAAAACACCTTTCTAAGAATGTCAGGTGCCCACAGGTGGCAATGTAGCCCCTTTAGCCCTCCCTACAGCCCAGCTCAAGGTGCTGAGGGTTATAGGTGGGAGAAGAACACTGCTGCCACCAAAATGTGCCTCAAAACACACAAAGCCTCTCAGAAACACTGTCATAAAACATTTTGCTTGATCAAGGATGGAAGGAGTCTATGAAGGGTAGCTTTCCCAAAATACATCAATAATAAAAAACACAGTCAAATAAATAAGCCTGCTCCCTTCAGTAAATCCCCTTCTCTTGTCCTCTCCTTGAACATTTCTGATTGTTTGTAGGTATATTCATACATCCGTGACAGGAATTCCAACGTCTCAGTATACACAGGAAAGATGCAAAATTTATATTCCTTTTGTTAGGTTTGGTAAATAAGCTATTGAAAAATGAATTAAATTTGCCACCATGGGAGCTAAGATGAAGCATCCAAAAAATGTTGTGGAAGAAGAACTTTTAGGTTTCAGAATTAAGCCAGTGTTAAAGAAGGCAGTTTCACACCATTTCCACAAGCCCAATCATAGTATATATTCCAAGGATGATTTCTGGTCATTTCATATGCAACAGTCATTAGACAACATGCAAAAAACAGTCTGCAACACAGGGAGGACCTGTGTAGGAGGACAGTGTAGGACCCTACAAATCCAAATGAACCCTCAATCACTGAAGAGCAATGTTTTCTTTTAGGCTTTCTTGTCAAGAGAATAGTAAATCATTCTTTAGACACCTTTATGTGGGGAGTACAGAGAACCTCAAGCTCTCTAAAGAGATAAAGATTAACACCTTTCTCAGAGAAATGGAAGCTTAGATTGTGCTTCAGCAGGAATTGAACATAGATTTACTGTGCTCCTCAGAAGTGCTCTGACCACTGCAATATAGAGAAGGTAGACTTGTCTGCTTAGTAAATGAAAGGGAACATACTCATCCAACCAGGACTGTAGCCCAGGTAGTGAGAAGTGAATAATCTCTATATTGCCTAAATCCTAGGTAAAGCATGTTTACTCTTATTCATTTCCTGGTACATGACTACTGGGGATACTTCCCCTCCCTTGGCGAGCTTAAGGTCCTGGTTTGAATGAAAACATCTCCTTACAGCATTAAGTCAACCTTCTTCAGGTTTAGAAATAATAGAATTCAAGGCAAAAATTCAGTTTTTCATAAAGTTTTCTTGAAGGCAATTGCCCAGTCCTTTGTGCTTACCAGACCCCATTCCATGGCAGCACTTCATACAAGATATATAGGATTTTTATGTGACAAACATTACTCAGGTGACTTAATGCGGTTCCAGAAAGTCCTCAGATTTTTAAATACTAGGGGAATACAGACACCATATAAATATAGTAAAAGTAACTAAGGCTGGGGTCTGGATGAGACAGTAAGAGAAATTAGTTCCATTTCAATAGATCCTGTCCTGGTTCCCATTTATGTTAATGCAGAGACTCTATAACAGAACTGGAAATAGAAAAATGCTGCTGGTATTGAAACAGAGCAGCCTGAAAGCAATTTGTTTAAAGCTTCTGTGTGATTGTGAATTAACGCTGTAGAAGACTAAATGTACATGCAATTTTAGGACACATACAGGAGAAGAAGCTGTTTCTAGCCAAGGTAAAGCCAGAAGCTTTCTGGAAAATGACCTTCCAAAAGTTTTCACTGCTGTTGTGGACTGAGTTAAACTGATATGCAGTGGGAGAGGACATTGCATTTCTCTTGGAAAATGAGAACCACATAGGAAATAAAATTGTCAGGGTTTTCTGCTTGGAATTGAAAATTGTTGAAGGTTGAAGTCTTTAATGTAGGGGGTTTATCAACAGAAGCAGAATCTGTGGTTTCTATCTGACTAGCAGTGAGGTCTGCAAAAGGTACTTCCTGCAGATGAAATTATATAGCTAGAGATTTTGGTCCAGATTTTGCACTCAGGAAGCCCTTGAAAACTTGTTTGTTGCTGTCGAGCTGTGGGAATGAATAGATTTAAAATTAACTTCTGACATATTTTTGAGGCAGCCCAAAGTGTAACAGCAAAGATTCTAGCACAAGTGGAATAGAGAAGTGTCTCTCTGTGTCACGGTGGGCTGGAGAAGGGGCAGCGTTATAAGCAACAGCCAGCAAAGTTGCATTTTGCATAGGCTGGAAGGCGACCTATATTCCAAGGTGGCAAATACTTGGAATATACCACTATTGGTGGTACTATTTGTACCATTAAATCCTTACCTCCAAAGCGGATAGGTCACAGAGAGCCACTCACCATGACCAAGATCTTCCAACATCACTCCTGTTTTTCAGTGTCCACTATAAGGTGTCTCAAAAGCACACAATTATCAGACTCTGGGGACTAAAATATAGAGAAATCATTCGTTTTTTACAATGGTTTAGCAAGCGCAGTAAGTAACAAAAGAGCACAAAGTCACACATTCTGCTGGAAAATATTTAAATCTCTATATTGAGGGATTTCTTAGCTAAGGTGTTGCAGATTACGTTACTGTACTCGTTGACCAAAACCCTACAAGAAACTTAAACTATGTAACTTATATATAGACAGCTACCCTACCGTTAATGCTTACAAATACTTGAAGGGAGGGTTTCAGGAGGATGGGGCTGGTCTTTTCTCAGTGGTGCCCAGTAACAGGACAAGAGGAAATGGGCACAAACATGTGCATAAAAAGTTTCACCTAAACATGAGGAGGAACTTCTTTACTGTGAGAGTGGTAAAACCCTGGAACAGGCTGCCCAGGGAGGTGGTAGAGTCTCCTTCTCTGGAGACATTCAAAACCCACCTGGACAAGTTCCTGTGCAACCTGCTCTAGGTAGGTGGGGGGATTAGACTAGATGATCTCCAGAGGTCCCTTCCAACCCCATATGATTCTATGATTCTATGACAGCAACTGCCCCTTTTTGATTGCTGCGTAAAAAGGAACAAGACTTAAATACAATGCAAGGGCGTGTAAATGGAACAAAGCCAGAAGTGCTAAAGTAAAGGGTGACCTTGAAGAAACAGTTGTGGACACAAAAGCCATAAAGAGCACATAACACTGTTAGAACAACATAACAAGAACACAAGCTGTGATCCTGCAATCTCACAGGGGAGACAGGCGTTCCCAATGCCCATGACCTCTATGGAGAATGGTACAAATGTTTCACCTGCCAGTTTGCATCTTACCAGGGACTCAGGACCAGCAATTAATACGAGAGTGTGGGAAAGAGAAGTTTGGGACGGAGGGAGAATAAAGATCCACAGAAACCATGCTTCCTGTGAATCAAAAAACAGCTCCTGCTCCTTCATGGGTGGCATAGAAGCAGCATGAGAAACACGAATGAAACATTTTTGAAAATGTAATCCTAATGCTGGCTGGAATTTTTCAGCTCCTAAAATAGCCTAACTTGTTAAGAGTGCAGGTAGGAATTTCTGCTTCCAGGAAATTGCTTTGCTTTTGTGAATAGTACAAATGTTTCTCCAACAAGCAGGTCTATGAAGAAGTAGAGTACTCCTTTAGGGCATGTTTCTGTCCTGAGGAAATCAATGAAAGCTTTGCTATTAACCATTTTGGGAGCAGGATATGGCCCATAATCTGATTAACAGATGCTTTGAGTCTGTGTAGACTGACTTTTCAAAGACATACACAGATAAAAGACTTTTGCTTTCATGTCACACTTATCCTTCTTTGTTGTAGCGTAAAAGTCTGTAAAATGTTACCTTACTCCTAACTCATAATACAGCTGTTTTACTTATGCTCAAAATATTTCATCTTGCCAGGGCCATGATGGTGGAAAATCTAATTATATAATTAATTCCATACATGCATTGTGGACTTTAGGGAAATGACAATTTGGGACTAGATGTTTCGCTTCAAACATGGTTCAGCACTGATGGAGAAGTGGAGCAGCACCATCTCTCCTGAGCAGCAAGAGTATCAGCCTGATATGCATGCTGTTCTCCTGAGATTTAGGCAATCCTGCTGGGAAGGGAATGAGATGGTTGATATCTTTGGGCTGAAGAGAGTGAAAGAGAGAAATCCTTGGTTGGGAGGTGGACAACCAGGCCTACATTAGATTTCCTACATCAAACTAAACTGCCTTTTGACTCCATTGCAACAGCCCTTAAACAGTTGATGTGGTGATGTGGACAACAGTCAAGTACGTTTGCTAACAGGGATGCTTAGCCCCAGAGAGTGGGCTCCTCTAGGAGGTGCTTCAAGACATGTCTCCAGTTGGCAGCAGAAACTTTGTCAGGCTAAAATCAGGGTCCTGGCCATGGATATTGGTTGTGCACCCTACATAAAAGTTCTCTTCTCTTGGAAACCAGGCATGGGAAGGAAAAGGGTGGTGCACTGCTGGGTCAGGATGCAATCTGCATGTTCTGAGAACAGGGAGGTACTTCTAGGTGCTCCAGTTCAGGTAGATCTTTAGAACATCTAATTCAAGCATCTCTAGAGGTGCTGTTCTCCTGACAACTGCAAGTGCTTAAGTAGATTAGGTAGTTGTAATATCACTTCAAACCATCAAAGTCCATAGTCCCCTTGTCACGTTTCTCTCTTTCATCTCTCCCCAGTCACTCATTCTATTAACACTCTGTTGGCCACCCAGCAAGCCAAATCCAGGAACTCATCTGGCAAAAAGCAGTCTCTTTGTGTTTAACTGGGTTTAGGTACCTGAAATAGGTAGTGATAATGTCTCCTCCTGCAAAAGTAGGGTTCAACTTGATAGTGATGGATATGCTGAGGAATACTGAATGTGAGGTCAACTTTTCTCCCCTTGCTACCTTGTAAACTAACATTTGAAATGGAGGAGGTAAGGTCCCTCACAAAATCTTTACAAACATTAGAACACCATATGGTGGAAGTTTGGACTGTATTTTGTTAGGAAAAACCTGAAATAGAACTAAGAAAACCTCTTGCTCTGAGGAAAAAAAGAAAAAAAAGATATTATATTAACAGGTCTTGATTTCTCTGTGTTTGAAATAGGAACTGTTACTGCCTATTAAATATTAAAATTGTTTATAATTTTATTCTGTTTTATTGGAACTTTGTCTTTCTCTATGAAACATGACCATTTGATCAACAAAAAAGAGCATAAATTTCATGGTAAGTGCTGCCAGCTTCTGAGATTTTAAATTTTTAATTACAATTTTTACTTCTTCAAAATATACCTGTTACTTGAAATATGTGATTTCATCATACTTTCAGGTTTCTTTCCTGTTTTTCTTTTTCTGTTCTTCATCCTTTAACTACTTAAAGCCATGAAAAAACTTTTACAGTATCTTGAATGTCAAATATGAAGAAGATATGAAACTTCCTATTAGAGAATGCTAAGCACATTGGATAAAGAACATTGTGTCATAAATATATCCTTTTCATGGCATTTCAGAGGAATCAACAACTGTATGTTCTCGTAGGTGTAATATAAGAAAGATATTTCAAATTTGTGACATAATTTAGGGTATTTTCTTTTAAGACTAATATGGAAATTTTGAAGGGCCAGACTGAAAAGGCCTGCTGTATGACTTTTTGCAACACTGAGATCACAACTCTTCCTCCATCTCTTTTCCACCCAGCACATTTCTAAAGGACATCAGTTTGAGAAAACAGGTACTTTCAGCTTCATAAATTTTCATCAAAGTGACAGGAACCGTAGTTATTTCTTGTGAGGTCATCTTAGCTCTGTTTTCTATTTTTTTTCTTCCTTGCTTCTTTCTTCTACCCTCAACTGTAACTCTTTAAAAGCTTTTTTTGCCTTCTGTGAAAGATGCTGAAGCTCTGGTGCGGAGAGAGGAACAAATTCTGATGTCCCTTGTGTCTAGGAACAGCCATGTTTCCCAGTTGTCAACGAGGCATGTCAAAGGGCCCAGCTTACCAGCAGTGCATTAAGAAGCCCTTTCCAAAGCATAAAAATGTCAATCTCATTTCTTTAGAGCTGAAATATTTTCTCTCTATTGGAATAAATTGATTCAGCACAGAAACCGTGCCTCTTACCTTTCTATCTAATCCCGACAGGTCTCAGACCCCAGCTCTCTGCTTGCAGCTGCTGTAAGCTTTTCTTTTCCTTCCTCACACTCATTCTCTCATTCACAGTCCATCAGGTCTGGATCTCAGTCACAGGCCCTTCCACTACAACTTGAAACATGTGGGAAACAAAAAACTCAGGCAACCTAATGTGTGCACGGAATGAACTTTCAACCCAGATGTTGACAAATTCCTCTTTACCCTTCATTTACTCTTTTATGGCACTGTAATGTTGGACTACGGATTTCTCCTCTTTGTTGGGGTGGTTGTTTGAAAATGTTCTAAGGTGAATGTGAAACATGTCTTCTTTAAGAGTCCAACATGCCCTTAAATGGCTTTATTGACAGCCAGCACCCTCTCTAATCCCTACAAAACTCCTCTGCAGACATTTCTCCCTTTCTGCCTCCCAAAAAATCCACATGCAAGAGCAAGACCCTCTCTATACAAATGGCATAGAAAGGGCTGTTAGTGCTCCAAGGGTAGTTGCAAACTAAAGATGATGCTTCACTATGTGAAAATCTCCAGACCTTGCCCATGTGTAATTGTAGAGGACACTCAACTTCACATACATGTATGGTAGTCAGGTTTCTTTCTAGTCTTTGGACTGAAGTCCATTATGGTTCTTCCTCTGCAATCTCCTGGCCCTCACCCAGTTTAAAAAAAAAAAAACATAGGACACCTTGCTGTTTCCTGCTAGATTATCTCATTTATCTTGGGTTCTGCTGCAAGAGTGGGCAAAATGGTCCCTATATCTGCTTTACATAATCACAAGGGTTTTCCAAAATCACTCAGTGTTAAGTATGCTCCCATGGATGTCAGAGACAGTCCAATTGCATACGGCAGCGGAGACTGGTGTCCATCTCCATTAAAGTCATTCAGGCAGAAGCACTGAAAGGAATTTGTGTTCCCAAACCCCAAACCATCACCCTAAAATATTCTTCCTGACGCTAGGGGTCACTCAGCCTCACCTCATTTACTTTGGTTTAAATTTTCCAGGCACTTAAGACTACACATGCACAGATCTGCTTTTCTCCTGGCAAGACAGCATAGAACCACACTGGCTTGTGTCTAGACACCGTCAGAGTCTATGATGAGTTGCTTCTCTGCCTAAGTCTCAATAAGAGACCAGACCATCAGGCATCATCACAACATTCCTGACATGAATCAACAGGCCTAAAAGCGCTGGAAGAAGCATGGATGACTACCACTTTGTGACTGGCAGAGTCACCCTGGTATTTATATCATAACCTTTAGGCTAGATCACTTGCCCAAACACTGGAAAAATTAAGTGTTCATTTCCTAATTTAGCTTGTTGTCTCCTAGGAAATTCGTCTGTAGTCTCCAGGTCAGAAGATACTTGGCACAGGAATACTTTACCCTTCCTCCTGATGTAGGGCAATGTCTACAACAGCAAGGTCAAGCTGCAAGAAAAATCATTATATTAGTGCAGGGCTCATGACATTCACTTGGAAGGGATATACTGGGTCTTGTTCTAAGGTCTCTTTCTAATGTCACCTATGCACTGATGATAATATGCTTGAAGACAGAAATGTTCTAGGATGTATGGAGCAACTATTAGGAGTCCCACTTGTTTTTTCAGAGTGCTAGAATTATGATGCTGCAGAATTAGATTCTGCCTGGTTTGTTCTTCATTTTTGTTTCTCTCTCCAACACTTTTCAATTTTTTCCTCTCTCCATCTCTCTGCCCATTCTAACCACACTGCTTGCAGAAGATAGGAGATTACTTTCACACTACAGCCCGTAGTCAGAACCTTCTCAAGATGTGGTGCACATGGTAATTTGAATGACATCGGGAAGGAAGGGGACACTTTTCCTTGTATGAAATGGAAAGCGTAGCTATCTAAGTCATCTTTAAAGTAGTCTTCTGTGTCTGAGCTTGTCTCCTTGGACTCCATTAATAAGCAATGGAGTCAACTGGTTTATTCTTGCAGCTTCTTCAGGATGTGAAAAATTATGCTCCAACATCACCTTTATTTTCTCAACTCAATTGTAAAGACAGCTGAGGGAAACTAGCTCAGCTGTGGATGTGAGCACTGTTGATACCCAAAGCTAGGAGCTGTGCATCTCACCCTTCATCCTTTGTGGGGCCTCATTTTATTGCACTATTTGAGATGACCCAAAAAAATCAACCCAGGTACCTCTGAATTGAGAAAAAGATTGGATTCAAGAAGAGATCAAACTCTACGCTGGTACAATTTCTAGTCTTTAACTATATTTTCTTATTTTCTTCTAGAAAGTTTGGTCAATAGGTACCACTCTCGCTATCTGCCAGTGAGACACTAAGGCATGATTATGACTGATCACTCTCTTCCCCAAAGAAGTATCTTCTGCTCAGAGGAGGACGGAGCTGGTAAGAGTCTGAACTTCTGAGCTGAGTGATACTTCTTAAGGAAGGCTGACACACGCTACACTAATTCACAAGAATGTGAAAACAATCTCTGGAACACGACAATTCAGTGACTGCCTGCAGTTAGCAAGTGATTGGGAACATGATCTAAAATTCCAGCCTCCCATTTATCTCAGGCTAACTGTTGACAAAACAGTTTTCAGACTTTATGAAATGCAGTCATGTTGCATAGACATTTAGGCAGGAATTTCTTGGATTTAGCCCCTGGACAACCTTGTGGTTAAATAGTTAAAGAAAGTTGGTAAGAGAAACGAATAGTATTCATTATTTTTGGCCATGTATGTGTGTGTGTGTGTGTATATAGAGAGAAAAAGATATATATATATTTATTTTTCTAATATCTGATAGCCTTATGTCAATTGAGTTATGTATACTACAATTTGGAGTTTCTAGTGATGTTGCCTTTCACCCAAGACCACCTTGCTAACAAGACTGGTTGCGTGGCCATGATGGGTTGTCAAAGGTTCTCTGGAAAACTTAACACTAGTTTCATAAAGCATCTCAGGGTATTTCTGATCTGATAAGCAAAGGCGAAACTGCTGGCCTGAGGCAGGAGAAGGTCAAGTGCCTCACAGCATCTCCCATGAAGGGCTCCCTATAGGTCATGCTGCCTTCTGGCACACCCACGCTGAGGCTGTGGCTGAGCAGGAGGTTAAACCATGGGATCCTGCAGCCAGACCAGCTTGTTGATCTTCTAGTTTACCGGCATTTGGGCAAGTCACTACTAGAGAAACTGTAATTTCAGCTGCGCTCTAGGTCAGATTTTTCAGGCTCGGAGCTGGGGCTATGTTTTTAAAACTGCTCCATACCTGTAGTTCACCCTGCAATTAAAAAGGTTGGTCTCTGTCTCATTTTACTCCTATGTGAATGGGGCTGAAGAATCCCTACCTCTAGATTTCTAATTTTGAAAGGGAAAATGCTGCAAACCTGTCCTTTCTCACCAGAAACATGAGTTCATTTACTATCATATCTTTCCTTCTCAGAAATCTATCAACATTTTCTTTTAACAGTAATATCATCAAATAAATAAAAATTTAAAAAAAATAAAAAGGAAAGACAGGTCAGTAAGTAAAGCTAATTCTGGTTCATAAATCTTCTTCTACATGTATATTTGCACACAACAAATCTAAAAAAAGAGACGGTCATTTGAATCAAATGGAGAAGGGCAATAATCCCCCTATTAATCTGCTCTGTTGTAGGACTATATAATCACAATATTAAACTGCTGTCTTCATTCTTTTTGACCCATATGATCTCTCTCCATACCATCTCTGGGTTTTCTTTCTCCATTTTCTTCTTTATTCCAGTTTGCCATGTTTTTTGCATAATAACCCAAGGCTGCTTTAACCAGTACTAGGTTGCTATTCCTAGTTGCACAGGAGAAGAGTCAATACTGTGAAATTCTATATACACAATTAAAATGAAAGCTTTATGTTAATAATTTCCTTCATAAAGGAAGCTACAGACTGTAAGTTCACTGGGAATATTTGTATTTTCCCCTCAAGGAAGTAAAGTAGTTTTGAAGTTTGGACCTTTAGGAGAAGTTGAACATCTGATAGACAGTAGAGCTGGAGCACAAGAACAATTGAACTCGAATTTAGCTGTTAGCAATTTCCAATTAAATCCCTGGCTTGAGTTGGCTGACTTCTTCAATTAAACAAAATAAAGCTCTCTAAAGTTAGAAGAACATTTTATATTGAGCTAAATGGTAAATTTACCATCAGGTAATTACAATACAACAATAAAAACAACTGATTACAATAAAAGTCCTTAAAACTCAAAGATTCCAAGCAAAACTTATTGAAAACTCATGTTTTCACCATAATCATGAGTGCAAGGTATAATCTAAAATGACTCATTCATTTAATAATTTTCTTTGCATGGGCTCCAATTCCAATTGTCAACAACTATTGACATATTTAGTTATTTAGTAAATGCCTCATTTTGAATAGAGCTGGTGAATTTGGGTGCTACTTATTGATATTGGCACACACCACTTGGGTTAAGATCTTGGGGATGGAATAGACACACAAAAAGGGGATGAGAGAAAGACATCAAATCCCAAACTTTGCAGAACACTGCACTGGCAGATTGCCTGTAGTAACATGACAAGAAACCTTTCATTCCGATATAACTTTGGGAGGCTTCTGTCTCAGAGGAGTCTTTCCTGAAAAAATGGTAGAAATTCAGTTAGCTTCCTGGAATGTGAATGCCTGAGGCACTGAGGTTTACACTTCGAAGGACATGTTTCAAAGTCGACTTCATTTTTCAGGTGAAGTCGACCATTAGCTCAGGTATCAATATGCAACGTTTTGTATGGTCATAGGATAATTCAACTGGAAATTGTCTAATCCACATCTAGCAGGACCAGCTATGACCCTTCTTTCTTTGTGCTATTTCCAGGTGCTGAAAAAAGAGAAATCACCATACCTTTTCACTATAAACTTTCTTATTTTTTCATTGCTGATCTTCAGGTTCATGCCAAATCATGAACTGCACAAGAATAATATTTGTTTAAGCAAATAATATTAAAAACTTGGTGCCAAAACCTGACACATGTTGAGCAACCCATTGCAAATTCTGCTGACAAATCCTCAGCCCTCTGAAAAGTTTGGTTTAGTCTGGAGATCTACAATCAGAAACTCTTATTTCAGGTCCTGTTTCTTAATGCATCCAGAGGTTTCCTTTCCACTTAAATATAATGGTTGCTCAGATAATGAGGCTCTGTGACCCTCAGGAGTGGCTAGTCACAAAAATAAAAGAGTTTCAGAAATCTAAAATATGAAAAGTCCTTAGGTATCAAAAGTTCTTGGTTTACATCTTTAGATTTTAGGTTTACTCTTGGCCAGCAATACATAGAAGTGTAGCTCTACAAAAATCTCAAAGCTCTTTAGAAATGCTGATGGTCATTTTCATTAAAGGCACGCTCATCCACTGGGACATGTCACCAAAAAAGTAGATATTCTTAGTTACTGGAGGAGTTCACAGTAGCATAGAACACCCTGTAACAAGTACTTAAGACAAGTAATAAGAACAGAGGTTTTGATATAAACAAAACTATCATCATGAACATTAAATTAGAAATTGCCTTGAGGCTTTCTTTCTCTTTTTTTTTGCTAGAGAAGTGAATCATTGGAAGGTCAGTTACTCCTGGTCTGTATCTTAAATCATGGCCTCCTATACAATAGCCACATCAAGGTGAACTCAGTGTTCTACGCTGTTATGTTATGCTCATGCTCAGTGGTTATGCTACAAAGTTATGCTATACACCTATGTTCCAGTTTGAAGGGAGGAGCAGACAAGACAGGTGACACAAACCTGACCCATTAGGGTATTCCATCCCATCTGCCCCATGCTCAGTATAAAAGCTGAGGGATCAAAGGGTCAACGTTCTTTCTTTCATGGCCAACATCCAAAGAAGACTGTCTGTTCAACTGCCTTTGATCCTGATCTATGTGTTCCTGACTCCAGAGATGGAACCCAGCTCCCATCCATCACTGAGTCCAGTCTGGGACTTCCCCAGTGCCTGCCGGAGATGTGACTGTCATCCTGGGAGCTTGAGACAGTTTTGTATATAATGGATCCATTTCATTATTTTCTTCTTTTTGATTTTAATATTAATTCCTCATTAAAGAAATTTAATTAATTCTAAACTTCTAAATCTCCTTGTCTCTTCCTCTCTGCACTTTTGGGGAGGGGGCAGGGAAGGAACATATATCAGTCCGGTTTTGGTAAATTTGGCTGAAACCATGACAACCAAAGACACCCTTTGCACAAGGGAGCTTACCATCCAAATATGACCTTACAATAGAAACAGGCAAGTCAAATAGATAAATAATGGGACAGAAAATAGAATCAAAATATTTTGTTTCATATGCCTTGTCCTAAAACTAGAAGGTCCAGAGAAGTGATTCTGCCACTTGACTCTGCCCTGGTGAGACTTCACCCGGAACACTGTGTGCAGGTCTGGAGTCCTCAATATAAGAAGGACATGGACTTGATGGAGCAAGTCCAGAGGAGGGCCACAAAAATGCTTAGGGGGTTGGAGCACCTCTGCTCCGAGGACAGGCTGAGGGAGCTGGGGTTGTTCAGCCTGGAGAAGAGGAGGCTC
>JAOXNG010000001.1:4906987-4930248 GCA_028566535.1 Scolopax minor | reverse complement strand
GGCAGGGGGGTTGAAACTCAGTGATTTTTGAGGTCCCTTCCAACTCAAACCATTCTATGATTCTATGAATGGAGGTAGCTAGGTGGTTTCGAGGCCAGCAGAGGAATGCTTTATCCAACTAAGACCTTAAATTTAAGTGTTAAAATCAAGTTAGGGAGCACTTCCTTTTCCTTCTGGTTTCCTCCAAAGCTGCTTATGTCCACTAAGTAGTCGTCTTGGGCATTATCTGAAGAAGTTTGTTTTTCCGCACATCTAACGTACAGACAGGAGTTAGTAGTAGCATTTAGACTGTGCTACATCTTGTGTATCAAAGAAGCTTCCTAATATCAAAATCACCCCTATCTACTAAAGCACGGTCCCTTTTTCCTTCAAAATGCAAACTTGCCAGATGTGTCGCATGTTTTATTGAAGTTTAAGGTGGAAATTTACAGCAATATATAAGCACCAGTCTCATTTCAGATAGGTCACTACATAGATCTCTACTAATAAAAGGGTGAAAGCATCCAACAGATTTGATGTGAGCTGCAGAAAAAATCCTAAATAATTCTTCATTTATTAGCAAAGTGTGAACAAGTCCTGCTGTAGCTGTAAATATTTCCCTTGTAAACCATGATTTTTGGCCATTTTAAACATATTTAGTGAGACGTCTCAGAAGGAATATTGAATCCTGCTCCCTCCTGGTGCCTTGTATTCAGCATTTATCAACAACCACAGATTTTGAATGCTTTGTGCTTCCCATCTACAGACAAGACAACAGGAACATGCACACAGAGAATTTATACTTTATAGGACAAAACCTGAATAATTAAAGGAAAAATAGAAGCTGATTGAGAAAAAGTCAGAGAGGATGTGGGGACAGAAAATCCTTAAGGTTAGACTTATCCCGTTTCCTTGTTCAAACAGAAGGAAAATAAATCTGGCAGCTACCTCCCAGAGGAGCTTGGAGGAAGCATGATATGGACTGTGTGTCAGCCAGGAGCAGAGGTGAAACCTCTGGCTATGAGTTTATGCTCTACTGAAAGTTTCCCTCTTGGGTTTACCCTCCTTTACCTTAGTTGATAGAAAGTCTATAATACCTGTCCATATAAAAACGTGCTATATTTATAAAATAAAACTTGGGATATTTTTACTTTAAAAATTCCTATCTTTACAAATTGGAAATGCACATACACACATGTAACACTGCATATTTAAAATTTGCTAAAAATGTAGTTTCTACATGCATGATTAATTGTTTTCAAGTGGAAATCTACCTCAAGTAAGTAGTTTAGGGTTAGAAAACTGGGCTTCAAAGGAATTTGGTATGCCTTCTTCACCTTTGAGATTCAAACACTGGAGCCAGGATTGAAAACCAAGGTATTTCAGGTGTCTGCATTTAAAAGACTTTGTTTATGTTAAGGCTTAGGTCACCTTAGCAGGTATGTTTTAATGAAAACATTACCTCTCTGTGACCTTTGGGATTTGTAGGTGAAAATGCAGTCACTGGAAAAAGGAATCCTAATTGTCATGGATGAAATCTTCAGCATTAAAGACATTGTTTCTCATCGCTGTGAGAGACTTAGTGCAACAATAAAGTTTGCTCACTTTACAGAAGAGGGGACAGGGTGACTTCTGATGAGTTGTTTTCCCTATAAAACACAATTCCAAAGCATTAACAAAGTTAGGGAATGGCTTAAAAATATTTAAAGACAGATTCTTAAAAGGGGAATGCTAAATTTTTCACTATATAAATGAACCTTAACCTGCACTGCTCGAATATTAATAGAATTTGTGCTGATATCTGTGTTTTACAGGACATTACCTACTTACTGGTGGTTTATTTTGTTCCCTGTTGCTCAAGGAATAACATCCAGTCATTACAACAAAATAAAGTCACATAGTAATAATACACTTTCTGTAAGCATAGTAATTTATAAATTATGTCAGACATCTGGGACAAAGGTTCTTTATGTCAAATATTAAATCTATTTAGCAGTTTATTCATAACATATTTGCAACTTCAAAAAGAAAGGAAGAAAGGAAAGAGAGCAGGGTTTTTCCTACATTTTTTGCATTAATGAAACTGACAGCCCTTGTGCATTTTCAATAAGTCAATTGAAGTAAATGACTTTTTACAACCCTTATTAACTTCAGTTGTCACTGGGATGTCATCAACAAGATATTCATTGCATTTCGAAATGGATCTTTTAAGTACAATAACATCAAAATTGCTGAAATCCAAATCTTTATTTTTTTCTTGCAGGGGAGAGGGAAGGTAGAAAGAATCTGTCGGTTCCCTAAATTCACGTCAAGGCAAAATGGAAGGAAAAAAAAGCTAATGTTTCAAAATCATCATTTTACACTAGTTTAAAAGCCTGAGTGATGACTGAAATACATCATATTTCCACTCAAGTCTAGTGCCATCTGAATAGAAAGATGGGTTTGTGGGCCTTTCTCATTTTACTTACCTAAAATAAAATCCAAAACAAAATAAGACTCAGCAACATATATCTCTTGGTGTTTGAGGGAGCCCTGCTGCAGGATGTGAGCAGAGGCTGCGCTTCTCTCTGATCGCAAGCTCACTCTGTCCAGGCATTTCCCAACTTGGAGAGGAGCCAGTCTTAAGCTGGAACTGACACAGACCTATTAGTGTTGTTGAAAAGCACTTTGTGGACACAGGGGATATACCTGCATCATCAAACTCAATGCTCCCCTGGGCAAAGCTCTAGGATAGCTTATTCCAAGGACTGTTCTCTATAAACAGTGGGGGTATGTTCACACGAGCTTTGGATCCCTCCTCTCCAACATAATTCCAATGGGTCTTCAACCACCGCTGTCACCTCATGTCCTCATGGCAGTATCCTTGGGTGGCTACGACAGCTTGTCCACCTCTTTAGTGGACTGTCACAGTATTTTGAGTAGTTTGAGTGCAACATCTCCATACATACAAAAATAATTGTATCTATGGGCTACAAAGGTTTCTGGTAGGAATCCAAGGAGACATGAGCCGTGTGCAGTCTAGCATCAATGTCTGTAGTCCATCTGGGGGGAGACTAGTTTGAGCAGTGTGGACAAATCCCTCACTGTAACTATCGATGGCTCTGTGGAGTGGGTCATCTTAATTTTGAGGATGTTGCCAGTAACAGAGTCGATGGTTCTGTCCCTATTACACCAGCCCCATGTTGTTGCTCCAGTGTGTAAGGCTAAGGCTGCCTTTCTCTGAGGATGTGGTCCTGAGGAGATACATGCTGGTTTGGCACATGGGTGCCAAACCAATCTTTTGATTAAGCAATTTGTCACATCTCCCACATATGAAGACCAACTGAGTTTTATCATTATTTTGGTGCATATTCCATCTCTCCTCATGCCTTCAACAAACCTCTTTTTCTTTTTCCTCTTACCACAGACTGAGTTACTTGCTCCAGTGGTTCTCTTGTGGGAATTTTTAAATCCCTTTTCTACACTAAATATAGAGTAAATTTCAGAGATTTACAGTGTGCTTTGCTGGTACAAACTTGAGGCCATTAGTATCTCCTCAGTAAGTCATGGACACAAAGGTTTTGTTATGAGATTTCTGGCACATGTGCAGATCTAACTTGAATCAGGAATACTTTCCATAGAGTCATATGGAATCATATGATAGTTTGGGTTGGAATGGATCTTTAAAGGTCATGTAGACAACCCCACTGCAATAAGCAGGAACATCTTCAATTACATCAGGTTGCTCAAAGCCCCATCCAGCTTGGCCTTGAACACCTCCAGGGATGAGGTGTCTACCACCTCTCTGGGCAACCTGTTCCCATGTTTCACCACCCTCACAATAAATAGGCAAGTAAATAGGCAAGGTTCTTGCCTGCTTTGAGTCAGGGAAAGCAAGAATCAGAGACTACACCTAGAAGGTAAGCTGAAAGGAGGTAGAAAGGAGGTGAACAGTTCGGACAATGTTATGATGTGACTGCAACATGTATAGCTTGAAAGTAGCTTCCTCAGGCATTTCTGCTGACAGGGAGTTTAGCCGAGTTCTAACTTTGCTCCTTTGGGAGTCTTTGTGATTCGGGCGTTTCTCTGCACTCTCCTGTATGCACTACCCAAACAAGTTAGTTGGAATTAGCTCAGAGGTATCCAGACGCAGTGTAGTCACACCTTCTCATGGAAAATATCTACAGCTTCTTCCTGGAATGAGAAAAATAGCCTTTCCCAGTTCATTAAGGTCAGGACACCGCTGGAAGCTTGAAGAGGCAGGAAGTTTTAACTTTGAAACTTCTTTAGACAAGGGAAAAGAGTCCTTTGTGTTTGGCTGCAGAACAACAAAAGTCTTTGCTTTAATAACATTCTAATAATATGTAATATTGTATACATTTGGCTAGTAAAATGCACCACAAATTGCTTTTGTGTAGCACTTGAGACAAATATTACAAGGAAGGAAGTCCAGTGCTTGGCCAAATATGCCACCCTGAAGCAGGCTTAGAAATCAGTCTATTAACTTTTCAGAATTAAAGAGGTGGCAGTAAAAAATAGAACGCCATAATTAAAAAGACCTAAAGATTTAAGAGTATTTGCAGTGGAACTCTTCACACATGACACAAATTAGTGTGCTGTCCAGACATAAAGAAGCAGGGAGGTGAAAAGAGCAAAGAATCTTCAGTTTGTCTTAAATCCAGCTGGATCCTACAGGCAAAACTGTGTGACCACGTGAAGTCATATGGTGGTAATCCAGGCAGAACTGCCTCCTTCAAGTAATTTCCATGACACTGAATTCATAAGTGCACCCATTCTCTTGGTTGCCTTTCAAGTCAATTGTAATACTCCTGGAGGCTTCAGTGGCATTTGACTTTGGTTTTCATTTGAATCCACCAGCAATTTTGCCATCAACCCTGGTGTAAACAAGATCAGAATCTAAATCACTGGGGTAGGTTTTCAGCCAATATAAATTACCTTCATTACAAGATAGGGATGTAGCAATTCCACTCTCAAGCTGCAACCATTTGCACCATGGACTTATGACAATTCTGCCTTAGGGGCAGGATAAATTGCCCCATATAGCAATGGCATTTTTTTAATCTGTATAAGATCTGCCCCTTGTTTTAGAAACTCAGGTGGAGCTTGCAATCATATGTATTAAACATTTCTTTCCATTTGATTGAAGCCAGCAGTGCTCTTGTCACTCACATTGGCAGGGATAAAACTCAGCTCTTAATCAAGCAATGAGAGAAAGACACCTATATGAAACCACATGCTTCAAAAGAGAAAAAAAAAATAGTTCAAGCCTATAGCATCAGCTTTGAAAAATAATCTGCCCTTTATTTACTGGTGTTGTGGTTACAGATAACAAGAGGGCAAGATCTGAAGTTATTATAAACATTCAGTTCTTATCTCTGCCCTGTCCCTTTTATTACCTCTATGAAAAAGGTTGATAAAATGATAATAATTTAAAAAAACACCTTCTGAGAAATAGATTCTGGAAAAAAAAGAAAAACCCAAACATTCATCTGCCAAAGAAGACTTACACTTACATGAGCTGGAGGCTGATGTCAGAAAAATTTCAGTGAAGAGGAGATTTACGAACATGATGTAACTTTGACAAGCTGGGCTTTGTATCTTGGCAAAGGGAAGCTTAAGAAAATACCCATGCACACAGGCGCGCACACACACAAACATGTATATATATTGTATGTTGGGTTTAAAAGTTTATTGCTCCAGAAAACCTATTGAAAGAAATTATGTGTCTCATCTTGTCTCTGTTTAAAAATAGAGCACTTATATGTGTTTTTTATTAGCTTGTTTTAGGATTACCTTAATCCTCCCCAAAATTTTTTACCACTTCCCCATAGTGCAATTTACAATGGTAATCTGTTTATGAAGGGTAATGTTAGAATAACTGTAAATATGTTTCCAACAGAACCCAAACAATAAAAACAAAAACTGCAGCTTAGGGGAGCTTTGGTGTGCTGAAAACCACACTCAGTCAAGCAAACTCTACAATGGATAACACTTTACATCACATCACTGAACCATTGCAAGTTGCAAAGTATGGGATAAACCCAAAGAAACTTCTGTTTGATGGAAAATTCTGCCCTTGTTTAATTTTCAAGCGGTCTCATGGGTATAACTGGGCATGTTTTTTATCCTTATGTGGTTTTCCACATAGATGTAGTCCTGTATCTTAAAGATGAAAATAACCTTTTTAATTTTTTATTTTATTTGCAGAAGACTTAGTAGATTTTTTTGAAGTTATTTGAACATTGTCCTTATTTCCTAAGCCTGATGAAGTCTACGGAGTCTGTGTGTAGCTCAGGCAACAAATATGGACACAGACACTCCATGTTGTACCAAGGTATCAAAATCCCCTCCTGTCCTGATCAGAGATAAGATGGGATGTGTTACACCCCCCCTAATTAACCCGTGTACATAGATCTCCTTCACATGGAATGAATGAAATCTATGTCTGCTTGGGACTCATGTCTGCTCAGGATCTCTTCACAGAAAAAGCATTTCGGTTTCTAGGTTGCACATAGCTTGGATGTCTTGCAGAGACATACTACAAATTAAAATATGGCTCAAATAAATCCATTTATTAAATCAATTAAAAAGTAACCTCACCTATTTGGAATCGAAAGCCTAATAACAAGAAGTGAGTTAACTCTAAATTGTCCAGTTCAAGAGTGAGTAAATTTCATTCACCTGTCTGTAGGCTGAAATCAAGGAAAGGTGTTTTGCCACTGAATCCAATAGCTGGGGGACCACAACCTCTTGACAGTAAGCATTAAGCCATGAAAAAGTGAAAGCATGGGCATGATTCTTTAATTTTTCATGATGAATTGCCTTGTTGTCCCTATTGCCCAGCTACCAGCCACTTGGTGAAAGAGTGGGGAGAGCAATGATAGGCTGATTAGAACAGCATTGGGGAAAATGCATCTGTCTTTATGGATTTTTCTGTTTGCTTTTCACTCAAGATGAGTATTTAAGTTCTAACTTAGACTTTCATCTTAAGAAAATGCTAATCTTATACTCTCCACAGTATCACCCAGCTGCAACATGCAGAAAGCAGATATACACACAGTGACTTCACTGGGCATAACAGATGCTTACAAAGCAGTCCAGGTATCTCAGACTGGAAGGCAATCTCCATGGAAGAGGTGTAAGATCCAAAGCTCCTCATATGAGGGTGAAGTGAAGAATGTGCATCTTGACAAAACTCCAGTTCCTAATTCTGGAGCCACTATCTTAGTTGGCGTGGAAGTTTCCATGGGGACTAAACATGGAAGTGAGGATACAACTGAAAACACCTCTGTTTCCATCGTAGCCAAGTCACGAGAAGACTGGCCTGTGGAACTGGGAGGCCTCACAATAAAGGCAGTGAAAAGCTGAGCACAAGGCTGAGGCTTGAGCCAAAGGTCTTTTAAAGGGAATAGAATATTCTGGTTTGATACTGGTGGATCACTGAGACAACCAATCTGCATAAGATAGACATCTCTATCTCTCTCCCTTCTTCACATATCACTTCTTCATCTATAATTTGTAAATCAGTTGTTACTGTTTTCCTCAGACAGACCTGAGTCTCCACAAATACCACACGCTCAGTACATGGCACAAATGGTTTGGTCTTTCAGGTGCTGCCATGTAACCAACACAAAATTATCCATCACAATTTTCAGTGGAAAACAGTGGAATAAAATCTTCTAGAAAGGGAAGAATTAAAATACACTTGGGCAAGGGAGAGATGAAAGAGGGGAGAAAAAAAAATAAAAAAGGTCAGCTCATTAATCTGTTCTAATAATAAATCCTTATCACTTACGCATTTCAGTTACTCCTTCAGCCTCCACGTTCTATATTTAAATACATCTGCTTCACACGTGCTTTGCCAATTAGCTGGTGATATTAACTGTTCAGCACTATCTATTAACACATGGCACTGCCGAACAGCATGAGAGACAAGCTTGACCAGGAGAGATAGTCATTCATGAGGCACACATTTCTCTCTATAACTCAGAAGTAGGAAGATAGAGAAGTGGCACAGCAATTGACCTAGGTTGTACATCAAGGCTAAATAGACACAGAGTAAATTACAGACAAGTGAGACAAGCTACTAACTGTTCCTTTAGCAGCCCATAATGTCAGTAATTCTATTATGATGATTGCTAGTTATGCAATGCAGTTGCTATGTAAATTTTTCTTTTTCCCTGTCTCTGTCTCTCAGACTTTCTGCATTGTAAAAGTTGTAGGCCAGTGATGGAATAGATATATATTGGGGCCAGAAAGGGTCATTGTGATCATCTTGCTGGAGACACTTGCAAACCACGTAGACATGCACCTTCCCTGAACAGATTCTTGCTTCAACTGGAAAGCAACATCAAGATAAACAGTTGGTCTAGTCTATCATGCCATAGAAAAGTCTATTGTAATATCAGAATAGTTTTAATCTCTTTTAACATGGAATTTTAAAGGTTTTTCAAACTGAGCTAAATAGCTTTAAATTAGTGTTAGAATAGCAGCTATGCTTAGACACCTGAACTGAGCACTAGATCTCCATTAACTATAATGAGAGCTTGGATGATCTAAATCACCCACATGAAGATGTGTTAAACTGTGAGCTGTAGCCCACCCTTTCCATTGCCTAATCACATCCATTCCCAACTGAAGTGCTTTGGGATGTCCTGCCTGGCTTTTTATTGCTTCTCCAGAAAGTTGTGGGTCTCCCGTGGATTTTGTATTATTTCTACTAGTCTTGTGTAGAGGTTTCAGACATTCTATAGCATTTCAGTTGGAAAGCAACTAAACTGAGGCCCCACAGTTCCAATGGGAGAAGACTAACCATCATATTTCCAGGTTAAAACTTAGCTGAGCAATGGAGGAGAAAGCTGTGGCAATGGTCAGAAGCATGGAACAAGAAAAAGAAAAGAAATTGCATTTCTTGCCAGCCCATCACATTTTCCCTGCATGCTAATGGTTAGGTGGATTCACTGTCTATTTTGGTTTACTCATCTAGCAACTCTGACTTCATCTGCACAACAGCGGTGATAAAATTGATGTGGAATTTAATATTTGTGAAGGAGGTTTTGCAATCTCTGCTTGGAGAACATGGGAGAGGTGTATTTTGGGTCAGGCTCTGGATGAGGACTCTTCAGATCACAGTTGTGTTCCTGTTCTGTTGCCGGTTTCCTGAATGACCTTGGCAAGTCACTAAGGGCAGGATTCATCTTTCTTATTTTATAGCCATCCATAGGCAGTCATCTCAGCCACACAGGTCACTGAACAGATGCCTGGACGAGAGGGAAGAATTAGTCTCTGGAAGTGCTTCTCTCTCTCAAGGATCTCTTGAAGAGGTCTGATTTAGCATAGGTGAGATTGTATGACTATTTAGACAATTTAAGGAATAAAGTGATGGTATACCCTTTCTCCTTTCTTCATCTTTCATTTGTTTGCTTGACTTGAGACACTTTGGGAGGTAAAGACTGAGGTGCCATGTGCAAAGTCAGAGGTGAAGGGCATTCCCATCATAATAAGTGCACAATATAGACATGACTTGTTCAGCCTTCTTTTTTCCTGTTTCTTTGGGTATAGATGACAACAGAGAAAGCGTTGAGCTACAGCTACAAACAGGAAAGTAACTGCTGTCAGACAGAGCATTTGCCAAAAAAGGGTAATTCTGTAGCAGTTTTCCCTTTTGAAAGAAAAATGCCCCTGAGATATCCATAGACATCATTACTGATCAGTGCTAATTTGATGCTAACTCTCTTCAAATCATCGAACATTATGCTTGACACAGTTACAGCGCATACACGAACTCAGGTTTGACTTTAGTTACTTTTCAGACCCCGAGAAAGTCAGAGCCCAAAACAAGGAAAAAACAATTATTCAAACTATTAAATGGAAAAAAAAATTGGGTTCAATTCCATGGTGTGTTTAAAACCAGGAACAAATTTCTGTTATTTTGTAAGCTTTCACAGTGTAATTATTGACAGACCATAAAGCTACATAAAGTTGCTTGAAGGATTTTGCAAATGAGAACCAGGCTCATTCCAGTTCTTTGAATTACTGGCCCATGGAGAACTGATGAAGAAATAGAATTATCAAATTTCCAAGAAGAATTGTTGATGCCTTCTGATGACATCAAAGAGCTTGGTTACAAATGGATGGATCTAGGTTGCTTAAACACAGGTGCCTGGGCAATTTGAGTACCCTGGAAAAGCCAAGAGATCTCCATCATGTGATGCAGGATTTCTTGAAGGCCTGTGCTACTTCTGCAGTTGCAGCAGCTGGTGATAGTGCAATATCTCATATATATGCCCGAAATGCCTGTATTTAGGCAAATGAATCCTACTCAGTGTGTCAAAAGTAAAAGCCAGCAATTGTTTGGAACTGGAACCTATTCTACTTATGCAGCTGGCATGAGCACTGTGCAATGGGTGAAAGCAAAGGGTTGTTTTCAATCATGCAGCATTAGAGAAAGATACTTATACTACCTACCTTTATATAGCTACACTAGGAAGCTTAACACTGTGAACTGTCTGTATAGATAGGAGAAAAAGAAGGGTTTGATTTAAAGGAGAGGTCTGTTGCATGCAATGATGCTCTGAGGCATCCTTTCTTTCCTTGTTGGCTAGAAAGGGGCACAAGCAGACTCCTTACATCAAGTATCTTCTGAGCTAGATGGTTATGGCAAGACTGCAACTATTGGCCCTTCTCTACTCTGGAAAATTTAATTTTCACAGTATCGAATTCTTCACAGTTGTTTGCAGACCCACACAAGAGAGAAGATCCTAGATGTTTTGAAATCCTAATCTTAAATTTGACACTGCTCCTTCTGTACTGTGGTAAACTCACATAAGCACCTCTTGCTGATTTGTAAGAAGAGATGATTGTGCCTTCCCTGTTGGGTTCTGGGGAGGATTAAGGATACAGTAACTTAAAAGCCATTTGAAGTTTATGATAAAAAATATCATAAAAGGGCTAAGGTATATTGTTAATGAAAGTGGTCATGGAACATGTTGTAAGAAGAGCTATGAAGTCTTAAGTCATACCAAGACACTTTATAGAGCACATGATGTGAGCTGCACACCCATGAGTGAAACAAACAACTATGCATGGTCTCTACTTATATGTGTACACATATATATGCTGGGGAAAGCACACATAGACTGCTTCAGACAAGGTTTGTGGCAGAGACCAGAACAGAAAAAAACCACTCTTGTTTGGTAGCTTCAGAGATTGTAGAAGCTATAAAAGTGATAAGTACTTGAGATAAAGGGAGAAATTTATGGCAAAAATGAGACCAGAAACACAGTTCCCTAAAAGATAGAAAAGAGTCTACATCTTTTAACATGCACTTTATAAAGTTTTGAAATGTCTTTCCTTTATATTTTAAATAAGAGTTATCTGGGCTTTCTTTTCAGACAACTTGATTCCCTGTGGTCTCTAGGAAAGGACTCAGTACTAAACCTAGTCTGAAGCCCATGGAAATGGAAGGATCACATATTACGCACTGGACACACAGTAGAGCCATACTGCCCATTTACCCCTTGTCAGCTCCTCCAGGTTGTGCCTGGGTATGAAAGTAGAAGCTGATTGACTAGATCTGTCATGAAGTCCCTGGGACTGAAGACTTGTGGGAACTTATGCTGCTGTGACGGAGGTGAGGATGAGTAATCCAATGAAACCTGGACCAGCTGGGACACGCCATGACCTGTCACATGTTATGTGACCTGATAAACTGACATGACCCAACCACTGCAGCTGAAGCATGGAGTTTCATGCTCTGGATGAGAAGAAAAGTAAACAGTTTCCAACAAGCTCTGAATCTATCCTACTGGGATGCCAGAGGTGCCTTATTCTTCTCTGTTATTCACTGGAGAAGCTTTGAAGGCAAATTTTAGCATTGAGCAGAATGGAGCCCAAGTCTGTTTGTAATCATCCGTTACTGCTGTTCATTTTGAAATTCTGCCTGAATTAAAAGCTATTAAATTTTAACTCCTTCTTTAACACATTTTACTTTAAAACCTTTGCCATTCTTTTATTCCTAAAAATGGTTTGTTAACTCTCTTCTTTGTAAAACTGTAATTCATTATTACTGGGGATGACATCAGTGTATAATCCTTTTGTGATCCTTTTTATGGGGACTGTGGGAATGATAATTAAGTCACTTTGGAGCAAGCACACCTGTGAAGCAGGTAAACATTTATTAGCTCATTTAAAAAAATTAATTAAAAAAAAATGTTTGTTGTGTTCTGTGTACCTTTTCTTTTCCTTGAAGGCACAGAGAGATGAAGCAACCACTACCCATATTATGAAATTAGAATGCAATTATTGCTTTAAGTAAAACAAAGCCCAGCCTCACACAAAAGGTGTGGAAACTCAAATTGCTAAATGATCCGATCGTAGTCACACTTGGTAATCAGCTCCAGTGTTTTTTTGGCAGGGCTATGCCATGAATTATGATGGGAAAATTAAAAGACATGTCTTGTCCCATGCTGTTGCCATGTAAATCTATGCTTCATGTGGAGATATAAACACTGGAAAGATCTTGAGTTACGCTACCTGTGAGTAATTGCCATCGCTATAAGCAGGCTGTTTGGAGTTGTAAGATACAGGAAAATTACGCCTTTTGTTCAGGATTTGACAATGTGGAAGAGCCCTGCCAGACCTGTCTTGTTTAATCATGTTAGCTCAGCAGCAAAACGAACAGCTTCTTTTTAAAGGGAACTCAGAGTTCCTGTAGGAGGAGGTTGTAATTCAGTGCGTGCTCCCTCCTAAGCCGTTTGCGCTGTTATGCTGTTAGCATGAAGAGCCTTGAAGGGATTCCAGGCTGCTTCATTTTGAGGAGAAAGCAGCCTTCAAGTTGTCGTGTTTCTGAGACACCCACGAGTACCCTTTCATAAAGTTGGTATATTAGCCCCATTATTATTCCTTTTTTTGCCAGGGGTTGTATACACTGATAGGGGAGATCATCCATGGACTAAGGAAATGTGAGGAAATATCATCATCTCCATGGGACACTTCAGGGTGTGAGACAGATTAGGGACCTCTTGATCATACAGCAGGTCTGTGGCAGAGAACAAAGACAAGCCAAAACAGGCTGCAGGGGATGGCTCAGTAGGTATTTACCTTCAACTCTGCCAGGTTGCAGGCAGGTGTCCTCTGCAGCCTCCAGCCCTCTGCATATCCCTCCTCCAGGTGTGCCAATAAACACCTATTTGCCAACACATCCAGGTGAATGGGTTGGTCTAATATGTGCAATGAGAATGAAAATGGGTCCAAAGAGATCCAATCTGCATCTGACAACAATCACTGGACAATGAAAATGTAATATACGTACATATATGTATATGTATTTATACATATAAAAATTTTAAAAGAAGCCCTGTATTCTCTAAGGTAGCCCTGTATTCTCTAAGACAGCTCCATCTGCACAGTATGGTTTTCAGACTGATCCAGATAGATACTGATACTAATCAAGATCATAGAATCATAGAATGTGTTGGGTTGGAAGGGACATTTAAAGGCCATCTAGTCCGCTCCCTCAGCTGTAAGCAGGGACATCTTTAAGTAGATCACATTTTTCGGAACCTCATCAAATCTGATGATGAGTGTCTTCAGGGATGGGGCCTCCACCAGCTCTCTGGGCAACCTGGGCCAGGGTCTCACCACTCTCATTGTGAAGAAATTCTTCCTAATGTCTAATCCTGCTCTAGTTTAACATCATTGCACCTTGCCCTATCACTACATGCCCTTGCAAAGAGTCCCTCCCTTTCTTGAAAGCCCCCTTCAGGTACTGGAAGGCTGCCATAAGGTCTCCCTGGAGCCAAGATTATGGTTTTCAGGAATAATTCTGTGGGGAAGAGAAGGTACGCTGCCTGAAGTTTACTCAAACTTTTTGCCCTGATCCGACTACTTCATTACAGTCCTTGGGAAAAGACATAATCAGGGAGATAGATGATAGGATTCAGGTGTGCTTGGTACTATTCACCATCTCTGCTTCCTATAGAAACATGGAAAGAGAATAGAAAAGGAAAACTACAAAATTTGCTACTTCTTGTACCACCTTAGATTAAGGGACATCCCCTCAGAGAAGAAAGTTGCTGAAGTTTTTTTGAGTAGCTGACAAAGGATGCAAGATGTGTCACATAAACCAGGCCACAAGACATTCTTAAGCGCAGTTTGAAGGTACTCATACCCTTCAGGGGAAAAATATTCAGTCTTTATTTTAAGTGTCCAGAAACAGGGGAAAAAATTCTTTTGAAAGCATCAGTTTGCTGTTAACTGGGTTCATGGTTAAAACCTACTTTTCCACCTGAATTTTTCTGTCTTCTATTTTTGTTTATTGTTTTTTATCTTCTGTTTTTGATTATTAGATGTTTTTTAGACCCCTGCCCTAAGAAAACTATCATCAAATGTGTCCTTATCATGTAGGTGAATGCCAACTGAAATCAAATCACTGCTCAGCCTTCTCTTTGATAAAAATACAGATTGAGTTCATTGCGTTTTTCATGCCAGAGCAAGTCAATGCTTCAATATTTCATCATTCCCCTGACTGACCAAAGTGTGAACAAAGGTCTCATACCTGAAGAGAAAGTCATACCCATAAAGGACACACACCCATCAGTAATAAACCTCGTAGCCCATGATGGACCCTGGCCACTCAAAAGCAATGTAGGAGTTCTGGCTCCTTTCTCCTTCACTATGTTTCCTATTCACACTCCTTATTATATGATACAGTCCATATTTTGTTGTGAAAGTGGTTTGTTTACTTACCATCAAAGCAGCATCCAGCCTTCAGCTTTAGGTGGATTAATCTTTCCTTTTGCACAGTGTTAACTGCTTTCCACTACACACCATTGACTGGTTCCTGTAGGTCAACGAAAGCAGGAAAAGTTCTGGTCACTGATGTCTGCGCCATCTGTGGCCAATGTCTTCAGAGCTCTGAAGGGCTAAGGCAAAAGACGTCTCAGAGGGATGGCTGTTTCACTGCTCCCAATTAGAATTCTTCCATACTTTTCTTTATGCACTGGTGTTGTTGGGCTTTGTTTGTTTGTTGCCTCTTTGTTATCATGCCTGCATTTGTTTTTTCTTCAAGGTTGAGATCAAGCAGCTCAGGCAGAAATGGCCCGAGTCTTTGAGTCCCAGCCCAAGTCTGTGTTATGTTCTGCTTCCTAAAACATGGCTGATCTGCCAAGCATTGTTAAGAGAATCCAAATTTAATCAATTTGTGTCTAAAACTAATGAGGAGCAAGGGAGCACCTTACTGGCTCTCTTGTACTGTCTGAATAATCCTATCAGGTTTCCCTATGGATTTTCATGTGTCACCAGTCTTGCTGCATCCACTTGGTATTAAATCAGGTAGACCAGAACCATCATGAAATGAAGGCTCCTTATCCTAGTGGGAGAGGTCCACCCAGAACTAATGATATGCAGAGCCTCCGGTGAATTATAAACCACACGTGCAACAAAATCAAACATATGCAGTGCTGTCACCAACTGTTCTCCGTTCACGATGTATTCACCATATATGGCTGACACAGTCTTCTTCACTGTAGTCTCTTTCAGCAAATTGAAAACATGGAGCACCTCCACGTAGTCTCTGACCCATGCAACCCAGGGATATAAAGGACAACTTTTCAGAATAAAAGTACTGGTATGTATGAGTTGAAACTCCAGCCTGCTAGTAGCTGTACATTTATCAAGTAAGATAAGCCATGTCTCAGAGAATTTTCTTCCCATGATTAATTTCTACAGTGGAAACAGAATTTGCTGAGGAACTACAAAATTCCTGACAGTGGGAGTCTTAGGGAACTATTTGCAAAAATTGTTCCATTCTCCAACTGGGCACTGAGAAACGTGTGGACCCTGTGTGTTGCCTATCCAAGAGAAATAGATACAGCCACTACTCTTAACTAGCAAAGAGAGAAACCCCAGTTCTGTGGATATTTCACATGCAAAGAATAGATCAAGCTGTGATTTTTGTGGATTTGATCTGACCAGACAGTTTATTTTTTTAAAGCAAGGACACCATTCACTATAGTGTTTTGTTATACAGCTGTTCTGTACTGAGGTCTATGAGGTATTCACAGCCTTTGGACAGAAAAAAAAAAATTAAATTGGGTAGAGGTCTGCCATACCTCACAAACTCAGGATCTTAGTTTACCTTTTTTCTTGCAGATTTTTATGACAAACTGCTCTCATAACTATTTAGAATGCACGTGACTTTTCCACAAGCCCACTATTTGCATCTTAAAATGTGGACTTTAAAAAGCCAAAATATTCTTATATGGTTTTGTAGACAATTTGTCTACTTATTTACCTAGTACCTATTATGCTGAGTGTCTAATCTTTTTTTTTTCTTAATGCAGCTTGTATATAGTATAGGTGGATCTGTTAATGAAACCTGCTATTAACACTGTCCAGCACTTCCTGTTATAAGACTCCTTTTCTGCTGCTTGTAATTATCTGTAATTTTCAAATTTCAACTGAGAAGCCCAGAAGGAATTACTAAGGCGTTATTAGGCAGTTACACGCTTTACGTTGGTGGAGATATTGTTTATTTTAATCCAGTACACTCAAATGAGCAAGAGTCATTGCTGTGGTTAAGCCAGAGTTGAACTGAAATGGCAGGGATGTAGGTGGCCATCACGGGGCTCGTAGGCTTCTTGTTGTTCCTACAATGTTCTCATTGAGATCAGAAAGAGCAAGGAGGAGACACTTATGTGTGCCAGTGCCCTGCAGGGTCCACCAGTTGTGCGGTCTAGATCTCCACTTCTCAGATACTTACTTTGTCTGGAGACACCTGCATGCCAAAACCTAAAAATAGATGTCTTAATCTGTGAAACACCCTCCTAAAAGTAGGTGGGAAGAATCCTACCTCAACTCTCTAAACCATATAAATGTTAAAAAATCAGCAGATTCCAAGGGAAAAAAAATTTGCTGGAATATTTCCAGTAACATTTAACAAGGAGAACCATGGAAAAGCCCAGGAGGAAACCAATCATTCTGTCGTCAGCAGGTAATAAATAATGGTGGGGAGGACCACCCACCGAACAATGAAGATAAAACACAATTTTGAGTTGCTGCTCAGGGAGTGAGTATCTGAATGAACCAATCTGCAATCTGAATGAAGGAAAAGGACAATTTGATTATAATTTACGTACAAACAGGGGTATGAAAACTGTGAGGAGTTTTACGTGGATAGGCGACCAAAGCTCTACTGGTATCACTCCAGGATAACCAAACTGGCACACACAGTAGGATGACTATGCTGTGGTCAGCAGCATGCTGGTGTAGGTGTAGGTCTGGCTTGTATGGGCAGAGTAAGTTTGGGTCTGTGTGTAACCTCTCCTTTATACTGAAGTTTCCTTTTCCATCAGTGAAACTGTTAGAATTGTTTCTTAATAGAGTGTTAAGTAGAACCATAAATAAGAAGTCCTGTAACCTGGACTACCTCTACCTGTAGTACATTTATTAAGGGACTTAAAGAGGCATCAGTGACAGCAGAATTAACCTAATATGCAAGGTCGAGAGAGGGTTGTATTATTGTGGTAGACACAGCACACAACATTTAACCTGTTGATTTTAAGGAGAAATTTTGCAGTGACTTAAATAATGTCACTGCAATGAATGTCTAACTTCTTAAATAATTGAAGAGCAAATGAAATCTGTGTTAAATTGTAGCTTTACTGATTAAGTGATTTAATTTCACTGCTTGTTAATCCAAATTACACTAATTTCTCTGAGGACAGTATAAAGGAACAGAAACTCCTATCTGAAATCTTCTGTCATGCAGTTTTGGGTATTATAGTCACTTTTCATGAGGTTCAGCAAAGGAAACTTATTTTCCATTTCAGGTTTCCATTTCAGCAATGGAAACTTATTTTTAAGTTTCTCCAAAGAAAAAATAATGTTTCCCCATGCAAATTAAGTACATTTAGCTTGAATAAGTGGGGGGTAAAAAGTAAAATTTGTACTGTTAAGTATTTGTAAGTGTAAGAATAAACAATCTGATTATTTAATGCCTTTTCAATAACTCCATCATATGTCTTCCACTGCAAAAAATTAAGTAAGGAAAAGCAGTTTAGATATCCCTCCATTAAAATAATTCCTTCTTATTCATTAGAGTTTTAATAGACCAGCTTTAGTTACTTTGGAAAAATCTGAACACAGGCCAAGGGAAAAGTGAGAGACACCATGGCCATTTCTTATCGTTGTATATACAATGGCAGTCACATGTATCACATCTATAAGATCAATATGTGCAGTAAGTAAATTCCATGTGGGAATCAACTATATTGTTCTTACAGCAACTGTAAAAGCTTTGACCAAGATATGGGGGTCCTTTTGCCTGAGTCATGGCAGAAGCACGTAACAGATGATCTCATTGTCAGGAGGCTTCTAACCTAATGAGAAAAGTTCACAAAAAGTGGAAGAAAACAGTCTGATACCCAGAAGGAAAAGTGAGATGCAGAGAAAACAAAAAGTTAAAACTGGACCTAGTGCCTAACAGCCAGTGCCCATGGTCTGGCTCCCCAGAAGCTGCAGTGGGCTGGAGAGTGTGCATTATACACCCTGGCTGCTTTGGGATTGTTGCCTGCATATTCCTACTGAGTGAAAGACAATCCATTTCAATGCTCATATGGTTTGGCTTCAACGGCTCTTTCTAAATTTAAATTGTTTTTGTTTCTGCATTCTTCAGTTTCTGCTAATTCCTTTTTTGGTTTTCCTACTTATGACACTTGGCAAAAGATTAAATTATCCACTGTTCTCTTTTTATGGTTTGGGCTTGGTTTTTTTTATTTTATTTTGCTATGTATTTTTTTTAATCATTAAGGTAGCATCTTCAACATGGAAAATAGCTTTTCCCATTCTTAGATCTTCTTTGTAAACATTTTTCCTCACTGAAGGGTGAGTTTCAGGACATTGCCTTAAATTTTTGAACATATGGACAGAAATCATTATGTGTAATTTCATTTTTGAATGACATTGATAAAACAATCATAACCTTGGGAGACATTTCTAGAGGTGCCTAATTTCATGGACAAGTTTGGCACATCTCAGTCTAAGCTAAGCTCGTACTACCTGATTTCACCAGCAAATATAGTCTTTATGTCCAAAAAAGTTGATTCAATTAGTTTACTGTACCACAGAGAATAAGTCAAATGTGTCACCTCAAAATATGATGGCCCTCCAAGTCTGGTTTGTACCTTGAAATAAGATATGCTTCAGATGAAGAAAGAACACCTAAGTGGAATTTCTTTAAGCAGAACCTGTAAAAAAAAATGAAAACACAACATTATAAGAGATTAAGTCCCCCAAAATACTTTTGAACCCCCAGATGTTTTCCACAGGGAAAAGAGGCTGAATTCAGTGTGTTTAATGCACCCAAGGGATTCTGATGTCTGACAGGTGCGTCAGGCTTTGTGCTAGTGGACAAGCACGTGGTTTGCAAGCTGAGCTCAGCACGGTCCTCGACACGTGCATTGGATCCTGATGCACTCTGTTAACATGGGCTATTTGTGAAGGAGATACACGCCTGTTTTTTAAAACTTCTGATTCACAAAAGGAAAAAAGGCGTCAGCTGTAGTCATAAATCCATCATTCAGGTAGACAGCATTCCCTCTAACTTCTTTGGCATTGTGGCATAAGGACGAGAAGAAGAAAAATATTGCAAGCCAACATATTTTTTTTAAATTATTATTATCATGCACTCCTTTTGGCAGGGAGCTATAGTGTCCATGGAGCCATGACGCCCTGTCAAAGCAAGCCTGTCCAGTTCCCCAAATCGATGTCTTGCATGGTGGCCTCTCTGCTAGTCAGATCATCAATTACAGGACATCATCACCAACGGCACTAAGCTCACAGACACTCTGTGTGGTTATTTAATGTACATAAATCTAAAATGGAAGCTCACACTCCATATCATTGCAATTTGCCATCCTGCTGGAAATGCATATCTGAGAAGTAGTTAACAGATCACAATGTTTTAAGAGTTGTGGACCTTCATGAAGAATATGATGGTAAAAACACATGAAATGAGAAGTAGTATGTGGTCTAATTCCCTGTTCCTGCTGACAAGTCCTCCTGATCCCTTGCAAAGACACTTAGTTTCTTTGGGTTCATTCGTAAGTGAGAATTAAAAAACTCAATCTCGTTCCTGACCATGCCACAGTCTCCAAGTCTGAACATGCTCAAGTCACAGGCAGGACTTCCTTCAACCTTAGTCCCTCAAGATTCAACATCTACAACTGAGCTAGTCATCCCCTTGATAGGATGGAGAGTAGAAGGTTACTCCAGGCAGAATTCATCTAAATTAATTTTATTCTTAGCCACCCCATCGTGATGGTGGTTTACAATTTGATCATAGGTTTTGTCAGTAAGAACTTCACCAAGTGGCTGATGTTACAAGTCCTCTTGCATTCGAGATAGTTCTTTTTCTGTCTTCTCTATTTCTTTGAAATACTTTATCCAGGCTATTGTGGGGCTAACTGGATCATATTTAATGGCGTGATATATAGGAGGTCAGAAAGTTCAGCTAGTCCCTTTGGGCTGCCAACTCTGTGAACTTTAGAATAGTTCTTATTCAGTAAACAAAATGAGCAGCGTTATCTGCAGAGAAAAACCCCAATAGGCTTTGTGAACTGGACTGACTTAAAGCAGTGACTTCAAGTTCATCTACCCTCTCTGTGACTGGTATTCAAAAGTCTCATTTTGAGAACAGGAGTAAGGAATTCACTTCGATGAGCAGAGAGGGACAACGTGCTTGCCCTGATGACTGGGGTTGTATGAGAGAACTTGCAGTAGAGTCTCTGAATGGTTTATAGCCATATTGTGAACAAAATCAATTAGATACCTTTGACTGGTAGGTCTACATAACCAGCAGGTCTACATTCTGAAAAAGCAAAATAGATAGAACAGGTATAAAAAGGAATGAGAATTGACTTAATTTTCCACAAACTAAAGTTTATTCACGACTGAGAGACTATCTATGTACCATTAATATTATCTGGAGAGTGCATATATGTTATTAAAGATTCTTTGTAGATAATAGTTATCAATACTATAACTTAAAATTTGTGAGCTCAAGTTTTCTGGCATGGCAAGGTAATCTTATATTACTCTTAAAGGTCTGTTATGCAAGGACGTAACCCAGTCTGCAAGAAATCTTTTATTTATCTGAGATTGTTCGCTATATTTTAACTTCCACTGTCTTCTGACAAGCACAGAATCAGCACTGGTTGAAAAAGTTTCTAGGAAACATTACATTTGGTATACTGGTTTGATGACTAATCAGCAGGCCATCCTGCTCTGCCATGTGTAAAGATTTGTGTGTTTGAAAATGAAATACAAAACTTCAGTAATTGCATTCAAAGAGCTGTGTAGTATAAACTTCTGAAACCACTTCATTGTAGTGACAACTAAAACTGACCATCCCATAGATTTATCAGCAGAACACAAAGTAAAATCTAACCTTTCAGAACATGAGAAGGGCATTTGAAAAGCCCTAGCAGGAGATTAGATAAAAGATACGTCTCTGACCCAGCACTGATGATGATTTTGCCATTAAATTCACTGAAGCAGAATCAGAACAGGAGTTTGTATTATGAGCATGATCTATTACCTCTTTATGGAGGTGCTGTGATATCAAAAAGGTAAAAAGTATAAAGGTAGTCAGAAAAATGTTTGGATAAATGTTTATAGTCTTGCTGTCTGCTTTACATGCTGATATTCTCTTTTGATCTCTGCAGTCAGGAGCAAAATTGAGTATGACATTTGTGGAGGAAAGATAAGATGTGTTTCACAGAACTTCCTGTTCAGCTGCACCACTAATTTTCCTACAGCAAAAAAAAAATAATTAAATGTTTGTGTGTGTTTTGTTTTTTTTTTTTTTTTATAATGCATATTCTGAAAAATAAAATAAAATCCATCCAGCATCTCTCTGGAAGGTGAACAGCTGTGAGAGAAAAGAAGTTTAGTACAGAAACTTGGTGCCTGAGTTCTGTCGTCACTGCCAGTTGATCATGTTCTATAGAAACAGGTTAATGGAACCTAAAAATATCATTTAAATGTAATTCAACTGTAGTGCAAACTGACTGAATCCTTTTCTGCTTTGAACTGCAACTTTTTCGAATAGGTCTAATATCAGGAAAGTCATGCTGAAGGTTAAGCATGAAAGAGCTTTTGTGACTCAAGTTAAAAATTTGCCTAAATGTTTTATTTAATGTGCAAATAAAATCAGGGATTCTTTCCACAGCCGATAGTTTCCCTGGAGGAAAAAGGTAAATTGCTGAAGGGAAAAAATTCAATTGCTATTGGATAGATGAATGTCTAGAGGTACCACAGTATTTGCAGACATGTCAGATTATGTGAAAACTGAGTATCTATAAGAAGGAAATAATTAGCTTTGCAGTGTTTACTTGCCTGATTGCTTGCATTACTACATAGATAGCACCACTGCCTTGGAGAGCATGTGTACAACATGGAGCATGTGTACAAAAGGGAGGCTACCTTTTTCCATTCAGCCCCTAAAGTAAGTTTGTAAACAAACAAAACTGCAGAAAAACTCTCTACCTGGGGAATTTGCTGTGTCCCTTTAAAATAGTAAGTTATGACAACATCATTCATATGGTTACATAGGAATCACCATTCAAATAATGAAACTCCCTCAATTTTTTGCGTATGGCTCTTCTCAACTTGTGTTAACCCCTAATACCATCCTAGACAGTCCACGACTTCTCTTCAGTAGAAGGATCTTACTGTCAGGTCTTAAAGAATAATACCATACAAGCTTAGTGACAAATACTGTAACTCTGTGTTTTTCTTTATCAGTTGCATTTTCAGGCCTTGGCTTTACCACCTTCTACTTGGCTGGAAAGTTACACTGCTTCACGGAAAACGGCCGGGGGAAGAGCTGGCGGCTTTGTGCGGCCATTCTCCCGCTCTACTGCGCCATGATGATTGCCCTCTCACGAATGTGTGATTACAAACATCACTGGCAAGGTGAGCCATAGAGATACTTTTTTTTTTCCCTACTTTTTTTTTTTTTATAAGCCTCATATTTCTTTTTTTTTTTCATTAAATAACATGAGTTACAACACACTAGCATGCTATGCATTTTCCTTGCACCTGGATTGATGATGAGGGTTTCAATATCTGAAAATACTGCAGGGGCCTTTTTACCATTATGCATTTTTATATATACAACGTACACCTTCGTATTTATACATGAATCCACATCCATGTATTTTTTTTTCATCATCTTTTACAAATGTACATCGGTGCTATAGTTGGCTTGGATGGATCCA
>JAOXNG010000001.1:4895339-4906887 GCA_028566535.1 Scolopax minor | reverse complement strand
TATGGAGCAGAACCTCAGTAACTCACAGCTGTGAGATCCCCAGCTTGCAGTTTCATTTTCTGCATTGAAAATAAAGGCAGAAAAAAAACATTTTCTGTATGAGAAACATCCTTCAGTTATTACTTATTATGATAACTTTACTATAATAGCAAGTGTTACGTGGTATTTTTTATAAAAATAACTATCTTTCTGACAAGTACAAAAACAATAATCTTCTGAACAAACTTGGGAGTAGGAGAAAAAAGACAGTAAGAAGGATGTGGCTGCTCATCTAAAACAGTACTGTATTAGAACTAAGGCCTAACATCCTCCTAAAGAAGAAACAGTCCTACTAATGTCCTACATATGACTTTATGTTATGTTCTCCTAAATGGATCTGCATCTTGGGTATTCAAGTCTCCTAAGCATCTGATGCCACCAGGCATACTACTACCTCTCAGGTAAGCAAAAAACTACCATATGTTTTATAAATAACCTTCCTTTCTGAACTCACCTTAAACAATTGATGTTATAGAATACAGCTTGAGCTACAATCATAGGAACCAATTTCAATAAATTTCAACAGAAGATGTGTTCCTAAGCAAAACAGTTCCTAAGCAAAACAATTATGCACCAATATCTTGAACCTCTGTCAAAATATGGATTACCTTATATCTCTTCCACAAAGTACTTTAGAACAACAGCTGGTCAATTAAAACATATTTCAGATTGCAGAGACATATTTCATTTTCTTAAATATTCCCTTTACTGTCACCTACTTCTCTCTAGTGATTAAAGAGAATAGCGAAGGTAAGCACCTCCACCTTCTTACTTCTGGCAATCCCACTCATAACCTACTGATGTCTCTATTCTCATTTTTCACATGTATAGTGGTATAATGGCATTTATGTTCTCTCACACTATTCTAGTTGTATTTATTCAATCTGTAAAAAAAATATGTATGGAGATTCTAGGCTGATTACCTTATAGAGAGACACTGTATCTTAGATGTCTAACTAGAGTAGCTGTACAACATTTGTTATATCTTTGTAAAAACTGAGAGAAAATAGTCTCTAACCTCAACTATAAAGAGTAACAACAATTATTATTGCTACCATTATTACAAGTAACCATAAGCTTAATTTTACACAGAGACATGTATATTTTACGCTAGCCCTTCAGTCAAAGTAATGATAAGCCATCAACACCCTTTCCATACAGGTAGGTTCTGCCAGCAATAAGCAGGGGTTTTCAAGCTCTAAACCTGCAATCCTTAACTCCAGCTTCGATATTTATTACTACTATTATTTCTATTATCCTGAATTACCATGCAGATAGAAAAAGGAAGAGGGATGAATTGTTTTTGAACGTCTGTCTCTTATGTCTAGGCAAGATATTGATGTGTAGACCCAGACAGGAAATTTCATGGAATTCAAAAGAAGGATGAAAGACAGTCTCTTCCCTGCTGGTATTTGAACTTGCATTTTCTGCAAGTTTGGGTATTTCTAAAGACACATTCAGAGCACTAACACATTACTTGCAGCTGCCACTTACTTGATTAAAGACTATGTTTAATTAAAAACTGTCACAAGAACAGAGCAATGGAAGGATGGGTTAAAATTACATTTCAGCCCACCTGAAATAATGAACCTCAGAATATACACACTGAATCACAGCACTAATTGGGAAAGTATTTTCAAGGGTAGATCCAGAACCTTCCTGGAAAGACCCAAGGGAACATAATTGCCCATCTGTCAACATTACCTATGGATCCTTACCTATAGGCTGCAAATGCCTTTGTGTATTTTAGAAGGGAGTGTGCTGAGAGGGCAGAGCTAAAAAGCTTGTGGAAAGGCCTGTTTTATTAGTTTCACATAAATGAACAGAGATGGCAACATTGCTGTGCATAACTGAATGAAATGTCCATGTTTAATGTCCAGAGGACTACATGCCCTTTAAGACCCACGTAATATCCCCCCTTGTCATGTCTTCAGAAACATACAAGTTTGTGGACTTTTCTTTCTTTTTGTTTGGCTTTTTTTTGGCATCAAGTCTTTCATTGCAGCTGCCCATTTCTCTCTTCTCAGGACAGACGCTGCTGTCACTAGATCAATTACCAGCATTCATTTCGTCTCGTGTTGTGACCCAATGGACTCCTTGTTCTCCTTCTGTTGACAGCTGGAGAAGGCTCCAGCCAAACTGGCCGCTAGCTACTGACCCCTCCACAGACAACCTTATTAGGGTAATTGCAAGGCTGGAAGCAGCCGAGACTGGGGCCCAATTACACCTGTCCTTGTCCAATTCAACCAGGGCTTAAATTACTTGGATGGGTCAAGGATGGTAGTGTGCTCAGGTGAACAAAAGCTTTCCCTCTATTCTTATGCCTTTCAGAGACAGACATTCTTAATTATGCTTGTCATTGGGACATAATAAGGCTGATTTCTTTAAACTGCATCTTTCTTCAGCAGGGAAACTGATGCATTGTCTTACTGAACACCACCATTGAGCAGCCCATGTATTTAGAGTGAAGGAGAGGTAGAAGCAGCTCTTGGGGTTTTCTTCTTCAGGTGGTTATAACCTCGTCTGGAGTAGAGAGAAGTCACTGCTCACTGTGCATTATGTGCTCTTATGCATGCCAATCGTTAATGACAGTGGTGATAAAAGCATGAAGAAGGGTTTCATATGGTTTTCCTGTGACAATAGTCAGGTTCTGAGTCCATTAGTTTAATTTTGTTTCAAGGAGATGGTCATTCAAAGTGTTGAAATGAGCTATGTGACTTATGGACAAAGAACTTAAAAACAATGAGGCTAAAAGTTGGTCTTTCATACTTTAATTATCTTAATGAGGGAATTCATTTCCCAAAGTCAGGAGCCAGCACTGTCATACTTGGGAAATGTAATATTCTCAGCACTTTTGAAAAGCATTCCTGTGTTTAAATATTTAAATACATATTTATTAATCTACATTTGAAGTTCTCACACTTCGAGCACTGCTCACATTTCTGAGCAGCATATGGATGCATATCTGTATTAATGTGTTTCTGCTTTTAACAAAAAATCCAATTTTCTGTATTTGATATGACAACAAATGGCAGGTTTGTACACATAACATAAACACACATGTTTTTTCTACTTACTATGCAATACTGAGAGATGATTTGTTTGGTTTCATTGTATTTTACAAAGCTGGTTAAATAAATTATAAAATAAAATAATGAAAATAGGAAATAAAGTACATCCTTCTTCAGAATTAAGAGAGGATCTAATTCTAGCTATTGTACTTTACTTGGATAGTTTAATCAATATTTTATAGGACTAATAATAAAATGTGATTTTACTGTTAATTAACTTATTGAAAATTGTTTTTTATTTCATACAGAATCAGTTTTCAAGAAAACAAGTACAAACCAATAGTGAAACAAAAGCAATTTACCATCCATAATAAAATAATGAAAAAAATATGCAAATAAATGTATGAGTATTGATACTTTTTGCTAATATATCCTTGGTTTTATAAAATCATTCTTCAATGAAAAAAAAAGCCACAATTTTTGCTTACTTTCCTTTTTTCTTCCTTCTTTTTTTTTTAATTTCCACAAATCTACCATTACCTGGTCACGTATTTTTCAAGTTTACATTTGACATTACTTGAAAATTATAATTAGGAAGGAAAAATATTGCAAATGGTTAATTTTGAACATTCCCAAATTTCACCATGTTGTTTCTTTGCAAAATCAGACTAAGAAGCTTCAACTACCTGAGAAAGAAAGAACAGACTAGTAACACACTTTCAGGAGTACCTTATTGCATAGGATAGGATAGGATAGGAAAGGACAGGACAGGACAGAACACAAGAGTTCAAATCTGGATTTTGGATAATAAATGTAACTAAAATCTCTGGACAACTACATTTATAAGTGAGTCTACAAGTCTCTGAAGTCTCTGTGTGTGATTCTGCACTGACTACTGCCATCAGGACTAAATAGTGCAAACAAAAATCTGTGGAATATTGTTTCACATTGCAACCATCTCTTGATAAATCGAGTCATTATTTACTTGGAAGTTAGAAATTAGACATTTGCTCTTCTAGACCAGACCTGTATTTGTCACCCTTTCACACATTGAAATAATTTTGTTTGTAAAGAATGTGACAAAAACAACAGTGAAAGACCTATTTTTTTGCAGATATAAATAAGACAAAGCATATCATTTCACAAGGAAAAATGCTAACAGTTGCTAGGAGACAGACTGAACCAGTAAATTTTATCCCATTTCTAGCAATCTGATTCCATGTGAGGTTGCATCACAGAGTGTTGGGATTGCTTCCAGTTTAGTCACAGAATTCCTCTGCCTTCTGTTTGATCAGATCTGGCCTGTAGTATTAATAAGTGCTATTTTCCACGACATTGTGTGTTTTGCCTTGTGGAAATCAGTTATGAAACCATCTTGCATTATTAATCCAAATAATAAAGTCTTTTAAAACTCTTAAGATGGAACCCATTTGCCTTAAAAATGACTTTGAAAGGAAGGGATTCCTCATAGTCTTATAAGATATGACATATTAAATTAGGTGAAAAAACTTCCAGTCATTGTCAGGACACAGGTATTTCATCAATTTTGATGGGCAGAATAAGACGAAATTAATCCTACCAGTGCAGTTAAAGCAATAAATATATTAAATATGAACATGCATTACTGGGAGCAAGGTATGAGCTCTCAGGTTCTTCCTGAGCTCAAGAACTCACCTACGTGGAGCCCTGCTACGTCATTGACAGTTCCACCACCAAGTTGTGACAATGGCAGTATTGCCTGGTGCTTCACTGGAAGCTCCTTAGCCAAAAGGGCCGGTTTCACAGGGGGAAAAAAAAAAGGTACTATTTCTCTAAAAACTATTATAAAAGCACATATATTCATAAGAAACCACAGGATATTAATGATAATAACTTTTCACTTCAGCCATGGACTTAAATATGCTTTATAAACACTGTTTAAATGTCATCAGTGTTTTGGTCAAGCCATTATGAACCACAGCAGACATTTCCTTATTCTCTCTGGAGACTTTCTAGGTTTCCCCTGCCTTTCCATGATACCCAACACACGTAGTGAACAACAAGAGCTCTGTACACAGAATGAAAAGAACACAGAGAGTAGAAGGGAAATCCACCCTATGAATGACACCTATATGCCATAGTGGTGAGATGGAAGACAAAGATTTTGCTTCTGCTCATTTCTAAAACCAAGAAAGTGAGATTTTTGATTTTTTCTTTTCCCCCTTTTATTTTCATTTTTTTCCTGTACAAACCTGGCATGTGATCCAGGCCTTCTAAGGCTTTTTCATCAACAGATGATCCCCCCCACTTCAAAAATCCTCATTCAAGATGCAGGACATATGGCCTGCAACCACTACTTTGTGTAACTTGGAAAAGAGTTGTGATTCTGGATCTCCACATTTCTGCTGTGGAGTGATATGGAGTTTATCTTATAGTTTATATAATACAGAACATAGGTTAGGAAAAAAAAAAAGTAAGGAAATAGCCATCTGAAAATAATTTACAAACTGGGACATGTGCTAAAAATTTGTTAATTTTTTCCAAAGCATGATCCTGATCATGAATCTTTATATTCCAGGTAAGTGGCTCAGCTCCTCTCTATTAGAGGTGGGGGGGAAGAGTTTTTTAAATTATAACTCCTAATTAAGTTCATACTTTTGCCAGTAATGTGATCTTTGTTGTCCCTTGGGTCTTTGATGCATCTATCAGTGTAGCATGGATCCATTTTATACACAGATGGGAATTACAGAATCTGGGCAAATTTTGCCATGTTATAGTGTGTGTTTCAATTTGCACTGGCATAACTGAGGTCAGAATCAGTCATGTGAGCATGGAAGTGAACACAACTCTGCTTTCCATTTAAAACAGCTTTCTCAAGTGGGATTAAGGGATTAGGTTTTGTGGTTGTCTTCCAGAAGCAATGTCACGGGGTGATTTTACTAGAGAAAGACCTGGTGTTTCGCCAGTGCAAAATAGTGTCTGCTGGCAACATTAATGCAAAACCATTGAGACAGAGGCTCAGCTCAGCTGCAAGAGCATAGGCCCAAAGTTACATGAGCTCTGACTCTCCTGCAGAAGTAGATTAAAATTAGCTGATGAATTTGTGAATCCCCCTCTCTCTGTACTGTCCCTCTTCCAAGATTGCTGCTCCTCAACAAAAGTTTCTGAAGCAGAGTATGAAAAACTGCAGTTTGCATGTCAATATTGTGACATATAATTTGAGTTTATTTTAATGTATGAGACTGATTAACCACTTTTTATTTCTATTTCCATGGGTCAAAATAGTCTACTAATTCAGGAGTTGATTCACAAACTATTTAGTCATCTGACTGGTAAATCAATAAAACAGGGGGTTAGGAAGACAATACTGACTTCAGCTATATAGTTTCAAGCAGCTGCCATGTGTGGGTGAGAGCTATATCTCCATTACAGTCCACGGAGCCTGACTTCAGTCCAAGTGGGAATAATAAACACAGCAGAGATGTTTGAGCATATACCAGCCTGGCTTCTTCAAAAGCCAGTAGCAACAGGAGTCGCTGGTGAATTTATTTAACATGAGCTGGAGTTTCTGAGGACACTTCTAATACACAAGTTCCATACACCTTTAGTAGGAAATTTCCTATTGCATGGACATCAATGTGATTAAATTTGGTCCAACATGATGTTCTTTGGTCTGGAAAAGACCTTCTGCCACTTTTCATATCACCATGTGTTGATGGAGACAATTATGCCTTCCTGTTTTGAATTGGAGGGTTGTAGGCTAAAAGTTATCAAAATCTCAGTAGCAACCTGATAAAGCCTCATCTTTATCTGAGATAAATAATACTCCCCAAGGAGAACTTCTGTTTCAAAGACTATTTCAAAAGCCTTAATGTGATGTCAGGGCTTTGGTCATAAAGGCTACCTCCACCAAGAGTAATCATACTCACAAATCATAGCAACTTTATGCAGCTTTGTTCTTTGGTCCACATGTGAAAACTTTCTCTTCTCAGTTTGCCAAAAAATTGTTAATATTCTCATGGGATGAGAGAATTGATCTGAGAAGCTTTCCTTGGAAGTCCAAAGGCCAGAAAAATCCATATTGCTATCAGAAATTCTGGTTCTCAAAAAAAAAAAAAAAAGCAAGCCAGAACCCCAAAAACCCAGATGTGGAACCAAATCTCAGATAGCAAATAGAGCTGGCTGCAATGTGGGAGGTCTCTCTGTTCCTCTCTTGTGTGTCTACATTCTATAAAACTCAGTGCCAAATCTGGTGACTGCAGCTCTTTGAGTCCTGGTGATCAGCCAGATATATTTTCTAGGAGTCACTGATAAATCATTGTCAGTATGATCACAGGGAGAGACATACTGGACCATGCATAAGGAGTTGGCTTATTCAGCACTGCATAGGACAGACCAGTTTCCTCTAAATATTGTAAGACACCATATTAAACTTTCTCCCTTCCCTGCTGTATGGACTCGCATGGTGATAACACTAAGGTCAACATTATATGGTGCGCACACTTTTTCTTGTGGTGATTGTCATGTTCCTTGTGGCCAGCTGGAGGTAAACCTCCAGCTTTGCTATCTCCTCTGCTCCTAAATAATCCATTGCAGCTACTTTTGGAATTAGCTGTGTGTAGACACCTGGTCTGGGTCTCATCTCCTGTCCAGCCAGCCTTTTCTCTTAGCTGCAAGCAATAGCTGGCAGCTGACGGGAACAGCATATCACCCAGATCCACTCCACAGGTTGCCAACAGGACCACAGAGGCCTGAGGGATTTTGCCATGCTCCTGACAAAACAGCACAGGAGCTTCTTCTACAGAGATAATAAGGTTCTCTATTCACATTCCCCATTCCTTGAGACGGGTGTCTCCCTGTAGGCTACAGGTAGGAAAACAAAACAGGGATGACTCATTTTCATGCCTTACTCTAATAAAAACAAATAAATGAAGTGCCCTGGTGTTGTAATCAAATTTTCAGTGTTCCCAGGAGAAATTTGTGGCTCAATTTGAGGATGCCTTGGTCATGTCACAGAAGGAGGGAGAGCAGTGACGCGGAGCTGAAGGGAGTAACATTTTCCCTCCCCTGCTGTCCCTCCGCAAAGCCCAGGTAGAGATTCTTAATCAGCTGTGGCTTGCAGAGAAACACTGCTTCCGTGAAGCTAAGCATGGTGTGTTTGTCAGTATGATGCCTCCTGGATTTGATCTGAAGCCATATATGAATTAGTCTTAATGCTCCCCTGTGACAACAGGCAGGGCTTTCTTTTTCTTCTGGCATTGCCTTTGATGCGGTGGAAATGCAAGTTAGCAGTGATCTGAACCACCCTGACAATGCATCATCAAGGCAGAGAGAGTTTCTGTATTCCTAAAAAGCCATGTGTCAACTGGACGTGATAATTATGTTCATGTTCCAGGTAGTACTTTGAAGAACATAAGAAAAGGGAGTGTTCGATTGCTGCATTTCCCCTGCAAAAATAGCTGGTTATTATTAAAGAGGGAATGGAAATAAAAATCAGGTTTAACACAGTTTATATTTTCTTACTGAAAAGTCAGGGTTTTTTTCTATGAAGTCTCATCAGGACAATGCCAATCTTATTTGAGATCTGTTGTATCAGTAAGATTCTTATTGACAGAAAGGTGTCAGGACGCTCTGAATATGGATCAAGGCATCTTTGATCAAGGCATATGGGAGAGGGAGAAAAACAGGGAAAGACCATGGCCACAATTTGCATAACATACCTAACAACTGCCTGAGTCCTTTCTTTGGTCTGGTCCTGACTCCTTTATCAATGATTTTGTAAATCCTGAGTACTGGAAGCTGGTTTTCTCATGGAGTATGGAGGGAAGCTGCAGTTTAAGCTTGGTAATACCATGCCTTTAAAGTCACCAAAGCTGAGTTGCTCCTACTCACTTGCTGAATACAGCATTTTGTTTCCTGTTTTAGGCCCTGGAGATGTCCTAGTGCAGTGTTTAGGACTGTGTGATCTTGCAGGATGGGTTTGCCATTGGCATTTCTGTGCTGCTGCTTAGTAAGCAAAGAAAGAGGCATTCTCACAGTGCCTGCTTCCCTCTGCAGCTCTCCTCTTACCCTTGGGGATAACATTTCTAACCCTGCAATGCTGAAAGTGAGACTCACTGAGGTGTTTCCACCTCATTTCCTGTGTTCACCTGGCATTCATTTGCATCATCACGTTGCTTCTCCTCTCCTGCTCTCCAGCTTTGCATGCTTGAAGCAGCCGGGTAGCCCCATTCACACACCCAAGGGCTCGCAGAGACACCACGACACTAACCCATACCTGGAAGAAGACTGAGATCCCCAAATGAGCCTCATTGTAAGGTGGGCTACTGAACTATATATCCCACCCCTCTTTTATGGCCTGGCAATCTCAGTGCTGTGCATGATCTGACATTCAAAGCTGAAGAGATCTGTGCTAAGCGCACATGGTGAGTTTTTCCCAGATATCTTGAGTGCTGTTATATTGATGACTCTTCATATGTAAAAAAAGTGTTTAATGTTTTGAATAGGTATGACACTACACATTGGGCAGAACAACTGTGGAGAATTGTGGGTTGAAGTTCGTTTGTAAAATGCTTTGAAAATTAAAAAACAAAAGAAACACAACTAACCCAAAACCTTGTCTAATGCAAATGCTGAGAAAGTGCTGTGACATTACAGCTACCTGACTCCATTTTCACAGAAGAAAGTATGGTAGTACAATAAGAAGCTTCGAAGAGTCTTTTGAGGAAAAAAAAAAAAATAAATAGCAGAAGTGATATTAAACACATATAAATCAGAGTTATAATTACTGCCTGGAAATCTGTCAAATAAATTTTATAGTGAAGCTTTATGAGACTTCCCCTTTAGGCACTGTTGAGACCATGATACTCTCTTTAGAACTTTGCCTGGGCTGCTCTATGGTTTTGTTTGTGACAATCAGAAGGAGTAGATACAATTCTCGCTGTCTTCTAATTAGCACTGTTCCATTATCCAACACACTGCACGGATCAGTTTCGTTTGTTGTAGCATGTACTATGTGACAGTTACCAGTAATTTAAAAAATTATGATGTCACCAGCCTTATTGTGTAAAGAATATGTCTTCTTTGCAGAGTTACTACCCCCAACGCTGATGGAATAGAGGGGGAAATAAACCCACCTCCCTGCAAAGAGAAATTTCACCGCACATCAAACCCTCAAATTTTAGGCTCTTTAAGGACCACCCAATTAATCCAGTGGGTGCTGCTTAGTAAATCTTTTTTAATAACACGGCATGATTAAGTTATTCCCTGATTTTTCATCTCCAAAGATTTACGAAAAGTTACTCGGAGACACCTGTGTGGAAAAAAACATAACCTAATCCATCACGGTTTGATGTTTGCCCACAGGCAATTCTCTTCAGCTGAACTAATGGCACTGTGTCAGGTGAGAGTCGTATCTTCACACCACAGAACTATTTTGCCTTTGGGAACACAAGGATTTTTTATTTTTTTTTAAAGATTATTCCTAGTTGTTACCTTTGTAGCAATGTATTTATGCAACAGGTGATACTCTGAAGACGAGAAGCAATTCCACTGGAAAACCACATTATGTTTAAGGAATTTCTCTCTGTTGCTGCAGTAGTGTTTTATTTCAGATGGATAAGACTTAGTATTTCCAGATAGAACCTTTCTTCCAATGATCTCCAGAGACGTTGTGAGCTCTCACAACTTAAACTTTAAAGTGTTTCATAGTCTATCAAGGAAACATGCAGAAACTGTGATCACATTTTTGTCTTGATTGTTGAGTAAATGTCCTTCTGTTTCAGGATACTGAGTTTAAGATAAAGAGAAAACCACTGTGAAGGTAACCTGGGCTCTCCTCCAGATGTTTCTCCTAGTTGTCCTCCACAGCACTTTGTCTCTGGGCTTTAATGGCATAGTCATCTTTTACCATCTGTCCTGGCTATGCATTAAACCATGATAGTCAAACCTATCTCACTTGCAAGAGCATAGCTCTGGGTTTTTCCACAATTCCCAAAGTTCCACATAAATTTTGCCAGAATGGTAAGTAGATCAAACAACTGCAGAATGATTGCCCATTTACATTTTTTTTTTCCTTGATTCATTGGTTTGGGACATTACTAAAGATCTAAAACACTTAACTGAGTTGAACTCAGTTGCATGTCTTTAGCCATTTAATTCAGGTAATAGCTGATTCTTCTTTTATCCACCAAAACATTTAATGGTTAAAACTGTTTTTCCCACCTTACTCTTTCATTTCAACTATCTTACCCAACCTTTGTCAAGCACAGAATTTAAGACAAAAGGAGACAAAAGAAAGCACATATGAGGAAGAAAAATCTTAGCATCAAACCTGGTTTACATATTTTCTAGAATGAATCATAGAATCATCTGGGCTGGAAGGGACGTCCAAAGGCCATCTAGTCCAACCCCCCTGCAGTCAGCAGGGACTCCCCCAATTAAACCAGGTTGCCCAGGGCCTCATCAAGCCTCACCTTGAATGTCTCCAGGGAAGGGGCCTCAACCACCTCCCTGGGCAA
>JAOXNG010000001.1:4874856-4889483 GCA_028566535.1 Scolopax minor | reverse complement strand
AACAGCAGGGACTGCTATGGGATGGCAGGGACCACCATAGAACATCAGTGGCAGTTGCAAGTGGATTATGGCAAGGGCTATCCAGGCAGCCTAAGAAGAGCAGCAGGAGGAGAGATACAGTGTGTGCTGATGGCATCCATCCTGGGATTTGGGACGCAGCAGCCCAGGGGTGCCTCTGCTCTCCATGGCCCTCCAGTAAGGGACGTCTCCACAGCACAGGGTGACAGTCCAGGGAATGCAGCCATTCCCCTGCCATCCCATCACTGCTGGGAAGAGGGGACTTCACATGCATACAGCTCCTTGGCTGCCTTCATTAACACAGGTTCAGCAGAGGAGTCCAAGGGATCTTAGCTCCTATTTTCTGTCATCCACAAATTGCAGACAACAAACAAATAGCTGAGAAGAGCAATGAACTTGGGTAAAGAAAGCGAAGCAGCAGGAGTGCAAACTCAAGGCACAGTGAGAGGAGATCCAAGGAGGCCACAGGCAGCCAGGACAGGGTGGGATAGGCAGGGTGGCACCAAGAAGGAAACAGAAAATAGGTGATGAAGAACATCTTGCACAGTCCTTAGCCTTGGCCATGCTTGAGCTAATCTTCCTTTTTTTTTTGTGCCCTGAGGTGCTCCAGTGCCTCTTCCTCATCTGCTGCGCTGTGCCAACCCAGGGAACCAAGCTCTGCTGCCAGTGTGGCCACCTGGGTATGGAGCTAGTCTTCTGCAGCTAGCTAATGCTTAACTTTACCTGCTGTAAACCGAGAGCAAGATCTGGCCCCAGAGCATCTGGTTCCCCTTTGTGCAAAACCTATTTGACTAAGTGCCCCAGCTTCCACTTTTGGCATCGCAGCTGCATAGCTGCTTCTGTGGAGCTGGTGGCAGGACTCCTACACACCTTCTACTCTGTCAGCTCCTCCTCACACACCCTGGAATCACTACTCTGCATCCCTCCAGAAAAGAGGAGAAATCCTCCAAAATGCGCATGCTTTCTCTCATTGCCCTGTAACTCTCCAAATCTAATTAAACAAAGTACTGTGAAGATCAGACCTGCCCATGAGTTATGGCCAGCAGAGGACAAGGGAACACAGCTAGATTGTGGTAACCAAGGGTGTAATCAATCCTGGGAGCAAGCCAAACTCCTCCCATGTACCTTGGCCTCACGTCTTTGTCTCCCACCCTTGCACCTCACTCTCAGCTGCTCATTCTGCAGGGATATTTTTGTGGCACCCTTTAAGACATGCTAGTTTTTCCAAGAAAAAGTTAAGAAATAAGCTGAGGTATCTCAAGAAAAAATGAATTAAGGATGACTTTGCAGGACCTTTGCCTTTGAAGAACGGTTTCTGCCCACACTCCTATCCAGGATCCAGCTGCAGCCCTGAAGCAGGACACAGGGGGCTCCAACTCTGATCCCATTTCCAGTGGCCCAAACTGATTGAAGAGGAAGAAATGGGACAGCCTGTGCCAACTGGAGGTGAAGGGGAAATCCTTCTCTTTTTTAGTTCTAGTTATCTGAATTCCAAATGTGACTGTAGTACTGAAGCTTAGGGACATGTGGGTTTGAGGTTAATGGGTCCATATGGATGCTCTGGGCTCTGTGTAAAGGTTTGAGCTGATATTCTGGGTGGTTTTTGCAAGTCTCTCGTAATTCTGATTAACAGTTCACAGTAGACTTCTTTCCCTTCCTGAAAACTTTCCTACAGTCAAAATCAGCCCAAGTTTTCTCACCAACATGCTGCAGTGCTTGAGTAGTGGCTTCATGAAGAGCTGAACCATTCTTCCATTGGGACAAGGATCCTCCAAAAAAGATATGGGGAGTACAATACGGTGTAAGAACTGGTATGTGTCTTTCAAGGTAAGTTATTGGGACACATCCTTCAGGGTTTCATGGCTAAAATGAATTTTTAGTCATTGACTGCCTTTCAAATCAAAACCTTAATTTTATTTTATAAATATATATATACACACACACATATATACAAATGCACTTCTTATTCCACAGAGCAAGCACTAAAAGATGTAGTAGACTTATAGCCTGAAGAGCATCTTCATGCATTGCCCTTGACCACAGATAGGAGTTTTAGCCAGTGATTTTGTGGACAACATCTCTACTCTTAAGGAAAAGAGCAAGTAAGGGGAGAAAAAATATGAAGCACAAGCATCTTGGACTACAGCATGGTTTTGTTTTAATTGCCACTAAGTTTGCTCTAAACCCGAAGGAAATTGAGGGGTTTGGAGCTATTCTAATTACATTAAACTTAAACCCCATCTCACTGAAGAAGAATTCGATACAGCTGGATGATTGCTGACTATTCTTTCTAAGCTTATCAGCCAATAAAACAATCAAATGCTTATGCTGCAACAAGCATGAGCAAGCTTACGGGAGACTTTCACATTCTCCTCAATAAATATGTCTTAATACATAGAAGACTTAATCTTCTATAAAGAACTTTTTTTTAGGAAATGTTATTTTTCTGAGGCATTTCAGTTTTTATAACTCCCCCATATAAAAAAAAAAAAAAAACAAACCTCACAGAGCCTTCAAGGCCTAAAGTATTTTAGCTTTGACAAAAACAATAAAATAAAATAAAATAAAATAAAATAAAATAAAATAAAATAAAATAAAATAAAAGTGTGACTGGATAAGTAGAAAGTGGGAGGGGAAGAGATTTGTCTTTTCAGCAAAGCTGCTTGCCTGAAGATGTAAGAACGTTTTTCCAGTGAGTTCAGCATTCAAAGCCAGGCAACCAGAACACGCTTCACAAGCAAGAACCTCCTGTGAACTCCTCACCTTTGTAAGGTAAGTCAGCATTCACAAGGAAATACCCCACCACACCATTCCCTTTGATGTTTTCACTCTGCAGAAGGGAAGGGTGGTCTTTTTAAAGAATTCACAATAGAGAGAGAAGGGGAAGAGGAAGCCCTTTGAAGAGAGGAGAGAGCCTCCTCTCATTTTGCTGCTGACTACAAGCCACCCCTTTTCCTTTGTGCCTTGCACAAAAGAAGGTTTGCAAGCCCACTTCCCCTCAACCAGACAGACACTTTCTGCGAGTACCATACCGACAGGAGGTGGCTTTCCAACACGCAGAACACAGAGAGGGGAAGGAACTGTATGGCTTCACACATCAACCATAAATCAAACCTCTTGAAAAAACTCTGTGTGAAGTTTTAAGGCACGCGGGACCCAGTGGGTCTTCCTGCATCTTCAGGATGAGCAGCAAGAGCACACAGGCTCATCCAAATGCAACGGTCTCAGGAAATACTATGTCTTCTTATGTTCCTTCTCAAAGCAGAATGGAGTTAATACTTTACAGCCTAGAAAACACCGGGAAGCTAAAGCTCAGCTGGAGCTAAAACCATCTAAGGTAACAAAAAGTTATTTCATGAACATGCAGCTGGTGATTCAGAGGAAATGAGCATTTATTGATAAATATGGGAGACAACCTGATGGTATGGAAAGGGATGAATTACTTCATTACTTTTTGGCCTCCGTCTTGATAGGCTGAGCTTGGTCCCAGACCTCTGACTCCCAAATAACATGGTTTGGGAAGGAGAGGGATAGCGAGAGAGCAAGAAATGAGGGAAAGATCAGATAAACACTTTGCGTTCAAACACTAGGTGTTTACATTCAAAGTGCTGCAAATGCTGGCTGGTAATTGCACCTGATTGCAAGGTTGCTGTCTACCATGGCAATTAGGGACAGCAAATCCTTGATGATGGAAAAATATTAATATTATGCTTATCTTTAAGAATGGGAAGTCTTACCTCAGGCCCTGAAAAGGTCTGGGGGCACATCCTCTTGTTGTCTACTCCCAATCTATTGAAAGACAAGAAGCGATCAGGAAGAGTCTGCACAGGGCAAATGATGGTTAACCAACTTGACTGCCTTTGTAATTAAATGACTGGCTGTAAGGGCAAGGGAAGAGCAGTAGATATTTCATATCTTTAATACAATAAGGTTTTTGTCACCCACAGCATTATCATTAGGAAGCTGAAGAAGTAATAAACTTCAAGACAAGTTGAAAATTGGACTCAAATGGGCTCAAATGTTTGTCATAAGTGTCTCAACGTCCATTTAGCAGCTGGGAACAAGCATATTACAATTATCTGATAGTCTGAATAGTACAGCTTCAAGCCAGTAAGGTTTTTAGAAACTTAAAGTTTGGGGTAACGGATACTTCATGAGGTACAGAAAAGATAGTCTAAGTTTCTGCACTAGGAGTGGAATAACCCCATGTAAAGAGAAGGGAGAGGCTGAATAACAGCCCAGCTTCAAAGTGGACACCAAACTCAATGTAAGACAAGAATGAATATAACTAACTTTTTGCTGGGTTACATTAGGAAGGATGTAACCAGCAGGTTATGAAAATTACTGCCCCCCTCTATGCAGAAGTGCAGAGGCTGCTCTTGAAATACTATGTATGTCCAGTTTTGGGTCCCATACCTCAAGAAAGATTTTGAAAAACTGAATATTGTTCATCAGAAAGCTAGCAAGATATTTAGGGGCCCATATCATATAACCTATAAGAAGAGGTTGAAGGACAACTAGCCTGACAAAGAGGAAGTGTTGATCTATTTGTTGATCAGCCTATAAATAGAGAGTTACAAAGAGACAAACTCTTCTTTTTAGTGGCAGGTGTTAAAGCAGGGAGCCATAGCCACAGGTTGTTACTCAAAAGGTCCAGGCTGGTCATTGGGAAGAGCTTTTTCTTTAGGTAGGCAGCCCCACATGAAACAGGGTCACCCAGAGAAGCTGTGAAATCTCCTTCCTTGTGGGTTTTCAAGACTCATCGAGTCCATGGTTGGCCTGCTTTGATGTTGGAAGAGGGCCGTCTTCATGCTGGAGATTGGACTGCAGACCTCCAGATATCTGCTCCAACCAGAATTTCCATGATCTCTGAATGGAGGCCATAAAGCCCCATTAGTAGAGAGGAATTCAGATCATTTTGTTTTGCTCGGCAAGAAAACTAAGCAAACTCTGCACAGACCCACTTGTTTAAGCCCTTGCAAATTCTCCCTTAGACAATTTTGAGTCAAGTCATCATTTCTTGTGTTTGCTAATCAGTCCAACCATTGACATTTGGAAGCACATACAACTGCCCAGATGTACCTTTTGTGGCCGGAGACTTGGCCAAGAGAATAAGAGATGAGCCTGACAACAGCATCACGTGTGGATGCTTTTTTTGCATGGCAGGTCTCATTCTCACAGCAACAGCTGAGATGCTCTGGGTGTTTAGACACCACCTCCACTGTGCTTGTAGCATCCATGGTAACTTGTCTCAGCATGAGGAAGAGAAAGGAAGTGGGGGAAAGAAAGAGGGTTTATGCAGATGAAAGTGCTTCCAAGTCAACACTGATTAATTTTGAAAACAGGCAGGCACTCGTGGGCGATTTGCAGCAGAAAGCCTGCTGAATGGTGTGTGCCTCTGCACGCAAGGGGAGTACAAAATATTCAAGCCATCCTCTCAGACTGTCCCCTAGGTATACGAGCCAATGGACATGGCATCCATTAAGCACCAAATGTATTGCCTGGCCCATGTTTGCCATGTAAAAAATCCACTTCCTGTTCCTGTGAGTTGCATGTAATACCTATGGCCAGAAGAATGAGCAGCTAAACATCCAGCAGACAAATAATAACTGGTCTGGAGAAGAAGGCTAGTCAGCAGGAAACATCCTCATCTCCCATGCATCCTATGCTTATACCCAGAGCAGTCTATAAACAGCAGTTTATAGACCTCCAGAACTAGGGGAAGGGAGAAGCTTTGACGAAGCATGAAGGCTTAAGTGGAGGAACAATAATGTTCTTTACCCCGATTGCAGCTATGTTGATTAATGGACATCAGGCTAATTAGGAGTTGTCTGTTTTATAACTGTTTTATAACTGACTTCTAAAACTATGCCTAGAGCAACTAGATCAGTTCTTTTTTCTTTTTTTTTCTTTCATTTTTTTTCTCTTTCTCCTTTTTTTTTCCTTTTTTTTTTTTCTTACTATGACACACATCAGGCTACATTAATTTTTGTACTAGAGCAAATAGGCAGAGGGAAGACATCTCAGCTATAATACTCCACACTATAAAACAAAGACTGGAGACAGATGCCAAAATTGGTTCTTTCTTCTTCCCCAAACATCTACATCATCTTGCTTGCAGAAAGTAAGTAACCAACAGCATTTAGACTTAGCAAAAGTTCTCCATTTCTTCTTTTCTCTTTCTTTTTTTTTTTTTTTAATCATTAGCTGGGATTATTTTTGTTTTTCATTGAGAATTTAAGGAGAAAGTAATTGGATAAGCAAAGAGCTTTTGGTTCCAAACACCTGACCTTCAGAAATGTAACTGTCTCTTTTCATCAACACACACCCCAAAAAAAAAAAACATAAAAGAAGAAAGAAATCCTCTCCTAGTGGTATTACATTATTTTGCACATAAAGTCATTGAAAAGGTTGTCTTCAGAGAATAATGAGGTATTTTTGGCACAAGGACAAAGTAAGATATTGCCAGACAAAGAAAACACTTACTTATAATTCAGTTAGTGGCTGGCAGAGTTATACCCTTCTGCCACTAATTAATTTTCCATATTTCCAGCCAAACAAATGCAGAAGACTATATAATCACTCAGGACAGCAGTCTGCAAAGTGTTAAAACTCCATTAAGTTAAATACTAGTCTCACCCTGGCTGCTGCATTTCTCATCAGTGATGGAGGCTGAGTTTGGGTCTGGGCAGAAGAAGGTGAAGAGTTGCCAGAGATGGAACCTGCAAGACCCAGAGCTTATCTTCAGGATGTGTGTTTGTTTGCTGGAGTACAGCTGGGACCCAGCCAGCTCCAGAGGGACCAGGACGTGTCAGGAATTAGGTGATGTGATTTACACAAACATGCAGCTACCTGCATGTGCTCTCACACAAAACATACAAAGTGTCTCTCCAGTGGCAGAAGGGACATGACCATACTGGAAGGAAACCACCTGCACCAAGTAATGGTTTGGTACTGTTTGCTTGGCATCCCCAGAGTGACAGGGAGAATAAAGCAACAGATTTAAGGACTTTGGGACACTTTGTGTTTCCTAATCTTTTCCTAGCTTAGGCAGTAGTTGAGCACTAAATGGAGGATTAAGACTCCAATAAAAATCATTTTTCTGATAGTTTAGTCCAAATTCTGAGACTACTTAAAAGCCTTTTACAGAAGAGTTGTTCTATTGTGGAAAATTACTGGTGATCCAGTCCATTAGACATGTTGTATCAATTCTGGTAGAGAGGCTGATAATCCAGGGCTGGCATGGACTGCATGCACTACAAAAAAGCAGGAGGAGGTATGGCTGAGGACTGCTGACTTGCCTTAAGTCAACCCCAAAACATTTCCTACGAGGTTTCTGGTGAAACTAGAACTAAAAATTATCTCACTCTAAAGCAAAGAAAATATTTCAGGTCCTTTTCAAGTTCTTTTCCTAAAATCCCAGTGGCAGAAATTTCAAAACAGATGTTTTGGAACTAATTCTGTTTTCAATTGCCATCTTTTAAGTTTGGATTTGTGGGGGGATAATTTTTATGTTGGTTCTTTTGTGTGTTTGTTTGGTTTCGCGCATCTCTGCTTTCTGCAGGAAAAATGGTTGCTTTTGGTACACAAAAAACTTTTGCCTTCAGAAATAAAAACATGGCTTGCAGAATTTAGTCAGAAAGACCTTCACCTATGTAGACTTAGTGGTATACAGAGCAAATTCTCTCCCCTTATCCACAAGAAGTAATTTTACATTCTTCATAGAGGGATTAATGTTTTTTTTTTAACTAAAGGGTTAATGGAATTGAACACTAATGGGCATGACTTCTTACGAGCACTAGAAGTTCATAAAGGGAAATCATTCTCCGCAGAGAAGGTTTAAATATTTTAATGTTAAATTTCTTTTTAATTTAGAATAAATCCCTCCTTTTTACCTTATCCTGACAAAGCAATTGATCTTGGCTCCTTGGACTGCTAGTCAGGCAGACATGGAAACCCAGGGAAGAAGTGAGTAATGGTGTTCTGGCCTCTTTCTGTCTCCTCTCCCATCCAGCAGGAAACATCAAAACTTTGGACGAAAATTTTTTAACATTTTCAGGTTCCTGATTCCCTGTCAGCACCAATCCTGATGTGCTTCAGATGTTCCTACCAGGCTACAGCATCTTGAAAGACTAATTTCCAGTGGAAGTCTAGTCATTAGAGGGTAATTGTACTCTGCTTGGAGTTTGTCACACCTGAATCAAAACTGATCCATCTCAGCAAAATGTTTGAATTACTATGAATCAGCTTTTTAAACTGGGAAAATAAACAAATATTCCACTGTGGAGTTTTCAGCCAGCTTTAGTGAAAACAAACCTTAAAATAGATTGTTGTGTCTTTCTACCTGGAAAATTTGGCAGATTTGAGTGGAATATGTGACAGATATTAGTTTGTATTTCCAAAAGTAGTTAGTAATCTTTGTCTAGATAAAAATTTGGACTAGATGAAAGCATTACAAAAACTGGATGAAAACAGGAAAAGGACCAGGAAATAAAAAGCAGAACAAAATTTCTGAAAATCCGTAGTTACTAGTTAAGAGAGACATTTCTTCTGCATGCAGTCTTAACTCTGCTCTCCTCAAGTGACAAGCCAGTCAATCAATAACACAAATTTAACACTGGTCTCTTGAAGGAGCTACTGATCACCTGAAGACTGCTTCATAAATACAGAGCCTCAGATCTTTAGAGCCATATAAACTTTCAAGTAGTTATTTTTGGATGCTCAACTGCAGATACCCTGAAGGGACTAGATTTCCTGAGAAGGTGCTCAGCATTTAAGTAAATTAGATGCCTCTGAGATTTTGAAGACTTAGCTTTATCCTTTCCACCCTGAACCGTAGCTTTCAAGAATCATGCAAAAGTTTAAACGAGCAAGTGTAAGATGGTGGGAAACTAAAATGTTGGAAAGGATATCTAAAGCTTCATGAAACTTGCTAAACCTCTTTCTTTCCAACTGCAGACTCCTGACTGACTGAATCACAAGAGTGTTAACCCTTAAGACCAGCTTTAGCAGCAATCTGGATCTCCACCGAGATAGTGCCTGATTTGTGGGTTTGCACAGTCAAGTCTTGCACATAAGACCTCATGGCTGCTTGGCAGAGTTTTGCTTTACCTTCAGAAGGGTGGACCAGAAGATCAGCCTGGCCAAGGGTGCAAGATTTCATCCTGTAAAACATTTGCCTGTCTGAGACTACCAGCATCTTTGGGTTTATTTATTAAAAAAAAAAAAAAAAAATCCTTCAACAATTCAGGTTATTCCAGTCCTGGACACTCACCATTCCTGCAAAGGAATGTCAGAAATGCTGCTCAGAGCAAACTGGTGCTTGTAACAATACAGGTATTCAGCAGGGCATCACACAGCGGGGGGGAACCCTGGCACGGGGATGATAGTTTCTGCTCCGCCACGCCAAGTGCTAACCCATCCAGGCCATGCCGTTTCGAAAACTCCGTCTCGTTCCACATCTCTTACCGAGATTTATGACAATTAGCTGCCGAATCCATAATTAGCAAGTGGTAACAGATCAGCAGATATATCCAGTTCTGGTGACACCTCTGACAGATTGACGTTTACTCCCCAAATCCCTGCGAGGCTTCGTGTTTTCCCTGTGACCACTCTCAAACAGAGTTTTGGCAAGGCTGTCTCAGCGGGGAGGAGGGGGAAGGCTGGGGAAGAACAAGTTCTCACAAGCATGACAGGACCCATGCATAACCATTTGGCTTTGCAATTAAAAACATGTTCTGTCTTCCTCTGCGTCACTGAGGAGAGCGTATAAGTAACAGTTGCTTTGCAAAGAGCCTTGAATTCAAACAAACCAGGAGGTTTAGGTTTCTACACGTGGGTTTTTGTTTGCTCAGAAAAAGGGGGGGTGGTGGGGTGGAGTGTGTCTTTTTTCAATTCCCAAAGAGAGGAGGAGGAGGTGGGAGGAAGAGAAGTTGTATTTATATTCATACAGGACCTTCAGTTTAGACACTGCAGTGAACACAGGGGTCAAGGTGAGAAGGGGGAGCCCCATCCAACCTATACAAAATCAAAGAACTTATAATTCCTTAACTGACGCTCTAAAAGGGATCCAAAGTCTACCTTCTGCATCAGCTTCAGATATTCGCCTTTGAGATGTGTCAGCTCTGCAAGTGTTTTATGGGGGATTCTTTAATCTTTTGCAAACACTCAGTGGTATCTTCATCATTTCTAGTCAAGGTCTCCCATATTCCTGACTGTATTCTTCTGAACTCAACCCTTAATTTTAGGTTTCTACATACCCCCTATCTCAATGTGACCCTTATTAACAGATGCTCACTTTGTCCATGTTTCTCATTTGCAGACATAGCTTTAACGAAGCGCTTTCACTTTTCGAGCCTTGTTTTAAATAATATTTAAAAGATGATCAAAGCACTGTATTTATGCAGTGCACCACTAGGGAAGAAAAAATAAGATACAAAGGCAGGGGTTAGACCAGGTCTTGTGTACAAGGTTACTCGGGGAGTGTGTGGCTGAGCCCATATCACCAGAGTTTCAGCCTGGCTAGTTCTCATGCCTGATTGGCAAGAACCACGGTTCAGATCCTCTTCTGTGAATTTGTCAGAGAGACAACAAACACAGCTGGTAGTGGCATTGATTGCATTGGAAGCCTGATTTGCCTGTAATTTTTCCAAGTCAATATGCCATTCTTGTCTGGATGACCAAACTAATGATGTCCGATCTGAATTCAGCCCCATGTCACTTCCTTTTTTCTCTTTTTTTTTTTTTTTTCATTTTCTTTTATTTTTCATCTGCAAACACACCTGTTGCAGGGAGACTGCTACGTGCAGGCTGTTACACAAAGGGCAGCTGTGCTTAAGAAATCTTTTACAGCAATAAAAAGGGCAAGTTGGAGCTGCAAGCTGGTACCTGGCAAAATGTACCCATGGCTGCAAGAAAGCTTGCAAAAGGAATATGAAAGCTTGTTGATTTCTAAGTTGGGGAGGGGGGGAGAGTATGTTTTGTGTTAACCTGGATGCTGGTAGAAGAGATATTGGGAAATTGGCAAATAATGTTGGTTTTGTTTTTTTCTTTTCTTTTGGCAGAACCAATACAGGCAAAAGTCTCTGCCCAATAATGGGTCACAGATCTGCTGTTTGCCAGGCTGCCTTGGAGGAGCTCAGTGGAGAATCCTAGCTCGTTTTTAGGTTAGCTCTTACCAGAACTGTCCCAATATATTTTGCCTATGTAGATAAATAAATAGGACAGACAGAAAAATACCACAAGAAAAAGAAAGGGGAAAAAAATAGCAGAAAAAGGAAAAGCCTGCCCTTTAAGTGGAAAACAGATTCTTTTTTTCTATTTGTTTTTGTTCCATTTTCTGCTCTCTGGTGCTATTGTAAACCACATAAGACCTGGATAGTCTTTCATTATGGCTGTGCTTCATGTATTTGGTGTAACAGGGCCAGAACTGGTTGGTAGTTCCAATGCCAAGTGGCACAGGCAAGGTCTCTTACTCCTTTCTGTAGAAGATTCTTCTTAAAGAGCATGGTCTAAAACCAGGTCAGGCAACAGTGACAATTCAGCAGCAAGAAAATCAGTGAGCAGTGCTTGATCTGAGCCTGTGACCTTCATGTTTAAAAACACAAAAGTAACCTATATGTCTGCCCCAAAAAAATTTGTTTTGATCTTACCTTATGCCTCCAGGATGCTGTGAACAGATCAGTGATCACTGTCTTTACACAACAGCCAATACAAGTCTAGATGAAGATCCATAGAAGTATTAGGGGAGCATTTTTTCTCAAAGGAAGCTGGTTTCTTTTTCTTAATGTTTTTGGACCCTTTGGCTCCATTGTAGCTTCTGATCACTTTGCAAATTCTGGGCCACAGCTGCCACTGTTTCTGTAAGGAAAAAAACAGAGCCTAAACACCTTTGCAGATCTGGGACTTGAGAGCCCAACTTCAGCATGGCCTTGCTTCTGGAAAGAAAAAGAAACAGGTAGAAATGTTTTGAGGCACTTTATAAATAACATGGAAAAAGATTAAATTTCTCTAAAAGGAGATCTATATATTAAGACTAAGACAGCACATAATTCAGGAATAAGTCTGCCAGGAGATCTCTTCATGGTCTGTAGCTGCTTACAACGTTATTGTCTGTCACAAGCTTTATGTTAACTAGTGATGGAGCTTTTCTCATCCATCTTCTTGCTTCTTTGCTTTTATACATATTTATTACCTTATCATAGTCAAACCTGAACAAAATACACCCCCCCCCACTAAAGTATGATTCTTCTATTTTGCAAAGAATTTTATTTTACAGAAACAACCACTGGTTTGTTAAAAGAGTTGTTTGCGAGATGACTAGATTAGATTAATTAGTTAATGTTTGTAAAGTACTTTGAAGATTAAGAACACTATATAAGTGTTAAGTATTATTGTTATTATAATAGATAGAGAAGGTAGATAGCTAGATAGGTAAAGAGATACAGCAGTCAGATAACAATAATTATAATACTTAGCATTTCTATAGGGCTTTACATCTTTTGAGTGTTTTACAAACATTAACTAATTAATAGAGTTAAGCAGACAGATAGTAGATAAAATAGTAGGTAGATTGATAGATAGGAACAAATTTTGCCCTTGGATATATGAATAGTAAAGTCAATGGAAGTTGCATCCCATTGATGAGGGCAAAATTTGGTCCATAGACAAATTTAAAGGCAAATTAGCTGGTTAAGTGTTGGGTTGTGCTTTTTTCCACAGACCATTTTCTTCCCAATTAGTAGTTTCGCTGTGAGAACAGAAATATACTAGAATGTTGAAATAAATGTATCAAATGTGTCAAACATTACAGTGACATATTATGGAATCAAAGCACATCATTAAGATTAGTCACATCAGAGTGTCAGTGACTCAGCTTTGCAACATCTCAAATGACTCATCATGTCTTTGGAAAGGACCTTCAAGTTGCTGGATGAAACAGCGTTATCACTCGTGTACATCCTGATTATTCACATGTCCATATGAAAACGCAGGATTGTGATCTACTGACTGAGAAAAAAAGAGGGATAAAAGCCAGATTTAAGTGTATTTTATTTCCATTAAATAAATCTGATATTAATTAAAATAGAGAAGAAGAATTCTATAAAGTTGTTGGACAAGACATCTGTTGCCTTTAAATTTTTCTTGAACGCTAGTAGGTTTCTGCAACAACATAGCATATGTACAGGGATGCAGGAAACTAACAGCTGCATTTTGAAATGAGGTTCGTGTCCTGGATCCCTTTGAGATACATCTACCAATGAGGTCCAGGGATCCTAAAGCCTCTGGTCCCTCTGCAGTATCTAAATGAGGGGAGGAAGAGAGCACAGATGAGTGCTCACACTGGAATATCATTATATCAGTGCCATTCTGCATTTGAGTTAATTAACTTTCCTGAGGGCTTCTAATATGACTCTAATACCTGGCTGATGCACCAGTGCTGCCTCTGCATCTGGGGTAGTATGACCACACAGTGTTATCAGGTTGGGACTCTCAGCGCTGCTCTGAATTGTCTCCTATGGACACAACCGGTATTTTCGCTTCACAGAGCTTTTCTGCCACTGGGTAGATGCAGAACCATCTCAAGTCTTCAGGGTAATCAGAACCACAGCCCAGAATTAAATCTCTATGAGATAGTAAAATGCAGAAGAAGGAGCCATCTTACTTAACTCTTAAGAGCTATGTGTAGATACCTACATCTAAGCTAGACACTCTAGGCTTCCTTAACAGCAAACAGAGCAAGAAGCAATAAAAGATAAGTTTCATCTGCTTTGTATTTATGTCTATATTAGGATGAGGTGAACTCCTTCCTAGAAAGTCTTTTTTCTCTCTGTTGACTCAGTCAAACCGAGATGACTAGCTCAGATGAGACCAACTCTGTTGTAGATATTTAAAATGAGATGAGACAAAACGCATTGAGGTGGATTGACCTTGGCTGGCTTCTAGGTGCCCACCAAGCTGCTCTGTCACTCTTCCTTCTCAACAGGACAGGGTAAGAAAATATGATGAAAAGCTCATGAATCAAGAAAAGGACAGGGACATATTTACCAATTATGGTCATGGCAAAACAGACTTGACTGAGGAATATTATTTTAATTTATTACCAGTTAGTCAGAGTAGGATAGTAAGAAATTATAACAAAACCAAAAACACTGTCACCCCTTTTTCCCAAGCTCAGCTTCACTCCCACAATTCTTCTGTCTCCTACCCCAAAGTGGTGCACCAAAGGGATAGGAAATGGGAGCTGTGATGAGTTCATAACTCTTCATGCCTGTTGCTCCTTCCTCCTCACACTCTTCCCCTGCTCCAGTGGCATCCTTCCCATGAGATACTGTCCTTCATGAACTTCATCAATGTGAGTCCTTTCCATGGGCTGCAGTTCTACAAACTGCTCCATCATGGATGGATCCATCTGATGGCATATAATCCAGGAACAGAGTGTTCCAGCATGAGTCCCCACAAAGGTTCACAGGTCCTGCAAGAAAACCTGCTGCTTCATGGGCTCCTCTCCACAGGCTGTAGTTCCTGCTAGGGACCTGCTCCAGTATGGGCTCTCCACAGGCTGCAGTTCCTTGAGGGGACATCCACAAGTATGGGGTCTTTCTTTGACT
>JAOXNG010000001.1:4822839-4832939 GCA_028566535.1 Scolopax minor | reverse complement strand
GCAGGGGAATGGATCTGGAAATGGTAATCGAAAACAAGTTGCAGTCCGAAGACATTGATCTTACTGAAGAACCATATGAGGCATGAGGGAAGAGGAGGGAGGGAAAGAGGTGTAAAGGTAAACCACAAGGGAGCCATGCAGAATTCACCTGCCACACCACGTTTCTCAATACTTCATTCCTGTATTTGTGTCAGTGCCACATTCATGCCACATTGCATGGTAGGAAAAAGATAAAAGATAAATGGAGTAGTTAATCAATAGCTAATCAAATGAATCTGGCCCTGGGCATTTGCTACAGAAAGATTTATCCATCATATTTACTACGCAACCTGTGAAACACTTGGCCAACCTGACCACCAAGACCCAGAAAGCTCAGAGAGTGTACAAGTCACTGAAATCCACATTAGCTTATATCTCCTTCTCAGACAGCAGGACAGAAACTCTAAGCTATTGTCCAAATTCTACCCTCAATACACTCTTGTGGCACCCGTGGTGGATTCCAGCCCTGTGACTGCACCCTGGTGGGAGTAACATCAGCCTAATCTGATGGAGGTCCTCCTACTTCTCCATGGGTTGGTACTCCCTTTGAAAAGTCAGTCCCAGAGAGCTGGTTGTGGAGCTGTGATTACAAAGATAAAGAGTGAGGTGTTCCTGTTTGTCAGGTGGGCTTAAAAACCTCAGATTTTTGGTTTTTGTGATTACCTACTCTAATAGGTGTATGGAAAATTGCTGTTATCAGATAATAATTTTGTTAATGCACACCATTATTAAGGACGATTCCTGACACGTAAGTCCAGCTGAGTCCAGGGAGTTGCTATTATTATTATTATTATTATTATTATTATTATTATTATTATTATTTACACCTCTTGAAGCTCAGCTTATTTTAAGGTCACAGGTACCCTGAGGTACAATTAAGGCACCTTAAGGTTACTTCTCAAGGTCCAAATCAAGTTACCTCTAGTTCTAGCTATAGATATTTAGTGAACTATGGTAAATATTTGTGTGCACTCATAGGCAGTGGTGAGTCGGGGTAATTTTCACAAACATTATCCACAATTTTAGAGCTTTAATCTCACTTCCTCTAAAGGCTAAGACTCTCTGCTGTTATGGACTACTTTTAGTACAATGAAGTAGACCTTGGTCACTTGTCATCAGAACTCTAATAAATTGAGATCCACCAAGCAAACAAAAAATGGAAAAGGGTCTCCCATCCACACATTTCTGCCGCAGTCCTCAACCTCAAATACAGTTGCAAAGGCCCCTTCCTTTGTGTGATGCTTTGGCCACATCACCCTTCTCTCTGCATCCTTTCTCTGGTTCTACCACATCACAGGATAAGCTACTTATCTTCACCTTTGCAGTCCTTAGTATTACTGATTTGGTCTCCTTCACAGGATATACCATTAAAAACTCAGCAGGTGTACCACTGCAGAAGAGTAGCATTAGAAACACCGTGTTTTCTTTTCTACACGTAGATTTAGGGAATGGCTCCAACCTCTTTGCTGTGTTGTTCTGATATTGTTAGACTAATTATTTCTTTTAAGGGAGAGTACCACCTCTGAAGGAAGCATTCAACCTTGTGCTAATTATCTAATGGCACCAGCAGCATCTCTTTTTCCTCACAGCTTTTAGCCATTTATTCAAGATTCCTCCAGCCCAACAACCCTCAACTGTTTCTGACACAGTTGAGTGCCATCTATATGACTAAAGTGAGTCATCTATGAACAATACAACTCAGTGATGTTCGATCTGGGAAGGAAGCAAAATTTTTGTGCCTTTGTGGACATCTCTGTTTTGACAGATGCAGGACCACACATCAGACAAAACTCAGCATTGGTCTGACAGCCATTTGGCCAAGGTACTGTGCACAGAGAGAGTATATTGCCTGCCTGCATACCTGTGGTAGAGGTACAGGCTAACTCCAAATTGAAGATGCTGCAACATTTGAAATAATCATATCATAGCTCTTTTCAAGGGTCTGCTGGTCACAAGTAGCTCATAGTCCATCAGTGGACACGCACACTACTACACAGGCACTGCCAAGACAGACAACATCAACAAATCCTATCTGCCCTTACAGATGGAAGATCCAAGACTGTTCAAAAGAGAAGCCCAAGATGACAGATGCTGCCACAAGGCCATGCACGATGCCTGTATGATCATGTCAAGCATCATACAGGTCATGCATCACAGGGTTCATGCCCAAAAGCTAGCACAGGCTTGGACACAAAGCAGAGTTTGGCTGAGTCACATGTAAACCTGAGGTTTTGTACAAAATGCACCAGAGAGAAGTACCCAGGAACACTCAGGGCCATGTTTATAAAGATATCTGTGTACCTTCAGCAATACACAGCAGCCAGTGCAGAAGTGCCTGCGAGAGGCAATTAGGTACCTAGAGTCTGCTGATTTCAGTACCATTGGAGATCTAGGAATAAGTGCCTACATCCATGAGATTTTGAAAAGCTTTCCGTGTTCTTCATTTCAAGAAGTCTGAATATTTCGAGTAATCTAACCCCAGTAGTCAGAGGAAATATATGGTGCAGTGAGATACTGCAGAGGCTTCTCCCAAATTGAAACTAACCCATAGATGCAAGGAAAGAACTCAAGTGCTAATTTTTTTGGTGCCTGGCCCCAAAACGGAAACCAAAGTGCTGCGTTAGGCCCCTGGGCTCTCCCTAACTGATGCATAAGGAGAGTTAGTTATCTCAGAGAGGAACATTTCCACGCACCTCCTCTCTGGTCCTACTACAGCCTCAAGCCTGGAGGCTTCAAACCAGGAAGTCTGCCACAACAGGGAGCAGCCCCGAGGCAAGACTCCGTGCGGTGCATCGGAAGCCACTGAAAGCAAGCCAAGTTGGAAATGCTGAGCACACAGGGTGTGTCCAAACTCCAACCCGGTCCTAAGGTACATGAATCAGGTCTGCAAAGTGAAATATCTCCCTCCACTTAGGTTCCAGAGGGCCGAACCCACTCCTGAGGGGAGACATCTGGAAGCACTCAAGAACTTGAGCTCTGTTCACTCTTTTTAAGCACAGACCAAGACAGGGATGCACACACCTTCTTTCTTTTTGTTTTTATTTTTTTTTTTTCTATCAGGAGACAAGCTAGTGAAAGTGCTGGCCCATGAAGTGAGAAATCTAGCTTCAGTGCTTTCTTCAGCCTGGAGGGATCCAAACCACATTTCCCACCTCCCAAGAGAGGGCCCGAACCAACAGGGGTAAAGTGAGGTTGAGATTGGGGAGATATGATGTGCAGCCGTCTCTTCTTCTTGAAGCTGCTCTGGGGGGGCATAAAGAGATCAAAGAAACCTCCCATAACCCATAGACCACTGCTCAGCAGTCTAGCAGTTAAGCTCTCAGCTGGCCGACATGAGCTCTGGGTTAGAGTTGCATTAGTTAACGCCTTTTACATGAAAAGCAGTCATTGGGAAAAAAAGAACAGAAACGCATCTTGTGGTAGGGAGAGGAATCCAGTATTTCTCATTGCCTCTCCTCCTTGAGGAGACACCTCGAGGTGTCTGTGTCAAAGACTCGGGAAGCCAGGAGATGCAGAGAGTTTTGGGATATCATTTTTGACAGGGGTTATATGAATCTGCGGGCACCTCTGTCCTTTCATTGGTTGTTGTTATGAACTAACTGGTAAAAGGAAACATGGGTCAGCTCACCAATATGGTGTTCCAAACCCAAGAAATAAATCACAGATTAAAAATAGGTAAACATCCATGCATGTTGGTTTTGACATTCTCTGGGCCTTGCAACTTAACCATAAGCAAGATTTCTTTCCAGTGAGTTATCTTTTTTTTTCTTTTTTTTTTTTTTAAATATTTCCTAGATTCACACAAGAGAGAGAAGTTGCTGGAGGCATGTGGTCCTGCTGGGTCCATGCAGTGGGTCGTGTACCTGGGGCAAAAGATAGGACACCAACCTAAAGCTGCTGCCAAGCATGGGGCTCCCGGTAAGCTTCCACTAACAGACTGGACCAAACAGCCACATCTGGCTCATGGAGTCAGTGAGAAAGGACAGAGCTGCCTTACCAGCGTGCAAGACAGCTCTGTGCGGGAGCAAGTGGTGACCATGAACTGGGCTAGTCTTAGGCTCGGTCCTTGAGGCTCTAATGATCAATTTCTTTGTCACCCATCAGCATCCTCATTCATTCATTCATTGTATTTCATGCCTTTAACAATCCAAAATGCTAATGATCCCTATACTAATGAACAATAGGGTTAATAGCCATAAACACATCCCTCAGCTTCTTCCTCCAGTGAGCCCAGGAAGAGAGAAACTGGTACACTCAGAATCAGACATCATGCAGCTGCAGGTATTAGCTTTCCCTCCAGAAAATTCCCTTTTACTTGTTTGTGGACATTTTTTGGTTTCCTTTGTGATTTGGGGTTAAAACAAAGAGAGGGTATTAGGAACTGACAACTGCAGTCAAATTCTCTAAATACATCCATGTAAGTATATTAGCACTTACCAGTGTGGGCCCTGCAGATGGAAATACTGGCTGTGGAAACATTAACATCACAGTTTTTGCATCTAAATCTCAGAAATGTTTATTCAATTTTTAATCACAGTGATTGAAAGCCCTGGTGTCATACAGGAGCATGTGTTTCCATATATGCACGTACCTGGAGATGCCCTGGTAGCTCTCATATTTAGCAGGGAGACTGCCTTAACACAATCTCTGGCCTTACCACCTACGCTAGATTTTTAGGCAGGGAAAAGGAGCAAAGTTTAAACATCCCCTCCAAGGTGGAACATGTCTAAGCAGTTCATGGCCTGCAACCTAGAACTTCACATTGCCATGATATGCATTCATTGTGCTTTCTGAAATGAAATTTCTCTTACTCCTCTGCATATTTTAGCAAATTCTCCCAATCTCATTTTTCGACATTTGCATCTATCACCATTCATCTTGCAAATTAAAATATTTCTGCATGACACTCTGACACATAGGAGAGAGGAAAAAAAAATACACAACACAAGCATTTCTCAAAGTAACAGAACTACAGAGCTTTTCAAACTTCCTGTTTCATAGCACTGATAGAAAAAGTACACTGAGTTCCTATGAAGCACCCTCCTGACATTTCCAGACTTATTAGCCAGTTTTCACACTGACTTCAATCAACCTCTTTAATCCTCCAAGGAAAGAGCATTTTTAATTCACCGATTGGCTGATAAGCTTGAAGCCAAAAAATGATTTACACGTAGATGAATTGTGCTTACAAGATGGAACTTCGAGCATTAGAAGCGGATCTGAATTTCCTATCTGTCATTTTATTTGCCACATTCATTTTTGCTCTGCCATTACCCTTGCTGATTATGATCTTTCAGCGCTATTGGGCTCCTGCTTCCACAGTTTTTAATCTGCCTTTAATCCCATAGATTTTAAATATTCCCCGGCACCGAGAGACTGGAGGCAATTAACTGCCCTTCTGATGCTCTCCTTATCAGTTGCCTCCTTGTATCTCTCAGAAGCAGCCTCAAGACACTTCCAGGCTGACAAATACTACCAGCATTTCTGATGAAGCAGCCGCAGCAAATGCAATGTGAAGTCCAGCTGCGTAACCTGATTCTAAAAAAATCTAGTCATTCAAAAAAAAATAAATAAATGCAGCACAGGCATCTAAACTCCTGTTCCATTTTGACTCTACATGAATGGAAATAAACAAAGCATCTCTTTAAGGTTATAGGTTGTAGGTTGTTCGGGTTTTTCCTTTGGCTTTGTTTTCTTTTCTTTCTTTTTTTTTTTTTTTTTTTTTACCGAAAGATAATTTCTGCCTCTTCCAATCTGATTGCTGTTTCAAATTGAAAAATGAGGCTGTTTTCCTAGATCTGTCCGGGCACTTCTGATGCCCAGAAAATAGATCTGCTGGGCAGCCAAAGATCCTGGGATCGAAATCCGCATCTTTTTGTTCTCAAGCACTAACAATGAAAAATCGGCTGCGCTAGTTCATTTACCACTAGTTGATGCAGTGTAAATTTTCCTACTTTTCTAAGGGGTGTCCACTGAAATTTGGACTGTATAAACTCAGATCTATGCATTTTTCCATTACATCAAAGATCTGATACTACAAATGAAGAATCAAATCAGTGTGACACAGCTCATGAAAAGAAGATGTTTTTCATTAAAGGCCATCTGTTTATTCACTAACGTATACATTTACACAACTCTCCAAGAATGCTAAACTTTCACTCAAATAGGCCACATGGCAATAGTTGGGAAACACAGAATTAAATATAAAGGGCCCAATTCTCCACAGCTTTGCGCCTAAGGAAATCGATAACAATACAGCAAAACAGGGAAAAAGTGCTATTATTTTCATCTGCTTTGTGCAGGCACAAATTACTAACTCTAAATGAGACAAGAAAATAATGCATTTTTCTAGCAACATATATATATATTATATGCAGACATATATGTATGTGGATGTATTTATATCATAGGTATATACAATTTAGACTTCATCTTTAGTGATAATACTTTGACTAAAACATAGAAGACCGGAATATTCTACTTGATGCATAGAACTACTATTACTGCAGCTCTGTGAGCTAAAAGTATTGTATGGAGTCGGAAATTTACACAGAGTAAAAATTGCCAGTCTTGCCCTGCTCCTAGAATATCTGAAAACAGGTATGTGGCATTTATGATCTTCTATTTATTTTCTTAAATGCTTTTTTCCATTTAAGTGCTCAAAATAAAGGGGAAAGTGTGTGTTAGAGTGGGGGAAGAGGAGGTGAAAGCCCTGATGAGGAAGAAAAAAGTTCTCATTCATAATTAAATTTTTGGGTAATATAAGAAGAGCAATGCTTGCTCCCAGCTTAGGACCCTGTTTTAAGAAAGGCCGAAAGCAAATGCGTGGAGAAGAATACAAGAAAAAGTGCGGGCACATGACAGTACTTCCCAAATATGCCAGCAATTTGCAGATCCAGGCTTTCTGAGCCAGAGATCATGTCCTTATATTTAGCAACTTTAAATAGCTTTCTCTTCCATTAACTTCTCCAGGGCCTCCCTAAACCGTGTAGATTTTAAGGATTCACAACATCCCGTGACAGTGAGTTCGCCAGCACATCTACATGGCGGAGCTGCTGATGTTTAGAGAAGATCTGCATTATATCACATTGTGCTCGTTCATTCCAAGCACTGGATATATCCATCAGATCCCAAAAAGGCACAGAAACACAAATTCTTGGAGTAAATTTATATTCCTCTGCTGAATCGAGTGAAGGCATTCCAACTAAGTCAGAGGAACTCAAACGATTCCTACTTGCTCAGTAGCTTATCTGAGGTTAGTGGAACTATGCTGATTCTCATTAGCTGAGAATTTAGCTCAGTATTTTATTTTCGAACGTGTCTTACAGAATTACAAATTCCATTCCAGCCGAGCTGATATATTGTGCTCACAGCTGCAGGAGCTGAGCAATTAAATTGATAATATTTGATGATAGTGTATGTATGTGTGTGGGGGGAACATATTCAATTTTGTTTGGCTCTCGAAACAAAGTCTCTGATTTTTGCAAGGTTGCAATTCTGTCTCTCCATGTGCAATTGAGCCTGTCTTTCCCTTCCAAAGGGAGTGCCTGCATGCTGGAATTAAAATTTGCTCATGACTATCAGGCAGCAATCTATGACCGATTTGTTCTCACAATCTTCAAGGCAGGAGCAGAAGAATCAGCATCAGAACAAGTTTCTCTTTCCATATGCATCAGTTTGCAAAGGCTGTTCTGTGGGTCAACAGGTAGCTCACTCTTTGTGCAATGAGTTTTTGGCATCTTAACTCAGAACACCTCAACAAAACCCGGGGAGGAGGTACATTCCTTAGGTGGACACATCTCCCATGAGAACTGGACCGTGAGTAACATCTTTATTTCCCAGACCCCTAACTGGAAAAAAAAAAAAAATAGGAAAAAAATTACTTTTGTCCGTTGCTGGCCGAGGCTGGGTTTGAACCAGCAATATCAAGGTAGAAGTACCTCATTAAAAGGCTCTTTGTTTCCTTTGCCTCTTGTGCATTCCTGATTAAAGACAAGAAGAAAGGAGCCAACCGTCTGTCTTGGATCCTCAGCCAAAAGCATCCGAGTCAATGAAAACACTTCCTATTGATGCTATAGCCTCCCAAACGTATTGCCAGTGAGGTGGTGTGACATTTGCCTGGACTGCGCTTTACTCGTTACGAACCCTAGAAGTGTATTTTTGCAGATGGAATAAAACAGATACAGAAAAACTGTTCATCTTTGCTATACGTTTGTGCAGTCTCTGATGTAGTCATAGCAGTGGACTAATATTAAAAATAAATCATATTTCTACTGGCAATGTATAGTTCTGCTGAGGAGTTTTCTATCTGCAGGGATTGGCATCAATTTCCACCATACAAAATAATTGTAATTTGCATTATTGGGTGTTCACTATTAGCAATAGTAATAGATTAATTTTATCAGTGCCTGGGATAACAAATAGGTCTACAATATTTTAAAAGGAATATACAAAATATTCATCGGGATCTGTTTGCTACTGACCTGTAGATGCTTTGGGGCTGAAATGCACCCGTGTAAGAGCAGCATAGGACAGGGAAAAAGGAAAAGTGCTAAACTGATCCCGAAATAATTGCTGTTAGTTTTAAATTAAAAATATACATGTATACACATATATGGTCAAGTGTTTTCACATATCAAATTCCACAGAGGGCTGGTATTAAAATAGGATGGGTTTTTAGGGGGAATAACAGCACTTTGGTTAGATTTGTTGTTGCCTTTTTTTCGCACGAAAACATAAACAATTACCCGACGAAACAGCAAATCGTTGTAGGGGCAAATAGACTGAAGGAAGAAACTTCGTTATATAAGACGAAGAACCTGTGGTAACCATCCCCAGTGTGTGTTGTTTGCTGTGACTTACAGCTTTGCTTAAGCATTTTAAAGATTCTTGCAGGTCTTTTTCAAGCTGCCAGCTCTAGCCTAGGAATTATGGTAATGTGCCACTTCTGAGCCCTCGGCAGGATTTGCAACAGAGAAATCACATCAGCCTATGCTGATTAACAATTCCATTCCATCCAGAGATTTATATAAAAAAACTATCTTACATTTTGCTTTTTAATAAGAACGATCGCTATCTCAAATTGAGTCCCAGCAAATTTTAATAAAGGCCCAAGGTTGAGTGGCATTTTGCATGCTGATTTAGCTGTGATTGCTTGCTTTTGATGAGCACCAGCCGGGCATGTATAGCTTTCCTCAGAGCAGGTTTAAAGACCAGTAGTAAGGAAAAGGATAAAAATAAAAACTTCCAACTGAAATTCGAGGTCTTTTCTCTCTATGATTGATTACTGAATAAATACCTACACATATCTCTGCATTCAACCCACAAGTAATATTCCCTACAGCAAAACAGCTGTTTTAATGGCTTTTAATATACTCTCCTGTCGAAATATGTTAAGTTTGAAGGCTGCAATTATTAAAAAAAAATTATAGGATCAATCTATTTATCTATCTATCTTCGTGACAACTCCTCAATTTAATCAGCTGCGTGCGGACTGGAATAAACCGATGCTTTTATTCTGGCAGTTTTCTATTTATTTGAGGGTCGCTGTTTAGCACATTCTTTGCCATTGTTTTGCCACCTTCAGCACTCCGAATAATAGAAATATATAAGTACGATAAGGTTTTGGGTTTCTGTCATTATGCAATAGAGACTGTCTCTATCAGCAGGCTATTAAAAAAGAACAAATTGTCAGTGTATAAGCTTTTGTAGACATATTTTCTCCTCTGTGTGTTGAGTAAAAATACGCATTGGAAATATTTATTTGGGGAAAACTCTCCTTTTTGAAGATATGAGGGGAGAAAAGAGATTGCACAAAATAGTTGAAGTGAAGCTCGGTGGCAGTGTGTGTATGTATGAGTGTCTGTGTGTGTGTGTGTGTGTGTGTGTGTGCATTATGAACGCAGCAACACCATAAAAGTGATCAGGTAAAGCATTCCATTTGTTTTGATGCAGCTTTTATGGTTCTTCTTTTTCATCCCTCTCAATAAATTGTATTTCAACTTCTCTCATTAAAATAGTAACCCTTTCTTGCTTCAACTTGGGGAACAACAGAGGCAAGA
>JAOXNG010000001.1:4677549-4689375 GCA_028566535.1 Scolopax minor | reverse complement strand
GCTCTAGCTCTGGGCAATCCTGCTTCAGCAGGGGAGTTGGACTAGATCATCTCTATGGTCCCTTCCAACTCTAAAAATTCAGTGAAATCAGTGAAATGAGTTGAGAATGGAGGTAGGATTAGGGCCAGAGTCTTGCAGGTCAAAACTTGGGTAAAGTTAAATTTCCCACCAGCAGGGGAGACCGCAGCAGTGACTGTGTGTGTGAACTTGAGAACCCCACTGAGCCCTGTGTGCTCCCAAATAAGAGCAAGGGGGGTTAAAAAAATTTTCCTAAAGATGGTTAATGTAAACCAACTAAACTTTTAACTTCAGTGTTAGCTGCAATTTCTTGTTTTAACTGGATTGCTCGGCCACTGGTACAACACCAAGTGTCTATTTTGCTAAAATCTGAAACACTGTCTGCTCTTCTAATGATCTGCTTAACTTATATATGTATACACTTAATCAATAACACCTGCTAGTGCTTGTTGCAAATTGTACCAAATCCAATCTGAACCCAATGCAAATAATTTTTAGCACATCTAGAGTATTTCTGAATTTTGGATGGGAAACAGGTTGTTCTCATTCTCTCTGGAAGGTTCCGTATGCCTTCGTAATAATTTCCATATTTCTAGCATTGATCTCCAGTTAATGCAATCGACTTGCCTGACAGCCTTTATGTCCTGAAGTCAAGATTTTCCTTTGTTATATACGGAGAGATGAACAATCAGCAAATCCAGTGAAAATCTGACAGTCTCATGTCAAGCTGTAATGTTTTTAGAGACAGAGGTATAAATATGCATTAGTAGCTTCCACAGATTTTTGGAGGATTTTTGTTAGCTACTTCTCTTTTCGGGTTTTACTTTGGAAGTGAACTAACTCGTATCTGTGACTCCATGGTTTTGGTCTAACAAGCAAAATGGAAAGAGGTTAGAATAAAGCTGCTTTGTCAGATCATTTGTAATGAGCTACTTCTGTGACAGCTGAAGTGTATGGACTTTTTTGGATATGGTATATGTTCTGCCAGTATGTGCACACCCCAAATTCAGACAAAACCAAAGTGTTACAGGAGTGCTGCAGACGAGTAAATAGCTAATTAACAGATAAAGAAAACAGCAGCTGGTGGTTAGAAACAAGGCATAATATCTGGGTTCTCTGGGCCACAGAAAACTTGCTGGAGGTTGGAAAAGGGTTTCCTTTGGCAGCAATTTACTTTTAACAGGGAGGATTACGTCAGGTAATAATCGATAGGGAGTATGATAACATGCCTGCTATAGTTGAGAAGAAATTCTTTGTGGGGAGAAAAGACAAAGCCTAAACATTGCATGGTTTTGATTCTTCTTTCTCCTCATGCTGAGGAGAGAACATAATGTTAGAAGTGAGGCTACTCCTACAGGTACATATAAGCAAACAAAACAGAAAGATCAAACAGCATTCATGGAAAAATACCAAACTCTGGTCTTTGAGCAGATGGACATGAAACAGGATGTGTTTACTGTTGAATATTCTTCAGATCACAGTGGGTGCTGTATGAAAAGGCAAACAAAACATGAGCAGACGTGTTATTACACAGACCACCAGCAATTAGTTATCAGCAAACAAAGGATCCACACAAAGCTCTAGGAGCACTCCAGGAATATTTGCAAACCACAGAAATGTGACAAGAAGGATACTCAACCTGTGCAATCAAGGACCTCAATAAACACTAAAGGACTATTTACCTATGCTGTACCAAGTGATTGTCTCATGCAATTATCAAATCTTAAAAGATGAGTTAATTCCTGATAAATTAGTAATAAGAACAAAGAAGGAGATCAGATGAGCATTTGGAGAATCTATCCTAAGTCTACGAAGATCTCCAGACATTTACAAAACACTAGTGAGCAGGCTCATACTGAACAAAGAGAATAAAAGGAGTAGACAGCGATAATTCAGTGAGGGAAATCATGAAAACGGAGAGAAGAATTAAAACAAAACTAATGTAAAAATAGAAACGTGCAATTAGTAGATAAAAGACCTCAGAATACCTTTGAGTGGTGTGGAAAGTAACACGATAATGGAAAATAACCAGCATAGGGACTCTTGCTATAATGGCAGCAAAAGAAATCAAACTTACAGATGGGAAAATTGAAGGGAAAATGCATGTTAGCAATTTAGTTTACCACGTACTGGACATCAGCCAACAAATACAGATGCTGGAGAATGTCATTTGGGATCAGTCTAGCAGGTGGACAAACATCAATGCCGCAAGCAAAAAATATTAATAAGATGCAAGGATCTGTGCAGAACTGATTTAATATTGTATTTAGATGTGGAAATACAGTGGATTCCAAATTTTCTTACAAGAGTTTAAGCATATAGTGGCCAGGCACATGAAGAGGCCAAATGAGAACTTAATTGTTAAGACCTGATTAAAAAAAGCTATAAGAAACAAAGACATCTCTTGGCATACAATTACTGAATTCATAAGAATTCCATAGATGGCCTCGGTTGTCAAGACATAAGTCTATGGGGATGGCTCTGCCTTCAGCCTCACTGCAAGCAGCAGCGGTCAAGGAGGCAGGAGGCAGAAAGGAGAAGCAGCCAACACAAAAGTTGGAAGCCCGTACATTGAATATCAAATATTTCCTCCAAACAAATCAGTTATGTGGAAGCAAGCTGCTAGCTACATGAGCAAATAAATCCTTTTTCATATAACCTGTCAAGCGGTGGGTACATTTTTCATAAAATCGCTAATACATTCAGTGACTACAAACAGAAACCAGAATCATCTACTGAAGCAGGCATTCCAGAGAGATTTAATTAGTAGGACATAAAAGGAATCCATGGCAAAAGTACCAGACTCTGCAACCACCATCAGCAAAGTGCCAACTTCTCTTATCATCATATGGAAGATTTTCCCAGATTATTGCATTACATTCCCTTCAAGTTATACACAAATTTTGTGTAATGTGCAGGCTTGAAAGTAAGACCCCAAAAACTCAGTAAACTAAGACTTCAGTCTGAAATAAGTGATGAACTTAGTCGTAGGAGGACTTTTATCGTAGTCAGTGCATTTTAACCTGTTTTATGGCAATAAGATTTTAAGGGAGTATAGTAAAAAGCTGAATAAGCCATTTATGATATTCATGCTTAATATTGCTTTTTTAGACAAAATGACAGAAAATGTTTGGTGACAGAGAGCTTCGCAGTAATGTATAATATGTTAATATCCTTATGCAGTATGTAATGCGTAGAGAATGCTATAGTAAAGTGGTTTGGGGCACAGAATGGAAAGAGGACAGAATTGCTTGTTTTTCACTACGTAAGCAAAGCAAAGCACCAAGCTTCAAAGAGTTTTAACAGCTCTGACAGATCCTTGGACTTACTTGTTATTGGCATTGGAGGGTCTACCAGTAAAAATGAAAGTGCAAAATTTTTGTGGTTAACCAGTTTGTGTCTTGTCCCACTCCAGAGTAAAAGGAAAATGAAATCTTTCTCCTTGCCCTACTATGTATTGGTAAAAAATAGTTATTTTCATAAATACATCATGAAGGGGGAAAAATGAAACATGAGAATTGTGTCAATATAGGTAATAATACATTTAGTCTGATGATACTACAGAATAAAGTTCTGTATCAAATCAAATCAATTTTCCCATGGAAGTTTTGCAGGCAAATTACAGGGAGGAACACATGAAAGTCAAACATTTCAGTAATGAGAAATCAGAAATCTTAATATGTAAGCACTAAATCAAAGGTATAACATTTAAGTTTGCATTTTGCATTAGTGTTTTTGTATTTTTAGTCCTTTTAGAATGTGGTTGGTTTTTTTTTTTCTATTCTGATCTACCTGAAGGATGTATTTCTGAAAAGCAGTTGCTTTCAGCAAAAAAATACACTACTGTCTCGGGACTTTGTCAGCTACTTTAAAGGAGCTTGGAAAAAGGAACCACAGCTAGTAAGCCTGCTGCTGAAAGAGTTAAGTTTCTTTCCTCCTTAGCTGAATTTTTTTATTGATCTGAAAATCAAAACCAGTTGAAAATTGGTGGTATTACTGTTTTGCTGTTCTCTAGTAGCAAAAACCAAACTGGCAAATACACCAATTAATGAAAATTCAAGTTCTCTTTAGGTTTTGTCACTTCCATGATTATTTATTTTTGCATCTCCTTTAACTGACTTCAACATTAAGTTCTTTAAAAGCATTTAATATAAAGTTATATACCTTTAGTCAAATTCAGTCAAACCCAGCATTTTGTAATCTTTGTCACCAGGTAGGAATAAACAGTCTCTTGATATTTGGCTTAAAAAATTATCATGAAAATAGTTTTATATCTCCTGCCTTTGATATCGTTCTTCATTTATTACTTGTATTAAGTAAATTTAGGATGCCTATATCTGTTTGAATAAATCCAAAAGAGAAGATGTTTTCATACATTTCAAAGTACTCAATCTCAACTTAAGACTGCTTGGATTTTTTTTCCCCAAACAATCGAGTATTTTGATAAGTTTAAATAAATGAAACATAGAATTAATCTAGATTTAAAATAAAAAAGAGTAATGCTGAAGCATGTTTTCTTTTTTAATATACTCTGATAATAATGACTTTTCTGTCATTCGTTCCTAGGCTTAAGATGGCAGTAGAACAATTTTTGAGGCCATGCCTGTCAGTGATAAAGTCTATTGACCTGGCAACACATGCAAAGAGATTTTGAAATACTGAACATTTTTGTTCTTGCTCTCTTTTTAAAACCTAGGTTCTTTCAGCCCTTTTTTGTTCTTCCAGACCTAAAAGCCATAACTACTGAGGTCAGTAAAAGACGTCTAGAGGCAGCCACCTCCCCACCCTGCATCACATGAAACTTCATACAATGGGTCAGGAGAAAGCACAGGAGCCTACCCTTTCCCTAAGGCTCCCAACTGTAATGTATAAGATAATTATAAGGCTCCTTTCACACAATGTGGAAATCTGGTGTGCATCCGTACCCCTCCTCTCCTCTAGGGCAAATGCAGCAGTCTTTTAACAGCCAGCAGCAACACTCCCAGAAGATCACAGGCCCTCCAGAGAGGAACATTTTGTACCCAGCACAAAGCAGTGGTGAGAGCTGTGCACAGCGCAGTGCAATAGCACAAGGGACATCCTGTGCTCAGAGCTGCAGAAGAAGTCAAAGATCCTTTTTAATCCCCATAAATCAAGTGACAGACACATCCGGTCCGGGTTTTTTTCTTGTCTCCTAAACAGCTACATGGACTGGTCCTAAATGAAGGCTCAGCCTCATCTTTGTAATAAGCCACCACTCCCTTCCATAACCTCCTCCTCTTCATATAAAGTCCTTTCATGTCTTCTGTAGCAGCCAACACTGGCAAGGAGCCAGATCCTCACCTGGTCTAAATGTATGCAGCTTTAACCATGGGTGGTGCTATGCAGATTTACAAAATGCAACACAGTCTTTGACCAATGTAGTGCCCCCATCAGCTATTATTTCCTGCAACTTGCAGGATACTAAAGACCAGTAAATCTAGAAACACAGATATGCGAGGACATCTTCAGCGCATGTTAGACATGGTGCTCCCATTGAAGTAGTTGAGTTCAGTGTGATATGATGAACAGCTTGGTCTCCTCACAGCTAGCTTCAGGGTCTTAATGACCTAGAGTATGTCCATCCAGCTGCTCCTCTTGCCCTATATGTCTCCTCTATTGCCAAACCAAGAATGTGAGGGCCTAAACCTTGAATTTAGCTGTCCTCATAAGTTACACAAGGGACCTTTGTCTTGCAGATGGGCCAAAGTTACTCAACTTCTTTGGCCTGAATTTTTCCTTTCTGCTGATATGTTACCTTTCATCCTCACCTCCTCCCTACAACACATGCCCAGCATCCATAGAAAGTCAGAAAAGAAATGTTGTCAACACATAGAAAAGATGGGTTAATTACTTATTCCAATAATATATTTATGAGGGATTTCAGGACAATTCCAAAAAAGCACTGCAAAAGGGCATTGAACATTTAGACCTCCTCTACCATCTCAGCAATGGCCACATTTCTAAAACAGGACATTTTGCTATGCTTGCTATAGGAAGTACTTAATTCCTATTGTATAGTCAAAGGGACGATAGTCTTCACCTAAGCAATAGCTGTTCTAGCAAAAGGTCTCTCCCTCCCCCCTTCAGAGTAACCTTTTTTATTAGTACTGGAGATTGTATCAGTTACACCCTATGCTATTTTGGTGTGTGTATTTGGTTTGGACTTCACTCAAATGTTTACCTTAGATCAGGGAGGCAAAAGGAAGACAAGGTTCAATGAACTACAACTACTTTTCTGAAGAGAATTGCTTGCTGTTCTGTTTTCTTTCTTTTTCTATCCCTTTTCTTTCTTTATTTCTTCTTCCCTCCCTTCCTTCCTTCCTTCCTTTCTTCCTTTACAAAGCCTATGGAAAATGTCCTTGATGATGCTGTAAATCTTTGGATAGTTGGTCCTCTGATTGACATCTAAGGATGCCCAGATGCCCTATTCCTATTGCAAGTTTCTATTCTTAATATTCCATACCCAATAGAGCAAAGATGCACAGGAACTCAGGCTGACTCCATATTTTGTAGACACACACAGGGACCTCTCATTGCCACAGTCACAGGAAAAGAAGTAAAGATGCAAGGAGCATAATCACTGCAGCCAGGAGGGCACGACACAGCAGGCACAGCTGAGTCACTCTTCAAAGTCCATTTATGTACAGATATAAATGCTTGAATCTGAAGCCAAACCCCTTCCACTAAGAATACTTGGAGTTTGAGCCTATGTTAAACTCAGACTTGATTCATGGACTAGATTTGATCAGCAGCGATACAGATATGACAGGCACAAATTGTGACACAAACATGATGGGCACAAATCGTTCCACTTCTCCCACAGCAAAGTCACATGACTGAGGGCATGCAAATCAAATAATCTGAGGTCTTTTCCAGGTGGGACCCAAAAGCCCATGCAGATGAGATCGCTGGGCATACTGAACAGCTTGGCATGTTGCATTGCATGAAGGCATCTTGACCCCAAAAAGCTAGGTAGTGGAGGGCTGGTAACTTCTGTTTGTTCTCTGACTTATTTCCTGAGATACAAAATAGCCGTAGCCAAAAAGAGCAGTAACAAAGGCCGGCAGCAATCCAAAAAATCCAACACTGGCCCTCCTATTTATTCACAAGCAATAGGAGAAAAATGGATGATGACTTTCTCCCAACCACCAACTCCCCTGTTTCTCTTTCTTTCTCAAAACATCTACAAAGCAGAGAAAAGATACGAGTTGCCTCATTCCAAGCATTTCTTTCCTGCAATGTCAAAAAAGGAAAGATATGCCTGAACCACTGGTCCTTCCACTAGCAGAACATGTTTCCACAAAATACAGGTTCTGGGCCCGAAATTCCTTTCTGCAACACAAAAAATGCTGGTCCCACATTAAGGTATGCAGCAAACTGAAATGCAAAGGGCTATGCCAGGATTAGCACAGAGTTTAAGGTGCAGAGGTCATCAGTGCTTAACAATAACTTTCTCGTAAGTCAGCAAGGAAAAGTGGGTTATGAAATAGAAGTAGGAACCAGTCATAAAAACTCAGAATTATTTGCATTTCTCTAGTCTCTAGCACAAGAAAGAAAACCTCAGATGGGAGTGCTCCCATAAAGAATAGTCTATTGTGTTATTGATCAGGTTTATGGTATTGGTACAGCTTTATAGGTACTTATTTGCTGAAAAAGAAAAGTGTCTGACTGGAGGCATGTGATGTATGATTAAATCTCACTCCAGATTTGTAACAAAGGCCACCCACACCCTACTCAGACAGAGGCAGGTATTCAGTGACCCAGCTCATGCAGTCAAAAATGGCTGGATGGGATTGTAGGCTCCTCAGCCCACTGTGTTCATGCCCAGGGATCATGTTGGTTGCATACACTATCTACAGTCTTAGAGATTATTTGAATTATCTGAAGCAATTCAGATAATACACTAATAATTATTCATTCATTAATCTTTGATAATCATACTTGATTTCTGAGAATGCATCTGTTATTCAAAAGAATTTGGCCCAGTAGCTTATGTTAATGGATTTTAACTTATTGGTATTAGTTATCTCCTCAACTTGATTATTGGCCAATTACATTTGATTTAATATCTGATCAAGTGGTATTTTCTGTGTGATCTGCATACATGATGGTGTGAAAATTTAAAAAAAGTAAATAATGAGAAGTCATGAATGGCAAATGCTCAGTCAGAGCTAGAGAACCCCTTCATTCTTTCTTTTTTTTTTTTTGTTTTTCCTTCTGTGCTAACAAAATGCATTGAGATAGCCCACATAATGAAGGCCAGGACCAGTTTCTCCCACCTAAGGCAGTAACAGGATCACCTAATTTAGGCAGGTAGTTGCTCTTGAAGTAAGATAGCGATAACCACAGAACAATTCAGATGCGAGATAATGTGAATCATCCTCAGCAGGTGACTATTGAGGTCTGTTGACTATAGAGGAAAGGTAAAGTGACCATGCACCGTGCTGCCCGTTTAAGCCTCTCCAACAAGAATTTGAAGTTTGAAGAAGCTAATTTGGGTCTAGAAGCATAATTCAAAAAGGTAAGGGTTTTTTACAAGGGCTGTTCTGCTGCGTCCATCCATCTCCAGCAAAGGACTCTGTAGGATGTTATTATTTTAATGTAATATACGTAGCTGCCCTTTGAAGACAATCAGACTAGAATCCCACTAGATGAACATTTACCCTGCATGTGATGTGCAAGTGGGCTAAGTAGAGAAGATAGGGTAATAAATATATTTATAAATATGTAATTTTATATAATAATTATAAAAGCATGACCAGTTCTTAGATAATAGGGAATAGGATCTGTCTAGCAGTTCGCCATCAATTGCATGACCAGTTTTGCTCACCTGAAAAATTTATTGATGGCTTTCTAGAAACCTGGGAAATGAGCTCAGGCTAGAGGGAAATAAAACACATGCGAGTTCCCACCCTAAATTGCAAAGATTATTACTTCCAGCATGAAGGACAGATTTCAGCATGTATTGTAGCACTCCTCTGAGCTGCCTTTCTAATTCTGAAATATTTGCTCTGACAATCCCCCTTTTCAAATCAGCAAACGTTTTGCCTGGATACTGGCTTCAGCCTCCAGCCATCTATTCTCTGGGTTCAGAACACCAAAGAAAGGGAATTCCCATATCCCTTCAATGGGCAACAGAAATGGATGTCAAACTTTAATCTTTCTGCCATCCTCGGTCTTCAGACTGAAGACATGGCAAAATGTGGGGCAGAAATATGTCTGTATTCCTGTGACTTACTGCTTCTGCCAGATGACTATTCTGCATTTGGCTACAGAGAGCTTACACACACACACATACACACACTGGGAAGCAGAAGATGTGAAGAGAACCAAAAAAAGCTGAGAAATGGAAAGATCAATCGTTAATCCCCAGAAAGTACCATTTGTGGGCAGCACGGCTAAGTTTAGAAATCAAACCCTATTTCTCATAAAATAATCGTCACTAGAACAAAAAAGCCTGCAGCATAAATTATTTCCTTTGGACCCTACAATGCAGAAATGCTATTTTTTAACTCTAATATATCACTCGTGTTTTCAAACTGTGTCAAAGTCCTTCATATCAACGCAGTATTAGATAGAGGTTATTCCTCTCACTGTGGAGCTAGCTGCAGATACAGTATCTACATCAACATCATGGTTTCTACCTAGCAAATTAATTCAGAGCATGTCGGCAGTGCGTAATTTTTTCCTCCTTTCTTCTCTCATATTTTCTTTGTGTTTATTTCTGATTCAGTTATCACTAAAATACACATTTTAATTGTATTGTACAAGATTCAAACTTCCCCAGCTTTGAACATTCACATAAACATTTTCACTCAACTTACCTTCAACACCGCCTGGAATCCTTGCTGAATGTTTGACTGCCTGTCTGCATTACACAACCCAGAGGATTTTTCCAAACATACTCACTGCTTTCTAATGCACACACACCACACAGAGATGCTAAACACACATATTTGTCATAGATAGATATGTAGACATCTATAGATATTATAGATATTATATACGTAATGTAGAGCTGTATAGATAGGTTGTCTAGACATGCATACGTACTGAATAACTACATAGATCTAAAGAGTAATAAAGAATTTCAGCTGCAATAGCAGGGGCTCTTTGCCTGTGAGATTTCTGTGCATACCTCAGTATGCAAGCTGTCACACAGAATAATAAAAACCTGCTACAGATATACCTATTATTTTATCGTTATTCTTCAAATGTACCTTAGACAGAAATTTTACAAAGAGCAGGGATCAAAGCCTGTCCAAGTCCCTTTTATTTCACTGGGCACTGCGTTAAACACAGAGGTTCTGATATTAGGGGGAAAAAAAAAAAAAGACTTTTTAATGTATTTAATATTAAAGTAATTGTCCCCAAATCAACAAGGTGGCTTATGAGCTTAAGAGACCCTTTGTGACAAAGTGGCAATCAGGTAGGTTGGCGGCAGATAGACAGACAGACACACAGTGCTTTCTCCAGCTCCTCTATCATCTGGTTTGTTATTTATTGATTTTCACTCAAGTAGCATTATACCAGTGTTCAGCACTGTATGGAAGCACAAACTATCAATTCATCTATATATCTATCTACCTGCCTATTCTTTAATCTACTTATTATTTTATGTGTGTGCATATAAATATGTTGCACTGAGACACGATATTACCTGCATGTAAAATCAATAGCTCTATGACAAGCAGATGATAGATTAGCTGAGGGCAGGAGGACTTAAAATTTAAAAGCGAAGAACAGAAGAGCTGGCTTAACCTGGCTTTAGCTGGCCCTGCTCCACCTTCCTTTCCTGACTCCTGAGCTACCTCTTGCCTCCTGGGGCCAGACTTCCCACAGCGTCCCTAGGCTGATGCCTTAAAAGCACCTTTCAAATAAATCTGGTGTCAGTCATCCCTGTTTTCTTCCCCGCAGCGTTATGCGGCAGCACTTCCCTCGGAGGGAAGGGGAGAATGCATGTGTGGAGCAGGGAGGGGAGGGGGAAAGGGGTTTACAACTTCAAAAGTAACCCCATTCGGAGCACTCAGCCTAAAGCAAAGAAATTAAGCTGATTGGTAGAGGAGATGAAATCCATATGGTGGTCTCAGCACACTTCCTAGCGGCCAGGTGCCTGAATGGTAAATAATGCAGACAGTATCCTGCTTAGTCCATCCCAAACCCACCAAGACCTGATTGTGGCACCCCAGCACGGAGTAGCCCTGAAGGAGACAGCTACAACACAGACATCATCCAAACTGAGAAAGCAGAATGACAGCATTTCCCTGCTGCTCCTGGTTGAACAGCAAGGGCCAAAGCCAAACCATGGAGAAATCGTTTAGTTTGTCAATGTCTGTGAGAAGAATTGGGTTCACATATGAAGGGCATGGATATGGCACTTCCTACCATACCACAAATTCGTAAATTTAACCCTTGCATGGTGATTCTTGGCAATCATCCCCCACTTGTATGTGGGGCGTTAGAGTTTTTCTAAAAAGTCACAGAAAAAATAAATTGTATTCAAAACCAAAACAAGTCACCAAAGCATGGCAAAAAGCCTGACAACTTCTCATACCAGTGCAGCCTGAATCTCCTCCTACCTTTCCAGTCAGCAGCCTGGTACCCTGTGTCATCTAGAACGGTTTAGGACTGCAACCATGTTGCTTGGACACATGCAGGAGCTGCTGAGCTTACACACCTTACACCCTATTACTTGGGGACTGCCAAGTGACCATCAGTCATTGCAGAGGAGAAGAGGGACCTTGCTGTCTTCTCACTACCCAGCAATGAATGTGAAAGGACTGTGCA
>JAOXNG010000001.1:4653142-4665409 GCA_028566535.1 Scolopax minor | reverse complement strand
GGAAAACATAGCAATGAAGCAGTTTTCACAGAATTTTTTGGTACTACTCAAGTTTTAGGACCAGTGCATTACCAAAAATATTAATGTTTTTCTAATGCCATCTGCGCATTGGGAGTTTTGCTATTTAGAAATATCTCTTCCTACTACATGCTAGCATGTGAGATCTCAAACAAACACTGACATCTGTAAAAAATGCATCCAGGAATGAATGAAACCACAGTCCAGATGTCAGGGCTGCACAGCCACCAGGTCCCCACTCCTCCTATGATGCGGAACGTGCATTACTCACTACAGTGTATTAACAAGGTTGGTTTAAACTGGTTATGCTGTTTCCTGTCCTTCATTCTTCTGTGTCTCTAAACATGTTTCTGCATTTTATTATTGACTACAGACACTGCAGTTTCAAAATATTATGAGATTGTTTTCCTCATATGTTGATCATTATGAACAACTGCAGAACACTTATGAGGAATAAATTATGTAGTGTAACAAAGATATTTAATTCTCTAGTTTATAATTACTCTAGTAATCTTATTTCCATTAAGATAAGTAATCAACAGAGAAGATATCCTTTTTTGCAGAATACTTGAAACAATTAATTCACTTGAATTTTCTTGCTACAATATGCTGTGAATTAATTTAGGTAGCACTACTAAAGTCACTTAAGATTTCTACATTTTAAGCAGACTAAGATACTTGAGGAATAAAAAAAAGTTGATATATATTAGTGAATAACAGGTGTTTGTAGCGATTTCACCAAGTACTCTACATTTCTTTCTGTGCCCTTCCCTATGTCCAAGAGTGGAATTAGACAAAGGGATTTATCTCACACAGCTTTAGGACCTGTGACACACTCCATTGCACAATTGAAGAGAAGTAAACATTATGTGGAAACAGTTAACTTGCATGTCTACTTCAGAGTGTAATAAGTCACGTATTAAAAAGATCTATTTCTCTCCAGCAGCTCCAGAGGCAAACTTATTTGCAGTCTGCCATATAGATACAAAGAGTTAGACAAAATTAATTCCATCAGGGTGAGGGGTGGGGTCTTAAACTGTCTGCTTCTCTCTGAAAGTCTTATCCCAAGGAATATGTTCACAGTCCAATAAATGCATGTACATCCTACATAAAGTGCTATTAACAGGAGCTTATTTACCCGATTAACTCTTTGCAGTTTGTAGTTAAGCTTTTTATAGCCTGCCATCAATTTCTACCAAGTTTGTGGCAGCACTTTTCAGCCTGACTTAAGAGATGTGCCTATATTGTGCAGGGGTCTGTGCACGCACAGAGTGATGCCAGTAAGAGTCTTTTGTTTAAAGAGCCAATGCTTGGACTGATGCTGCAATGCCCCACAGTTTTTGGTATAGAAAAGAGAATTGTTTAGACTTTAATGAACAGAATGACAGAAAACAGGAGAAATGGAAAGAGTTTTTAATAAAAGCACAAACTTGTTACTATTAGAATGTCAATGATTTCAGTGGAATTAGTTATTATCAGCTGAATCATCTCTCCTCTTTCTATGTCTCTCTTGAAGAGTACTTTTTCAATTTTACCAAAGCTTTTTTTAACAAGATATTAAATTCTTCTTTAAAAATCTTTCTTTCATGGAAATTTTCAAAATCACTGTGCATTTTAGGGGCAGAAGTCTTTTGTGACTTTTATGTTGTATTAATACGAATATTTTTCTCTGGTATCTTTATGCTCCCAACTCTCAAAGCCACTTTCAAAAATCCTTTGCCAGGCAAAAACGAACATACTATTTCAATTAGTTTCTTAAAACATAGATGCAAAAAGTCTAGTGTACAGAGGAATTGGTATCAAATAGATATAGACTCATGTCAACAGGCTTTTTTTAGGACCACCACAGAATTTTTCCTATCCTAATGATTGAAAAATTGAGACATACTGTTTTATTACTGCTAAAACACAGACAAATAGGAGCAATCCTTGTTCTGCAAGCATGAGGAACTTCTGGCTCAGAGTCCAAAGATTGTGAGATCTGGGAGCCCTTGCTGACAATTCATTGATGGAGTTCATCTCTCTCCTTGAGAAGTTTTGCCATGTGTAAGCTGAACCCAAAAACTGAAAATCACTGCTGCAGTTCCGATCAGGTTTTACAATGATTTGAAAGACGGAGCATGGTGGGTCGACCTTGGTTGGATGCCACATGCCCACCAAAATTGCCCTGTAACTCTCCATCTTGAGCTGGACAGGAAAGAGAAAATGTGACGAAAGGCTCGTGGGTCAGAGACAACTTGGGGAAATCAATTTCATTTATTACCAATCAAATCATAGTAGGGTAATGATAAAGAAAAACTAAATCTTAAAACACTTTCCCCTCTGCCCTCCTCCTTCCTGGGCTCAACTTCACTCTCAATTTTCTCTGCGTCCTCCCTCTTGAGCAGCACAGGGAATGAGAGTTTTAGTCAGTTCATCGCATATTGTTTCTGCCGCTCCTTCCTCATATTCTTTCCCTCCTTCAGCATGGGATCCCTCCCACGAAGTGCATGAAATTCTCCAATGTGAGTCCTTCCCACAGGCTGCAGTTCTTCATGGACTGCTCCACCATGGCTATTTTCCATGAGGTGCAGTCCTTTGGGACCAGACTGCTCCAGCCTGGTTTTCCCCCAGGTTCACAAGTCCTGCCAGAAAATCTGCTCCAGGGTGGGTTCCTCTCTTCACAGGCCCAGAAATCCTGGCAGGAGCCTGCTCCAGCACAGGCTTCCTGTAGGGTCACACTTGACTCTGCTCTGGTGAGACCTCATCTGGAGTACTGTGTGCAGGTCTGGATCCCTCAATATAAGAAGGACATAGACCTGATGGAATGGGTCCAGAGGAGGGCCACAAAAAGGATTAGGGGGTTGGAGCACCTCTGCTATGAGGACAGGCTGAGGGAGCTGGCGTTGTTCAGCCTGGAGAAGAGGAGGCTCCGGGGAGATCTAATAGCAGCCTTCCAGTACCTGAGGGGGGCCCACAGGAAAGCTGGGGAGAGTCTGTTCACAAAGGCCGGCAATGATGGAATGAGGGCTAATGGCTTTAAACTGGAGAAGAGCAGATTTAGATTAGAAATTAGGAGCAAGTTCTTTACTATGAGGGTGGTGGAGCACTGGAGCAGGTTGCCCAGGGAGGTGGTTGAGGCCCCTTCCCTGGAGACATTCAAGGTGAGGCTTGATGAGGCCCTGGGCAACCTGGTCTAATTGGTGGTGTCCCTGCTGACTGCAGGAGGGTCAGACTAGATGACCTTTGAAGGTCCCTTCCGGCCCAGATGATTCTATGATTCTATGCTTCTATGGAGTTCCTAAGGACAAACTAACACATAATTCTGTCCAGTCTTGGATCAAAACGGATCCAAAAAAAGTGAGCATGTCTACATGAGGTGCTTTTCAGCTCTCAGGAAAATCTGTTGTTTACTCATTTTTTCTAGATTTTGATTATTTTGTTTAGTTTCTTCTCATCCCACCAATCAAACCATCCCATCCCACAATCAAACCATAGGACCTCACTCTGTGTTGACTGTTGAAAAAGAGGAGAAGGACTAAGTTTGGCTTCAAAAAGTTTTGACAGTTGGCATGGTAATGAGCCCATTCCAACTGAAATGACCTCATTGTTGCTCATTTTTCCTGGCTACCAATCGATTTATGAACGACTTTTAACATCTAGAGAAGTGTTAATGAATCAAGTGTTTAAAAATAACATACACTGGGAGGTTGTAAATTACAGCCCCAGCATCCTTTGAATGAATTCACGTCCCACATTTCCAACACCCAGCTGGTACCCGTCTACTGCAATATGGGTGTTCAGTCAGGGTCTGAATTTATTATCCACAAATAGGTGTTTGTGGTTCCCAAAGGTGGTATTGACTCCTCATCAGCATCCCCCTCGGTTGTCAGTTCTGACACAGAGGAAGAAGGAGAAATGAAAAGGGTGGTCAAGAGGGGATGTCAGGAGAGGAAGTAAATGGAGAGCCGAGGGCACTCTGGCCGTCCTGAAGGCAAGGATGTCGAAGGAGTAGCACACAGCTATGAATGCTGGATTGGTGCATCCCATGCTTTTCAGGCTCTGCCTCTAGGAACTAATTGGATCAAGTACCACTTAGTGCAGTTAGCTAAAGCACAGGCCCTGACAATATGTTTGGTATGGATTGCTTGCGGGAGCCAAAATTTGTAGAGAGCTCTTAGGCTGGAATACAGCTTGCACAGCAAAACAGCTATGCAAATGCTATGATAATAATACAACTATGCAAACCTAAGAAGCAGAGGTCAGCTCACAGACTGAGATGTCAGTAACCTGATATTGTAGCAGAAAATAATAAAAGTTTTTTCTGGACATCAACATGCATGTTGTGTGTAACTTTAAGAATAAGCTATGCAACCATATTTGGGACATTAGACTTGGGCTTATGTGTTCAGGATGAGCATCATTCTTTGAAAGTAATGCTGACAAAGTGGAATGAGTCAAGAGGAGAACAAGAAAGGTTAAAATTTAAGAGAACATGACCCATAAACCAAGGGTGATGGGGCTGTATTTCTGAGAGAGCTCATCTCACATATTACTCCTATAGTTGTGACATGGAGTATATGCTTGAGCTGGGCTTAAATAAACCAGCTCAGATAGTCTGGGCACAACAAGGTGGAACGCATCTACTTCAGCCTTCTTTCAGAAGACTTTTTAGGCAAAGTCTGTGCTGCCACAATATAAACAGCCACTACCATACTTGAAAGCTAACCCAGGTGTGCCTATCCTTCTCTTCCATCAAACTAGACAAACCTTATGGATTTTGTCCAGCTGAAAGAAAAGATAAATCAGGACTGGAAAACTGTAGTGTAGGACTCCTGGGAACGATCAAGTCAATCCTTCTCCTAATGATGTCAATGGCAAAGCTCGCACTGACTGAGGTGGCGAGGAACTAGGCTTTAAATCTCTTTAATTAGAATATAAGAGTAATTTTTGTTAACACTTTGCTGAGTGCTGTGTATATATATATAAAATATCTACTTCTTACTGAAGTGGTTGGATTCTTATTCAAAACAAACACACTGGCACTCAGGAAAGCAGCCTACACTAGAAATATTATTGGGGGGAGAGGGGGATGCAACAGCTGTATTTTGTGATTCAGTGATAACAATTTAACTCCTTATCTCTTGGCTCAATAAATTATTGCTTTAGCTCCCACCAGGCACTATGTCCATTCCTTCCAGTCACTCTTTTGTTCCATCATGAAATCGAATGGTAATCAATGAGTTGAAGCAAAAGGTCATCTCACATTCACCTGACTCTTCACTTGACCACAGAAAAAACTCATGCTGTTGAAAGATCCAGAGAATTTACGATTACACATGAATGAGTGAGGAAGATGTTGCCATTAGGGTAACAACACCATCTCAAAACATGAGAGCCATCAATTCATACCCGAAAAGTTCCTGGCTTCAGGCTGTGAGCAAAACTCTTCAATTTCATCAAAAAAGAAAGAACCGTTCCTAAAATAAGAGACAGTAGGCATTAGATCATGCAAAGTGTTATAACAGATTTAGTTTTGCCCAAAGGTAGCTTTCTGCTTTCACGCAGGTAGATGCAAATGCTGGAATAATTCTCTCAATTTTCATGACTTTACCTCAGATTTACAGTGGTGTAATCAAGGACTGGATTTAACTCATTTTTGTTATTATTTTTCGATCCAAACCACCTCTTAGTAAAATAAATGCATTAAAAGGCTCACTATGGGACCAACAGCACCTGTCAACCAAAGGGGTTTTGTGAAGAGTCAAAAAGGGGACTTACATTTTTAACTAAAGTCGACAAAATTTAAGTCTCTGGTTGAAATGCCAAAATATCTTCGATAACACATTTACACACCTATAAAAACAAAAGTTCACTCAAAAATTCCAATAAATGGTCCTTAGGTTGTATAAGAGCCATACAGCTGCAAAAACATCAAATATGTCTCTAATAGATTTTAAAGGAACAGTCAAAGAAAATTCTTGTATACAACTTTAAACTTGGTTTTATTTTATTCTTCTAAATTTGAACTCCTCATTAAATAAAAAGCAAATGTTTGGTCTTGCAAGGAAGAACATAATTTCATCTTCAGTCTAAAGTTTCCATGTAGATCCCAAGATGTGTCAAGCAGAATTTCTTCTTTACTTAGACAAACATGGGACAGAAAGAAAGAAGAAATATAAAAAGAAAAATAATTGTGGGTAAAAATGGCCCAAAATCACATCCTCATCTGATGTAAGTAAGTCTGCCTAGTGCTAATGAAGTGTGCAAGGTTACATCAGCTGAGGGATTAATCCAGGTCTCACACTGAACACAAAATGAGAGCTGAGAAATGCCAAATGCCATCATGATATGAACACAGTGAGAAAATAAAAAGGTAAACTGGAATAATGAGGGAAATCAGCCCTCCACATTAAACAAGGCCCCATCATACACTTAGTGAATTCCAAGTCAAATAGTGGATTCCAAAACAGCTTGTTAGGAGTACAACGATTTTCCAAATGTTTACATTCATATTTTACTGGACAATGTATGGCCTAAGTTTCTATTAAGCCATTATTACATTTTGCAGACGTCATTTTGACACATTTTTGAACAAGCTGGAAGTCCTTGTTTATTCAGCTTTCCCCTTGGGCACTTCAAGAAGTTATTCTCCTGTAATTCCAGTTCTGCTTCTCCTAGGTATACCTCTAACAGTCCTTGTTTTGTTATTAACTTAGTGACTGACTGACAGAGGCGAATGGATTTTGAAACCTTGCCATCAAAGCCACTCCGTCAACACAGTGGTGACATAAGAGTCCGTATAAGGGAAGTTTAAAGGGAACAAAAGACTTTTCAAGCAGAGGAAAAAAGTAAATTGCCAGGACCTTCAAAACTAACTTCTTGCCAAAACAACAAAAAAGAAGTTGTAGGCAGGCTACCAAAAAACCCAGCGACCTTCTGTGTTCCCACATCAGCCAAACATTTTCTGTCCTTGGTGCTACTTCATGGATAATAGCTATAGACAGACCATCAAAGAGCACCTCTCTTCCATAGACCTCAGACAGATTAGACTTCTTGTTGTTTAAAGCATTGATAATCATCCAGAGGACTTACTATCATCAATAATAGCTCAGATAGACTTGCCATGCAAGTAGACTGTCTGGAATAGATGCAGACAAAATAATAATGTGTTGTTCAGGATTAGAAAACTCAAAATAATTCCAGCATGTGTACACGAGAAAAAAATATTGATGAAAACAAAACCTAGAACATAAGTATGACCATATCATGTGAAACCAGATGTTAAATCTATCTTGAAGGAACTTTTATTATTCAATGAAGTTCAATATTAAGTGCCAAGGATAAGAGATGAGTAGAGGAACAGGAAAAACAGATATCTGTGTTCTTAGAAAACTGTTTTCTACGCTTCTAACAAACCAGGGTTCAAGGAGCTCCCTAGCTAGAAGTGAGATCTTTGCATTAAATAAATTTACAAGGATTTCTCTTTGATCAGTTTGTGCAGCTGCCGTCTGCAAGATCCTGTGGCTGAGACTCCCACAGTTTAGCCACATGTTGTACGAGTAACCTTCTCTTTTTGTTTGTCTTGTTGTTGGGACTAACTAGCTTCATTTGATGCACTCTTATTTCTTTTACTGGGGAAAAAAAAAAAAAAAAAGAGAGAAAAAACATTGTCTATTTGCCTTCTCCTTGAATGGAGAAGGAATGTATGTCATGTCATCTCTTTTGAAGGGTGAACAGTTTCAGCTTGTCATTCCTTGCACAGAAATTGTTCCCTGATATTCTATGTATTTTTTTCCTGTTCTATCATATCTTCTTTGAAATGAGGAGAACCAATACTGCATACAATAGCCAAAGTGTGGGAGCACTATAGATTTATTCAGAGATATAGTGATGTTTTCTAGTTTGTTCTCTGTTACTTTCTTAGTAGAGACCAAAACCTGATTTACTTTTTGAGCCATATCAAGTAGTGATCTGGTGCTTCCGTCAAAATGCAACTCCAAGATTCATATTCCTGAGTAATAAAAATCAGTTTCATGATTTAGTTTCCAATGGTGGAAACTAAGTATAAATTCTCATCATATCCCAAGACTCAGATCTCAATACAGCTCTATATTTCTCAGAGGAACCACCTCTATTTCCAGTAACAGAAGAGAAAAATATCAGACACAAAGCTCAACAATTAGCAACCAAATGCAAGATGTGCAGACCTGCAGTTCTTGGTTTGAAGGCTCTTTTCAGTATTTAAAGTGTTACTCCTTGCCTGTTGTAAGATAAGACACAGTACTAATATTCACTTAATGCTTGCCAAAATACGTATTTCCCCTTATAAAAATATATAAGCAGAAATTACCTACATTTTCAGAATGTACAATTAACCTTTTACTTATATTTGTAATCTCCTATGAGCAAAGTCATAGAGAGAAGCTTCTGATTGACTTTCTTCCACAGGGAGATTCCAGCTTCCAGAAAGAATTGTTGGAGCCTATTCCCAACTATGCTACAAACTCTGGTCTCTGTTAGCATTCACATACTCTACATATTCTTTCGTACACGTTGAAAGAAGGACTTGGAGTGGGAGTAAACCTAATGGAATATTTTCCTTTCAGACTGAAGACTGTGCAAAGCAGAACTTTGGAGTAGATAAAACAGGGCACTTTAATGTTTTGGTGTTCTTTCTGGACTACATAGCTATACCTATACTTTAGAAAAAGATCCTGGATAAATAAAACACTTTCATTTTATGCGCCATCAAGCTATTCAAAAGTAGGTATAAGATTTCCCTGACTATTGCTTACAGAGATTAGGAACTAGCTCCTTACATTACGATACATTTTACTGTAAACTTGGTCAAATCTTGCTGACTGAAGCAGAATAAGCTTAGAAGTGGAATTATCCTGGATAGTGCATATTCATTTTGATATCAAGGCAGAAAGATGAAGTTAGCAAAAGATCCTGAAACATGAATTGAAAGAGCTAAGATCAGAAATAGGCTTCACATGGCCAAAAGAAAATGTCTACAGCATAGATATCTACAACTGATCTAGAGTGTCTAGACTCCCTAGTAAGTCAATGAAGAGAATTAGGTACTTCCAAGCTGCAATTAATTTCATCATGCTAAACCAGGAATCTAAAATTAATTATATGAATCATGCTCTAAAAATGACTTTTTTTTTTTCTCCCTTCTATACAAAGAAACTGAGAGTGATGAGCTCAGATGAGGACCTCTACAAAGTAAATATTTTTAAGTTAGCTGGGATCATTCCAGTTCCTCTTTCTTTTCTCACTTAAAATATTTTAGATCAGCAGTATCCTGACTAAAGGAGTTACACAAATAAAATATTCATGAAAGACTGTGTGGTGACATCCATCTAAGTCATGGGAATTGCTGTAATTGACTTTAAAGTGACATGAGTTTTGCCTAGATGGAGCCTCTCCCTCCTCAGTGTAGTTGTCTAAAAGCTCAGTATTAAGCAAAACTGGTTCTTAAGATCCCTGTGAAGTCAATGGAGAAGCACATACCTGATTTTAGTCATTCTGAATTGAAAAGCTCTTAAAGGTAAGTAGGATGTATATGCAAGAGCTAGTGCCCATCTCGCTCCCACCAATCACAGAGGGAATCCAGAGAACTAATTTAGACCTGACTCCTAAATTTTAGAAAACTAAAGTTATTTGTGATAAATCCATGCCTAGTCTTTGTTTTTCACTACATGTCTTCTTTATTCTAGTTTGAATGGAAATATAGTAATCAAAGTTATAGCAATTGAAAAAAAAATTGGAAAAAGTTTCTCTTTTTCCATTGAGTTAAAGTGTTTGAAACTGAAACAAAAATCTCTATAATTGCTAATTTATGCCATGTTTCTCACTGGGCTAGAATGTCACCCATCAAAAGTTCTCTCTCATTTCAAATTACCTTTAAAATTCTTTGTCATAAATAACATCCCATCCCAGAAAGCTTGATTAGACATGTACACCTCTACAAATCACTTCCCCTTCTTCTCTAAGTCATGAAAACATTTAAAGAGCTCTGCTTTAGAAAGAAGTATGACCAAGCTGACAGGTCTTCCTTTTTTTTTTCAATTTTATTTTCTGCTTTATTAATTTTGGAGCAAAACCTGAAGGATAACATACACTCAATGTAGTGTTCAGACATTTTGTCTTCTCCCCTCACAAGTAATTTATTCAACAAGGCATTTCTTCCCCATTTTCAGCTTCTTTTGCCATCTCTTAAAGTTCAATATTTTCACCAATTCCTAAAGAATTTTCTTCCCCGAAATTCAGTAGAAAAACTAAAATTCCCTAAGGACTTCTTGGAACATTATGAAAATTATTGTTATTTTTATTTTAGGAATATACTTCATTTTGTATGCTGATGTATCTCAAAATAAATGTCAAGGTTTAGTGCCGAGAGGGAAGAGGGGAGTATCACTATAAGAGTGAAGTTTTTACTGAGGAAATAAGTATTTTCCTTCTTTTTTCTTTTTTTTCTTTTTTCAGTAGGAAGGCTTGTCAGCCTTCCCTAAAGATAGCTGCTCTGAATTTGTAGAAAGTATTTTTAAGGACACTACTTTTCTTTCCTTAAGTTCCTCAAGAAAAAAACAAAAACCTACAAGAAATAAAAACAAATAGTTGAATAAAAAGCATTATATAAATTATGAGTGAAACCAGCTTCACAGTAGCTTCCATGAGATTGTTGTAACATTGGCCCAGAATGCTGTGGATGGAGGGTCCATTTTCAGCCTCATCGTGCCTATTTTTGTTGCCTGCCCTTCATAAAATGAGGATAAGTGCTCTGAAAACCTGAAGCTAGCAGTTTGCTCAAGTATTCTAGAGAAGAGGAGCGTGTGACTATCTTAGATCTTTTTGCATGTTTTCTGCATTTGGAATTGTGATTTTGATAGAATTTTTTTTTTCCTTCAGAAAACTGCAGTTCAGTATGTCATTTAGAATGGTTCAATTCACATGCAGCATTTCATACCAAAAAACCCAAAATGTCCTGATTAAAATAAGCTCAAAAATAGTCTTTCTACTTTGAAATACTGCTTCATGAGAGGAGTTGTTCCATGCTCCAGTCTCTTCTTTGGAGTACATTCCTTGTTTGAATCACATGCCACTGAAGTCAATGGCCAGAGATGGTGTTACATCAGGTTTCCAAACTCTGTTTTCCATAAAGCATGTGAAATTGTCAAGAAATGCAAAGAGATGTTGACATCAGTTGAAAATGAAATACACGAATGAAATATTTTGTTTACAGGAACACTGACGTGCTTCCTTTTAATCAGAAATTTCCCATGAAGTTTTTTTTCTCATTCTTAGTGGAAGACAAGGGGAATTTCCTGTCAGTGGGAAATAATGACATTTCAATTTGTCTAATTTTGAGAAAAAAGCTGGTGTTGAAGGTAACAAAATTCCAAAATTTCTTCACACTCTATTTTAGACAGAAGTCAACTGACATTTTGGTGCCTAGCTTCCTTTTCTAACAGATCAGTTAAGCAGTTGTATTCAATGTGTGAAGAGCTTGAATAATTCCTATTCAACAAGCTTAGACACAGCAGACTTTTGTTTTTACAGTTCCCTGCCTGAGACAGGGAACAGCTAGTTTCTTTACCATTATTAGCTAGGTGGCCACCATTTTTAACCCAGAGCAGATCCTCTTACAGATGGGATGACCAGCAATATCAAAAATCCTTCCCATACAGAACTAAGGTAGCATTGCACATTTCCAGGTCTGTAAGTATAAGCAACTGGAACACTATAGCTAAGTAGGCATTGGTGGCAACAATGGAAACATTTCCCTTGAGCAAATCCCATGAAGCCTCCAGTCTGATGCAAGCAGCTACTTCTCCCTGAAACTTTCCGTGCTTGAAATAAAAACTGAACCATCCCAGCAAAGCAGTTCCACGTTAAAATCACAAGACCACTTCTACAGTCCCTACAGACTAGAAACACGCCGGGTCAAATGTTCTCATTGGCCTCATTTTATTACAGTCAATGGAGTAATGCCAAACGGAGAATTTGGCCTAGGAGCCTAAGCATATGGCATTGTTCTGTTACACTTGCACAAATCACTGTATATTATTACTGAGAACATACTGGGCCCTTATTTGAGTGCTGGAGGAGAAAGGGTTTGAGTATAGGGCTATAAGCCAAGAATTCCTGAGTTTAACGTCAGGGTCTATCAAACAAGCCACGCTGTTGTTGTTTCCTTGTGTGTGAAAACACGGGGATAGGAGGATGAGAGTATCCACATTATTCACAACATTAATTTTG
>JAOXNG010000001.1:4342699-4355546 GCA_028566535.1 Scolopax minor | reverse complement strand
TGGAGAGGTGACAGGGAAAGAAAAGAAACCTAGCAGCGATGATAAAACAAGGGAAAAGAAACCTCCAAGCCCTACAGATGGAAGGTAAGTGTTGTGTATTTATCTGTGGAAGAGATGTACTATCTTGGGTGCTTTGACATATTCATCCATGGTTTTACAGGAAGAAAGATCCAATCAGAATTGGTGTCATTCCCGTACTCCAAATCATGCAAAATTGCATGTGGCCGTTTCTAGCCCCATTACACAACATTTTCATGTCCAAGATCCTCCAGGATGTACTTAAGAGAGAAAAAAACCTTGTTACTTCCTGAATAACAGGCAGGAAAGTTGAGACACACAGAAATTCAGTGAGTTACAACTTTAAGAGCACAAAGTTATTTATTGGTAGAACCACAAATAGCTTTTTGCAGTTGTGTTTACTTACCCTCTTTTCAGTGCTTGACTGTGCTTAATTCTCTTGACCAAGTGCTGGTAGAAAGTCTCATCCCTTGAACAACAGAAAAGCCTGTATGTTCACCTGAATGCACTTCTTCAGCAGCACTCTAATTTCACAGGTGCCCACATTTCCCCAAATAGTTTTCAAATTTAAGCACCATTGGATGGATTTTGCTTCTCTGAAAAATCCTGCACTAATCCCAGTTACCTGGGAGAATTCCAGTGCGAACACATGATCAGGAATAGCCAAACAGGTTGTGATTTTTCAGACCCAAGAAATAATGAACTGCAGGGAGGGAGAGGTCTGAGAGAGATCTGAACTTATGAGTGATCTGTGGAAGGACAATAAGGAATTTTATTTTCTATCTTTCATAGAAAAAGTAGAGAAAATTGCATGAAATTATCAGATGTGAGGTTGAAAATGGCCAAAATAAGGTATTCTTCGCATAAATTGTGTTTCTTGCTGCTAGAAATTGTGGATGCTAAACTTAATGTGGGTTCAAAAAGTGACTAGGTGAATTTTTGGTAGGAAAAATCCATCAGTAACCTTTAGCAAAAGATGCCATCCCAGCATCCAGGCATGAAGTGGCAAAACCTGAAAGAGTTCTATATTTTTCTTGAAGCACTATATTTTTCTTGTCCTGCCCTGTTGCATCCTCTTCTGTAGGTGATTCCCACTTATCATTCCTGCCTGTTATTGTTATACCACTGGTATGGTCATTCCAACTGTCCTAAATACTAACATTAAAAAAAAATCTTTTTTATTTGTGGTAGAGAAATCAAAGTCTCAAAAATCCTTTTCAATAATCACTGAATTATGCGCACCACCAAAAATCTCACATCACTGAGTTCTGAAGTTACCCCTACATGACATTAGAAACTTCCATTCTTGTTACATGTGTTTTTTTATTTTCTTTTCACAAATAGTTGTGCCTGGTAGCTGACACTGACACTACAGTGCACTGTACGGGAGATAGAGCATCTGAAGTTGTCTCTGTTTAACAGAAGGGCAGCAAAAGCCAATAAAGGCTAAAGGTGGGAATTCATCTCACTGCAAATTAGCAAACAGAAAGCTGACTGAGAGTTGTGATGGCACACTCTGGTCAATCAGAAGAGATGAGTTCCTTTTAGAGAGATCTTCAGGGTTGGAATTGTCTTAAGGGTCCAATTTCTCCCATTTCCCCCGTTGAGTATGGAGCTATAAACTATTAATATTAGGGAAGAGCAATTAACTTCTGTTTTTTGTAAGTTACTGCAAGGAGTCAGCAGTGGCAAAGTCAAGAATTAAATATTGCAAGTCTTGCAAATCCTCTGTATAAGAAACCAAGAGACAGCTTTTCCTCTGGCTCTGTTCCATCTTATACAGATTTGTCTTATTCCTCTCCATAAGAAGTCATCTCATCTTTTAAAACCTTTCCTTGTGTGAAAACCTCCTACTTGCTCAATGCTTTGTGAAGCACTAGGATGTTTTCTTGCCTGCTGGTTTCACGTATGCATTGACAGGAAATATTTGTATTTGACAAAAAAAATTCCATCATTCACTGGAGGAGATGGTACGTGATGTGTATGGGGTGTGAAGGTGTCTTTGGATTTTCCTTCCAGGGAGAATGGCTATGAGACATTCAAAGCTTCTGTCTTCATTCCTCGCAAGATGCAGGCCAGGTTCCTACTGCATTATGAAGAGCTTTTGCAAAGGCGACTGGGAAAATATGAGTATACAGTCAGCATCCGGCCCCAGCAGCTGGTGGGGAGGCTACGAGTGGAGGTGAACATTCTGGAGAACTCAGGCATAGTTTCACTGGAAGTGCCTCCCCTTCGAAACAGCAAACAGAAAGGCAACGGGAAAGTTGAAGGTAAGGAGAGATTTTATGACTCTTGGTTCTGTTACACATTGGTCCTAAATCACTTCTCAAGAACTGGACTGGTCGTGCTGGGAGTTCCCCAAAGCAACCTTGGATAACTTTGTGTAGGCTGGTGTTCCATTCACTTTCCCTCTGCTTCAAATGAGGCATTAAACAAAGCCCCAACACTGTGTTAAGGCAGCATTGCCTAGGATCAAGGCTGTATTAGAAACTAGAGGACACATCTCACAAAGACAACAAAAAAATGAACGTTAGCAGCTCATTAGGCATAAATCATTCTGGCAAATTCCAACTATGGTTCTATTTAGAACTATTTATTTATATGGTTCTATTTATTTTTTTACTTTCCCTTTTAAACTCTTGCTCCACACACTCTATGACAGGTACATTCCACCCTAGAGGTGGCTGCACTTGAGTGACAAACAAGTCTCTAAGCATTGCAGGCCACCAGCAATTCTTATTTAGAGATCTCTTACTCACTGGAAGAGCAATCTCCAGGTTCATCAGACCTGATATGATGGCTGCATGAAAGGGTTTCCAGGATTATGAACTTGGTGGTGGTGGGAATTCAGTCTTATCATAAAGGCTGATGGCTTTTGTTCTGTTTTCTATAGATGACTATGTGCTATCTTGAGAACTTTGTGAGAACTTTGAAGCTTAATGAATATAGGGCTGATCCCATCCAAGTCAGTAGGATTTATTTTTTTTTCTATTGTCCTTACAAGCTTTGAACTGGGCCTTCAGGCCTTGCACTCGGCATTTGAGCAGGCTCCACTCTTCCCTGGCTCCACGTCTCCTGGGAATTGTTTATTTTAAGTGAATTGTTTTTTCCATCCATCCATGCCAAGGCAGATAGGAAATCCTGCATTTTAGAACATGGGAAATTCCAAGAAGAAAATCGATGTTTTGCCAAAATACTATCTGTTGTCCGAGTATCTGTACTTACCCCCAACCGTCCTCCCTCACTGTTGTTAAGGTAATATTTCTAGTGTAAACTAACAAGTAAGGAGCACAGGGTACTATAATTGCTACGTGTTGACAAAAAACCAAAAAAAAAGAGGGTGAGTTGGAGCTGGAAGCAGGATATGGAGTTTTGTGGGAGTCGTTCAACAGTTACTCTAAGTGACATAATGCCAGCAAAATCAGCAGAGCTGTTCGTGTCTGCCAGGTAAAGAACCTGAAGCATGTCAACTGGAGTTAAACTGGTTGCTCAGTGTGATCCTACTGATTTAATCCAAATCACCATGAAATCAAGGCTCTCAGTGACTCGGACCAGCTTCAGGTCAAGACTTATACAGCTAAATAGTCTCTCTGCTGTACATCCATGCATTCTGTGATAAACATGCTCTGCCCCTCATCAGGAGGGACAGGAAGCCTTTTTCACCTATCAGGGAGTATCATAGCATGTCGTAATGTATGGTCTCCTGCAAAACATCTGACACTGATCAAGGTTAGAGGCTGACTAAGCAGAACAGACACACAGTTGGTCTCATACCGTATGGAAATTCCTATACGTAGGTGACATACAGGGAAAACTCTTGTAACTTGCTATCCAAACAGCAATTTGTGAGCACTGATCATTCTTGGCAACGTGCTTCAGATTTAAAACAGCTCATATAAAAATGGGCCTGAGCTCTAGGATTCTGTAATCCTCCCTAGCTGGTAAAATGTCTATAAAATAGATGTCCCATTGCAAGATGGGTGATGTGATTTAAGCTCGGATTCCCTGTGCTTTATCCTTGCTCAGAATTCAATTGTAGACACTTTCTATGTGGATCGAGTCTTCATTGGCACTCAGGTGGGTGCCACTCAGGTGGGTGTGTAGGGTTAATGAATTCCGTAGGTTTGCTGAGTTTCTTTCTGATCTAAGGTGAGCTGAGGAGGCTAGGATATTATCAGCAGTCAAACAAAACAAAAAAACAAACCCCAAACTGGCAAAAGGGTCTGATACGGGTTGCAGAGAACAGCTTGTTTTGGATAGGAGGGGTTTATTGCTTGTGACCTCTTCTGGCCAACAAAATCAATCACACTCGGAGCCGACAACATGAACTTCCTGCCTTGCTAAACACAAGTGGAAACCACGAGAATATTCCTAGGGAGGACAAGGCCAGGGTAAAGCCTTTCACTTAGAAATCCGGTGTACTCCAGGCAGCTGTCATCTCTCAGACTTGGCCCAGAAAGCAAAACATCTGAGTCATTAGATCCTCCCTGCAAAGCCTTCTTGCTCATATTGACACCTAAAGAGATCTATCTGCCCATGAAGGGTGACCTCCAGAGAAGGCTCTGGGTTTTTAAGTGAATCACATGCCAGGTCAGAGTGGCTGCTTGGCAGATGCTCTTGGGATCAAACCATGAAAAAGAGTGTCTGGCCTCTTCTCAGATTCCTGTGTCTTAAATCTCTTCAGTATTATTTGTCTGGGAAGCTTGGCAGCAATCTAGTAAATAAGTGGCCAGCAAAGGACACTGCCATGCTGTGTTACCTGTGGTACCCCAAATTAGAAGTCATGCCTTAAAAAAACCTGACCAAATAAGGAACAGAGCCCTGCACATTGGAATATGAACAAAATGGTACTGCCTGACTGGTTTGAGTTTGAGTATGTCGTGAAAACTCCCTTCCTCAATTTCCTGTGTCTACAGACATGTCTGTAGTATCTCGCAGTTATTGATAAAATGTGAGATTTTCATAAGTATTAATAAATTACCTTGGGAGTATTGGGTGAAATATGTGTTGTGACATTAAGTCATCAGATAAATGACATTCTGAGTAACATGTCCAAAGTGCCACCAGCCTGAAACCATTGTTAAGGATGGGATGTATCTTCACAAATCATTTAGGTACTTTTGATTCTGACTGACCTGGATAAGAAACTGATTTATTTTTCTAGTACTGATGCTGAAGATTCAGTGTAGGATACAAAAATTAAGCTGAAAATCAAATCTCTTTGGCTCTGGAGCCATCAATATCTCCACACGATGAGCACCAGCAGTGACCAGTGATCACAACTGAAATGCCCATTTATTGTGGCAATAAACGTTGTTAGCAAAATTAATGAAAAAAATAATAACAAAAGTAAATAGTAATATAATATATATTAATATATATATATATATATATAAAGAAAAAATAATAATAACAAAAGTAAAGCTGTCAGGGCCCAAGAGACAAAGACTGGACATGGTTCCACACTGATTTCCAGTGATTTATGAAAAGTCAAGCTGTGCTTTGCTATAGATAGAGGCTCTTGGAAAGTCCTACCTACATCCTCTCTGAATATGGAGCAGAGACAATGATTACAGGTCTTTCCAGGATATTTCCTTTGTCAGTGACTTCTGTATACACAGTTCCATCTGGGGGTTGTATTTTTCCCAAAGGAAGATATTAGGCATGTGAGTTTTGGAAAGTCATCTTTTGGCATGTGCAGGTGTTGTTTTTTGTCACGTACAAACCCCAAAACAGGAGACATTGAGGCCAATGATCTTGACCTTCTCTGGTCTTGGCCTCAGAATGGAGCCTTTTTCTCAGTGATGTCCTACCCAGCATCCTCAGGGATAACTGTCCTCATCCTTTTCCTCCAGCGCAGTGGTGTGAGAACTAGTCATGGACTTGGGCAGGGAGACTGCAGGCTGCTTGAGAATGGCTATTTCTCTTCAGTCATAGGTCTCAGAAAGGTTTTTATTTCTTATCGCAGTTGTCTAGAAGTCTCCACATGTTAGGGGAGGACAAACTTTACATTTGAGCTCTAATCCTGACTCTGCCAGTCTCCAAAATAATTTAGGTTTAACTGTTCATTGTGTGAGGTTGACAGTTTCATATGAAAAATGCTTTTTCTTGCACGGTTTACTTCTTCATCTGAATTGGCTGGAAAGTTTGTCTAAAGGTCCTATTTACTACCTCAGTATAAGCACTGACTACCTCAAGTCGTTGGAGCTCATCCACGCTCTGTGCTCTGCAATATCTCATAGATTTTCCTCTCTCAGTCACTTGTTTGAAAAGAGTTTGGCCAATAAACAGAGGAGAGTAATTGTGATCCAGATTTCAAGTGCTGCCTAAAAAAAGAAACCTAAGGGAAGATGTAGTTACTGTATTCAAATATACAAAAGGCTGCTGCAAGGAGTAAAAAGAATATTGTGCTATCTGTGTCAATAAGAGAAAGAATAAGAAGTCAAGGGTTTATAATCCAGAAAGAAAAATGTCAATTAGACATTGAAAATGTCAAACGGTGAAAAAGTGATGGTCTGGAAAGGATTTGCAAAGACAGGAACTGTCTTTCCATTACTGGAGGTCTGGAGTGTTTCCAGACCATATCATAAAACCAAGTAGGAAGGGATTCGGTGTGGCATCATGGAATAAATTGGATAATCTGACTTCCAGACATGATTTCTGTTATTCCAGCAGAAAATAAAGTAATTTTAGACCTTTTCTATCAGAGCATTTTTTTGTTCTGTCCTGGAGCTGGGAGATGAGTAGCTGTGAAGAATATGGGGGATCTTCCCCAGCTATTCTTTTCACTGACAATGACTACATGAGGCAGCCTGGGAAACCTCCTCTCCAGGGGTTCCTGAAGTACTCTCTGTATTACAGGGGATGGAGTGTCTCACCTCCAAAAACTGTTCTGAGGAGCAATAGAGGAATGCAATGTGATCCACGTGATCCTGTCCAGATTCCACAGTGCTTTACAAAGCTGGATGCATGTGATTACACCCATTTGTCAGGTGGGGAAACTGAGGCATGGATTGGCTACCTAACTCAGCTAATTTCTAATTAGTCCAGAGAAAGAGTCCACAGAAATGACAGGACTGGAACTCATGCTGTTGTGTCACAGCATATTGTGCTCACCCATCAATGTGCTTGTGGCAGAGACACACAGAAGTGAAGTTCAAAGGCTACAGCCAGAGATAAGGGGAGGTGTAAGGGGAGACCTTCTGTTTCCAGTGTGAGACTGACTTTCACAGCCAGGCAGCCTCACCAACGACAATGCTTGTTTTTCAGCACCTGAGGAACAGCAATGTGAAACCCTCAAATAGATCAGAAAATATAAATTAACTGTTAAGCCATTTTTATGAATTCTGGCCATTTCTAACACAGAGACAGTTAAAGGGGATTTTGGAAGCGATAGAAGACAGATGGAAAATCCAGGAAGGCCAATACAAACAAATCTGATGCTTTGTGTATTAAAAACATATTACATCTGTTGATTTGTGAGATAAAAGGGCAGCTATAAAAGTGAAAACAAATCAAGATTGAGGTAAAGTCTTACAGAGCTATTGATTTATGACTTTTCTTTGCCAGAATAAGTCTGAACTCTACACAGATTTTAGAAAAAAATGTCAAAGCTTTAGGTAATAATTTTATAAGCTGCCTTTAAGGTCCAACACTAGTGTCCTTAAGTGACTCCAATATACTTGCTGGGACCTCTCTCTCTATTTCTGTCAGGATGGATGGATTGGAATTGGCATAGTCAGAGAAGCCACGATGCAGAGTCAATTCTTGACTTTACAGAAATTGTGTAATATATATCATTCAGCCTTCTTGGTTAAGACTTCTGCTGATGACTTTGTTTCACATTCCAGGTCTTCCAATTATAATTTATTTGTGTAGAAGTTGGGCCTATGAGAAAACCTTTCCCTGCCTCAATAGTACAGACTTGTCTATTCAAAACACACTCACAGGATGGCTGTAAAAGTAAAGCCAAATCAACAGGGAAGTAACACACTAGAGTGCTATTGATTTATGACTCTTATTCCTTTGTCTAAGGGAGTCTAGATTGTACATGGTACTTTAGGGTAAATTGAAAATCATTTTATAAACCCACAAGAACCCTAGTCCTAGCATTTCTATGGACTTTGAGCTCTAGGAAGTCAGGTGAATTAGGTAATCACTCTGTGTCTCCATTTTCCTACTTGTTAAATGGACATAATCATATGTATCCGATTTTGTAAATCACCATGGGATCTGGATATGAAGTGGATTGTGTTCAATGTTGCGTACAGATGTCACATTGTGTTCCTCTAATGCTGCTCAAAGAGCTTTACAGAGGTGGAGAAGTGTCACTCTTTGTTATATAGACAGTGTTCAAGAAACCCCTGGAGAGGAGATTCCCAGGAGTACCTGTGCCTTGTAATTGTGAATAGTATTGTTAATGGGGTATAGCACATAATTAAAATTATCCTAAAGCAGATGTCTATGTCTGGCAAGATGTATCATACCCTAATCTCTCCTGACACTCTTGACCTGATCTCCACTGAGCATAATGGGAGCCTAGAAATAAGCTCAGATATAGGTACTTGCATTGTGAACACGTAAACTGGAGCCGAATCTAGAAATGAATTTCACTGCTATTTCCTTTTCCTGGCCATCCCACAGACTTTTTTTGGCCCTTTTTGGCAAAAATTTAAGACATCCTCCCCCCCAGTGTAATTAAGCAGCGCATTCCCACCAATTCTAATCACATGAGCAGTTATAATAGAACTTCTGGGCCTCAGAGGAGTCCTGGAATAATCACTATGAGAGGTGAAGCACCCAAGAAGAACATCAGGGAGTCTATTTTGGCGTGTTCAATAGATAGGATAAGGGGGAAAGCCCTCAAAATCTGGGCAAGTTTGAGGTGAACTCTGACCTTTGCTCAGTCTCATGTAAGGGTCCTTATGGAGTTCAGAGGGAATGAACAGTTGGCACAGCAGAAGAGTGGAAGATGGGATTTTGGCTATGCAGAGAAACAAGGAATCTACATATCCCTCAACTATCCCTTCATTTAGCAAATGAACACAGCTAACAAGAAAAGCAGAGGTTCCTCCAGGGTGCCTCAGACTTGAATGGTTGTCTTTCTCTGACAGGCACAACTCTTCATTGACTCAGGAAGGGCTCCTGGAGATTAGGATGAGTTACATCTCAGGGGTGCAGCTTGCATGTCTGCACTACCAAGTGCTGGATTTTGTCTCAATATCAGTAAGACTGAAATTGTAGAAACTACACTGATAACTCTTTGCTGAACATAAAGGCAGTTAAGATGACATTACACCTAAGATGCTTGTCAGATCAAGTCATCAATTACTCAGATCAATCCCACCTCACTTGTTCTTCTGAACAAGTCACCTCAAGAATTCTTTGTAATCAATAGGAAGAAATCTGCCTTATTATTCATCTAATCCTAGAGGAAATGTTTAAACAGGTCAAATGAATCATGTTTGCACTGACTGGCAGGCTCTCAGGGAGAGGATATGCATTCTAGATGTCTAGATTTGAGTGGAATAAATACTACATAGCTGTCTGAATTGGTGTGTTCACCCAGAAAGCAATTTACAGTCACACAGAGAATGTCTGGCCTTTGAGTTCAGGGACCTCCAAACTGAAGTGAGCACAGGAATTTTGCCTAAACATTTATACCCCAGATAGCATTGCATTGTTGGTTTCAGTTTAGAATTAGAGGGGAGGGGTTACGTGGTGTTAAAAGGGTGTTAGTTTTGGTTTTGTTTCAGGGCTCTTCCAAGGGCTGTTGCTGAAACAGTTCCTTTACAGAGCTGAGGGCTCTGACTGAGACAGCTCAGCATTTGCCTGTTTTAGAGCCCTGCCGAAGGCTTTCACTGAGACAGCATCACAAAGCTGTAAAGATAAATGTTTTATTGGAGTGAGAGATACAACAGTTCGGAATTGCTGTTGATAAATGCACCTGCTGCGATAGGGGTAATATACTACACCAACACTAGCAAAATAGATGAATACATGAGTAAATGAATAAATGAGTCAATAAGACAGTGAATAAATGCTAACCTGGGAGTTCTTCATCCAGAGGTGAAGGCACAATGCTTACCAAGAAGGCGTCCCTGGCTTGGTAGGGAAAGAGGAGCACAGTCCATTGACTGTCTCTTCTAGGTCTCACATTTCTTCTTCCTTGGAGATATCTCTCATCCTGCTACCCTCCTCATTGCCCTTTATATCCTAACCTTATCTGAACCCCTCCCTGGGGTGATGTTTTAGCATGATTTGGGTGAAGAGCGGGGTGCTATATATGCTTAGTATTTCTTCTTTTTGCTCAGTATCATACTTAGGGGTGTCAACTTTAATACTCACTTTGTGGATAGTTAAGCAAAAGGCATAATTTTTGGCACTGCGACCTTCAAGATTCTGTGTTGAAGCCATTTATGTACCTATTCCTGCATTTCTGCCATTTTGAGCCACAATAGGACCTTGCCCCCACCAGGGTTCAAACAGGAGACAAGGGGTCATGAGTGTGGTTAACCTCTTATGTACCAAGTCCCACAGGTTATTAAGCTCTTATTTTATCACTGGTGAGGTGAATCTTTAATCTCAGTATGTAACTATTCTAGTTGACCTGACCCCATGGTAATACTATGTGTGCTGTGCTTAAACATCTGTAAGACAATGGGGAAAACCTTCTAATATTGTGGTTTTATCTCAACAGGTGATGTTTCTCCTCCTCCTTCTACTGTAGTTGGACATACCAAAACCTTAGCTAAAGTTACATTTAATCCCAGTGTTGTTGAGCAAACCAGGATTGCCCGAAATGGCATTTTGGGAGACTTCATAATTAGATATGATGTCAACAGGGAGCTGAGTGTTGGGGATGTTCAGGTACTGTACGCATGACTCATTTTTTCTGTTTTATTAACTGTACCTGAGATGGTGCAACTGCCTTGCATGCTCCAAATGCCTTAGAAAATGTTATCCAAGTGAAGGCTACTTCTCCATCTTATAAGAACTCTCCTAATTAAAATCAGTCAGTTGGCAGACACAAGATGGACTTAAAAACAGGTACCTTCACTGAGTTTCTTTTTTGTATCTGTTTTTGAGGCGTCCCTTCACAACCCAGCACATTTTATTCCTACATATATTCGTATTCTTGTTGCATGTTATGAATTAATGCATCCTGCCATCGCAACCACAGTCAAAACATTATTAAACTCTGTACTTCAGCTCAGTCTGTGATGCTGGGATGGCCAACCCCAGACATACCTTGGCAAAAAGTCCCCATCGCAAAGTTGAATCACATCCAGGCCTAGAAGTTAACACATTCCAAGGTGTCTAAGTAACCAGTAACCAATTAACAAAAAGGTAATACCTTCAAATGCCAAATAATCACAGGCATCTCTGTGCCACACCAGGTTGCAATGCTCCCCCAGCAGAAAACTTCTCGAGAAACATTTCCTGTCTACTTTTTGCAATTTCCAGAGAGCTTTATTCCTATCAACAAGCTTTAACTTGACCAAAAATGAGTGTACTTGCCCATGGATTCTGCAGGGTGTCTGCTCGATGCCAGGATAACACCTTTGCAAATGACTAGGTTTGTCTGCAAATCAGAAGGGTTGTAGAGATGCTCAAAGGAAATCTGTAATTTTTATTTTTTTTTGCCATGAGAAAACAAAGTATTCAGCCTGAGAAAAGGATGAATAATATTTTTGTGTTAGGCAAAACAAGGAAGTTGCAAGGAATTTTAAAAAAAGGGTTTTAGAAAAAAAGTTAACTGCCTTAACCCACACTTATCCCTAGAATCCCTGCTGAAAATAACTTCTTATTTTGTTACAGTTCTAGTAGAATATTCTTTTTACACATTTTTCCAGTGGGAAATGGCAAAAGACAAAGTGTGTTTCATTTTCTTGCTTTTGTTTTTCCTTCCTTCTACCTTTAAGAACTTATTTTCTGTGGGGGTGAGAGAGAAGAAGAGCAAACTAAAAATTCCTGTTTTCAAGCAGCTGGATCAATATTTTAAAAAATATCTACAGAAAACATTTTTTTCTGATGAAAACTAATATGTCAATAAATTCATGCAGCAAAACATAGTTTTGGGGCTGTTTTCATAGTCATCTCTGTGCTTTTTGCTTTTCCTTCAATCATTGTATCACCCCTGCCCTTTACTCCTGATGATTCTGTGTGTCCAAGTAAGATGTAAGTATATATAACCCTTTTACTTCTGCATGCTTTTTGAAAAGAAGTGGTTACCATCAACACTTTGACTTTTCTAACCATCCAAAATGTGTGTTTCAGTTTCATACCAGTCACCTCTTCCCAGTCAGTTGAGTGTGTGTCTCAGTTACAAAGGCAGTCTGAATAACTCCCTTAAACTAGATCTCATCCACTTCAGATAGCAAAAGGTTGGGAAGATGGATCCTATAGTTGTGAACAGAGCAAGAAGGAAGGACAGTCTCATACATTTATAGTCAAACAGCCCAGGCTATAAACTAATTAAGCTTCTGAAAAGCTGTCACCATGTCTGCAGACATTCAGCAACCAAGTTTCAGGAACTTTCCGCCCGCAAAATTTCAGTATTGGAAAAATTTTGTCCAACTTTCTTGTGTGGTCCTTGAAGTCTTGCAGAAGATGGAAGAGCAGCAGTTTTATAGTTAACAATCCAAATTCTGGGATAACACAAGCAGACAGAATACCGGAAGATTCCCATGTAAAATACATACCTGTGACTCTGGAGCTGCTGGAAAATGTGTTGCAGACGTGTGGGTGAGTCTGTACAGGCTGGGTGCCTTTTCTTTTAGTGTTACAGTCATGATTGCATTGGTAGTCATCATCTTATTCCTGCTCC
>JAOXNG010000001.1:4244441-4254993 GCA_028566535.1 Scolopax minor | reverse complement strand
GGGGCAGTCATGTCCATCCCTCTGCTGCAGGAAGGCCCCTTCCTTTTAAAGGCAAGGTCTCCTGATGCTCATTCAGGCTAACTCAAAAACACTGAGACCTTGAATCCCACAGAGCATAGCTGGCTATAAAGTAAATATTTTCGCAAATTTAGGCACTAGAGTCTTCTAAAAGTGCAGTTTTCCCAAGCATTAGAAGAGAAATTTGTCCTGTGTCACTCAAACTGGGACAACATGGCTTCCAGGAAAAGCTGAATTGTCCAAGGACAGAAGGGATGGGTAAAACCCTGAGACAAAGGGTTGTCTTTCCCTTCATTGGGAAAGAAGGACAAAGATGACACCTTCCTCTAACAGAGTGGAAATTCTTATTTTACAATGTGACAGGATGTTTGTAATGGGAATTTCATTTTTTCATTTATTAGCTAGCTATTTGGAGAAGGAAGATGTAGTATTGTCTTCTTACTGTCCTATCTAGGCCACTCAGGACCTTTGCTTGAAGACAGCCATGCAATAGGTAAGACCCCAGGCAAGCACTTCCAGGCTCTGCCGGTTTGGTGACAAATAGACATTGATTTTCTCATCCAGTGTTTGCTCCCTGGGGAAGCTGAGCAAAGGTTATTCCATTTAGGGACTGAATATGCACACCCATAGAAAAATGGCCATAGGCTTTTCGTAAACTACACAAGTAGCATTCACAAAGTGGGATTTTTTTTCCCTGAATGTGCCTTTCCTAGCATAACATAGCAAAAAGTTCTTTTTATAACAAAAAGTGATATAAAATGGATGATTGTCAGAGTGATTTACAAATCCCCAGTCACTGTACGTGTCTGAGGCCAGACAGAAGTTCTTCAGAAGTTTTTCTGGTGGTGTTGCAACAGTGAAGGGGTGAAATTTTACAACCGTCCTCCTGTGGTATGTGCAGTTGAAAACTAGGCTTTAACTGAACTAAATTTTACTCACTGCACCAGAATAATAACTCTACAGGCTGAAAACCTAATTTTTTTTTTTGAAAGGAGATCTGTACCTAGTGAGTTTTGCCACCTGTTTGCATATGACCTCTGCTGAGATCTTAGCTTTTGGCATAGATCAAGGTGGGATCCCAAAACTGAAATTTTTTTCTCTTCGCCAGGGAGGAGCAGGTCTGTTATTACATACGATTCAATAAAGGTTTATTCTTGAACTCAGTGCTTATTTCAGGCTCACCCTGAATGGTGTTTCGAATTCTACTTCCACAGTTTCTTGCCCTAATAAAAGGCTGCTGTTGTAGCAGGCAGCCTTTTAGCTTAATGCTGACGTAGGACACATGTTCCTGTCCTTCGGCTCTTAACTTCTGGATGTTACAACTGAAACACAAACCTCTGAATTCCCAGGGATTTCCAAAGGCCAGAAGACATCTGCTTGCCATCACAGATGTCTGCAAGTTAACACAGGGGAGGAATAACACTGGTCAGTGAGACTCAGAACTGACTCAAATTCCTACAATCACACATAAAATTATGCTTTGATGAAACAGGGATGAAAGGGGATGAAAGGGGAAACGTTAAACAGGAATGGATGGTAAGAAGAGGAACTTATTTATCATGATGGAATGGAAACTGCATTATCTTTTCTTCTCCTGTCCCACCCCTTTTGGCAGCATTGTGTTCACAGATACACCACAAAGGATTACACAATAGGGACGGTGGGCTTGAGTCCACTCCAAGACAAAAATCCTGCCATACAGGCACTCCAAGGATACAGGGGGACTGTTATTGAGAGTTAGCCAAGAGAAACTGGGCATTTAGCTTAAGCTTGTTGCCTAGATGGCTCTTTGAAGCAAAGACATGCATACCTCCGGCATGTAATTCCTCCTGTGTGGGACAGATATCTAGAGGTGTTTGGGATCCCTCTCTAGAGGTATTTGTTTATCCATAATGGCCATTTGGGCAGCCTAGATCAAGGACTGCAGCAGTGAATTTAGGATGCAAGCTTGTGTGTGAAATGGTCCTAAGTAATTGGGGAGTGTCACACATCACAGAGTGTCATTTCAGAAAACAACAGTTGTTGAATATATCTCCACCTTTCAGCCTGGAGTGAAGACACCCAAGTGAGCTTGGCTACAGGAACCAGTCTTGCTGGAGCAGGAGGAAATGCCCGTGTGGGGTCGTTCTACCCTTTCTTCAACAGGGAAAGCATTGGAGCAGCTTCATAGTTTCTGGATAAGTGTGTCTGCATCGGGGGGGAGCACAGATATGAACATGAATTGGGAACCTGTTCCAAAGGCAACGTGAAATGGAGAGTGATGGCTCAGGGTTGTGGTGCATTGAAAAAGGGAGATGTAGCAGCAGAGACGAAGAAGAGGGAAGCAGAGGAAAGAAGATGAAGCAGAGGGAAAAGGGAGATCTGAGTGGCACAAGCGTCACCTTTCCTGGGGAAGCCAGCACAACTACCTTCAAGAAAGCTGCAAAGTGAGTTTGTCTCTCCAATAAAGTTGGAATTTTCTCTCTCTGTAAATCAAGAGCATTCTGTTCACCTGCTGTGTCTATACTGAACCCCGATAGAAAACATCCTGTTTTTTCAGCAGGATCCTTTTGGCTAAGGCAAAAACCACTCCAAAAATAATTTATTTCTTTAGAAATTATGGGAGCGCTTGTCCCTGCTGCTGTCAGTTCTCATCCATCCTTTTACTGGGCAGTATCAACGCACATTCTTCCAGCGAGGGCTGCTCAACGGCACACAATAAAATTGATTCATTGCTCATTTTCTTCTTATTATCTTTCAATTGCTCCAGCTCTTGATACCACTTAAAGTGGACGTTAGCTCTGTGTAACCAGTGTGTGCTGCTAATGCGATAACACTCCTAGGAGAGAACGCTTTTCCTCCAAGCTTTCATTACATATATTTCCATTTAGTCTCATTACACCATCTGTCTTTCTCATGAACTTCTGCAAATGCCTTTGTACAAGTTTGCTGTACCTGGGGGTTAGACCGCCGTGGTAAGGAGTGAGAACAGAAACACATTTCTTGGAAAAGGGGCTCTGGGGGTGTAAATGCAAATCATTTATTGCTGGGAAGTGGTTTTATTAGCAGGAGCTGGCACTCGAGCTCTCCAGAAAGGAAAAGGTTGAAACCACTAAGAGTGAAACTCAACTTTTGTGTTCCACTTCGGCATGAAAGCAGAACTGTTTAAATTCCACAAGAAGCAAGACTTTCTGTTTAAAATCAGCCTTGAGAAATAGAGATGGGAGTTGACAATTTTGTTTTGGGGTGGGGGGTGGATGATTTGAACTTCTGTGTGTGCATTGGGAAGGGTTACAGCAAGAGGGGATTTAAAGTAGTTGTGCAGACTGGTTTGTCTTCTGAGAGGAAGACTCCTCCCAGATACAGCACTCCTTTTGGCTTTGATTCAAAGAAGTTCAAAGCACCGTAGATCCAGTGCAGTAAAACTCATAAGTACATGCATAAATTTTTTGTATGAGTAGTGACCCTATGGGGAATGTCTGCTCCCTACTGGAGTCTGTGGGTCCAGGATTTCTCCTTGGCTTTGGGTTGAACTTGGGGCTCTTTTAATCTGAAGGTCCAGACCAAGGGCTCTCACAGACTGCTTTGGTCCTGGGAGCCAGTTTTCCTTGCACTGCAGCAGAACATGACCAGAGTGAACACTCAAACGTGGGAGTTAGGAGGATTCAAGCATAGATAAAACATCTGGAATTTACCCTTAGAGTCATACCAGTTTCCTATCCATGTCCCTGCAGTGATTTTCTCCACCAATTACAAAGGGGATTAATACTTCAGATGCAGTTACCTCAATATATCCTACTTCAGACAGATGAATATAACCTTAAACATTTTATGGGATCAGATTTCTTTTTAATTAAAGGAGGCCTTTGTTTCACAGTAACTTTAAAAGTCTTATTTATCATTAGGTTCTTTAGGAGTCCCTTAGGAAAATAATTTCCTGCTACTGTTTTTACTCAGCCTTTGGATCTCCTATCTCTTGTCACCTGTAACAAAGTGCTGTAGGAAGAAGCGCTGCTGTATTGCTTTCATGTTCCCCATCAGCTCTGATACGGATGGTTGTTATAAAGCTTCATACATAATATATGCCATGTCTTAAAGCAGCCCTGTAAACGACTGTACAACTGTAAAGGTTTCTTAACTCAACTAGCCTCCAGCCACCAGCTATAAAAAGGCATTTAAGCAGATTAGCATTAGAACTACCAGGTGAGATGAAAAATGGGGAGGCACAATGGCCTAATGAGGGATCGTTGGGCTGTGACCAGTCACATGGGAAAGTCATCTTTCCCTGCCTCCAGTCTGCAAGTGCTGGAGCTAATCTTTTATTATTCTGTATTCTGTGCAGGAAATGTACCTGCACGGTTTTCTCTCACATGGGCCACCTTTCTGAGCACACCCAAGGAGAGGATTTTCCAAGCAGTCCAAAGGAAATGTTGCCCCTCTCCCACTGGGTTTGAATTTCGTCTGGCTCCTTTGAAAGTTCTGCCTTTGCTGTGCAAATGCCTTTGAATGACTTGATGTTCTCCCTTTCCTGCCTTTTTGCTGTAGCAGAGCGTTCTGCAACAGCTGGAGAAATGCCTTTGGAGCCTGTTTGGCCAGGAGGTGAGGTCCCATCCATGCCTGGAAAGCTATTTCTAGTGGCTCAATTATTTGAAAATTTGAGCTGAAAATCAAGTACATTTTAAAGCTTGTCGTGAGGAAAACCTTGGCTCCTGCTGCGATTCAGCAGAGTAAGAAGGTGAATTCTCTGCCCTGTGCTGTCACATTCATCACATTGGGATCTCTCTGTGTGGATGTGCCTCAACAGTACCAACCTACCACTGGGCTGGACACAAGTAATTTTACAAGAATAGAAGAACATAAGAAGAGTCAGATCGAAAGCCTCAAATACTGCAGGTTCTTGATTTTCTAAAACACTCACAGTATATTACAACAATTACACATTGACATTTCCCCAGAACAGAATTCCACTTCCTCCCTCCAGGCTGCAGTCTTGTGTACCCCAGGAGCTCTCAAAGATATTATTGAAGAGTGTAAGGAGTGAGATTAACCTGAAGAATCAACTTGAGATATCTTCATATGACCTGGATGCTTAAGCTCCCATTATACTTGGTGGATACGTGGTCAATGCAGCCAGTAAAACCTAGAAAGCAGTTTGTCTCACCCCAAAGTTTGCTACCAGCATTTGCGTAGCATTGTTCTTTTACAGATCCCACTGAACCCAGGCTGCTGGATCTCCATTAACTTTTATTTTGGACACCTGAGGCAGGCTTTGGTGACCTGAACAAGAAGACTTTCCAGCAGATGTGGCAGAAGACGTGAGAAATCCAACCCTTTCAGAGCAGTAGTTGGAGACCAGATGGGACACTCTGAGACAAGTCAAATGGCACTAGGCATCTCCACTGAGGCATCTCCCTCTACTCTGCCCTAGTAAGGCCCCATTTGGAGCACTGTGTCCAGTTCTGGGCTCCCCAGTTCAAGAAGGACAGGCAACTCCTGGAGAGGGTACAGCAGAGGGCTACAAAGATTATTAGGGGCCTGGAGGCCCTATGAGGAGAGGCTGAGGGACTTGATTCTTCTTAGACTAGAGAAGACAGAGAAGGGATCTGATCAATGCTTATAAATACTTAAAGGGTGGGTGTCAAGAGGATGGGGCTGGTCTTTTTTCAATGGTGCCCAAGGATAGGACAAGAGGAATTGGGGACAGACTTGAATATAAGAAGTTCCATCTAAGCATGAGGAGGAACTGCTTTACTTTGAGGGTGGCAGAGCCCTGGAACAGGCTGCCCAAGGAAGTTGTGGAACCTTCATCTCTGGAGACATTCAAAACCCGCCTAGACACATTCCTGTTCAACCTGCTGTAGGTGGACCTGCTTTGGCAAGGTTGGACTGGATGATCTCAAGAGGTCCCTTCCATCCTGATATGATTCTGTGAGTCTGTGATTTGACTTCTGACCCATATGGAGGTGCCTGTATTGGTGACACCTAGATTTAACCATGCTGATCTAGAATTGTACCTCAGGAAACTTGTCAGACTAATTGTCCAGGCTGTAGCCAGTCAGTGGAGGTAGATAGGCAATGCAGAACAACCTGCTCACAACTTGCCAATAGCACCCCCATCCCTCACTGCCTGCTCTGCCTTGCTCTCTAGAAGCATTTCCTAAGCCAATTGAGGTTGATCATGCTAAGAGAAAAAACCTTCTTCCCTGATTGTAAATATGTGAAGCTTGTTTGCTGCTTATCACAGAATTATGCTTGGAAAAACCTTGTTAAAAGGCATTGTGACAAACACTGGCAGGGTTTTTAGATATGCTTCTTGTAAAGCCAAATGGGAGTCAAGAGCACTGGCTGTGGCTGTGCATTGGGCTGGTGGAGGGAGGTGCAGCACACCCAAATAAATCTTTCAAGCATAGCCATTGACACTTCCTAATTCTGTGACATTACACTTGCCAGTTTAAGGTGACATTGTCACAGGAGCTTTCATCCCTGACATTTCTAACTGCTTGCTTTTCAAACAGAAAATACTTGCCCTGGTCCTGTCTTGTTGGCATTTCTTCTGAAGCGCCCCTTTGCTATCGCTTCTGCTTTGCACTTTTTGTTTATGCTAATGTAATGAGCTGCCTTTTGTGGATCCTGGATAAATATGATATTTCATGGACAGCAACATAATCAATTAATACTAAACTGTGAGCAAGATTTGTTTACCTAAACACTACTTTAAACCCAATGCTTTTCAGCAAGCAGTTCCTCTTGACAGGTCTGGGCAACATCCTTGTGTTTGTAAGAAGGCAAATTAAAGGACATTGAGATGAGCACTAAGAAGATTTGTCAGGGTAAAACCTTCTCTTATTTCACAATATGAAATGACGTGAACAAGAAAAGCAAAGTTGTTTGCATTGACAAAGAAAAACATGACTCTCCCTGTGTAAAGAGACATGTTCCTTTAGATAATAACTTTTCAGCATACTAATACCTACTATTTTCTTGAAACACCATACGAAAAAGGTTTTACATTTATACCTCACATTTATAATGCAAGGTGGTCAAAAAAGTTGGGAGAGAGGAGAAATTTTTCATGTAAAAACGTCACAGTTGTTGGTAGCACTCATTCCCCCAGTGAAGACCCCAAAAAACCTGTCCATTGCCAGGGAAGTGTTAATTGCATCTACCCAGCTTGGGTCATTTGCTTCAAGGGGAGGTCTTCCAGGCCAAGTCATCTCCATCCAACTCATGTTGGCCTCTTCACAAGTCAATCCTGGTCTCCTCCAGGATTCACCTGGCATCTCTCTGGTCCTAGGATAAGAGTTAATTTTCAGTGCAAAATGTCTGAAAATACAGCCCGCCAGAGTGGCACTTTTATGGCTTATGCCTCCTGTGGGATCCTGGCAGACTGTCCTGAGGGTGTTTGAGGTTGAGTCTTGCTGGGATACTGTTGGAGAACCATGGAGGACATAAGGAGGTAAAATTGTCACGGGTCATACTACCTACAAAAGAAAATCCTTCAAGCAGCCCCTGAACACATCCAGGTGTTATCTCACAGGGAACTGATTGGTTCCATCCAGAAGAAAACCTGGGAGAGAAATAATATTTATGGTGCAAGAGTGGCAGGAACAAGCTGGGAAAGCAGGTTTTTTCACAGTACGGCTGAGCCCATGGAAAATTAGAGTTATTGGGAATGTCAGAACCTGTTGGGTGAACCCTTGTGGGTTATCAGAGATGCAGGTAAGACCTACGAGCAGATGATGTTTTTAACAAAGATGTGGCTGTAGGAATATTTCAGATATTTTGCATAATTTCAGGAGGGATTGGATCCCACATAGATTAATCTCTGGAGAGTAGAGAGGGATGTAACAGGAGAGGGGCTACAGGATTTACAGGAGTAAAAGGCTCACTGGGTTGACTCAATTGCAAGTTAGAGGACACTGGCATTTTGCAGCAGTGAATTCATCAAGCAGTTTATGCAGCTGGGGTAATATTCCTCTTTCCATTTCAGAGATGGGGAAACTGAGGCACAGAAACCATCACTTCTCAGAGGTCAGCCAGCGTCTGGTAGTATCAGTCCAGAATAGAATAACACCAAGGTCTCCTGTGGGGAGGACATGAACTACCAGACATGGTCTGAAACAAGATCAAAAAATCTACTTTGTAACAAAAAAGCTCCATTTCCTTCTTTATTTATTAACCCACAGCCGTGTCTTGCTCAACAGAGTCCTAGTAAGGAAAGTATTTATACACCTCCCCTCCTGATCCCTGGACTGAGATACTCAGTCCTAAACTCATTATGAACTTAAATATATTACCTATTACCTTTAATGGCATCTTGTAGACTCCTCCACTCATACATATTCTTATTAAATGTGCTTAGCAACCTGGCAGTGAAGAAATTGAAGTGTCAGCTTCTTCAAATTAAAATAAAAAATCAATTATGCTCTTTGGGGCAGATGGAGATTAAGCTGAATACAATGTACATTTACACTATTGTGGAAACTGGGGCCTTTATGTGCAATTAGTGGCTTTTCATTCCTAATCTTCCTTCGTAATATAGAAGAAGCCCTTAAAAGAGTAAAAGCCATCCTCAAACCCATTCATATTCAGCTTCAGAGAGATGCTTCCAAATGCAAAATGTTCACCTTTTTGGTTTTTGTTTTGTTTTGTCGATCAAAAAATTTACATATAAGTCCCTTTAATTCTTCACTGTTATTTTGGGGATGCCAGAGAATGGGGGCTGGAAGGAGAGAGGAGAAGGTCAAGATTAGGTTTACAAGGGGGAATGCTGGCCAGGAAAACATGAGCACAAAGCAATGTTGTCGATGGGCTTTTGAACTTTCCTGGGAATGTGCCAGGGCATTTCTGCCCACAACTGACCAGCTCATAAATCTGATTCCATATTAAAACCATGGAAGGGCTTGTGAGTCCACTGTGCAAATAGGGCACATAGAGAGCGAGAACGACTAGATATTTAGCATAAGATGATACAGAATTCACTCAAGGTGCAGAAACTGCTCTGGCCCCCCCATCAAGGTGCTGCAGCAATGATGAGAGATGCAGATGTGAGGCACACTTTACATTTTTTAATAAGATGTGAGCTCCTGGTCATCCTTGTTAGTCAAAGGTTTTGGACTTGTTCTGCCATTGTGGAGACTCCTGTACTAAAGGGAAGGGAAGCAGAGAAGTGACTTGTTTAGATCATAAAAATTGGGCAGAAACAGCCCTGTAACTTGTAACTACTATGCTGTGCTACCCCACAGCTGAGGTCTATGTCCATTTACTGCAGCCTTCCCCTAGGACTGCACATCTGTGCTCAGCTCCTCCTGTCTCAGTTTCCCCAACCTCTCTTCCCAACACCAGCTCCTAGAGCCTTGTTGTATGGTGATGGTGGTTTTGTGTTTTTTTTTTGTTTTTTTTTGTTGGTTGGACTCGATGATCTCTGAGGTCCCTTCCAACCACTACAATTCTGTGATTCTGTGATAGTAACATGTGAGGAATATGCAGCACGGGACAGCTCAAAAATGACATTATTTGCATTTCAAAAGGTTAGGCAGAAGGGGACTGTAGGTTGAGCCATTTAAGTGAGCTCAAATGGCAACAGCAATGGCAAAAAACCAAGCAGCTCTCATTAAGAAAGACAGGGCTGATTGCTTTGATTTTATTGTTATTACTTGTAACTGCAACAGTTTGGTGAGCACTAGAAGCATCAGCTTTAAACTAATCCCTAAGTGCATGATTTATTAGGAATAAACTGATCAAGTCTTCAAGGGTAGATGCTTTAACACATAGCTACATTCTGCAAATAGAGAATAGAAAGTGATTGAAATTTAAACCAAAAAAGCTCTTGTGGATTCCAAGAATGAACACTGTTCAGTTCATTTATCAGGCAGTTACAACCACAATAGAAAAACTCCCTCAAAAACTATGGGTGGGGCAGAAACAGATGCTAAATATGAACTAGTGCTTCCAATAAAGAGAGTGAAATGTAAATACTTCATGAGGTTGGGAAAGCAGAAGCCCCGAGTGCTGGAGGCAATCACAATGTACACAGCAAACTGTCCGAGCTTTCCAGCAGGAACATCTGAAGCTTCATGTCTTTATTTATTAGGAAGGTGATTCTCCCCCTCTCCCCTGCTCTGGTGAGATCCCACCTAGAGTCCTGTGTCCAGCTCTGGCATCCTCAGCACAAGAAGGACATGGAGTGGGTCCAGAGGAGGCCACACAGATGCTCTGATGGCTGGAGCCCCTCTGCTGTGAGGACAGACTGAGAAGGTTGGAGGTGTTCAGCCTGAAGAAGAGAGGGCTCCAGGGAGACCTTAGCTTTCCAGTATCTGAAGGGGGCCTACTGGAGAGATGGGGAGGGGCTTTTTACAAGGATATGTAGTGACAGGACAAGAAGCAATGCCTTCAAACTGGAAGAGGGGAGATTTAGATTAGTCACCAGGAAGAAATTTTTCACTCTGAGGGTAGTGAGACACTGGCTCAGGTTGCCCAGAGAAGCTGTGGCTGCCCCATCCCTGGAGGGGTTCAAGGCCAGGCTGGTGGGGGCTTTGAGCATCCTGGTGTGGTG
>JAOXNG010000001.1:4059243-4075197 GCA_028566535.1 Scolopax minor | reverse complement strand
GTCCCTGCTGACTGCAGGAGGGTCAGACTAGATGACCTTTGAAGGTCCCTTCTGGCCCAGATGATTCTATGATTCTATGATTGCCTAGGGTAACCGATCCAGTTCAAAGGCGAGTAATTGCAAAAGAGTTTGCACAGACTTTATAATTCCACGCTGATCTCACGGGTGGGTGGATGCTCAGGTTGCAGAGCCTCAGAGGTGATACGAAAGCATGTTGTGCTGCTGTGGACGGGACGCAGAAATACAAAGTGAAGGATTTCAGAATCAGCTTTTGGTAGGGAACGTGGTGCAACTCGGGCTGTTTGGAGAAGTTTGCAGGTGTTGTGCTTGGATTAAACTAGCTAGAAAATGCTTTTGCCTCATCTACTGTGAAAAGCATTGTGCTTCTGGGAAATAGATGGAAAAAAATAAAGTAAAATGAATCCTTTGGCTGCCTAAAAGTCAAACGGTTTAATTCCCCCCATTGCTAGGGCTGCAGAGCCAGCTGGCTTTTCCCTGCCTTCCTCTCCATCCCTTGGCCTGCCCTAGAGCAAGAGAAATGTGGCTGGCTGCAGTGCTTTTGCTTGCATAAAGCCAACTTCTCCCTAACTCTTATTTTAATCTCTGCACTGTAAACTCGGAGAGCAATTGAACAGACTGAAACCTGGGAGGTGGTGCGATCCAAAAGCAGTGCCCCAGCTGCTCCAGCTAGAGGCATGTGCGTCTGGAGAGTGTGAGTACATGTCAAAGGATATGCTTTTCCAATCTAGGAAATGCCTCTTCTCTGTTTAAAGGTTTTTTTCTTCTGAATAAAGAGCGCCTTCCACTCAGAAAACAGAATTGAGTGGCACTGCTGAAGATAAAACTGTTCATACACACCCAAGGCCATGTATAAAAATCAACCCAATAGCCAATATAAAACTCAATAGGGAAATCTGACTCTTATGCTGATATATATAACAACAAAAGATATGAAGATATTGTCCCCCCAAAAAAGCAAATTCCTTTCTCTTTCTCCTGATTAATTTTTTGCTCCATTGCTTTTTTATTTATTTATTTATTTTATTTAAATCACCTCCGAATGGCCTTATTGCCAGGTCAGAGAAGAACTCATAGGGTTTCTTAGGTGAAGTGATCCTGAACAGTCCAGGGACCAAAACTGGACTAAATATGTCCAGACCACCTACAATACCAACTTGAAGATAGCTGTCTGCTGTCTGGCTCCTCTGTGCCATGAATCTTTCATTGGTGCTTTTGTTTCATGCAAGAAAGAGAGACAGAGAGAAATGTCATAAAAGCGCTATAAAATGGACAGATGTAATACTGGGAAAATTCTCATTAAAAAAACCAGCATGCATATTTTATCTGTTTCAGAGAGAGTCTAAAACAAGTTTCAGTATCACTGCACTTTTATTTCTGGCAGGCCAGATCTTGTTTAAGAAGAATAAAAAGGCTGTTTGGGACTCTGAGTGAAAAGGGAAGATTTTTATTAGCTTCACAGAGCTTTGGAGCACGCTTCCTCCTTGTTGCCGAGGTAGCAAAACAGGAATAAGGCAAGTTAGTATCTATGAGTATTTTTACACTGATTGACTGGGAAAAGTTGCAGTTATGTAACAAAAGTAAAAAGTTTTTAGAATTTTGCTTCTTTTCTAATTATGGCAAGAATTTAGATTTCAGGTCTCACAACTTCTTTCCTTGCCAGGTTCTAGGGCCTTTTTAGCCCTGGTTTCTAAAAGAATAGTACATGACTCAAATTCTTGGGTTTTTTTCTCTCCATGGACCTGTTGTATTTAGAGCATCCTAATTCAATGAGGTTTGAAGGTGGAAATGCTGTCCCTGGTTTCCAGCCCACTGCTATCCTTGGTCTATTGTCACTGGAGAGCCTTGCAGGGAGCACTTCAGCTTCACTCAGGTGTTGCTCAGGGGCACATCTTACCAACATTGAAGAGATTCCATCTCTTTCAAGGCCAGCCTCTTAGAAATTAATTTTATTATGATTTTTTTCTATGGTTATGAATAGAATGGCATAGTTTTTCTCTTGCCTTGGCTTTTCCCATACTTTTAAAGCTGTGTAAACTTTCAAGTACTCAGACCCTGCTGGTCTACTTCCTCCAAACAAAAATAGGAGAAAAAAAAATCTTTCCAGTTTTAGTTATCATCTGGCCTATTTCACCCCAACAGAGGAATTTCTCCTGGCCTTCTGCACCCTCATTTTGTCTTCAAGATGATTTCCAAGACAGCAACTGGATGGACCTCTTCTATCACCATTGAGATATTAGCATCCCTCAGTCACTCCTCAGGCAATGGCATCATCATCCCAGGCATTTACAGTTCAGCCTGGAAACTTTTCCTTGGCTACAGGTTTTCTGACTCCATAGAACGTCAAAGGATCGACATTGAAGAACACCCAAAAATGTGCAAACTTACCTCTATAAGTTTCCTCACTAGAAATTTTTTTCTTAAATAACCCTTTATGTATCAGAAGGTCAAGTACATTGGTGTCTTCTCTATGTGTGTCTGTCACACAGGACCTTTTTGAGTCCATGGTTGTGTACATAAGATGAGAGTCGATTAACTCTAGATGGCTAATGGAAAAGAATCAGCATTTCCAGGGCAAGATGCACTTGACTTCTTTAAACTATTTACTTAGAGATTCATTGCACCCTGAAAAAAAAAAACATTGGTGAGCTCCAGTTGAGGCTATAGGTACCAAATTCTTACTAAATGAGACTCCTTCCAAATGTTTGTTATGACAATGAACTGATGTGCAATCAAGGAAATAAGATAACCGAAAATATTGTGAAGTACATATAAAGATGTCACGTGGATGTTCTAGGTTATGAGATTTATTCCTAGAACAGTTTGCTGACAGTTTTCTGAGGATAAGAGTTTTAAATCTCATGGATGTCCTTCTTGCCAGAAGAGAGAGGCTGTGACACTCCTATGAATGACAATCTGCTACTCACATTTAGCTTTGTAAAAAGATTATCTTCATTTTAATAATGAAGATTGTTCATTCCAATGTGAATGTGATTGGGTGGAGATGACTCTAGAAAAACCCATAAGCGCTAACACTGATCAGGCATTCAGACTGATCTCAGACCATTTTGGTGGCCCATCTTAGAAATTCAAACGACACAGACAGTATAAAATCAGGGCTCAAAGTGATCAGTTAGTCAGACTGAGCATCCTTTGGGAGCAGTCACCTCTGGATTCATTCCAGATAACCATGCAGTGTTTAACAGAGGCATAACTAATTATCCTAGGGACCCTGATGAGCAGGAGCTTGCCACCTCTAAGGCTCTTCAATGAACCCAAAAAATAACTAAGAACAGCTAACCTATAGTAAATAGAAGGAAATTTGTTCCTCAGGTGAAGATTTGTCTTCATCTCTAATGTAAAGTACCCATAGTGTCTGAAAACTGAAGAAGTGTTTGAAAACCAGACTCTGAAATGACCAGAGAGAAACATGGTCTCTTGGGTTTGATTTGGATCTCAGAGGATGAAATTGTGCTCCTCAGAGGCTCTCCTTCCCTCTGGTGACTCCAGGGGAGCAGATGATGACTGTGTTTTTAATGTAACACGTCTGTTAACTGTCCGAATAATCCAACTTGCATGTATCTGGGCCCTCACAAAAATTCAACTTGCTTTTTAAATTGCTAATTACCAGGGAGGATGACAGCAAAAGCGCTCTGTTCTGTGTGTCTGACAAAGTTGTTGGCTCCCAGGGGCATACTGCAGCACCACAGAGTTTGGTGAGGGTTGTTTTTTTTTTGGTAAGCTTCCAATTGCTGCAAATGTATCAGAGTTGCTTTGTTTCCTTCTCTTTTTCTCTTCTTTCTGACTTCCTTGCCTTCCTCCTTATTTTAAGAAAAACCTGAAGAATGGGAGCCTAGGACATCTTGCTGCAAAGGGACAAGAATAAAATCTTGCACTTCAGTATTTTTAAATCACATAACTTTGAAGCCCCAATTTTATTCCAGGAACTGACTGATATATATTTTTTTGTTGTTTTTAGTTCTGTTATAGAATCATAGAGTGGTTAGATTTGGAAGGGACCTTAAAAATCATCTAGTTCCAAGTTCTTTGCCATGGGCAGGGACACTTTCCACTTGAAAAGGCTACTCAACCTGGATCCCTAGGCATGAGATCTGAAACTTGACTGCAAGCTCCCGTTACCTTTAAGCTGTTTTTATAACATGTGGCATGGAAAATATACTGCTTTGTTAGGTGGGTAAGAAGTAGGCAAATAGGATCACATCTTTTTCATTCTGTGAACAATCACTGCAACAGTAAAACACAGCAAACCCTGCTTTGTAACACAGGCTGATAAAAAGCTCTGCCATGTGCCTCCCATTTTGAGCCAGCAATATATAGCACCCGCTCATGAAGTCTGTTATGATACCTGAAAAGCCTACGCTAAGCAAAGCTGAAATGAATGATAAACAAACCAGAGCCCATTTTTCTCCAGTAGTGTTTAAGTGTATGGGGGCTGTCAAGGCAAGATGCACATTAGTACTTAACTGAGAATGACTTCAGAGAGCAACTCGTAAACCTCCATTAATAACTCCCTGACAGCCTGGCAGTGCCTGTCTTGGCATTTATCTAACAGCAGGCCACTATTATACTGTGACAAGTTTCCCTTCTCCAGAGACCTCTAAAATACCTGTAGGATCTGGAAACATTTGAAAAGGGAAAAGCGCACCACTTCTCCCTTCTCCGCTCGAATTAGATTTATTATCATATTTAATCCTGCATGAATACTGCCTTATTTAGCATGACAACTATAGCTGCATATATGTTAGCTCAACCCAGTGTTGGCTCCAGTGTGAAATTATTCCTTTCCTGGTTGAAAATGAACGACAGAGACTAGAAAATATCTTATGTTGGGATCCACATTTTATATACAGTATGCACTCAAGTTGCACAAGCTGTTGCTAGCTCAGATCATTTTTGTCTTCTGAGGCTATTCCAGCAATCCTCAAGCTTTTTTCCCCGTGGGTTGGGAGCAGCTGCATGTTCTCTAGGCACAAAAAACAGCAGGAAGAGCTCTGAAAGTCTCCTGCAAGGACACACCTTAAGGTCCAAAGACTGATGATACTCGAACAGTATAGATATAAAGCAGCTTCCACCATGTGGCCCAGAGACAATGGTCTGTTTCTTGGAGAAATCCCAAACTCAGTATAGATGAAGCCTATGTAATCCTGGCAATCACTTATCTCCCTGAAGACAAAGACCCCATCTGCAAAATATACGCAAGAAACGTACCAGCTTTGCAAAGCTTTAATTCAGCTCATGGTTGCAACTCTTCTAATAATGACATATGACAGCTCTGTAAAAATGTTTTTAGTTGCCAAGAAAAGTATTGGAAAAGGAAGGCAAGATTATGTTTGTGAATACAAGTTAAATTAATTCATCTTCCCCTGTGCAGGTGGAACACATCTGGGGGCAAAGGGGATTTATCTTGAGCATGAACATCTTGGGTTTGAATATCTCCTGTAATGGTGCGTATCCAGAAGACCAGAGAGTGAAAAGTGCCTGGCTGTTAAAGAGAAACAGGGGGAGAAATAAGGAAATACTGATAATGCAATTTGACTCCAACTTCCTTCCCAAAGCAGAACAGCTATAAAGTGTAGGGTGAGCAAGCTGAGCCTCTATATGCTCATGTTGTGTCAAACAGCATGGCCATGTCAGCTGGAGCGTAGCCTGCAAGACAATGGAACTCATTCTCCTGCCTGTCCCAGGTGGCGCCCCATGTCTGGTTTTGATATCACCCTTCAAGAAAGCTCATCGTTGGGCCAATGGGAGCATTTCCAAGGGAAAGTAGTGATAATGATTGTCAGAGTGATGTACACGGCTTGGAAGAACTAGTGAAAGGGCTGAAGTTGCTTAGCCAAAGGAGAAAAGGTTTAAGGGGAAAGCTTTAACAAGCCTGTTGCAAAGGAGTGGGTAAGCTTTTCTGTGTGCCCAAGAAATGATGGACTTAAATTTCATCAAGAAATTAAAAGAAATTTTTTTTATTTTTCCACTATTAGGTTAAACATGGGGTTGTGAGAGAGGCTCAGAGTACCTCCCATCCTGGTGCCTTTTCACAGGTTTGCAGGCTGGAATATAGGAGCTGTTGGCTACTAGATATATCACTGCAACATCTCCTGCCACAGCCACAAAACCCCTTCAATTTGCCTATGAAAATATCAGTGCATTTTTGAATGTTGCTGGCCTCTAAGCGGACTTGCCCCGAATCAGACAAGACATACATATAGCATGCATGTTGAACAATCAAATAGCAGCTGGCTGCCCCTCCTCCCTCAGGTTTTCTCCAGGTTTCCTCAACAGCACACATCTTTTTTTCTCCCTTTTAATCTCCCTTAGTTGTGTCTTGAGTGCCACACTGCTATACATCACTCTAAAGTCCTCCAAAGCTCAGACATCTGCAAGAATCTGACCTCCAAATAACATGGCTACTTACACCTCCAAACATATTTCCCAAGAGAGTTTTACTAAACCTTGGAAAGGAATTTGGGATCCTCATCCTACAATATACAATACATTTCCATTGCTCCCAGGGAAGTGAAAATACAGAATAACATCAGTTAGATCCATAGCTATATTTACAGCCCTTTGAGGGGGAAGGGGCATTAGATCCCAGAGATTTAGCTTCAGGAGAAGTTCTGCCTGTGTCAGGATTTGAGACAGTCTTTGATGTTAATGAAGTAAAGGAGAGAAATATTTCCCTCAGGGAGCAAGAAAAAAAATCCAAAATCTTCTGTCTGACTTTCTTTTGTATAGCTGCTCCAGCTACTGTCTCCAGAATTCATTACAATAAGCAAATACTCATACATCATTGGTTTAATATGACAACTATGATGCTTAATAAGGCTGGAAAAAACATCACTGTGACTCTATTAGAGCCTCCTAAACAATCAGTTATTGCTGAGAAGGTTACACCAATTTTTATAACTCAGCAGCTGATTTGCAATTTGTATTCATCTTTCATTTTGACTAGACCAATTGTGTGTTCTATCTGCATTATCAGCTCCATAAAAATTCATTCCCATCCATAAAAATATAAGATTTCTAATAATGCCTCTCCTACTTTATATGGGTGTATTTGTGGTTTTATTTAGAACAGAAAGGCAGTAACAGGATTGTCTTTCTGTCCAGTCTCTCTGCAAGACCTAATACATCTACTCTAAACCCATCCAGTTCGATTTAAACCAAATTGTTTTTATGATGAGAGGGGAGAAGTTTGTCTTTGCACAGTTTATGAATTCTGAGTAACTGGGAAATTATTGCATATGAAATGCCTCACTGTACAGAGTGACTCTGGGCAGACAAAACTCCTGACAAGTATGGCCCACGCAGTGTGAAAGATGATAAAGAACCAAAAATAATTAACATAATGTTTGCAGCCTGGTTGAGCCACAGAGACACTACAGAGAGAGACATCTGAGCTGAAGATAGAGGTTTAACCAAAGTCTGTCCCCAGAGAACTGGAGTGTGGGAAGTCCCAGCAATGGGACAAAAATGAGAGTGTAGAGAATTAAAAATTATTAAGAAGTTGTGGATAAGAGGAGTGACAAATGTATTTAAGCAATGACAATACCTTGGGTGTTAAGACCAGCCCTAGGAGGTTTAGCTACTTCTGTGATCTCTGGCACTTCCAGGTGAGTCTGTGTCTATAAATATACTGGGAGACCAGAGCCAGAGCTAAATTGCCAAGGGAAGAACAGGAAAATATTGACAATTGTCATGAGGAGGTACAAATGCATCAGCAGCAGAACGTCCAGAGTAATGGGCATCACTGGGGGCTAATAATTCCTCATCATTGATTATCTTGATTGACATTCACCAAGCAAAGAACCAAGACACCTTCAGCCTCTCCCAGATGCTTGCTGTCTCCTTCTCAGCACAGGTCACGCTCCTGTAGCAGAGGCAGCTGGAGGAGACATATGCTTGTGTCCCTGCAGAGCTTGTTCACAGCCCAGCATCCTGAGAGAAGCTCACCTTCATGAGAAGTTTGAGGTGATGCATGAAATAGAAGTGGGGCTGATGTGGGGCAGGTGTTTGGTTGTGCCAGCTCAGCTGGAAGTGGTGACCATTAGCAAAGAGTGGGACAGAGAAGTAGCATCATCTAGTCACAGAGGGAGACTGGCAAGAGCCCCTGGTATAGTAGTGAATGAGCAACAAATACTTAAGTGCTGAAGTCTTATGTGATCTCTCCCTCTGTTCCTTCCTTTTCCTTCCCTTTTCTCCCCCATCCCTCCCTTCTTTTCTTCCTTACTTCATCTTCCTTCCTCCTGTACTTTATTAAAATATCTGTGCCATGATTTGGTTTTGTTTCCTGATTCTTGCATATAACAAAACTGGTCGGATTATATAGTTAAAAAAAAAAAAAGTGTGTTGCTATTCCCAGCTACTAGATCTCAACAAACTGACTAACTATCCTTTTTTTATTATTTTTTTTCTAAACCAGTCTTCTCTTTTTAACTATGGTGATATGATAGTTCCAGGGTCTGCAAGGTCTTTAATAGGTACAGAGCTATGTTTTGATTAAGAAGTTAGTAAGGTGTAAAACCAGGCTGGCATGTTAAAGAGGCAGAGAAGCATCTGTCTGATCTCAGCAGGTGAAAAAGAAACAAGAATTTGTCTTCAGGCAAGAGCACTTCCAGGGGAGTCCCACAGAGATCTCTGTCTGGCCTTGCATTCTTCAATGTTCCTAGAATCTCTGTGAAACCTACTGGGCCATAATGATACCACCTACAACACACATGAAAAACTCTTACATTGTGCCTACTTCTTCCTACCCAGGGACCTAGGCTCTGGCAGCACTCTGGAGGGGCAATCTCAGTAGTTCCTTCTAATTTTGCTGTGAGATATTGCAGCAGTTGTGAGGACTAACTTGAGTGTTTGTCTTCTAAGGCATGAAATTTAGGCACTTGTACAGCGTAAGAAAGGGGATGGGGAATTGGAGAAGGCACAGCTCTGGATCACTTATTGCCCCAGAAAAGTGAAAAGTAAGACCTAAATGATCTTCTTCCCACATGGCCCCTTCCCATGTGAAACTTCGAAGCAACCATTTTTGTCTCTTGACTGGGAACAATTTATGTCCGACAGTCTCTGTTGATCATCATAGTCGTGGGCTCCTGCCTCAGCTGAGCTCTTCTCCTTACTTCTTCTTCCCCACCTGCCCCAGCGTCTTCATCCCAATCCATTCCCTGGTGCTTCTCACTAAAGTATATCCCTTTGTCCCCGCAGAGAGCTCACTGTGGCATGGCTGCCCATCTAAGAGGACAGTTCTCCAGTTGGGGAGGCAAAGCGGGATCTGTCATAGGACAGAAACAAGGTCATGGGGAGTTCTTTTCTAAGAGTTAGTCTTGCAAGCTCTCCCACAGTGCTGATGTAGAGGCAAGAGACAGTAAAGCTTCAAAATGGCCTTTCCAGAGTAATAAAGGCACCTTCAGAGTCTATAATTTTAACTTGCAAGATTCCCCAAACTGCCACTGCCTGAGTCTCAGATACTGTGGTTTTACATGCCCAAATCTAATACATCATGAAGAAACCTCTGCCTACAATGTCTACTCTGAGTAAAGGAATTTCTGAGGACAGTTCAGTCCATTCCCTGCAGCTGTAATCCGGACAAAGTGGGACACTAAAACCAAGTTTCCTCTGGGCTACTGCAGGTTACACTACATTTACCACAGGCTGTAAAATAGCCTTAAATGTTTGAAGCAGCAAATGTAAGCAACTTAGAAAATGGAACAAAAGATAAGTTTCCTCATCTTCAGCTTCCAAGTAAAGATCCTTAATATTAGAGCAAATAATATGAACAAAAATGGAAGTAGAGAAAGACTTGTTAGGGTCATAAGGCATGTCAGGGCATGATTATTCTGTCTCACTCCATTAAGAGACTGTGAGACAGCATAACTGAAAACAAACAATACTTAATTAATCTGAAAAAAACTGAAATGATAGAACTTTAAATGGGAAATTTTCTAAAAAGACCACTTTACCAGCTGAATAAGGGCAATGATCAAATGAACGAATTACCACTGGATCAGACATGGTACACAGTGCATATACAGAGACGCTCTCCAAAGCAGCTTGCACACATGCCTTACTACAACATATACTGCCCTGTGTGAGTGGGAGACCATGTTCCAGTGAGAAAAAGATCCACATTTTCCTTCCTTTTTACTTGTCCTTTACCTTATATCCTAAGGTATAGGATATAAGACAGATTGACACCTTGACTTCAACTGTATCCGCTTTCCTAAAGAATATATCTTTTTACCTCAAAGGCATTGCCAAAGCCACCCAGTTACAGATAGTTATCCAGAAGAAACTATAGGAATCAGGGAATTCTAAATCTGTACTGATATGCAAAGATCTGGAATTTAGTTCTTCCATAGAATAACCAAGTTTACTGCCTCAGTTTCCTCACATATGAAATGAAGACCACAATATCTCTTTGAAAAGTGCTGGGGAACTTACTTATACAAAAATAATATAGAAAGTCATGAATTATTATAACTACTACTACTACTATTGATGTTATTAACAATGCTGTGGCGGTGCAGTGCATTAAAATGCAAACAACTGTGGAAGATGGGGACAAAATATTTGACTCATGTTTACAGTACTGTTAAATGCTGAATTTGACAACAGAGGTAGCAACCTTCTCCATGCTGGATGACAACGTCTACCAAATGGATGAAGAAAAATGGCTTTCAACCCTGTGAAACAACATCCCAGAACAAATAGTGACAAGTGATGAAAAATGCCTTTGGCTGGGAACAACTGAGATATGGTTTTGTTCAGTTCCCATTGCAAGGATAGTGTCCCTTCCTCTCCTGTACTCCCTCACCACCCCCGTAATCCTCTTCTTAGTTTGAAAAAAGATCTTGAGAAATAAGCATGGGGAGAAGGTGGAGGTGTGTCATGGGGAGGAGGGATATCCAGTATTTTTGTGTCAGCCTCAGCTGGAGAAATGATGTTAACAGATCTGGAACAGCAGAAAGAAAATCAGCATTAGTAGGGAGCCTTTGCTGGTTAAGAAATAGGAAGCATTCCAGAGAAGATATATGAAGCAATAAGAGATGATTTACTTCCACAGCATTTATTGTTTGAATACGTACACACACCCCATCTATTTTCGTTTGCCCCAGCATGCGTGGCAGTCCTCCCTGTCGGAGGATGACATTGTTGCATTTGTTGTCATTCCCTCCAATATATCATGAGGAATAGCTGCTCGAAACGCAGTGCCTGGGCTCGGATCAGGTGGATGGTGAAAAGCAATCCACTCCCAAAGCCAGCCCTGATAATGGAAGCTCTCCATCATGCTGCCATTCCATGGTGCAGGATACAAGGCTTGCATGGCTCATAGGAGCTCACTGGGAACAGTCTCACCATCATCATCATAAAGTGCGATAAAATAAACACTTCCCAAATAACTCTCTTCACCTCGTGTTCTCTTGTATCACGGCACTTCCAATGAGCAGCCTTACTTTTGAGAAAAAGAAGGAGAGAAACAAAAAGACACAGCCTCTGATATCAACACTGTTGTTATCAAGGCTTTAATATGATGTGGACAACTCAGAGGGGAAAATTGTGCAGTTTGGGCACAGTTGGGGATGTGATGCTCATTTGCTGAGATGGGTCTTTCATTGACAAGGCTGGCTTGGTGCCTAGTGATCCAGGTTTAACTTCAGCTTTCTCCTACTCAGGTTGGTACTGGGAGGGAGGGGAAAGATCCAAATGTGGCCAATGACTTTGATGGAGAGACCCTTAGAACATTACATTTCAAGACACAAATTGAAATTATAGAATCATAGAATGGTTCAAGTTGGAAGAGAGCTTAAAGATCATCAAGTTCCAACTCCCTGCCATGAACACCTCCCACTAGACCTGGTTGCTCAAAGCCCCATCCAGCCTGGTCTTGAACCCCTCCAGGGATGGGGCATCCACAGTTTCTCTGGGCAACCTGGGCCAGTGTGTCACCACACTCAGAGCAAAAAATTTCTTCCTAACATCTAATATAAATCTCCGCTCATTCAGTTTAAAACCATTACTCCTCGTCCTATCCCTCCACTCCCTGATAAAGAGTCCCTCCTCATTGCTCTTGTAGGCCCTCTTCAGGTACTGGAAGGCTGCTATAAGGTCTCCCTGGAGTCTTCTCTTCTCCATACTGAACAACCCCACCTCTCTCAGCATGTCTTCATAGGAGAGGTGTTCCAGCCCTCTGATCATCTTCATGGCCTCCTCAGACTATTTAGGGATCCATGAACTTGTCTCACAACACCTTCCTCCAGCCAAACTTTATGTCACACATAGGTGAGATATCATACCTTGGGTGTTCTATGGAGCAGGTCCCAGAACACCAGTTCTTTCAAACTTGATCACCTTCTCCAGTGCAGAGCAGTAGCTTGTAAACTCAGTTTGCTCCACAGTGGGATCCAGTCCATGGCAGGATACCTGGATGAAGTGGAGCCCTGCAGTTGGGGATAGATGAGTAGGGAAGTGTTGGTATGCGTGAAGAAGACACCAGCCTTAGGTACGTGGAGACAGTAAGATCAGATGCAGGGATACAGGGGATTAATGTTGGACATGGGAGCTGGATGAGTCTGGGGGCCAGGCTCAGAGGTATGGCTATGAATGTATGTCCTTAAAAAAAAAAATTCAAACCCAACAGGAGTTTCTATATATTTTTCTTGGAGCTTTGCTTTGTTTCAGGCTTGAACTCTTCCTAGGATCATAAAACTGAATTAAGCTCCACAAAGGGCCTTTGAAGCTCATTTGAAGTCCATTACAATTACTTTGGATTAGGATCTTCATGTTTTTGTTACATGATTTTACTTCCTTAGTACAAGCTGGCTCTAGAAGAAGAAGTATTGCAGGCTATAATAGTGTAACTGTGATGGGTTTATTTTTTTTCAGTCGTTTCATTGCCTTCCCCTAGAGGCATATTTATATACATTAAATTCTGAGGGAAGTCCTAAGTTATATCTATCTCTTAGAAAACTTCTCAGTAATTTGTCTATAATCACTAAAGCAAGTGATGTAGAGAGGAATTTGCTGAAATTAGGAAGGTAATGTTCTCAGTGGAAGATAGGCTGTTGGGCAAGTTTTGCCTTTCCCTGCAATCCAAACCAACAAACACTCACCTTTGGGCATCATTTAACTTACTGCCGTACGTGTGCATGTGCTGTACATGTCCATGTGTTTCCTTCCTTTGGTCTGAAACTGTTTAGCCCATCCCATTGCTCGGATGGTTGCAACAAAACATAACATGATCTGCTTTGAAAATGGTGAACCTTGTCTGCATGAGTCTGCAGAGAATCTCAGAGGCTGAGGAAATTCCCCTAAGTAGTATTCAGATAAACATGGTAAAGGTTCTGATGGAAACGTCAGAACCTTTATCATTGTTTTAAATATTAAATGGCTTTGTATGGAGTCATGTTAGAATTGCACTCACCACTGAAGGGATTGAGAGCAGCCCTGCTGAGAAGGACTTGGGAGTATTGGTGCATGAAAAGCTGGACATTAGCCCACAAGGTATTCTTGCAGCCCAGAAAGCCAACTGCATCCTGGTCTGCGTCAAAAGGAGCATGATCTCTGAAGCCAATAAAATCACATGGGTGAATGCATCTCTGCTGGCTCTTAATTCATTGCTTTCTCTTTCCATGAACTGAAGGGAAGTTACATTGGGCACTGAAGGTAGCCTGATATAATGATATATCATATATCATAATGCAACAGTGTGAAGAATACAAACAAACGTAACACCACTTAATGGCAAGAGTTGTAGTTTTCCCAACTGAAAACACTTTCCTCTCCCAGTACAACAGTATGAATTCTCTGCAGTTACCAGTTTCACCATTTGTGTATTATCCTACAGGGGTGTTGCGAGTTACTCTGTGTAATTAAAGCGTTTTATTTTGGCTATGACTGGATAAACGTTATTTGATGCATTTTTTAATCCTCTCTTAAATAGAATGACTTTCATTTTGTGATCCCATGAAAATGTCACTTGATGAGTTCCATGTCTTTCCATGATGCTTTATACACCCTGAAAACAATGATATGTAGCTAGTGTCTTTACAGTCTTTACACATCATGGAGAATGTTGCTGCACTTTCACCCTTCTATTGCCAATACATCTTTCTAGTCTTTATTCAGCCCTGTGATATAGAGAGAATGATTTTTTTTGCAGAAATCACTTTTTACATGGAAAAAAATATCACTTTCACATAAACTTCCTCACCCTCAACGGAACAAAATTGTTAAGTCTTAGGTTGTTCAATGAAAAATCATAAATAGTATATCAGAACTGCATTTTCCAGTGATTGTGATCTTTTAATCCAAGGACATGTACAAATAAGATTATTTTAGTGTTTTCCACACACATAAATACTATTGCCATATTATTCCACAGTTATGTATAGGTGACAGTAGTTCATTTTCTTTGCTGTTTATAGTAACTGCATGTGGGGGGAGGAAGGGGAAAGGCAGGTGTGTCTTTGAGTTGATTATCCTAAAAGACATCTTTCACATTTTAGTTTAAGATGGTAAATTGCAATTTTGGTAAATTTATGTCCTGGGGCTTTTGGTTGGTGCCCATAGTTATGTAAACCTTGTAAAGAAGTAACTAAGTTATGAGCCACATAGAAATGCTCATATTGACTTGAAACGTGGATATTAAAAACGTCAAATGTGCTCATGGCCTTGATAATCATTTAGCATAACAGATGTTGATCAGAAAAGGATAACACTGTGAAGCAAATAACCATGTTTGAAATTACATTTTCACATCTAACATCTATTTGGGAAAGTCACAGAAAGAAAATGTAACAGCAAAATACTCTAGGTACTATTTAGTTTTACGCCACTGAACTTACTCTGCACCACCACACTCTGGATAAGAAAGCTCAACTGAAGAGTTTGTGAGAAATAACTCTACAAGGTTTTTTTTTCCTATTTCCATTTCCATCTCTGCACATTTCCACTGTATATACATATCCCTAAAGGACAGACTTTCATTCAAAGCATGAAGGTAGCATGAATTGCCTCTGACATGGAAGCTATTGCTAGCTTTACTTTGAAAAGGCATTATTTCTAAGTCAGCTTTATTTAAGCTTGAAAAACACACAGAGGAAGTTTGAGAAAAGTATACTCAGAAGTACAACATTTTAGTGTGATTATTTTCATTTTTGGGACAGGAACTCAGAACACTGGAGGAAAAATAACTTGTTAAAGACAGAAGGTCAGTGTCTGAAACCCACTAAATATATAGGAAAATACTTTTCTCAGAGAGACCAGAATATCTGGACTGTGTCAAACTTTGATGCATGAAATGATAAATCTTTAGAATTAGTCATCAGCATTCCATCCATACTTTCCTGTTCTTGTGGAGTCTTGTCTAATTCCCAATTAACTGTAGCCTGGTATCCTGTAATTTTCACGGTCTTTTTTTCTGTATCCAGATGGATAATGCCTGTGTTGAGCCATGCAGAGACTTCTGTGTCCAGTAGTTTCTTGCAGCTTAGCAAAATAAAATGGTTTTGTACTCTGGAAGTTTTGAAGAGTTTAATTGCTATGCTTTGAAATAGGCCTCCAACTGTCCACCCTGACTTTCTGTTGTTGCTCCACTCATAGTAGAAGCAGCATAGAAGAACTTCTCTTTCCTGAAATTCTCTAACTATCTCCAAGGTATCAACTAACTGCTAAGGTAGGTTAGTTTGCTCTAGGAATACACTTCTGCCTGCAATTCCTGTTATACAGGTAGTATGCGCTGGCAGGGGGCAGGATGACCAGCTGGAGGTGACAACATCCTAAACTTGCCCAGAGAAGCTGTGGCTGCCCCATCGCTGGAGGGGTTCAAGACCAGGCTGGATGGGGCTTGGAGCAACCTGGTCTGGTGGGAGGTGTCCCTGCCCATGTCATTTATAAAGAACTTGATGATCTTGAAGGTCCCTT
>JAOXNG010000001.1:3934997-3946555 GCA_028566535.1 Scolopax minor | reverse complement strand
AAGTTATACTTAAGGCACATTTACTACATAATAAGTTGACACATGGGGAACCTTGATCTGCTTTTCTGTTCCCTGAACCGTGGGAAATTCTTATGGCTGTTGGCTCCTCACCCTCCACCTCTGAACCTCCCTACCTGATCAGTTAATGGATGAGGCTAATGACATTTGAATAACCCTCAGAGACTTCTGCAAGATGGGATACAAACACCGAAGAGGTGCCATTTCAGATGGTATCTCCCAGCTCCCAATGTTTTCCATTCAGTAGGTCTGAAAGAGAGGTCACAGATGTTAATTGTGAATGTGAGGACATTTGTGCCTCTACTTAGTCTTGTTTCACCCATCAACTCGATTTTATTCTTGGGTGGCATTATTGTCTTCCGTGAAAAGTTCACACACAGGATGGATGCTTTGCAGGGAAAATTAGATCTTATGTTCACACAATTCTCTGTGGAATATGTGTTCTTGTTGCGAAACATTTGCTGCCAGATATTAATGTGGGAGATCTCTTCTGCCAGTGGCATTATTAAACAGCATGGGGAGAAATTTGCATCTAGCATCCACCTTAATATTGACATGTTCATACAAACAGATGTCTCTTGCTTCCCGCACAACGTGTTGTCAGATTAGAAATTTTACAGCAGCAGCTTTAATTAGAAGCATATTATTTGTCAGTACAAAAAAGCCTCTTTTGGAGGTGCAAATCCCTGAAACACAGGGATCCTGCCTGACCTGCCTCCTCCCCAGTGCCATCTCTGCAAACAAGAGACTTTTGTCCAAACATTTCACACTTCAGAAATGCATTTACCCTTATTTTCAAGGTGCGACTGGGCACTTGATGGAATCTCAGTTTGCCTGAGATCAGAGAGAAAATCAGTGTATAAGGCAGAGCAAGGAATTCAGATCCGTGACCCCTAAGGATTATTATGGACCTGTAAGTCCCCTGTTATTGTGTGAAGTCAACACCAGGTGTAGTGCCAACTTATGCTGTAAGGTACATATTTTACTGTATTTTAGCTTCGGTAAAAAATCTTTTTTTTTCCATTGCTCCTGGCTGGATTTTCAGAAGACCAGAGCTTTGATGTAGGTAGCTCAACATAGCTTATGGCCCCAACCAAGACTTCAATACCATATTCTCCCGCTCATCAGCACTGTCCTGTTCGTGGCCAATTCCCCTCCTACTCCATGCTGTCAGTGATGTTCAGATCTCCATGGCTTTCCTTGTACAGGAACAAGTTATTGTATATCAACAATGCTGTAATAACCATTCTGCAAGCTCTTGTCCATCCCACCAAGGTGGCCTGAGCAGAGCCAGCTTGTTCTTACGGTATAGCTTATCTACATACCATATTTCATGCTGTGATTATCACAGATTCATAGAATAGTAGAATTGTCTAGGTTGGAAGGGACCTTTAAGATCATCTAGTCCAACCATCAACCTAACCGATAAAAACCATCACTAAACTATGTCACTAAGTACTATTATCACTGCAATCTAGACTTCATTTCTTCACTGGTATGTCGCCAAAGTCTGGGGTGTTTTTCTTGGAAATGCTAAGATTTGGTGCTTACATTGGCCGGGTCCTTGGAAGGATGCTGCCTCTTATCTCAAAGTTGTTTATTTGGTTTGCTTTGCTTTTCAGTCCAAACTGGTTTCTTACTCTGTGTCTGTAGGGACTCCAATAGCTCCCTTACAAATGCACTGACACATTAGAAATGACCTGAGAAGAAAGTTACATTCTCTTAGACTTTCAGGAAAGGTTGTTCTTCTGAATAATATTCATATTTCCAAATTCTCTGCAATTACAAATGAATTCACAGATGTCATGAAAGCATCGTCTGCTTCAACTTCTTTCTATCTTCTCTTCTTCACAAAGAGGATTGGAGGGTGTGGCGGGACCAGCACCATTTCCCATCATCCTGAAAACAGAGCAAAACAGTAGTTAGTGCCTAATGGTTTCTATACTGGCCAGGTGCTAAGTTGTCCTTTCAGAAGTACTGAATGGCTTCACCTCCCATGGAAGTCAAGGCAAGGTGAAGACACTCAGCCCCTTTGCTGGATCAGCTCCCTGGTTTCCAAGGCAACCTGTTCTTCAGCGAGATTTAATGAGAAGGTGAGGAGATCCACGAGGCCCTTTGAACATGCAGGGGAACGGAGAGCTCACAGAAATGACTGTGCTTTTTAGGGGGAAAGGACAGGCGTCCGGACTGAATGGACAATAAATTATTTGACATTTTAATGGGATAACATGATATTGCAGAAAATGACCTGAATAAAGTGGCTCAATCCCCATGGAGAAAAAGAAAATAAAATAAGTATAATGGAAAGAGGAGCCATAAAAGGCTGAAATGCGAGTTTATTCAAACTGTCTGAACGGAAGTGAAAGGAGCAAGTTACATGCCTTGTTACAGCCTCTTAACAGCAGTTGGTCTCAAAATGAATTGGAAGAAAAAATGTATCTGCGATAACCTGACATAGAAAAGCTGGTTGGGTAAGCTCCATAAAACACAGCCTTTACATCTGTGCCACAAATAAGAAGCTATTTGCAGGAGATGTTACAGCGCAGGCAACAGGTACTTCTTGTTCTAACCTCAAGCAGTGTCATCTGTTACAGGAAAAGCCAAATTGTTGCTTGTACCCAAAATGTCTCAGATCATGTCTATGCTGTGCCATGCATTTTTGCACTCTAGAATTTTCCAGGTTTATTGTAACATAAGTAGACTAACCTTTTAATAGTAAGAAAGCCCTTGTAAAGATAAAGACCAATCTATCCTGTGTGTGGTACAGGAAATTTAAGAAAATAGGGGCTTTTGAGTATACAAAAAATACTAATACTTTAATACTTTTCTCATTGTAATTTATATATAAACTTTTTGCACTTTTTTCATCAGAATAAAATCTGAACCTTCTCTATTTAATATTAGAAAACCTCTTTATTTAAGGTCAACCTTGACATAAAAGTGTCTCTCTCTGCTGTGTCTCAAAAGCTTTGAGTAAACTCTTGCAATAACTTATTTGGCAAACTCTTTTGGGGGGAAGATGAAGGGAAGAGAGACATATTGGTCAAACTAGGGGGAGAAAAAAAGTAGTATTTTTTTTAAATTAATTGAAGAGAGATATTTCAAGTCAAAACATTATGTGTGGCTGATGGGGGATTTTTTAATAATTTCCTAATAATTTTTAAAGGAAAAATTGGCAATTTCAGACTTTAAAACTGTTATTTTACAACTGAAAATGAAGAAGATTTGCTTTCAAAAATGCTGAAATGAAATGTTCCGACTGGCGCTTGGCTGGAAAAAGGAGAAAAGGGAATTTTTGACAGAAACCTCTTCACTGATTCCAGTCATTCACAAATAATTCCAGCCCTATTGTCACCCTCTGCTACCCCAGAAATATGTTTTGGTGAATGAAGTGTCCATCCAGCTTTAAAATAAAAGCAGGATCTTCAGCCTCATGAGAAAAAAACATGAGCATATTCTAAGGGCAACTATAGATCCAGTCTGCTTGGAGCAATACAGGACCACGTGCCACAGTCATCACCACAAATTTGGAAGGGTGACAATAAATCTGTGCCACCTTGAAGCCAGCTGCAGACTTATCCAACTATGACTCCCATCTAAGAGCCACAGACCAGCACAAGTTAAAGCTCTAGGTACTGTGAGGGGAAATAAAAGCCTGAAGAGCACAGACAGAGATGAAGAAACAACTTTTCTGTTGTTTTGGGTGACTGGTACCACTGTCCTAAGGTGGGATGTCACCTTCTATACTTAACAGTCAGAGAAGGACAGGGACTCCATATACCTGGAGGCTCATGCAGGCTTTAATGTTCTGTCTTTCAATTTGTAGGTCAGGCTTTTTCTCCTTGTTTTAATCTAATATTTCATCTATTTGTGTGGAAGGGTCCTTGTTAAGAGTTCCGAAGAGAGTGTCGTGCTTTAATACAGTCGTTGTAGGGAGAGAAGTGAGTGAACAATTATCCCTCTTAACACAATACTGAAGGTCACAATTTTAGCATCTATCAAATGTTTTGGCCTTGTCAGCACTTTTTGCTCATGCACCTTTATGGGTGACTTTAAAACAGTGTCTCCAACCATAAAGTTCTCCCAGTCTTTAATCTTATCAACTGTTTTCTTGAATGTTATAGCCAAGATCACTTGACTAATTCAGCTTACAAAGTACTACTGGGAAAGAGTATTTATGGTAGTCCCAGCAAGGACAACCAAGTTAGCTGTAGCAAGCAGCCAGCCTGAAGAAGAAATAAAATGAGAGAGTAGGATAATTTGGAACAAAATATAAAAGAAGCACAAATCATTTAATAAACGTTTTCCCTGGAGGAAACTTTCCAAGCAGGTGAACATCAGAACAGCAGAGGGGAATGAGGTCAATTGTGTTTAGACACAATGTGTACATTTTATTTTTTAAAATGATCCTCATTTGTCAAACTTTATGGGCCAGATTCTTTCCTCAGTTTAACTGAGATTAGAATTTCACTCATTAAAATAAGATCTTGTCTTTAGTAGACAGGAAGGTGGAGAGAGAGATTTATTTCAAGGAAACTATAAAACATTCTCTGAAATGGAACAGTAAAGTCTAAGAACTGGGAAATAAAAAAAGAAGTGTAAACAGGAAGCAGAATGGACTAGCTCTGCTTTATCAAAAAAAAAAAAAAAAAGGATAGCAAACAAAAAGCAAATATCTGTAATTCTTTAAAAGGGTCCTGGATTAGATAGCTCTCTTGCACATAGGTTCAGCATTACATGCCTTACATTCCTCTCATTGTATATAGCTTCATGCTGGGAGAAGGCTGCAAGGATATCTCATCATAGCAAAGGAGCGTGAAGGACCATGACTGATGCTTGTGGTACCTGATTCTGCTAAGACAAGTGACACCAGTAAGGACACCCATACATAGACTATTTGTGTGAAAACCCCATGAGGGCAGATTTTACCCTGCACATGCTGAGCTCCCTCCAAAATGCTGCCTCTGTTTGATTGATGGGAGAAAGTGGTGTTTAGTGTCCTCTAAATTCTCATCCTCTTCAAGAATATGCTAGCATAAGATTGAATGAATGAGGCCCTCACTGGTGGTCTGTGACCTGCCCGATTTCACCTGTATCTCATACAATCTGCTCCTACCTTATCTTGATTATCAACAAGGCTTTCACTGTAAGATAACCTCTTTTTTGCCTTGGGACCCCCATGCCATAGCTAAGTGATCCACCTGGACCTCCATCTAGAAAAGAGAAAGGTCTTAGATCTACAATGCTGTTGGAGGGGTTGTCTCAACTCCTTAGCCAACGACCTATATGTGATGGGAGCATGTCCATACACACATACACTGGGACAGGAAACACTTGAGAAGTTCATGAGATGGATATATGGATGGACTGTACCCCACAACTCCCATCAGAAGGGTCAGGCTATGGAGAATACAATCTGTCCTTCTCAGCAGTGACCTGTCCTTGCACAAGTAGAGACATTCAGCAAGGGAGTCTTCATATCCAAGGAAATTGTTCTACAGAGACAGGAAAAGCTATGAAATACAGACCAGACATGCCAAGGTTTAGTTGTGACTCATTTGTTGCAAATTTGCCCCCTTTCAGGGCCACCAGGGAACAGCTAGCGAGAATCATGTTAATTTAAGAAGGCTTTGCTTCATTCATGGGAAGGAGTAAACTCCTTAAGCAACTGTGGCTTCTCCTATCTCCTCTTGGAGTTGTGTGGCTGAAGTGGCATCAGGGGTGAGTTTCTGCTCGGTACAGGGGACAAACTCTCTGACAGAACTCCCTGGAGAAGGGAAGGGCTCTCACAAGGAAGAAATGAAAGCAAACAATGTCACTACAAAGCCAAATCCTCCCGTTATCCTCTTGCCCATTGCCTTGTTGAACATATTGTGTGTGTGTTTTCTCTTTGAGGTTGATTTTTATTTAATGTCACAAAGATGTGCGGCTTGGAGAGAGCATGAATCCTTTGAACATTTAATTAGTGATGAGGGGGGTACTATATCCTTCTGCCCGCAGAGTCACAACCCACATCTGGGTATGCCTGCTTCCCCATACACTTTTGGGGAATAAGGATGCCCTTGAGGCCATGAAATGAAAGCAAAGCAATCTAGGCAGCCTCAGATCTGAACTCACACTAACTTGCTGAGGAACAGCAGTTTAGCTATGCTGATTATTTTTTTTAATTTTTTTTTAATTTTTAATTGACAAAGCCCTCCATCCTTTGATCTTTGAAGGGCATGTTTATCCAACATTGTTCTTTGCAGCTATACTGCTTCTGGTTACAAATTGGGAGAGTCATGTTCTGTTTCAATGAAACAATGGGATTTAATTATTAGCAGTCTTCAAAGACAAATGCAGGGCTCACAGTCTTCTCTGATTACAAGGTCAGAGCAGCAGAGCAGCAGCTGAGAAGAGTTGTACAATCTTTTTTAAAGTATTCTGGGGGGAAAAATGGGTGTGTTTTTTAATTTAAAATTAAATTATCTTCAAATTTTCTGTGTTTGTAAAATAAAAAAAAGTAGTCGGCATACAAATCAGGAGCTTGACTGGATTTCACTTTTTCAAACTAATTCAAGCTTGGTTGTCCTTATGAAATGTGTGCATTATGTTTGAATGCTAAATTCAGGAAGAGAGAAGTGTAATTCTCTGGACAGCTATTGTCAGGAGATCAAACAAGGTCATCTGAACATTCATTCTGGCCTTTAAAGATGGGAAGCAATTATATGCATCAGTTAAAAACATAAGAAATTCTGCTAAAAGAGGAAGGTACTGACATGCTCTATTTGGAAGAGTAGCTTACTATAAAATTATTTAGGCATGGCATTAAGTCACCCACTTGTGTGACAGATTCTCTGTTACTGGAGATTTTAAGAACAGGTAAGGTAAATGGCTTTGAAGAAGAGTTTTGGAAGAGACATTGTTTCTACTGTAACGGTGTGTACAGATTTCTACAGTGAAGCTTGACTCAGGTTCCTTAGCATAAAAAAGTTTTGCATGTCATCATAACCCAACTTCCACTGCTAATAATTAGTTACTAATCAGTCATTTAGGCATATATGTCACTTCAAGAATAAGTTGTGTTCAGTGAGATCATGCAATTAATGATAAATCATCTTAGCAGTCTCTGGAGAGGTCTATGTCTTTCCTGTGCTGTGTAATAACAGCAGGGTGATATGAGAGAAGACTTCTTTAGATGGTGCCAGGATTTATCATCCTCACCACAGAGGCCATCAAAGACTTTGTCCCCTGTTTCAGAGACCTTATTCTAACCTGATTTTCACCACTGAGTGGAACCCAATGGTACTTTTCAAAGGATAATTGAAGACCAACACCAGGTCCTCACCAGATATTTGCCTGGATAAACCTGAGACAGAGAATAACTAAAATGAGTGCTAGAGTCATGATCAGAGTTATGCATATCACCTCAAAGAACTTGCATTCAGGACAAACTTCACTTTCTGGGACTGGTGTCACCTAAGAAGTAAAGAACAGCAAGTATCAGGCAGAAGAAAGACAGTGGTAAAACTTTGAAGCTCATGTGGTCAACTCAAGTGCTGATCCTACTAAGCCTGGTTTACTATGTGTCTACTGAATAAGACATGTACCTTCCCTCTGTGCCTTGATGAAGAGTTCTTAATTTATACCTTTTTTTTTGTTTCCAGCTGAGAGAAACAGGAAAATGTAGAATTCGCTGCACATCACAGAGGAAAGTTTTGGGAAGGGGAGATGAGTTGTACTGAAGACCTCTGAAGTCAGGTAAGTTGCCTCCCACGTTGCTTCCTTAGTTTGATTGGAGGCAGCAACAGAAGTCAAGGCACCAAAGTATTTGGGGGAAGGTGCAGAGAGATAAGACCTGATGTGTCTTTCAGTTTTCAGGTTGGTGGCAAAGGTTTTCAGGTTAGCAAAGGATTATTTCTAGATCATTTTTTTAGATGTAGGTGCCTAATCTCCACTGAGATTAGCACCTTTTCCCACTTCCTTTTTCATCTTTGAAAATCCTAGGACCTGTTTGAAGATCACACAGCGTTTTGTTCTGGGATTAGTCCCACTGACCTGGTAGATTAGAGGAAATCAGGTTAAAGGAAATCAGGTAATTAAGACCCCAATCCATTGAGGATTCTTTACTCATTAGCTGCCCAAAGCCTAGTCCAGCAATTAACATTATATTCCCAATACAACTGCTAGAGTAAACCATGCCAGGGATTTTATTTTAACAAACTGAGACTTTTCCTGTATTCCTTGCACCCTCAGACCCTGCTGTTCTGTTTCAGGAGGTGAACTCCCCAAATCAGAATTCATGGTTTGGGCTGTAATTCTGTGACAAAAGGCAGGATAAAATTTTTAGATAAGCAAAATCCGCAGTCATATTTGCTGCCATGAAATCACAGCTGGATGATGTCTGGGTTTTGCTTGGTCAGGCTTTTTCTTATTGTATGTTTTGTCTTAGTGGACTCCTGTGATATAAACCAGCCTTGCTTCACACAACATCTCTCATAATCCCAGTCCCCAATGACATTACCGTATTAAAGATTATAGCAACAGGCAGAGTTACTATTTCATACACTTTCAGTCATTTTCCCACAATTATTTTTGATGCATGTTGTTTGTGCTGAGCTGTTCTCTGTGTCTGAGGCTGTTAAAATTCACAGGGTGAATGATTACTCTTAGTGGATTAGACCAGGATGTAGCTCTGTGCTCAATTCTTATCACACATTTACTGACATGACTGTGGGCAGATGAATCAACTCTTGGATTTTTTCTAGCACTTAGGTTCCTAAATCCCGTTAATTTCACTGGTCAAAAATCATGCAAATTTTGGTTTTTGGGCACAGAAGCACTTACCTGATGGTGTGATTTCTGAAGATCTCTCTACTGTCGAAGAAAACAACTACTTTCAGAGGGTAGTGCAAACTACCCAAGACCTCAGTGGCTCCTTGGGCTGTGGAGGTGCTTTGTACCCTAGATGTGCACCCTCAGTCTGGGATATAAAGTTAAATGAGAAGAAAATGTTTTTTTGAGTCAGAATTCATCCTACTTAATTTTAGATGTCTGAAATGAGGTGTTTGAGAGCAGGTAGCCACCATCAGCTCCCCTTGTAGTCAGTGAGTCTAAGGTGACTGTAATCACCTTAGACATCCATCCTGGACTCCTTTTAGGCAGCTTAAGAGCATGCAACCACATGGCAATTCATACTTTAATTAGGATCAGCCAGAGTAAATTCATAGACCAAACACATTGCTCCACCTAAACGCCTTCAATCTGAATTGGTATCTATATGAATGTGCAGAATTTCTTGTGCTGAATAGTGGGCAAAGTTGCTGAGAATCCAAAGCCAAAGTGATGAAAGGAGCAGGGCTGAGAGCAGGAAGGAGTTAGTGGATATATTTGCAGGCTAAAGACAATTGTTTTAATTATACCCACTTGGAAAAAAAAAAAAAAAAAGAGGGAGAATAATGGCTGAGAAACTCTATCTTGCAGGCCTTTACTTTCACAACTGAAGTAATGATTTTCATATTCATTGAAAAGTTTCAGTAGCTGGAATTAGAGGGTATTTCTAACGCATTGCCCTCTTCCCTTACCCCCAGTACACTCTTCATCAGGAAACAATGGGAACAGACATGTTTGAAATGCCCATGTCAGCACCTCAATAGGAAGACTAAAAGCGTAATTTCCCTGGAGAATGAAAACCACTGCAAAAACTTACACAAGTGATATCAAACACCCTATAAAACTAAACGGGAGAGAAGAAAGGAATATCCAGAGATAATTTGGTGGGGAGTGCCTTTAGCTCAATAGTGGGCAAAAAGTTCAAGACAACCTTTGTCTTAGTCATAGCAGTGAAATATGCAGTCTGTCTAATTATAGTCACTTTGTGGGTTTGTTTTTTTTTTTTACGGAGTTATTTAGCAGGCATCAGCTCATGATGATGGACAGTTTATGCTATCCCAACAGCATCTATTTATGCAAGGGTTAGGAAGAGATGTGGTGCCAAACGCTGAGTAAATGTTTGCTGCCCTCCTGTGTACAACCGCAAAAAGACAGATGCAAGGACGCCAGAGCCCTGGGTTTGTTGCTCAAGACTTCCAGCTCCTGGGGGAATGGCTGGCGTGGAGTGTCTGTTATGTATTTACCCCGGATTTGTGTTGGTGAGTCACCCACGAGTTGATCCAGATTTCTGCTAATGGATCTGAGCCCTTGTTCTCCTGCCATCTGCTTGTTGCATCCATCCCTTGTCGTTTATGTAGATACCATTTGTTGCTCCATGTGTGCAGTGGGGAAAAGGGCTGCGGGTGGAAGGCTGTTCCTTGGTCGTGCACTGAGGGAGCAGCCACAAGACAGATCGGTTCAGAGCCAGTGCCAACAGCCTCCAAGTTGGCCAGACAACCCCATGTTGTGGCTCGCTCCCTGCGTGTATCTCTGGGGGAATGGGTAGTAATTTCCATCAGGAGAGTGATTAAGCAAAGAAATCACCTACCCAAGGAAGTCTTGGACTCTCTTTGTTAAAAACAACTTAAATTCATTTTTTCAGGAACTGCTTAATGAAGTTCATCCTCCCTTGGGCCAGCAGATAGTTTAGAGGATCGCTGACCCCCACCCTTGTTCCTTGTGTATAATTTTGCTTGCAACACAATTAAATAAAATCTGAATGTTTTGTTTGTTCGTTTCTGACCGTGAGAATTATTGAGCCAAATTACATGCTTACCTAAGCATAAACCAAGGTACAGGGTTAGCATTTCAATGGTGATCATTTGGCATATTCTTCTCAGCACTGCTTGGCAGTAAGTAAATAACATGACTTCCAACAACACTATGCCAGGGAAAATGCCAAACCTAACCTTACATACACCTTTTAGACATTATTTAATCTATGCTATGTATTCGCTTCCTTCATCTTTTCATCATGTTACTTATTATATTTAAATGCCATTCTATTTGGCTATGCAAGTTCCTTTTATCAAAACTACAACTGAGCTCCTTGTGTTTATTGTTAAAAATTCAATACTTACTACACAAAAAGCAATCTTAGAAAAAGATATCGGAGCACAGCAGAGTAAAGTCACTATAAACTTTGCAGGTAATATGTGAAGATTTATGTATTGATGTACTTGTAACTCAATGCAAGCAAATTTCTTTCGTCTGAATTTTCCTTGCTTACATTCTGAAAAAAAATGAGGATAAACACAAAAAATGTTGCAGTACTGTATGCAAAACAAATGTCTTCGCCCTTTGTAGAGAATCAAATTTCTCCCTTTTGTTTACCCAACATGTGAGGAATTTGTTTTATTCAAGCCAGCTCCTTCTGCATGATTTCAGCGTTGGAAAGTGAGCAGTTTTTGAAACGTTAGTTCTTGAGGTCCTGTCTGGGGAGCATGAGACCAAATCTTGTTCTCAGCTCTACCATCCTCCTTGGCTTCAGCTGAGTGATTTCAATAGGAAATCACAGAATCATAGAGTCATAGAATGGTTTGGATTGGAAGGGAACTTAAAGATCTTCGAGTTCCAACACCCCTGCCATGGGCAGGGACACCTCCCACCAGACCAGGTTGCTCAAAGCC
>JAOXNG010000001.1:3919370-3931161 GCA_028566535.1 Scolopax minor | reverse complement strand
GGTTGTTATTTTGGGTGTAGTTTTGTACCCATCACATAAAGAAACTCAAACTTTTTTTTAAAAAACATTTTTTCACCAAGACAAGGACACTCCTTGACTCTGGACTGGTGTGGGGTTTCTCAACATAACAGGTAGGATTCTTTCACCTTGGGCATGATCAAGAAAGGATAAGACAGGTTGTTCCACTCATGGAAGCAGAAGGAGAAGTGAAAGATGAAAATACAGGCCCAGGATGAGTCCTGAAGAAAAGGGTGGCTTCTCTCACTGCCCCATGTGATGGGCACAATAATTTATGCTGGGGGTTGCCACACTTCAGCAATAGTCACCAGCCCAAAGATGTGCCTTCAGCAGCGGGTGCTTTCCTGCCGCCTTTGTCCTATGTTCCAAACCAGTTCTCTTAACATTTGTCACTTCTGTTTCCCTTTATTTTTGGTAGGGCTGGAAATAGGTGTATAGGACTTGTCACATCGACTGGGAACATCCTATGAGGGTAGGCTATAGCTGAAGGCTGCTGAAATTCTCAAGAGATGGGCCAATCACATGAAAAAAATTCTACACATATGTTTTCTCAGGGTAACTTCTTCCACTTTTATCTCTGCTCTGGCCTGAATGAGAAAAACTTGCTGAACAGGAGCCCTAGGGGGGGGATATATTCCACAACTGATGGAAAGCAATGCCAGCATCTTCTCAACAAATTCTTTTTCCTACACATGCAGCTCTTTCTTCTAACAACCGATTGCAAATAGGTTTTATTACTCAATGGTTGGCTCAAGTACACATTTAACAGGCTTTAATTCTTCATCAAGCTTCAGATTTTCCACCCGGGAAATCTTCCTCCTTTTCACCCTCTCTCTTTTCTTTTCCTTTGTTAAATGCAGGACATGACAGCCTGCAGGGTGATGTCTATTGTTATAAGTTGAAAGATCTAGCACACTCTGAGAGTCTGAGAGCATGAATGAATTATTAACATCCTTCCCCACTGTTCCTGGTAATGTATGCAACACTTGAAAAGGCTTTTCTTTTAGCTTAAAGCAGCACAGATATTAGCGGCTATTCAAAACAGCCTGGCAGATGCTGTGTTAATATTGCTTAGCCAGGACTTGACAGGGGTGAACTTTGCATCGTTCCGGTTGAACAGGAGAAGGGACATAGTCCAGGAATAGAAGCAAAGGCATTACAGCAGTAACTAAACAGCTTGTCCCAACAGCCGTGGTAATTTGTTTCAGAGGAAGAAGGTGACTCTACCCAGTTTTCAACAAGAAAGGCATGGTCACTGCTATCTAACTTTTGTCAGGTAACCAGGACAATTAACTTACATAGTCACCCGTAGATCACTCTGTGGTGAAAGGAGTGCTAATTATCTCCTGAGAGTGCTTTAAGTCATTCTTCTATGGTATCTGCCCCTCTTCACTGCGTTTGTGAAGCCTGTTTGTCACAGTCTATCTCCTCCTCCTCTGTAGCACCTTCTTGCATTACTTCCTCAGCTAATGCTCTGCTCCTGTTGTGGTTCTTCTTTGATGCTCCTCTGCTGACCATCCTTGGCTGTTGGGATGTTGAGCCCATGGAGCCTGAGCTGGGAACCTTTCCTCAGAGTGAGTGAGACCACCCAAAACAATGGGTGAGCTACACTGAATACACCAAGTGCATCTTCTAGCACAGGTGTTGGGATCACGACATGACAATTGCCTCATATATCAAGAAAGGAGGAACTTGAGAAGGTTATTTTGCCAGGGATGAACACCATTGTTAAATTTTCCCTTGCTGAATAAAGTATCATGAGAAAACTTACCCCATGAGTTATTTGTTCCTAAATTACTAGGGAAATATGACACATAACAGAATAGCAAACTGGAGCCATTAAAGGGATGATTATTCTGGTTAATGACATCTGATTTCTTACAGTTTTGTAACATCAACCTTACACACTTCTCCACAGTCATGCCAGCTTTCTGTCCAGTCTTCTATAAGCCTCACTGGGCAAAAGCCTCTTGCCCACCCTATGGAACCTTCATTTTCTTCCTGCATCAATGGTCTTGTTCTGAAATATCTAAGCTATCTTTATGTCCAGCAGCTATTGTGTTGGTTTGGGGGTGTAATCACAACAGATAATCCAAAGGACTTGAGTTCTGATTGCTGTCTCTCGAGTACCTTCTCTGCACCTTACTATGAACAGCTGCAGGGCTCATGGATAGTAGCTCAGAGGTTCCTGTCCTATTCCTATCCTAGGTTGTGATGGGCTCAGACGTTAGCAGGGGAGGACTGACAGCAGATCTGTACTCTGACAAGCAGTATGTGCTCTCAACCACATTTCTGTCAGAAATAAACAGCCTAAGGGAGTTGAATTCCTCTAGTTTGTTTCTCTGCAAGAGACACTGTTAGCTGACCTGATGGACCATAAACTTTCACTCCTCAGACCTTCAGCATTTCAGCTAGCTGCCTGGTCAGAAACATTTCTGTTCCCCAGGCTTTCCTTGTACGTGAGAAACATTTCAACAGGTTGTTGAAAGAAGCGGTTGGGAGAGGGAAGGGAAGAAATCACAAGCCAAAAACATCCAAATTTTTTACTGGGCTGTTTTTTGTACTGAAAAAACAAATCGAGTCAGCCAGACTGGGCTCCTGCTCTTGTTACCCTGCTTTCAGAAACAGCCATCCCCTGCAGACTGGGCAGGAAAACCCTCTGATAAGGCAGTTAAGTGTCAACTTCACCTGTGATTTCACCTGGAGTGCTGAATTTGTTTGACGATCTTGTGGGAGTGGAAGGAACATGGTGACAGAGAAAAGCTAAGCAGGGATATCTAAAAAGTTTCTTATGCCCACAGTACTATGTGTCATAGTCCTGTCTGCAGCACTGTGGCCATTATGATGCAGGAAGAAAATGAAGGTGCCATAGGGTGCCATGGATCCATATAGTCATGTCATGAGGCCTTGTTCTGAAATATCTAAGCTATCTTATGTCCAGCAGGTATTGTGTGTGGTTTGGGGATGTAATCACAACAGATAATCCAAAGGGCTTGAGTTCTGATTGCTGTCTCCCATGACGTGCTATATGGATCCAGTGCATCAGGTTGGAGACACGTGGGTCAGGATGAGTCTTGGTGCCAGGCATAGGAGATCACAAAGAAGAAGAGGTTGCCACAAGAGCCATGAAGCTGTCTGTGTCTGATGTTCTATGCCTTCATAGGTGTGCAATTAGTTAACGTCTCTCTCAGCAAAATAAAACATTGCTCCCCTGCACTCAGTCATAGTCAAGTGGGCAACCTCAACACAGCTATTCTTAAGCAGAGAAGAAATTATTTCTGTCCCCTTCAATGTCCATGAAGGTCTAGCTCCTTTGCACTGAAGGAGAGCAACACTAGGTGTCACTGGCTTCATTATGTGGAAGAATCCAAAGCCTCAAAGGTGGTCAGAGACACTGAATGGGCATCCTGTTCAACCTCACTTTGAGGAGCCTTCAGGCAGAGAGTATCATCTTCTGCACCTTGTGGAGATTTTGACTCCTAACCTCACAGTAGAAACTTGTAGGTACATGTGCCAGAACATAAGTGTTTCCTGCTTTTCCTAAAGAGGATATAAATAATGCAGGAAAATCAGGGCTTTGTTCTTCAAACATACTCATTCTTAAATATTTGGTGGAGTCTCACAAATGGTCCTCCTACATGCCCTGCCTACTTAAAGTGAATTATACATATGAACACTTTGTTAATGAGTGTCTCACTCAGACTACCCAAGATATCATGAAGCCCTTTGAGGTTTTACATCACTGAGCATTTTGGTATGGTCTTCTTCTGTGGGATCAGATGCAGTGACCAGCTACTGCTGCAGGTCAGGGTAAAGCACTTGGTGGACACCATGGCTTCAAGAGGGCATCTTCATGGTGTATAAACCTTATCTGCACATGGCTGTTGTGGGTATGGACTATGTGATGAAGTAGCATGAAGTGTGCTTAATCAAGTTCTGTTTCCAACAATGACCAATAGCAGATGTATAGAGAAGAGGAAAACCAAGAACATCCTGACAACTTCATACTCTGGGACTTCAGCAGCTACCAGGATGATTTTGCAAGTAAAACCCTTAATGGAGTTTTATTCCCTGAATATGTTCTATCACTTCTTGAAAGCATGTAAGTGTTAGTCCCACCCTGTCTTTTGGCAAGGTTTCACTGCTGCATTTCACACAGCTAGAAGAAATATGTTGTCTTTTATTTTTTTCTAAACTAAACAGATAGTAAAGATGTTTGATGCTCCCCTGGGGTTTTGTATTAGGAAAACTAAATACAAGTAGCTCCCTGTTCTGCCTCTCTATGTCACTCATTCATTTATATCAGATGGTCTCTCTGGTACCTCTTTTCTAGGCCAGGATGAAATTGTTCACAACAGAGAAACAATTCTACATTTTAGCATTGTGTCACTGTCCCACTTCTTCCAGTCCCAAGATACTGCACTCTCAGGTGAGGAGACAGGATAGCAACATAAATAACATCAGCTGAAGGCCCTGAAAATATTAATATAGTAGTGTAGGGATGTTTTCTGTTATTGTTATATTAGCAAAGACTATATAAAAAAACACAGATAACACTTTTATTCATGAAGTTTTGTACCAAAATGGGTGACAGCCAAAAAGACGCCTATCACCTCCATTAAGAACCTCACAGGAGAGCCATAGTTTGTAGGCAAATGTCTATGGTTGTCCATGGATCTCACTAGTCAGGGAGACAGATGGCTCACTCCTTCTTACAGCGAGAACTCAGGTTGCAGAGAAGTCCTCAGGCCAGTTCAGCTCTGCAGCCTGCCTTCCCTCCCTTCCAAAGCCAGCAAGAAATCTCTTTATGATTATAAAAAAAAAAAAAAAAAAGAAAAAAAGTAAAGGCAGCATGCAGAAGGGCAAAACACTGTAAGTTCAGAGGATACATTCTAGATAGATACATAGACACAAGACAGTAATTCTGTGGCTCTCAGCATTTTGTAAATCCTGAAGGCCTCATATTTTTCAGACAGTCCCATACAGCATACGGTCCCTTATGTCTGGAACATAAGCATTGTGTCTTGACACTAAAATGGCTTTATTTTCAGAGACATTGGGGACAGGATTCATCCCACCTACTATCACCTGTGTAGGTGTTAGTCCCCCTTTCCCCACTTGTGATTAAAGGAAAATGTGGTCATTTTTAAGACATGATTCATCTGATCTGTTTTACACATTTACAATAGTCTGGGTTGAATGTGCTCTAGAAGTGTCTGTTTCTCTTAAAATAAAAACCTAAATTGGATCAGATGAATCCCACCCTTTACACCCAACATCCCTATTCATGTTAGCCTCCAAAATGGTGCCTAGAGTCCCAAGAAAAATTAAACCAAGTGAAATTGATCTGTTTTTCTGTTGCTTTAAGTACTCTAGGCCTTCGATGGGTTTGATGGTACTCTCCAGAAGCACTCAACCTACCCATTCATGTGGATGGCTCAGTGATGTCTAGCTTAAAGACAACAAAGGCAAAGGAACTTGGTCACTGTATTTTTTTCTTCCAGTAGATACTGGTGGTGTCTAGCATTCAGTTAAGTTTTGTATGAAAGGTGGGGATTTTTTGCTAAATCAGGTGGCAGCAAGAATTTAGAGTACATGTGAACCAAGACAGAAGAATGATCTTCCCATTCCTCCAAGCCAAAATCTAAGCAATGTTTCAGAGAGCTAAATACTGTTCAGTCTACATTCATTTGTTAATGGGCTACACATTAACCCCTGAAATTCTAGGTTTGCTCCAGATTTTTCCATAAAAGTTACAGGCAGCTCTAAGTTAGGCTTAATAATAAGATACTTGGATGCTTGATTTATTTCAATTAGTTCTGCAGCACATGAACAGATATGATTATCATAACAAGATTCTTACAAGTGTTTATTCCAGAATCAAGCTGATTCATGAGCAGGTCCTTGCTGTATGCTCTGTATAACCAAACAATTATGAAAACTCAGGGGAGATTCAATTCCAGACACTTAAATCTAAGGGTTTGAATCTGGAGCTAAATTCCTCCCAGACTGCAAAGATGTGAAGGTCCATGCATGCGTTATGTAGATGTTTTTTTGTAGACATTTTTTTTGTAGATAAGAGGGATATGAGCGACAGCTCAGTTGTGGGACTCACCTGGGCTCCAGCTGCTGACCCAGAAGTGTGAAGGAATCCTAATGCTGAGGCCACAAATATTCTGTATCTCATTACCTGTGTCACAATTGAGTCTCTCTTTAGGCTGTGCTGACTGCCTGCACTAAATCCTCATGGATGATACTGGATACTGAGCATCCATCAAACTCACAGATTGGTGCTCAAACTCTTGGTCCCTAAAGCTGAACATCTACATCTCTCAGAGTACCAAAAAGATCTTCTATTATCACATTTGTTTGTTTTGCAACCCAGGTGGTTGAATCCTATTTCATGAAGATTTCTATGAGAAGAAATCAGTCTTCCCTGAAGCAAAAAAAGCTTCTTTCCAACACATGGATACATCCCCTCAATGCTGATGTATGTTTTATATCATACAGTAAAATTCTCATGTGTCACCGTTTATGCATTAATATGAGGTACAGGATTAGGCTATAAAATGATCGCACTGAGTTCAGTTCCTTGTGTCAACAGGGATAAATTGCACCATATGTCAAGTAGTGGTAAAGCCTTGGTGTACAGCATTAATGGAAATATCCTTTAATACCTAGGTACCATAGCCAAGAGAGAATAACCATTTGTTTCGTGATTGTAGTGCATGCTTCTCAACAAGCAACAGCTGGAAATTAGCAGAACTAATAGTGCTCAGAATAAGAAATGTTAAAGGAAGCCACAGAGACAAAATGCAGACTGAGATTTTAATGGTATTTTCAGCTAATTTTTTACTGTGGGATATACAATCCGGAACCAATCCAAGCAGGACTTCACATTTATCCCTCCCTGAGCCAGCCTTGAGCTCTTATCTGTTGTCAATATGTACTGCAGGCTATTTCTGACACACTACTAGTTAGGAGTGGGTCAGACCCTTTCAGTGTAACTGTTTTTCAACACTTGTGAGCCACAGAGGGCAAAACCAATGCATTACTCAAAGAAGTAGATGAAATTATCACAAATTTACTATGGAGGATAATAGGATAAGAGAATGTACGCCTTAATCAAAACACAGATCTAACATGTGGTCCTGGCCTCAGTGTCACTCATGTTCAGTTATAAAATTGTCTTTTCACATCTTGTTGAACCTTCAATTCCATATCTCAGGCTTGTTTCCATTATCTGTTGGCTGTTCAACAGCTATTACATTTCTTCTTAGAAAACTAGAAATAATGCTGGGAGCCCCAGATGTTAGGGAGCACCACCCACTCAGATGAAGATGATAGACTAAAGGACCAAAAACTTTGGAGTGGACTGTTCCTAACAGTTACCAGGAAAATCACTATTTAAGGGGAAAGCAAACCATGCACATTGTTAGTAATAAATTGAAGAAAAGCAAAGCTAGTCTGTATTTAAGAACATTTGAAAATGCCTAAGAAGAACATTTTGTCTTTTTCCCAACCCAAAGAGTCAGTGGCATTAGATTAGATTTTGATCGTAGAATTCTGTGACTTATGAAATGCAGCACATCAGATTTGTGGTGCAGACTTCCCTAAAAAGTTCTCAATTTATATGATGATCACTAATATTCCCCAGGTTTGTTCATATTGTAATTAAATATATAGCAGTATATATATAGATTGAAAAAAATCAAAAAGGTTGTCTAAAGAAATTAGCATTATGTAAGGAAAAAAACAATTTATGCCAATGCTCAGAGTATTTCCACGCTCCACAATGTGTTCTTCAAGCCTCCTTTTCTTTGGGAACATCACTTAGGGACATTGCAAGCAGCCAAAGATGATCTATGTGAGGATAAAAGGAAATGTCATTCACTGAATAATGTTCTAAGAAACTGAAATCTTCTACTCTGATGATCAGAGATGGTCACCCAGACCACCAGCCACCCCAATTTGGACTTGAATCATCCTCCACAAGTACTTTTGGTCTGAGGCTGGAGCTGCTTTTCCTGTTCAGACAATGCACCAGGCAACCCACATTCACCTCAAATAACAGCTGAAGATACACAGCCCTCGGGGCCAAACTACTTAAGGTAAATTGATTCCTGATGCTGCTTTCCTCTGTTCTTCTCTTTGTGTCTTTGTAGTGTCTTTTAGAATTCAAATGCTTCCATTTGACATGATCCTTTCATCTTTTAGTGAGTGAGACCCCGCTATTACAATCCTCTGCATGTTGTATAATTATTCTAACAGCTCCCTTCGGGCTCATGTCATTATAACTGTCATTTGATTAGCTTTTTGTCACTGGGTCTTCTAAAAAATGACTGCACCCTTCACATAGAACATGTGTTAATTTATCTCCACAAACATCCAAGTGTATCTCCTCAGCTCGACAGTGACTTGATCAGATTTTGTGTTTCTTTTGCACATGCTCCCTTCTTCTAACTGATGACCACATGGAAATAATGATCCCATGCCTGGTCATAATTTTGTTTATAATTTAGGCTTATCAACAGATCCAACACATGCAATTAACCTACACACCTGAATCAACATGGGTTCTTCAGACATCTATGTAATCATAAGATTAACATTTAACAATTAACAGTTTCCTTAGAAATTTTTTTATTTGGAGGAAAAATAGATTCCTCTTGCTCATTTCTAAGATATCTCAGTGGCCTTTTATAGGATGCTTGTTAAGTCTACTGTTAACTTCAGTAAGACTCTAACTCTTTCAGCTATGTCCATCAGCTCTGATGGATCCACATCTGGAACATCTGTAAGCAAAGCACACTCCATTCCTAACGTTATCTTCTAATATAAATGGTCTTGAAGAGACTAATATGTTTCAGAAATGCTTGATAATGGTTAACCTACTACATCCTGACCACAGTATCAGTCACTTAAAATTATGTATAGTATTCCTTTATCTGTGTTTGATCCTATTTGTCAAACTAAGAGGATAAGTCCGTCATAGGTTTTAGGTTGCTCTGGGATGTTGCCAAAGTTCAAGGTCGTTCATATTCATGTCTGCACTTTTAGTAGCCAAACATGTTATTTTAGTTTGGTAAAGCTCAGAAGAAAATCTCAAACAGAACCAGACTTAGCATCCTAGATTTCCCAAGAAGCCACAGAAAGGGTCTGTCTGAATTGGATGTAGAGAAGCTGCGTTGGAGAAGCACTCATTGCACCCCACATCAACAGTGCTGTGCTGAGCCATGCTCTGTACTGTGGACGTCCAGGCTGGGCTGAGCCTGGAAATCTCTGCAAGGTGACCCTCTTCCTTCCCTATAAACACAAATTATTAACCTGTAGGAAGTGTTTGAAAGGTCTGATCCTAAGACCCAAGCTCTTGTGGTCATTTGATTTTGTATAACATTTTCTATTTGAGCAGCTCTTACCAAAGAACAGTTTGGATTAGTTCTCTGATAGAAGAAAAATAAAGGTAACATCACTAATATTCTACAACCATCACTGCTCAGCTTTGCAGCCCAAGTCTGACATCATGACGTTGTGACAATCACAACGCAGAAAGATGATGCACAAGTAAGCAGATGGTTTGGCCATCTAGTATTATTTCCACCAAAGGGAAAGAGAAGAACTTGCTAAGTGACTCTGATTTTGGAGATTCAGTAACTGTCCAGTCACTAAAAAATTGATATTTCCCTCACAAGTGGCCAGAATGGACTTGCTGCTTTGCTATATCTTGCACTGCCAGAGCCAACACCCAGCATCACAACTACTCATATCTTGGGTGCATTTGTCATTGTGCAAGGAAGGGGGAAAAGCAACAGGGACTCACAAAATGGTCTCTGCTGAATTTTCAAGCACCCAAAGGGCTTTAGAAAATGGCTCCTTTAACTTCACTGACTGACGTGGATGAGTGAGGTGACAGCAGGGAGGGTTTTCATGATCTGTTCGGCTAAAGAACAAAAAATTGTGGCTGCTTCCTGTAAAGGAGGTGTCTGCTGAGACAAAAACATGACAGGTCGTGCCCACTTCAAACACTTGTGTGCTTCGACCTGCAGTATTTGTTTCAGAGGCCCAGCAGTAAGACTGGGTGGAAATAATTTTTTTTAAAGTGCCAATTTTGTTTTCAATGACATATTTAGGAGCAAACCTTGTCTGCATATGAGGCATCTCAACCAGATACCATCATTTGCTGTGCAAAGAAAACTTGTAGGATAAGAAGTGTCCTGCCCTTTGTGTCCTGGGTCATGTAAAGCCCTAATAAAGGAACAAAGTACAGGGAATGACATTAAAAAGGCCCTAGAAAGCCAAAATGACATGCAAAGCTATACCTGTAATGAGTTAAGTGGTTCAGGACACTTTGTCTGTCCCCAAACTCATTGACATGGCCTGTCTGGTGTCTAGGCCAAGAGAGATGTACAAGAGAGACCAACCTCTCCTGTGCTAAACCAGCATGGAGAAGGTGCACTTGGAATGCTGAACAGGTCTGCATAGAGCTGGTGGTTAAGAACCGTGGTGGGAAGGATGCTCTTCCAGTCTATGCGAGAAAATAGTTACAGAGTGAGAATAGCTGTGTGCTTCTTCCCCACCATGAAAAGCGATTGTTTGCCAGACTGTGCTTATTTATCAGCTCAGAGCCAGCACAGGGAGGTTCAGCAAGGAGTTGAATTTTACATGAAAATAAAACAAACAAACAAACAAAAGACTGAACACTTCTTTTTCTTAAAGGTACAAGCAGAAAGCCTGATTTTCGGGGAGTTGCTTTGCTCTTCTGTCTTTCTTCTCCAGAGCAGCAGGCCACACATCAGGGAGGGTTGATGTTCAGCCCCTGCTCTTCCATGATCAAGGGGAGACCCCTGAACCCCCAAGGTGGAAAAGCTTGCATGTGTCTTTCTGCAGGAGACAAATAGCTGCATTTGGGTGTTATATTTTTCCACCTCAAACCAACCCTCGGTGGGCCCAGCAGATAAAGCTTTGCCACAAGTTATGATACAGCTTGTGTGACAATTTTTTCTTCTGAGGACTCGAATGCAAACGTTTGACACGTGTCTGGTTTTCTAACCACAGAGACAATATCTTCTTCCTCTGGGCTCCGTGGGGAGGCAGAGACTGGAGAGTTTCTCACTCTTCCCTCACATCCCCTGACTCATTCACCCTCAGAGATGCCTGGGCAACAGGAAAATACAGTAAAGCAGAAACCTCCTGAGCAGTTAGTCTGTTTGTTTCCCAAGCAGTTCTAGCTATGTCCATGGGGTTCTACAGTTTTCCCAGGTGCAGCTGCCCCAAGTCCCAGTGAATCCACAGCTGAGTTCATCTTTGCTGGTTCCTATCTTTCATCCCATGCCTTCACTCCAGGGAAAGGTAATACAGTGCATGGAAGGCTATTGGGGTCTGATGGGTGTTACTGAACCATCAAAACAGGGTAAAAGAAAAACAATAAAATGAATACCCATACATGTGTTCTTTTTTTTTTCACTTGCCACAGGAAACAGGCATCAAAGGGCTCTTCTGAGGCACCCAGAGCAAGAGGTGAAACAGAGCTGCTCTCATAACCAATACCCTTTGTGATTCATTACCTTTTTGCTTTTCCTAGAAGGAAAATCAGAGATTATAGTTCTTATTTATACGGAAGTTAAAGAAGAACCAGCCTTATGGAGATACCGTTAGAGGATTTCAACCATGTGGAAATGGTTGTGACTCCGAGCTTTCCTCAGACCTGAGGAGATCCAAATCTATTGCTCCAGGTGTCCAGGAAAGGCACTGCCCTGTTACAAGAGCCAACATA
>JAOXNG010000001.1:3793461-3808317 GCA_028566535.1 Scolopax minor | reverse complement strand
AGGTGCTTTGGAAAAATCCTCATTGCAAGAAAAAGTAAGAGATCCCAAGGACCGTCTTTTCAAGCAGCTTTACCATCCAATGCAGAGGTAAATATCTGACCCCAGTACTTTCAGCAGAAGCCACAACCTAGAAATCTGAGATATTTCTCAGGCTGGAATACAGATCAGAGCAGTGAGGAAAAAATTCCTACACAGTCTCATAAGCAAAAAACCAAACAAAAAAACCCAAAACCCTCTAAAACCCCTAAAAATTTTGAAATAACTTTGCATGCAATGAATAATTAACTTGTGGAACTCACTGCTGAAGGATAGTATGGAGTTTAATAGCACACCAAATTTTTTAGCCTTTTTCCACAAGTTAGACACTTGTGGAATAAGAAACAAAAAAAGAGTAAGCTCAGCTGGATCAGATTGATACATGGTGCACAAAAACCTCTCCAACCATGGTGAGAAGTCTAAGAAGTCTAACTTCTTTTTTCCACTGTTTTTCCTCACTTTCAGTTCCAAACATAATACAAGGAAGGAACAGAACGATCAACAGAAAAGATAGTTTTGTGACAATAGCAATACAGGAGGGATTTGGATAAAGTTCCATTTCCCAGATTTTCCAGAGATTTTCAGGGTGATCTTAGCAAAATGCAAATATTACCTCTGCACATATCCTTTCCTATAAAAGAGAGGACAAGTGTTCTTTTAAAAGGAGTTGTGGTAAGTATAGAGCCAACACACTTTGGAGAAGTTCTGCCAATATATGGGGAGGAAAACCACAGGCATTAGTGAAGAGACCAATAAAGGAAAAATTGTTTAAGCCATGTTACTTCTGAATCACAAAAAAAAAAAAAGAAGGAAATTCCCATAAAAGAAGAATTTTCATTTTGAGCAGAAGGATGCTGTGTAATAACATTAAGGCATCACATCAACATTAAAAGGAATTGCTGCTTTAAACAAGTTATTTGATAAATTGAGAATCTTTTGTTTGTTTGTTTGCCTTAATTATTCACAAACAGGTGGTAGTTTTGCTAATTTGTACTTTATTCAAAATAGTTGGTGTAAACATATTTTTATCTCTCTGCTAGCAGGACAGTAGTGTTCTCATTACTCCTTCCTGGCTATTTGTGCCACATGTTGGATATTAAATCACCCACCAGTGATGAGGCGTGTGCCACTGCAGCATCAGCTGTCTCTTAAAAACAAAATTTAAAAAAGGAGGAAAAAAAAAACCCTTTCCTTTTTTTTTTTTGTTGGCAAATTATCTGCAAAAAGCTCAGCATTGTTTGAATAATAAAAAAGCTTTTACAGATGGCCACAAAAGCGTTTGCAGCGAGAGTATTCTCATGAATATTTATTCTCACCAATTCTCCTGACAACTTAACTTTCCGCAGACACTTACAAGCAAACACTCAAACAGTCTCAGAAAAGCAAATAAAAAGGTTTTGCACATAAACACAAGAATGCTTTATTTTGCAGCACTATCTAGAAATCTCACAGTGAACACAAGAAAAGCCCTCTTGTGTTCAACTCTTTCAATGCACAGATGAAAAATTACCTCCTTCCTGAAGAGTTCGGTCTAAGTGCACAAAAATATGACACGATACTGTCCTCATTTTACAGATGGGGAACTTATGTTGACCACAATGGAGAGGCTTTCCCTAAATTAGATAGCAAATATCAGAATCACACAATTAACCTCTACTCTCTCTGAATTCCCATTTTTCTGCAAAGTTCAGATCTAGATACTTTTTACCCAGTAGTGATTTAGCGTATGGATTTTTGGCCTTACACTCTTTCATAATTCCAAACAACATGCTCCTCTATACAGAGTATCTTATATAACTAATTTATAGTTATATAGGAGATATATATCAATATATACACATATATCATTGTACATATGCATATATACATATCATTATCAATAAACTTCATCCTAGTAGAAGCAAGAATTGAAATTACTGACTTCAATGAGCATGGACTCCTTTGCCTCAGCCAAATTCCACGTTCATTACATGATTTTTGAAACAAAGGCAAAGTCTTTTTATGAGTTGCCATAGTAAATAGTATTTTAATAGCAAAGCACATTGGGTGCAGGGCACAGAGACTAGAAGTATGGAGGCTGACGTATTCAGTTGAGATACTTCTATCCACATGGTCTTTTGCGTAAGTTGAATCATTGCAGATTATGTTCAGTTGAAAGAAAACAGTATATTCTGTGGTGTTTAAAGATGTCACACTAGTTGCAGAGCTTTTGGAAACCATTGAGTCAGCAGGAGAAACACAATGCTGGTTCCAGCTATTGGGCAGTTATTTAAAACAAAGCAAACAGAAACAAAAAAAGCCACTTGTGAATTCAACAGATGCAGTGAATTCCCTGCTTTGCGAAGGCTAAAGTGTTTGCACAGAGGAAAGGGGCACTTTTATTAACATAAAGGTCACTGCAGTTCAATTTTTTGTTCAAATGAATTATTCAGTATTTCCTATTAATCTCATTAAATGTGGATGTCTGTAAACAGATTCTGGAGATGCAGAGAAAATCAAAGACTAGTAAAAAGCATGTGCAGTGATGGAAAAGCAACAGGACAGACACCTTATGGAAGCACAAAAGAGCACAGTCAATTTTTAACCCAAGTAAACGTACACGAGAGCTCAAACTGCCATATGAATTCTCACAAACCATGTTCCTTCTCATGGGTCTCTTGCTTTTCCCGTGCATGGCTGGTTTCTTGTGTTTCCAGCAGAGCTTAAATAATGGAAGAGCCTGTGACCCCTGGTGTACAGTTGTGTCAGATTCAAAAAGAACAGACAAGTTCAAAACCAAATGATGGCATGAAAGAAAGCTCTTCAAGACAGAGTTGATTCATAATCGATCTATTTCCAGCACAATTTCAAAGAAATCTTCAAGGACATTAATTCAGTCTCAGTCATATTTGGTCTAACTGTACTAGCTCTAAATAGCCCAAGAAGGTCTTTGATATTTAATCTCTTAGTATGGACACAGCCATGCAGACATGATGAAACATGCCCACTTGTGACAAAGGCAGTAAGAGCTCAGCTATTGGAAATTTTCTTTTGCAGCAACCAGATGAACAGTTAGCAAATATGGGCTGGCAAGTCAATAAGCACATTTGTATTGCTACATTACTGCATTTCTCTACTTTTGGCCAACAAGTGCCTCTAAAGTACACAGAATACTGAAGAGGGAGGAGGAGAGCTTTTCTGAAAGAAGCTGGTCCTTACCAAATTGCTCTAACGTGGAGGACAGCATGAGCTACACAGAGAACGTGTGACAAATAACCTTCTCAAATGGCTTCCTTACCTGCTTTTGTCTTCTTGGAGTCTGTAGATGGGGATTTTTCTCCAAATTTGAATGCCAGCTAGTGGTCAGTTATTGCCTAATTCCCTTGAATCATTTGTAGTTCTTCCACAAGCAACACTTGTGAACCATCACTAATTCAGGCTGACCGTAGGTGTAGATCACATGAATTATAACCTGATGCCATTTGGTTGGAAATAGTTCTTCAGACTTCATGACCTTCTGCTAAAGCTTTTAGCAAAGTTTTTTTGCTGAGAAGACAAGGAAGTGGATAACCAAGCCTGCTGATTTGTAATTGCTGGCTGGCCATCCTTGTAAGATTGTGAGCCCACCTGAGGTAGGTTATGGCATTTTTTATTGTGCCCACCTGGATGACTGTTACATTTAGAGCATACTTCCAGCAATTCCAGCATGCTGCATTTTGTGCTTGCAAATGTGAAACCTGCTTTCCTAATGAGTTGCTTTAATTACCTGTTTGAGTGGATTTTTCTGCCAGCAAACTCATTTGCTAAAATACGCATGGAAGGTAAATTCAAAAGAATATCAATTGTGAGTATGCCCAGAAATTAGAGTGAATATTCACAGTGCTTATTTGACAGTAATTGCTATGATGTAAATCTGGTGTATTTTTTTATGCTTGAAACCATTATTCCTGAGTGCTAAAGGCATCTGAGTTACATACACCCACTTCGCTTGTACAGATGCTGAATCCAGTTGAGGTTGGGCATGAAAGAAAGTCATTTTCATCTGACACCCATTTGTTGGTTTAAATAAAACTGATCTAGCAATCATAGCTCATTTCCGGCTGCTGAGAGGCCATAACAGTAATTGCTAACCCTAACATCATTCCCTGCAGAGAAGCCTGAAGCTGGATGAGTGAGGGTGATGGTACCTCAATCCCATAGTGTGGGGATCACACCTCCTCCCAGGTCCCCTCCAAGCTCAGGGGGAGTGAGAGCTGCCACCCCTGCCCAGGCCAGGACAGCAGGGTGCTCATATCCCTCTGAACTATTACAAGATGGTGCTCTTTAATACAGAGAGGGTCACAATTGACATTTTTATCCCCTTAGCTTCCCTTAATTCCCTCATTAAGCCCAAACCCATCCACTACCAGTTGTTGTTAACTCCGTCCTGGAAATCCGGTGGCAGCTTTTCAGCAAAGCTGGCTGGAAAAAGCTCAGCTGAAGCAAAAACTATCAGAGAGACTTTTTTTTTTTAAAGAGGTGTAATTGTAACCTGCCCTGTCACTAGGTTAGAAATAATCGGGAGACATTCTAACCCAGTGCCCAAACCATTCTTCTGGGAATGAAAATGAGGTTTTTATGAATGCTCTCCAGCTGCATTATCTTCTCCCACACTGGCATGGCCTGGTGGGCAACACAGCTGGTAATGGCAGTGCAAAACCTCCTTCCCACACAACTGAGGGGGAATTTTTTCCCTGTGGCTTGTTGGGTGAGCTCCACAGAGGCGAGCACAGTCTCCCAGCTCCATCCTGCCTGGTTGCAATAAGCAAAACTGCCTGCAGACGAAACCAGATTGCACCAGAAAAGGTTGACTGGGAAAATGGATCAGTTTATCACAGGTTTCTCATAGGATAAGATTTCTGGACAGGTTAGAAAGTCTGAAATTATGCAAAGAAATGAGGGTGGATACAAAGTTAGTCCCAAAAGAGGACTGCTATTTTTTGCATTTTCCCTGTTCCTGTATCAACTTCTCCTGTCCTGTTTTCTATCTGGATTATATAACTTCCCATCTTTCCAGTGCACTGGGGTTAAAATCATCCACACTAATAATCCAAGTATGTCAGGGGATGCTCCTGTGTACTGGGACTGCCTTGCAAGTTATGGTTTGTCTCTGTGCTTCAGCCACCAAAGCAAGGCTGTGAACAAACTGCCAGCTGGGAATGGACTAATTGCCAAATATGGAAATGGTTCAGGGGTCACTCTTGGTAGAAATAAGTCCATCCAGGGTTTGGCAATAATTACTATTTTTCTTAGGAGAGCTGCCAAAGAGATTGAGAATCTGTAGCCTGTTCAGCGATGGGAACTGTCTCTGTACCTCCTCCAGAAATGAACACAAGGTGGTGCTGCCATCCACCGATAGCCAGCCTTGTGTGTAGCTTTACACTGTTTCTGCTTCTTAGGGTGTTTAAAATAAACCCACTTTGGATCCTCTGTGGGTGAAGCTTGCTGAGAAGTCTCTTGGTTACTGAGAAGGACAAGCTAAAATGTCTTTCTAGCAGCCTGGCTCAAATGAGCAAGGTTAAACCTATGCTGCATGAGAGCTGTAAACAAAGATGCCATGATTTATTTCTCAAGGACTCATCTTTACTCTTATCCAGGGGAGAAAATTCCCCGGGGGACAATGACCACCACAGTTATCTCTTGTGATGAGTCTCCATAGGAAATGGTGTCCACCATCCCTTGTCTAGATGGGCTGGGTTAATGCCACCATGCCCAGCAAAATCCTCGTTAGTCCATGCAGAAAGTGCCAGATGGTAAATGCAATAGAAGCTGAGCAAAAACTAGCAACAAAAAAATGCACTGTCTGGGATTACGCTGTAACCAAATTCAGATCTGCTGTGTCTGCAATGCTCTCACCGTAGTCAGCGTTTGGGAAAGACTTCTCAATCCACTGCAGATGTAATGCAAATTCCCAGGCCTGCTCTTTGCCCCTCTCTAAGGAAAAGCTAATGACTGGTGTATGTGAGACTTGAGTCACTGGACAAATCTGAACCAACATCAAAAAATGTACAGGGAAAGGAGACGCAACCAGCCAGGGAGATGGAGCAGACAGCAATTCACTGCTCCCAGAGTAATGGGATTATTTGAGACTCACTAGGAAAAAGATGTGCCAGACCAAGTAATTTTAATGAAAATACAGGAATCCAATTCCTCATAGACTCAAAAGCCTTCCTTGCCTGACTTCTTTGTCTAAATGCCATGGGTTTGTGACTTAGACATTTATGAACCACACCACTGTGTCCATTGCTTTTGCATGGGCCTTCTTTGTGTCTGGTGACTTTGCCTTCCCCTCATGAGGGGCTCTTACAAGCCCTTAGAGAATCTTCTTTCTACCCAGCCACTTGCTTGCAAAATCCATGGGAATGTAAGTTCCTGGGAGACATCTCCCTCTCTGCTGAGTGTGAGTAAAACCAGCCAACTGGTTCAACGGTTCTTGGTGGGACATGCAGCATTGCATATGTCTCTTTCCGAAGAAAACGAGGCTAAAGGGAAATTTCTCTCTTTGCTGGGGAGACAGGCTTAAAAAGCAAAACGCAGATGCCCTTTTCACTGTATTTTTAGGTTCTGAGGTTTGCAGTGCATCGCAGAGACTAGCACTGCATTAATCTTTTCTCAGTCCTGATTTCTTGACTTCCCAGTGTAAGAGTAGATCATTTACACCCCCACCTTTCCCACTTTCATGGGGGCTTTGCTGTGGCAGGACTGGGGGCTGTCGCTTTGACATTTTCTCAGGTTGTTGTGGTTTTTTCCCAACAAAACCTGGGTGCTTTCCCCCTCACATGGCCATGCCATTGAGTCAGTGAAGGTGCCATGAGGTTCCACCTGAACTGCAGTCTAGGAAGACGTCAGTGACACTGGGAAGACTGGCAAGCTGTTATTGATATTTGCACAGCAGCCTAAACCAAATCAATATTCTCCTCTCAGCCCCCACAAGCTGGTTTGATGCCATTCCTAGAAGTCTCCACTCCAGGTCTCCTTCTACAAGGCACAGACTCACATACTAAAATGTCAGTTTTTCCCTGAAAGTGCCTATAATTTTAGGCAGTGGTCTGAGAACCACTTGCAGTTTGACGGTGTATCAAGTTAATAGCTGAGTGGTTGGAGCTGAATAAACCAAGCAGCAGAAAATTGTAGTTTGGCTCAGATGTGCACCAATTCAGTGGGTGGACCTTGAATACCATGGTCAAATCCCTATCTTTCTTTATATCTCTACACCTTCCCTGAAATTTTCTTTATTTTTAGTAATAGCCAATCTACTTCATCATGTTGGTTTGTCTTCGTGATCACTTGTTTGAAGAGACCCGCCCCTCCTGAAAAGGCTCCTTGCAATTACAGGATATTTTTCCACTGTCACACAAGCATCCTCCTTTCTCTGCCTATTTCTGTGACATTCTACCCTTTTCAAATCAATATAGCATGAGTGGGGAAGTGGTGAGAAAAGCCCTTTGCAGGTAGACCCACACAAGCCACTTTTCTGAAGCTCTGTGTTTTTTTAAAAATTGTTAAGCAAGTGACCAGCTTTTAGGAAGGAAAAAGTAGCCCAAGGAAAGCTGCTGGGGAACAGATCACAGCAAGTATGAAAACGGGCATCTGCTTTTCTGGGTTACCTACTGGCATCACTTTAAAGTTGTTAGGGAGGGATGGGGACGATCATAATATGCTTGGAAATCTCCCATATCGTGGCAGTTTGGGTCAGGTCCTGGCATTACAGGAAAGCTGATGCTGAAGGGTGAGACATTCAAACAATATAGTGTTGCAGATAAGGCACCACTGTGTGCTTGAGTGCCGAGCTGTGATAGTCATATCTCCTATGCATGTCCCATCTCGCTCACCTATTAGTGCCACAGATCAGATGATACCAGCAAGGGAAAATCCTGGATGGGATTGAAACCAGTGGAAAAGAGGTAGCAAAAGTACACATTTGAACTTCCAGTTACCAAAGTGATTCCTTAGCAGGATAACTGCCTGGCTGTTATTCCTCTTGATACCACAATTGCACTTCATGTTCTACCACCATGGCTAATCCTTCCCAGAGAAAAGCATGAATAGGCTACAAGCCCAAATTGTCCAATGATTGGAATTATCCAATGATCCTATGGAAGTGGGCTAAAGCATGAAAATTCACAATATCTCTGATCAGGGAAAAATGAATACCAGCTCAAATGCCACCAGCTATATGGCTGGCCTTCTCCCTAACCTCCTAGAGGTCCAAGACTCACCTAGCCCTGTAAGGGTGGACATATGGCTCAGGGTGAAGAAGACCTGTTGAGGTAGAAATATATCCCTATTGCCAGTATAGACAGCAATAAAGATTGTCCAGGATGAGACACAGCTGTCAACAAAGATTGATCAGAAATTCAGGTCCTTACAGTTGCTCATTTAATCTGCTTTATCACCAGTTGAAACCTTTGGTCCAGCTGCTAACCACATCAATGTCCAGCCAAATATGTTGAGGCATCTTTCTTCAAAGGTCAAGCACTGCTTGTGCTCCCTGCCAGCAGGTACCCTACATCTGAGAATACTGCCAGCAGCGAAATTATCTACCTCACAAGTCCCCTTGGTTCTTAAAGGAAGGCACAGAAGGGTGACTCTGCAGTGATACGGACATTTTCTGTCTAGCACCACGCCGAGAACTGTCCAACTCATTCATCAGCTGCTGCTGTACAAATGGTAATAGCATTCACTCACCAGCGGCTTGGCAGGGGCTCGGATCAGTGACCTAGAAGTTAAAGGCTCTTTGTTTATTACTAATCCCTGGAGCTATGCAGTCCCAAAGCCCTTCCCTTTCTGTGCAACACAAGACCAGCTTTCATAGCCGTACCCTGAGCCCAGTGAAGTCAATAGAAAGGCTGTCATTGTCTCTGGTGACCAATGGACTGGCCCTGGATTCTGCAAAATTAGACTGGCTTCTGCTTTTGTTGTAATCAATACGAGTATTACCAGTGACCACCACTGAATCCAAACGGGACCACAGCATGTGCCACTCAGGAGTCTCTGTGTTGCTGAAATCTGTGGTCATCTTTTTCCACATATTTTAGAGGATGCAGGATAAAGACTTAGATTTTCAGCAGGCCTTTAGTATTTTCTAGGTGTCTTTCACCTCTGAAGGATTTCTTACAGCCACACTTGGATCACACTCTCCTTGTCTCTTTGTCCTACCTCTGCACAATCCTTTTTCAAAGGTTGCTTGTATCTCCTGGAAGTTGCTCCCGGTGTGATATGAATCCACTATTGAGGTACAGAAACACCCTTTTTAGTGGAAAAAGAAACTGGAAAATAAGGGTCTGGGCAGACAAATGCCAGCTAGTAGTTTTAAACCAGCCAAGAAAAACTTCTAGTGTTGGAAGCAAAATCCCTTGTGTTACACACTTGAGCAAGATTTTTCTCCTGGACTGTTAGAAACTCCTCTGCTCTCACTGGCTTTGTGTCAGTAATAAAAGCACTCATATTAATTAGTCCTTGATAAAGACTGGAATGATTCTCAGATCTGAAAAAAAAAAAAACAAACCAAAAAAAACCCAAACCCAAGAACAAACAAACAAAAAACCCCCAACCAAGGCCAAAGAACTTCAGCCTTCAAGTCCTGCAAATGGTCCATGTCTGCTGTTCCTTTCCTGGAGGGCTTCAAGTGATGAAGAATGTGCACCGAGATGTAGGGCAGCATCATGCTACCAGGGACATGTTAGAGGTGATCTGGGGCCTTTAGAGATTCAGCTGGCTTTCTTGGCAAGATTAATTTAATGCTATGACAGCCTACATCCAGCATGTTCTGCCCACCAGCAGTGTCCCATTGCTCATGACCCATTGTCTATAGCTTTTGTCCTTCTCTAGACCTGCACAGCTTTATGTGGATCAGTCAAGAGGTCTTTCCTCACACTCAGGTGAAAAAGACTGTGTGTTTAAGGGGAAGAGACCCAATCCATATTTCCTTTCCAACACACTGCCCTGTGTGAGTTGTTTCCACTATCACAGTTAAAAAAGAAAAGGGATTTTTTCCGTGTCTGGATATTTCTTGCTCTGGTTCTACCCACTGTAGCTCTTGGGAGAGAGGGAGAGCCATGAAACCCTGAACCAGGCATCCAAGACAACAATCACAAATTGCCCTCTGGAGTTGTCCTCTTCTCCATATTAGCTACAAGGAGAACCAAAACAGTATTTTACACTTAGTCCTTACCTTTTCAGTGACAGAACCCATTTGAAAACTATCCCACTGAAAATTAATCCATTCCACTGACCATGACCAAACCATGTATCTTAAATTTCTTCTGTAAGGTTAAGCTACAATGCTTTGGGTCAAATTTTCCAGAACTTTCTTCAATTTTGGATAGTTACAGCAGGTAATATGGCTTTTCTAGGGTGAGTTGGAGATCTGGGCACCAAAAATTTGTGTGATTTTATTTTCTACCTTCCTAGAAATGTTTTCATTTGAATTTGCATGTTCCTTATTATTTGGGGTTTTTTTTGTTTGGGGTTTTGGTTTTGTTTATTTAGGAAAGAAAAGTAAGTAATTTCTATGCTGAATTAAATTTGTTTAATGCATCAGCAAAAGGGCCTAAGCCAGGTGGTAGTGGAGGACTGACATTTCCCTTTATATCAGTAGATGGAGCTACAGCCCCAGCAGTGTCCTTTCCACTCAGGAGAAACCAGCAAAGTTTAATGGTTGTGCTGATCACTTCTGACAGTAGCCTCATCCAGAAGGGGACTGAAGTTGGACAAAGGAGATGAATCAGCAGGGTTGAAAAGAATGAAAAAAATTCCAGGACCTAGAGCATTGCCCACTTCTTCAAAGACTTTATTTACCCAACATTTACCAAGGGAGATGTAACGCCCTTTCACATTATGTGATGTAACATGGGGACTCACAGTTGAACATATAAATGTTTTCACCTCTTCATAGAATGGTTGAGTCCAGCCCTAAGACCACCAGTCTTCTCCAAGAGTTGTTTTACTCTCTCCTTTTCGATGAGAGAGCTGAGGGTCTTCATTAAAACCTAGATATACCTTGTATAATTGTCTGTTAAATGACTTTACTATCCTGGAGCTTCAGTGTCCAAATCTGGAAAATCATCCTTTCTCCTGCCTTGGTCCCTGAGCTCTTTTGCTTCTTCTCCTTTCCCATGCAACTTGTGAAGTCCTGCAGATCTTTTTAGTTTAGATGGGCTAAGACCTACTCTGGAACAGGATCTTGCCTCATCTTCAGGACTCCATAAATTCCTTCAGCATATTATTCCAGACCTGCTACAAGCAAGTTTTCATGCATTCTCTCCCAAAGTAAAACACAGAGAGTCTTGTTCATCTCCCCACACTTGCAGAAGCCATAAGGTTGAATATTACTTCCTCGAAGTAGGCTAACAATGAATCATTGTTTAAGCAACAATACCTTCTTATTATTTATGGGTAGGCAAATCACAGGCAGGCATTTTAATAACACCATGTTTATCATCACAAATGCACCAGCATTATTTCCGCAAGACTGAGCAGCTGCAGCCCAAAGCCTTTAAGTTATTGTGAAAAGCATCCATGAAAATGTAGGAACATCTCAGCCTCTAGTGGATCCCAAGCTGGGTGGGGCAGAAGGGAAAGTTTATTTATTATCCCTAAATCCTTTTCATTCTAATCAGGGCTAAACAAGCTGCTTCTGGATGATAGAACCTGCCTGGATTTGTTGATTTGAAGCTGGTGGTTGGACTTTCAGTGTCTGTGAGTTCCAGTGGGATTTTACCTCAGGTTTTAATTTAAATTCTTTAATGCCTTGTAAGGACTGAGTTCACAGCATAGTTCTTCCCTCGATGGGAATATTATTATGTTTTCTGTCTTTGTTCTAGCTACCTATTTTCATTAAACTCCTTGGAAGTAGTACTTTTGCAGCCTTTACCTCCCTGCTAAATTCAGTTTCAACAGTCTGCAGCATCCCAATGCTATTGAAATGGAAGGACTCATCTCAGCTGTCCAACATCCTCACAGCCAGAAACTGGAGATGGAACTGGCAAAATCTGGGATTTTGGCAGGCTTCAAAGATTAGGCTGTTCCCACAAATGTGAAGGTGTCACTGGCCTCACAAAGTCCAAGAAAAACTTAGATTTCCTGTGACATTAATTGCAACTTTTGCCTTATTCTCTGATTCACCTTGACAAGCTGAGATGCTCCTAATTTGTGGATAAAGAGATGCCTGCAGAGCTGATTGCCCCTCTCTGGTGTATTCCTCCCTCTCTTTCCTTATCCCCTGCCAAGAAAGCAGAGGCAAAGTGATTGCTCCCTGGGAATCAACCCACACCTATGCATTAAAAAGGCAGCACCAAGCTTGTGTAGCTTTTAATCTGACCTGAAACAAGCTGGGACCAGGCAGAGGGAAGTCCTCTGCGCTCGTGGGAAAAGCTGGCAGACATGTGTTTTGTCCTGCTGACAGATGAGTAGGGCCAGGGCCCAAGCACGGAGACAATTTCGAAGGAGCCATGAGTCTGCAAGAGACTCAGGCATTTCCAGCTGGGAGGCTTTTCAATCCCCTCCAGAAAGGATCAGGACCCTGGTGAAGAGAGGAGCCAGGTGAGAGAGGGAAAACACTTGTGTTCTTAAAAATCATTCCACCCACTATGGAGCGGGGGAAGCACCGGGAAGGCATTTTATAACCTCTCTGATGTTTTCCCCTCTGCAAAAACACATTTTCAGTCATCGTTCTTGCAGTCAGATAAGAACAAGCAGCGCAGGGCAGGAGGGAGGCACTGACTAAAGGTATTGAAACTCGCTCTGAAGCTCTCGGGTCTCAGGTAGGAGCCGTGTGAGAGCATCACGTGCCATGGGAATTCATGCAGGAGGGACACCAGGGCTGGGTTTTGTTTATTGTTCTTGCCTGAGTCTGACCTGGAAGCCGAGGGGTAACTCCAAAGGACACAATGTACCCTGCTCCTTTCCTGTGCCCGACAATTCGTTATCAAGCTGAGCCATGGCCCCAAAGCAAAATAAATTCCCTTGTTCGTCTCTGAACACAGAGTACATTGCAATTAAGAAAATCTTCAGTGTAAAATGCTTCCAATGCAGAAAATGTTGATGAAAAATCATTGCCGAGGGCTTGTCTCACATTATTGCTAATTGGCACTCCTGGCTGTAGCTAAAGCCCTGTCCTGCCTTTAGGTGGTCTTCACCAATACACTCCCTGTTAGTAGGCTTTTCTGTAGGGTTCACACTGTTGGTTTGCCTTCAGTTTCAAAACAGCTTGTAAATACAAAAGCCAAAAATGTGGCTGGAGGGCTAGCAAGGCACTCTCTTCCAAGGAGTCGTCCTCCCTTTTGGGTTTCCCTACCTATCCAGCTTGTGCCCACAAAGATCCCTCTGTCTGAGAAGGAGTGTGGATCATTTAAGATGGTCATGAGGAGGTCTGGGAAGAATGCCTGGCTGTGTTGATGCTGTAGGGATTGGCTCTAGGCTCCACAGTCCTGGTCCTCCAGTTGCCCAAGACATGATCTCATACTGTCGGTGTCACACTGATGCTGCCTGTACACAAGTCCCAGAAGGCAGCAGAGATGTGTTGGTGACCAGGGCTTCAGGACAAATCATGAAGAGTTCTCCACACTGTGCCACCTGTATCTACCTGGTTCTTTCTCATGATGGAACAGCTCTGTGCCTTAACATCTTCCTCTAGAAATAAACACAAACTGCAGGTATTCATAAAACTGTCTGAAAATGTCAACACTGTGGGTGAAGAGTTTCCTGCTCGAACCCACTTTGTGTCTGGAATATATTCCATGGGGATGTTAAACCCCCATTTTTTTCTTGCATTTGGAGGATGAGGGCACACGGAAGAAAACTGAAATGTTTATCCCCAATTATCTAAGTTACACACAGAAACACAGGGCTGGCAGAGAATGATTCAGAATGAAAATGAACCTCTTGCTATCATAATCTGAAGAGTGGGGCAAGCATCTGTAATTTGTCAAAGTAATGTGGTAGAGACTTCTTGCTCTACCACAATCTGATGTATCTCCCTTTTCACTGTGATGGAGCTCATCAAACCAACTACCCATAGATGTCTTCTGCATGAAAAATGCCAGGGTTAGGTTCCTTCCACAGCCAATTTAGCCAACACTTCTAGCATACAATTTATCCACTACACATCTCTATTTAGAAAACTGGATTGAACATCTAGTCAACGTGGTCAGTAGTCTAGAAGGTGACATAACTCACTCTATATCAGGCACCTACATATGACTAGCTGGATCCCTGCCTAGATTCTGTTTGCTATTTTAACTAAGTCTCCGCTGGGTTCCCAAATCACATGGAGACACCTCTGTCCAGATGCCTACACTGGGTGTCTGCATCAGTAAGATGAATCCGATCTCTATGTTGGCTTTCCAAGGTGGAAGGAATAGCATGGTCATGACCTCTGGTCTCTTTGACCTTCACAGAAAGGAAGCAAAAAAGGTAGATGGAAATTTTTCCTGCCTTGCAAATGGCCCTGGGATTTGCAGATCACTCAGTGCTTGTTCCATGGACACAACAGGTGGGTTCATCACCACTGCAAAAATAGCAGCTGTTTTTAAACCAGATTAAATTATCTTTATGGTAGGTTATGTTACAGGATTCCAACATGACTATGCAGGAACCCAGCACTTCTCCTTCCTTGAAATGACAGCACCTGAGAAAATATCTTGATATTCTCCTACTTGAAAATAAGTGGAGGTGAGGTCTGGAGAGGTGAAACTATGGTTTTCCCCAGTATCGTTTGTTTATTAGGAAATGGTGACTTGATTGCTAAATAGGCAAGGAAGACAAGGCAGATCCTCCAGGTATCCCGGCTTGTAGATAACC
>JAOXNG010000001.1:3088173-3104612 GCA_028566535.1 Scolopax minor | reverse complement strand
CATGAAACTCAGCACTAGGAAATTGAAAGTGTTGTCCTGGGCCAAACACCATTTGTGACAGCCTAATTGGATGAGGTCATCCTGTTTTGGAAGCTAGCAGTATGAATGTAGTCCCAGAAGTGTCCAGTTAGCATAAAGCTATGGATTTGTCACTGCACAGTGGTCAGCATCAATTTGGCTACAGTCTGTCCCTGAGGAGATGTAAATGTGTATAACTTCAGGCCAGACTTCCCTGTGGGCCAAATTGCTGGTGGAGGGTTTGCACCCACCTAGATTTGGGAGCAGGAGCCACACATCAAAGTCTGGGTGAGCAAAGGTAGGCAGATCCTCTGGAAGCCAAAGGTCCATGAATTGGAGATGCCTTCACATCTACAGAAGCCAGGAAGAACCTTGCCAGACCTCCTGGAAGTGCAACCAGCTCTGGGGAGAAGCAGGGTGGCCCTTGAGCAGGACCAAATCACCGAAGTCCTGGGGCTTCATCCTATCCCAGTCCTCATGCAGACACAGCTGAGGCAGTATGGAAAGGTACAAACATCTTAATTGATTTGCCCAGAGTTAAGCTGGAGGTTGATTGCAGAGCTGAGAATCAAACCATGTTAAAATCCCAAACCATGGACTTTCCTTCATTTCCTATGCAGATCCAAAGGTGACGGCTTTGTGTGATACAGCAATTAATCCTGTATGACGCCTGGCTACTGCAGCAAGTTTGATGGCTGCAGTTGGTGACACTTAGTTACCCAGAAGTGCTATCAGCTCTGTAACACAATTTGCAATAAGTCACTGTTAATTAATACTAAGTTATGAAGCACTTCTAGGGAAAGCGACACACCAAATCGACATTGGTGCAAGAAGAGTTCATTATGGCTAATGTTACAACAATAAAAGACGGAGGAATTAATGATGAATTTCAATGTTAAGTATCACTTTTCCCATGCTTTAATGCATTATCTCAGAAGGGAGGAGGTACTTGGAGAGGAGCTGGAAAGGGGCAGCATAATCATTGGTTGCAAAAAAAAAAAAAAAAAGGCATGTTCTTCAGCTTTTCCTTGTGCAGTGTCTGAGCTCTGCCCTCTTTATACAGCCACAGTCATACACACCCTACCTAACAACAGTCCTGTAGGCACAGCCCAAAGTGGTCCCCTGCATTTCATACAGACAGTACAGAAATTGATATTTTTTTTTTATCCCAGTTCTTGTCCCACATGACTTGACAACGTTGGTGGCAGTTCAGTGGTGCAGTTTGGTTACTCCTCAGCTGTGGAGCACCCCTGCTGTTCCTCAAAGACACAGTCACAGAACACCAAACTACAAATAGAAGTTTTACTATGCCACAGTGGCCACAAAGGCTAGTTTGGAAGCTATCAAAACCATGAAATCTCAGGAAAAAAACCTCTCAAACTAACATTTTACTGGAGTAAAGCTTACACTGAAGTCATGACAAGTTTACATATTCATATTGCTTTAGGTAAGAATTAAACCATCTATTGACTAACAAACTAACTATTGCAAGATATGATATATATATGATAAAGCCATAAATTTTATTTTAAGGAGAGAGGTTTGGGGTGTCTCCCATTTTAAATTCTAGCTCAACTGAGCTTATCTGTATCCCTATATCTCTACTTCCCCAAAATTGCAAACCCACATGCGGCTGTTGTGTCGAAACTCTTCCACAATGGGCTACAAAACCAAGCCAGAACAATTCCCTCAGCTAATCAATATACAAAGTGCGGCTGCGGTTCTGATCTCAGTCAAAGCAACACATACTCCCCTCATCACAAAGGCCTGCGAGATCAAAACCAGAAATTCAATAAAAAACACACTCCACTCCTGTGTCGCCGCGCTTCTGAGCTGCAGCAACATTGATACTGAAGTGCTTGATGCTGGCAGCCCCACTGAGCGACAAATACACTTGCGTCCTGGGAGCAGGCCCTAAAAATAATAATAAAAATCCAATATACGGGGTGCTGGGAAGATCAGATTGGAAACAAGAAGTTGGGTTGTAATGGATCAGTGCTCGGATACCTCACTTCTGCAGGCTTTATCTCAGCAGCAAAAAAACATGACCTCTTCCTTCATTTTCGCCCCAAGGACACACAACCAGAAACTTGGAGATGAATGACTGTAATGGTCCGTCTCTCAGGAGGAGAGCCTGAAAGAGAAAAATATTTTCTTCTGCATTGTTCCAAGTCTGGCACGATATGAAGAAAGCTCCTTTCTCAAATTATCTGAAAGAATAAGAAGGAACAAATAATCTCCAGATAAAAAAGAGAAGGAGAAAAAGAGCTTTTTTTTTTCTTTTTTTTCAGAGTTGTCAGTGATAGAAGTAGATGAATTCAAGACTGGAAGTTCTGTTGCTGAATTAGGTGGGAATGGCCGGGTTGGATGGGCATCTGGGTACTGGTGTTTGATTATATGACTTTGGACAAGCTGTCCTTTTTGGACATCAGACTGATCAAATTGTGTTGCTTCTTTCCCCTGAAGGTGTTTTGGGCATCACACAGAGTGGCCCCTAGCCCTAAACACTCAGAAGTCTTCTGGCCCACTCATTTATATCCCAAAATTCTCCCTTTCCTGTAGGACATCTCCACAGTCCACAGGCAAACCATCATCCCTGTCTCTGGTGATAATCCTGAAGGTTCTGAAGGCTCTGGACATTGCAATGGGTGACAGTCAGGCAACATTGAACAGAAATTTTCCTCCTGAAAAAATTAGTAGCTGAAAAGGAATTACAGTTGGTGGTGATGTATACAGTGGTGTTGGTGGGTACAGGAAAAGTATAATTCAAACACTGTTAGACATGAGATAATCCAGCCATGGGACTAAGCTCTATAGGAAACATTCTGACTTCCACTCACAGAAGTACTTGTCAAACTGTGCTAAGACTGGAAGACCAATGATATATCAGGATAGTGAATTACACAGGTGAGTCTAGAAAAGTGGTATAAAAAAAGTCTTTTCCTCCTTTGGCTCTATTTTTCACCCTTTTCCTTGTTATTTGATATGCCCTTTTTGTGTTGAAGTCAGGAGCACAAATAAATCCCATCTTCTGTCTTTCAATGCCACATGGCCCTGTGCACCTGTACCCAGACGTGTCTCTTAGGAGGATGGTCTGAAGCTCCATTGTCCTTCCAAGGAGCATCCTTGGTCTCTCCCTACACCAGCAATCTCCTTATCAATGATGCTCTGTCACTGATTGACATCCTAACTGATGATACACCTAAATCTCTTGTTTTGTACCCACTCTGAGATCTCTTCATTCCACTCTCCTGCCATCTGAACACAATCATCTCCTTTGGTGCCCTTCTGACCTGTGCACTGCTGTCTCCTGAATCTTTCTTTGTCTATGCAGACACCCATACCCACACTTGCACACTGCTACAGTGGCAATGAAATGGAGATTAAAGACACTAATTGCACACAAACAAGTGATTATGGGGACAATTGCAAAGCACACCCCACCCCTGCACTAATTCTTCATTCCCTGCATGGAGTAATGCCCTTTTGTTGCCCTGGATAAGTTCCTAATGATGTTAGGGGGCATCCAAAGAACACAGTGGCACCGGGGTGAGCTTGTTAATGAGATTAGCTAAATTTTAATTTAGATGAAAAGCAGGCAAAGCAGGAAACAAGGCCTGTTATTATTTAGCATTACAAAAGATGAGTCTGGGAAGCAGAGAGGCATGCAGACAACAGGCTGAGGAGTGGGCTGGGGGGTTTATGTAAGGAATGACAGCAGATGCCCTGTTGAGTTATTCTGCTATGCTCCTGTCCTAGACTTGCTGACCATCAAGTGCTGATTCATGCCTTCAGGTTGTGGTGAGATGGAGGGAAATTTCTACTTTATTTCTTTTGAGTAGAGCTGTGATTTGACTTAGCTTCCCCAAGAAGTTTCTAGGTGTTGGCGTGAAGCTGGTTGGTATGCCCAATGTGATGCTTGTGGTTTTGACCTGAGGGAGTTACTGGAGGACGTTTGTCTGCATTTCCACTTTCTCTCTGAAGCCTTTTTGCTACCAAGGAAGGGGTAATGCTGATCCCAGAGACTTGTCTGAAGTCAGCATTAGAAATTTACTCTATGCTCTGTCCCACCACTGTGTAATTTCTGTTTGCCTATGTCACCATCTCCTTCGAAGGTTTTCTCAGAGTTTCCTCTAGACTGCTGAAACACAACTTGACTTCCCAAAACAGACACTCATGACTCCTTTCCCAGCAGGCTTCCATCTCTCTATGCCCATCTCCTCATCAGCTGTGGGGTCTTGTACCCTCACACAGATATGGGATGGGTTTGTTAAAACACTTTTTCCCCTTTGCTTTGCAGTGCTGAGAGTTTGGACACTAAGGGAAAAAAATTAATCTCTGTTGAACTATTCACATTTGAGAGATTTCTGAGCAGCTCATAATACTTAGAGCAAAGCAAAAGAAATAAATACTTTTTAGGTGAAGAGTGGGAGATTTGAGTGACCCACCAGAAACAAAACTCTTGGAAAATATGAGAGAGAGAAAGAGATGTTAAGCAGCACTTTGCATGCATCTACACACCATGGATGCCAGTAGAAAATGGAAGTCAGTCAGGAGGTGGCTTTATTTCTGTCAATTATTGTTTGTGAATCATTTGATACTTTTAATGGTCTCTGGTTAGCTCAGGCAGAAGAGGCTAACTGCAAAACATTGAGAGAGAAATCCGAAGAGCACTTTACGTTGTGTGAAAACGAAACCTAGGAGGGAAAGATGAAGTGTCGCCTCTTCTTCCTGCCATGAGAATGGACAAAGAAGAAAAAGAAAATGGAGAAAAGACAGTGATTTGCTTTAAAGATGAACAGCTGATTTTGGGATGATATCAATTAAAAAATGGAAATGTATTGCACAGAGATCTGGGACTAAAAAGACCCTTAGAAAAAGCCTCCTGAGAGACCCAGAATCACCCCTGACAAAAGCAGCCAGAACTCAATGAGCAAAAGGGATTTTCATGGTCCAAAATGTATTCCTTAGTTGATTTAAGTGCCTCTGAGACCCAACACCATGAAGCAGACAATCAGACTCAAGCTCAAAGGGTTCTAGAATCAGTAACCCCTAGTTTTGTACAAACAGTAGTGCGTTAGGTAGTGGAGTGCCTAAGAAAGATACATGCATGTATGGAAGGATGAGTGTGTTCATCTCCAACCTGCCTTTGCTTGTGAGGCTTGGCAAGCCCAGAACTCATCACTTTCTTGTAGGTAACAGGCTGCCTCACTCGCTGGTGCCAGTGGGACTAGATCTTTATACACCTGCTGGTTTCTGTGACCAACAATGCCATTGGCAACATCCTGGAATCAGGATGTCAATCCTGAATTCTGGAATTGACCCAGTTCCTGCAGACTGTCATACCACAGAGGTCACCCTGCAGGGAGGACCTACAGTGGTCAAGCCACTGAAACCTGTCCATCCACAACGATGGCAAAGGGAATACTGAAATCATTTTCCCAGCTGTGTCTTATGTGTTCCTTCCCATTTTAGCGCGGCTGCAAATCTCATGTACATCTCCTACCACAAGCTGTGGCAGGACTCAAGATTGGCAGCCCAGACACACTTTGCAGACAGATTAGCACCTGTGGCTCCTCTAATTACAATCGCTACATTCAGCCATGGGAAGACAATAAAGTCCTGCTAGCAGTTCTGTCCTCTTTGACTCCATGAGGCTATGGGAACCACAGCATCACCACAATAAATCTCAACTCCAGAGAAACATCCTTTGGGGCTGACATTAATTTCAAATAAGCCTCTGTCTTTTTCCTTCTTATTTTACAGACATATTGGTGTTTACAAACTTATTTTCTTTTCTTTTAGAGCTGTCCGTTTGACAGGAACAGGGCTATGGGAAGGGGCACCCAGTTTACTGGGAGGTGTCTGTCTTGATTTGCAGGGAGCAGAGTGGGTTGCAAAGGGTGTCTTAGACAATGGGGGTCAGTGTGGGCATGGAGCTGAAAGGCTTGAAATGCACTGCATTGATTTTTGTGTCGGTGCTTGTTAATGGCACCTGTATGAGCATGATGACTTTGGCCTTTGCTCATGCCATCTCTCTGATGATATAATATTGCTTGCCTGGAATAAGGAATGAAGATCCTCTGCGAGCTTAGCGGTATTGATGAAGAAATGAAGACCCAAGGAGGTTCAGCAGTGTTTCTGATGACCCTTGAAATCCCTGCAAATCTGTGTTGATGTTGGTGGGAGCTGGGAAAAGCCATTGAGATTTTTTCTGTATTGATAGAACAGATGAGAACAGTCCAAGGCCCATGCCTTAGGCCAAAATCATCCATCAGCAGAATGGCAGCAGATAAACATGTTTCTTTCATCTGGAGACAGATTCTTCCCCTCATATAATGGAGACATTCCTCTAGCAGAGTTGTTTAAATCTGAAACCAAACCTCAGATGGCAGAGGTTTGCCAATTCCTATTTCTCTTCCTGTGGTGGCTGCTGTGGGCCCAAAGTTAAATAAAATCTTGATGATATATGGGACCTGGTTGTTCCCCTCTCTGAGAATGCGATTTGGGAAGAGGAATGGAAAGTTGCTGGGGCAAGGGCTTGGTGAGGCTAAATATCTGTTGGGATGAACAGCCTACTACCTTATCACTTGAAGGTGGTGGTTCGTGACAATATTACCCAGAGGAAGGAAGATTCCAGCTCACCCTAATTTTTGTGTCACTGTCTCTTGTGTCTGTGTGGTGGCTCATGCAGAATGGCTCATCTTCAGCAAAGGGAAGACAATTCTCTTGGCTTTGATGAGCCTTAGACAGAGTGGATCTGACAAGGACAAGCTGGAGTGGTTTAGAGACAGTCCCAGGATTCATAGAATCATGGAATCATATGAAGATTCTCCTCTGGACAGGAGAGGATGATCTCCTCTGGAGATCATCTAGTCCAACTTCCCCACCAGAATGGGTCTACCTAGAGCATGTTGCACAGGAACTCGTCCAGGCAGGTTTTGACTGTCTCCAGAGGAGGAGACTCTACCACCTCTCTGGGCAGCCTCTTCCAGGGCTCTACCACTCTCACAGGAAAGAAGTTCCTCCTTATGTTTAGGTGGAACTTCTTATACTCAAGTTATGCCCATTTCCTCTTGTCCTGTCCCAGGGCACCACTGAGAAAAGACCAGCCCCATCCTGACACCACCCTTTAAGTATTTGTAAGCATTGATCAGATCCCTCCTAAGCCTTCTCTTCTAAAGACTAAAAAGACCCAAGTCCCTCAGCCTTTCAGAAGAGAGATGTTCTAGTCCCCTCATCATCTTTGTAGCCCTTTGCTGTCCCCTCTCCAGGAGTTCCCTGTCCTTCTTGAACTGCAGAGCCCAGAACTGGACACAGTCTGAGCAAAGTCTTCCTTTGAAGATTTAGGGGAAATTTAAAAAAGAAAATGTTGTTATCCCTTTAAGAAGCAGAAATAAGATGAATGAATCTGGCTCGTTCGCTCTAGGGAAAGGTAATATGCATTTGTAAGCAGAAGAGCCAGAATGATGGTATTCCTTCTGACTGTTTCTGTAGGTGTACAAGGCCCCCTTCCTCTGCGACGTCTCTACGAATATGTTCATTATATAAAATGTGGTGAATAAACTAATGTCAACAGCAGACTTACAGCACTGAGTTTAACAGTTTGACGTGGCCTCTAATCTTTCAAAAGATATTTCCTTTCTCTCAAAAGAGAGTTCCTTGGAGGATCATTTGAAAACGTTCATGTCTGGTCTTTGTCATCAAAAGTTTTCAAAGACTGGCTCTGTCCTTTTAAATCATTTGTTGTTTCTCCTGCTGATGTTTCGTAAGACCACCGCGAAGGCATATCTTACTGTCAGACATGTTTCAACCCAAATTTCTTGATGTAATACTTGGAAAGAAGGTTCCAGACAAGACCTCATTTACACGAGCAATCACATGGTCAAAGTCGTTGGAAAGTTGACCTGTTATTTGCAGATGTGGAAAGAGCTTTTGGGATACAAGATGCCCATTTTCTAATTCCTGCTCTCTCTCAAAGGACCACGCAGATGTTTTCGGTCAAAAATCAGAGTTCATCATTTCACCAGATTTGCTGTTAGACGAACACAGTCTTTCAATCAACCCTGATTGCCTGTAAAGTAAAGATCGACCTTGTGATTTTCTGCACTGGCAAAACTTTCCTCTGATTCCGCAGACTTTTTCTCTTTTTGATCTGCAGCCTTTTTTTCATTATTTTTTCGCATCCATTTCCTAGATTTTGGTGTATATAAAAAACCCGAAGACCTTTCTCCGCAAAAAGTAAGATTTAGAACTATAGAAGAATGTGGGTTTTCTTTGATTCTTTCAGTTCTCTTTCCTGAGCTCTTAGGAACAAGCCATTATCAAACACAAATTTTTATGTATTGTTTCAATCCTAGGAAGAAGAAAAACACAATACATAATCCGCTTGTTCCTGCACCTCACAAGTAGCATTTTTGACCTTTTAGCAGGTTCTTTTCGATCAAAATATATCTTCCAGAAGGGCTTGCATTCTCTTCCCCGCTATGATTACAGTATGATTGGCAGGCAATGGCTTTTTTTTTAGCATTCAGTTCAAAGTTTCACAGCTTCTTGGGTGAGAAAGACCGAACTGTGGCCTCTTGCTGCATTTTGTCAGCTTACACACCTGGAAGTGACACAATCCATCTCCTATGAATCATTAAGAAGAACCAAGAGCATCAGCAGATACCTCTGCCCTCTGAGTTCAGTAAGTCCCTTACAAAGTGTGAAAGCTCAAATCACAGTCTGAGACTACATGAAGTTATGGATCTCTCCCATTTAACTCATGTCAACATCTGCCTCGTCTCCTATCTCAAAGTTGTCTTTGTTTTCTTATTTCTTCATACGTGGAGCTATAGCACAGACTGAATATTAGGGTTTTTTCTCATGCTCAGTTATTGCATTTTATATTTCTCTAAAATAGTGTAGATAAATCTATAGAGATAGACAAGTTCATTTTGGCTTAAGAAGGGTCCTTTCCAGGAAAAGAAAAAAAGTTGTAGAAGGATAAAAGTAAGCAATGCAGAACTGAACAACAGCAGAAAAGTCTTTAAACCACGTAACCGCAAAGGCTCAGAATGATAAAGTGCATTTACACAATTTTTATTTTCAGATTAAACAATGGCCTTACAATCCTGTTTTTCTGATGCACAGCGAAGCAAACCTTAACTATGTTCCTTGCTCCCAGGTTAGCTCCTTTGTCCTTAATTTTAATTTTCTTTTCCTGTTTCTCTTCTGTTCTCTATTGATCAGATACTTTATACTGCACACACATACTTCTGCACAGATTCATTTGAAAAAGCTTTTGCCTGCCTTCAGATACGTAACAGTTTCATCTCTGTGCCTTTATACGGATGAAAATAAAATTTATTTAAAAACCCAACAAGGCATAGAACCGCATATCCCATATGAAAGACTGTGTATTTCATGAAAATTCAGTAGACTTGAAGATTTTATTGTTGTTGTAATAATTAGGGACAAATACAAATTCATAAGAGCATATAAATCTGCATTTGTTAAAAAATGCATCCCTTTCAGCATTGCCTCATAGATGAGTTAATTGAAACACTTGGTAGAAACTGGGTCATTTAAACATAGAATTGCTGTTAAACTGCATACTAAATTAAAAAGTTCACAGTTGGGAAACTATATATGGAGAACTAGAAGGTTTTTTGAACAATGCTTTATGATACTGGAGGGCTGATCTGCTGTCAATCTGCATTTACCAAGGTCACCTTGCAAATGAAGTTTTATTTAGAGTTTGTGTATTGACTTATGTACGAGCTACTGGGTTTTGAGGATGAGTCTACTGTAAAATCGGTTCTTTACAAAGCCTATCACTGCTCCTTTGAAATTTTGCAAGCACAAACAGATTTGTCCATATATGTGTCTTTATATTCAATTGTATAGCAGATAGATAAAATAGTAAATCATAACTAGAATAAATTTTAGAGATCATATTTTCTACAACTGTACTGTTTTATTTCTGCTTGGAGTAAAGAGAGGAAAAATGTTAAGCTCTATACTATTTCCTTTATGTAAAGTCTAGAAAGATCTCATACTGGAAATATTTAAACCTACTATTTCTGTAGAGATGGCTTGTGACAAGTGTTAAGATCTGAGTCTGAACTGGCCAAAATTGAAATGAACGCTCTTAAAGTAACTTTTATTTTAATTTGGGAAATTATTTTTTCCTTCCTCCTCTTTGTGGTACTGTGGGGTTTGAGGGTTTTGTTTGCTTGTTTGGCTGATTAGTCGGTTGGTTTGATTTTACTTTAGTTTTTCATCATTTGACACTATCTCACAGACAGTCAGTCAAGTGAATAGCTGGGTATCCACCTATAATGGGAATATTCTACAGAAACCCAAAGGACCAGCTGCTTGGCAGAATTGGTACTTGCCTTCCCATCTACTACTTGCTGTAGGGTGCCAAGATAGGTGGACCTTTAATCTGCTACAGTGTGGTATTTTTATGTGCTGTCAGTTGTTGGACGCCCTCTCTGTTGTAATATTACAGTATCTTTTGCAAATGATATGGCTACATACATATATGTAATTCTTCCAATTCAGCTAATGAATTATGTAGCTATAGATTTAAAAATGAAGAAGATCAGAAGGACCAATATCATTCCCTAATTTTATATTCCATACATCAGAGCGATAAATTATTTCCTGATTGAGGTTCAATAGATGTGGATTAGTTAGAGTTTATCTCCATCAGTAATAGGATGCTTTTTACTGTTGGAATCAAGGGTTCTGGGAGTCAGTGGAAGTGCAATGAGTTGAGCATTTCTCTTAAAATATTTGAGGCACAATTGAGCACAGAAGTTTGAAACACCACAAATTCTTGTGGACATAAATATTTTTGTAACATGAAAAAAGGAAGCATTTTTTTATGCACTTGTGAATGCTCTGTTAGTCTTTTGCTTGTAAAGTCTGATCTGTTTTAAAAAGGTAAAAAAAAGTTCTGTTTTTAAAAGAAGGAAAAAACTACTCATAGCAATAAGCTTGTATGCAAAATGCCTTTTTCTTCTGCTTTATAAAACAAAATACTGTAATATCAGATATACCAATGTTTTAATGCCTATACATGTAAATACAAATGCAGGCTCTAGTTCTTTCTGTTAGCAAGCACCAATATGTAGAAAAGGCTGCTCAGTGTGTTTTCTGTTACAGGAGACCCTTCTCCATCAACCAGCTGTCTTCTACTCACTACATATCTCTGTAAATTTGAAGAAGAGAGATTTCAGATCTATCACCTCAAAATCAACCTGTTTATATAACAGGAATCTCTCTCTAATACAGACATCTACCCAAGAACACCCTTCTGCTATTGACTAGAGCATTTACACATATTTGTGACAGTTCAAGTTACAGGAACATCAGGTAAGGCATGTTTCCCTCAGAGTAGTCTGGATTTTTTTTTACCTTCCTTCTTTTCTAAACTTTACTACTATATACTTTGAATGTGTTTCAAAAAGTTTTGCTTTGCCACAGTGCAAAAGCAAAAAAAAAAAAAAAAAAGAATTTTAAATATATAGATTTCAAATAGCACAAGGACAAATTTATAACCAGGACTCTGCTGGAGATGCCATTCAGCAGAGCCATGAATTGCTGAAGTTCTTGTCAGTGGAAACCTGGCTTTTTAAGAAAAGCATCAGCAGCAGCAGGTTCTTCTTTTTAAATCTCATCCAGTCTCCAACTTGTCAGCCAATGGGGTTGCTATTACACAAGCAAAAGATTAAATTTTTTATGGAATATGACATGCATTTGTCTCTTGTAGCAACAATTTACAAAAGTCAATGACTTTAAACTTTTAGTTTAGAAAGACATATCCTAAATTTAAATAAATAGAAATGAATAGAAATAGAAAGAGTAGAAATAGAAATTAAATGAATAGAACAATTGAAATGAATAGTGTAACTTCCACTAAGCAGTTTATATTGCATCAAGACTAAAAAATCATTCTCACACCCTGTACACATCATTTACTCCTAAATATTCACCTCCCCTGAGAAATATTGATTTGACTACATTCATTCAAAATGTCGATACAAATAACAGAGACTTGGCAATTATAGATGAACATAAAGGACATTTTAAATTCACAGTTTGTGAAGCTAAATCTCAGCATCTCAGAAAAACAATGTCTTCATCTTGGTTTTCACTAACAAGAATATTTTCCTGCTGCTGTCAGGTTCCAATACTTTCTTGAAAGTCCACTTAGTGTAAAAGAATGTACACAATAATTGGAGCTCATCAGAATGACACTCTCTTCCCTCACGATGTTTTTTCCCTATGTGAATTTAATTGGCTGAATGACAGACGCGACAAACACTAGAATCATAGATTTGTGAAAACCGAAGGCAGGAAATTTCAACCAGTATGACAGTCAAGTAGCTGAGCTAAAACTTGTTTTAATCATCTCATTGTAAAGTAGCCTCACCACCTTACTTTTCTTTAGATAAAATGCTATTTTTGTCACTCATGGCAAAAGCTTCTGATTAAATAATATGGTTGTTTACTTTACCAGAGTTAAATACACCAGCAGGGGAAAAAAAAAACAAAACAAAACAAAAAACCCACAAAAAACCAACAACCAAACAAATTTGTGGAAAATACACAGGAATGTGTTAATTCCTCAAACCAGAAAATTTTGCTTTACAAGAAAAGTTATAATATATCCACTAGACAATATTATTCTTCTGTTCTTATGGACTCTGCACAAGCTGGAAAAGCAATTAAGCAGCAGATGAACCTTGTTGTGGAACTGTTGCTAACATGTGGTCACGTCTGTGCCATTATTACTTGAACGTGTGATGAGTTTATTTTATCACCTTAGCAAATCTGTTTTAACAAGTTGGTGCAACTAGAAGTTAAATTCTGAGCTACCCATTTAAACCGTGTGACAAAAGTCAATATAAATTTAAATAATCCAATGGTAAAATTCAGATAAGAACTCAACCCTTTCAAATCAAAGAATATCCTTAGGCTGAGCTTAGCAAGATTATCTTCCGTTTCTAATTAACTGCACTTAAATATTATGAACTGCTCTCTAGGAAATCACAGCCAGCTGAATATGACCATGCATCAAGAAGACACCACATAAGAAAGCTGAGTAGCTGAGCGTGGTAATTATTCCAGTCAATTAATTGGTAAAAAAAAAAAAAAAATCAAATGCTTTAATTATGTATTTAAATTTCCTTGATTCTATCAGCCATTAGGTACTTTAAACCAGAAGACAGTTGGCAGAACGCACCATGTTTTATGGAAGTCAAGCATGTCATGACTCTAAGGTCACAAAGGTAATTTTCCATTGAGAAGTTAAAAGGGGGTAATTCTGGTTTACAAATTATCTGCTGTACCAGCATCAAGTTCCTCACTCAAGGTTGTAGGATAAAAGCAGATCTTCAAATGAGGAAAAAAGTTTATTATTGTTCTTTATTTCACAACAAGAGTTGATTTAATTGTGGCTGTGAAGGTGATTCACACACAACTACTCAGTTTCTGAAGATTTTTACATGAACTGTTTCTGAAATATTTTTTTTATTCCTTATCCATTATTTACTTCCCATTTTCTTCCTACTCCAGTAATTGTAACCATTATTAGAAGATGTACTGTGAAAAAAAAATTTAAAAATAGTTCTAGTTTTGACAAAAATTAATCCAACATAGGTACCATTAATTTTGGATAGCTGGAGGGCTGAAGGGGAGGCTGAGAACTGGATTCTATGTATTAGCACTACAGAAAATCCATACTCCTTAAAGAGCTTACACTGCTTTTATATTTTTAAGTGGGCTGTTTATACTTTTTTCAATATCTGGCTTCTCAGACTCTCTGGCTTTGGTGTATTTGCAAAAGCCTGAATTAACTTTTATCCTGTATGCTTTATTATAGTCTTATGTAATATAACAAACAGCATTTGAACATCATTTTTTTAAATTATTCTTACATCTAATAGTTTTTCACTATTTTGTTTAATACTAATATTTGTCGACTCTTTTTTTTTATTTTGTATTTTATTACATTTACATATTTCAGAGTATGTGCATAATAACTATGCTATTAAATATTTACTATATCTAAATTATGTTTATGCATATTAGACACAATATTGTAAGACATACACATAAAAATGAGAAACTATTTTAAACACTGATTACATTTCTATCTATAATTTATTCTAAACCATTCCATAACATGTCTGTAAACAGCTGCTGTAGCACTTGCAAATATTTTGTCCTTGTTCCTTAATTGTCCTTGCTCCTTAATTCTAACCAGTTGTGTGGTTTTTCATTTGCATTCAGTTTGACTTTTTAAAATCTAAAATGTAATCTCTAAAAAGGTTGTTTCAAACACATTGTTATTACTAAAGAAGCAATCCATATTGCTACAGTTTGAAGTCACTCCTTGTGCATTAATGAAAACTTTGATTTTAGTGAAGTTCACCCTATATCACTGATCATAACAGCTATTACATTTTCTATCAGATTTTGGTCTTTTTGCTCCATGACTTTCTCATACTACCCTTATAATTGCTTCTTCGTCCTTTTAAACATTTTTAGCCATAATTATCAGTACTGAAATTCCAGCAAAGGACGTGGAGTTATAGATTTAAGGTACCAGATCAAAACTAGTTCTTGTCCTCCCTCCACAAATAAACATGAAGAGAGCAATAAATCGAATGTGCTCAACCACCAAAAAGCCAAAGCTATTAAATTACCTACAGAAATAAAACAGTTGAAACGTGGCAAATTGTAGTTGTTATGGTTACTAGTTCTTCCTTTGAAGTGCTTAAATATTAAAGCTAAAACAAAAATAAAGTGTAATTATAGATTAATGTGGAATAAGGCCCTTGTGCTTTAAAGTGCCACTGAATGACCTCAGCACCTATTAACTCCAATGAACAATAAATGTATACGACACTTCCACAGGATGAGGTCCTCAATTATTTACGTGACAGTTGTGCTTCATTTCTGCATGCTCAGTAGCCTCCGTTGACTTATAGAGAGGTAGAGTTGACTATTCTAAGTAAGGAGAATCAGTTAAAATTGACTCTGTATGGTAGATACAATTTCCATAGTCATTGTTGCATTTTCACTGAGGTACATAGATATAACTAAAACTCTATTTCTTTGCAGCAGCTGTTAGAAAATTGCCACTCAGTTTATGGAAGAATACCAGATACAGGGTGAAGGAGGACAGCAACAACGATTGAGGACAGGGAAAAAAAGTCTCATGTGAAAGGAAACTGAAAAACCTAGAACTGAAGAAGACTGAGGGGGAATCTGACCAAGGCTTGTAAATACTTAAAGGGTGGGTGTGAAGAGGATGGAACCAGGTTTTTCTCAGTGATGCCCACTGAAAGGACAAGAGGTAATGGGCACAAACTTGAACATGGGAAGTTCCACCTAAACATGAGGAGGAACTTCTTTCCTGTGAGAAAGGGAGGAAGCAGGGCAGAAGCCCTGGCAGAGGCTGCCCAGGGAGGTGGTGGAGTCTCCTTCTCTGGAGACATTCCAAACCCTCCTGAACATGTTCCTGTCCAACTTTCTCCAGGTGGCCCTGCTCTGGCATGGGTGTTGGACTGGGTGATCTCCAGAGGTCCCTTCCAACCCCATATCATTCTGTGATTCTGTGATACTGTAGCAAATTCAGCAAAGAACCATGAAGAACATTAGAGGGTTAGAGTATCAACATCTGAGGAGAAGCTGAGAAAAGTGGGATTATTTAATCTCAGGGGAGATCTAATCAATGTATATAAATAACCAAAGTGAGGCTGTAGAGAAAATTGAGGCAGGCTCTACTCAGTGGTATACAGTGAAAAAAGAGGCACAACCTGAAATACAAGTAATTCCACTTAACCTTAAGAAAAGAATCCTCTACTGTGAGGGTGAGTGGCTGCTGGCACAGGTTGACAAGAGAGGTTATGGACTCCTCTCTCTGGGGATATCCAAAAACCAGCTGGACTTGGTCCTGTGGGCAACTGGCCCTGATTGAGCACAGAGGGTTGGAACGGGACAGTGTCCAGATATCACTTCCGACATCGACCATTCTGGGATTCACTTATTCGTGGTCCAGAGGAATTTTGATCTCCACAGAAAACACCCAACTACAGAATCACAAGAGGCAGGAAGTGCACCAAAGAGAGCGATTCAGGGATTCTATAATATGAAGAGAAAGTGAAACCTCACTGGCCACAATAAAAGCTAAAGAACAGCATGTCGAGGAAGAAAACCGCGGCAAATAAATGTTATCATTTTCTGCAATGCAGACTTTTTACTGTCTTTCATAACACCTACCTATCACAGAATCATAGAATGATTTGGGTTGGAAGTGACCTTAAAGGTCATCCAGTTCCAACTCCCTGCCCTGGGCAGGGACACCTCCCACCAGACCAGGTTGCTCCAAGCCCCCTCCAACCTGGCCTTGAACCCCT
>JAOXNG010000001.1:2886096-2897103 GCA_028566535.1 Scolopax minor | reverse complement strand
GTTCACAGAGAGTTCAGTATGACTGAGAAATCTGGCACTAAGCAGGCTGAAGGCTGAACAGCTTTGCCAATACTACTCCATTATTGGGTCAACCGCTCTGAGCAATTCAAACTCCTGCAACAAAAATGTTGCAGCTCAGCTTTCTGGGTTTTCTATTTCAACTGCAGAAATGAGGTTTACAATTGTTTAAGGCTAGCGTTTTCCTACAAATGAGAAAGGGATGACATGTAATATGTAACAGTTTAGTATTAAAGCTTGCTATTGCTCTCTGAATCAATACTGCAGCAATTTAACATTTACATTACCAAAGCATTCGTTTACCCAATCAATGGCAATACTCAAAACGTGCAACAGCAGCACACACTGTTTGATGAGGAAAGCTGTAAGCACAGAGCAAGAGCGGAATATATATTCCTCTATGACAGTACACTGTTAGAAATGCTGAACTACATTCAGTCTGGATGCAGACTGAGACTCCTTAATCCAATGAGTGGTTAAGCAAACTGTCCCTGTGAAGACATGGAAGAGATCACAGTCTACCCTTTAAACCATAGCAAAACAAGTGCAGTAGGCTAGTGTGGTATAGCCAACGCTATTTCTTTCCAGTGGCACAGGGACTGAAAAGAAAGCCTGCACTGAAACACAGTGAGACAGACTTATCCCTCTTTCTATTTTTGATTTATATTATTTGGAAAATGGCCCATCAACAGAACTTTAATTTTTTTTCAGTTATTGAGTGAGGAAGAGGAAGCATATCACGTTTCAGACACCCACTGGTGGCAACAAACAATTATTACCAAATTATAAGAACAATCCCCTGTTCCCACATTAATCTTTCGTACCCTCTGCACAATACAACTACTTATGGAAGCACCATGTTCCCGTAAGTAGGAGCCAGTGAAATACTGAAAAGAGAAGATGAGCAAACAATCAGCGACTGGGGAAGCAGAGGCCAGCACTCTACCAGCATTGAGCTCCCTCTGGCCTCTGTTCATCACAGACTTTAGATCTATTTGGAGAAAGTTCTAGTTTTGACTATGCACTGATTTAACTGGAGAGGGAGAGCTGCACAAAATGCAATGTTTTATTCCTTCCTCCTCTACTAATATTTTTACTGCCTGTAACTACAGTCTAGGCATCTCTAAAGGACAATGTATCCCAAAAGTCAAAGTCAACATCTCAGGATAGGATGAATCAGCCTTGGACAATAGCTGTTCTACTCGACTAACTACCTTAAATGCAACTATTTAGCTGCTAGGCTACTCAAATTAGGAGTTAAGAACCTTACCCTGTGTCCTTAAAACCTGAAGTTCAAGAAATAGTAACCATATCTACTAAACGTCTGTATGTTTATGTATGAAACAGAAAGAATCCTTTATATTGCTTAGCAAGGCTACACATTTGTTAGAAGTAACAGGATTTTTGACACCAAAGTGAAATGAACACAGAAGTCTTCCTATGTCAGATGTTAGAAAATCAGAGTTGATGAATTCTTATCTCCCTGGCACAGAATTCAGAGGTTTTAAGAACAGAAGAGGACTCTTCCTGTTTCTAGAGAAGAAAAGAACAAGACAATGAAAAAAGGTCTTATCTCTGATTAGCTTCTAATAAACTACAGAGAGCAACCAAAAAAAGACAAACCCACCTTCCTGAAACCTGAAAGTTAGAATCTCCTGCTTTCACTTCATGAGCTTGTTTGGGGAATAAACAATCTCTTGATACCAGTTATCAGTGATTGTTTCATCTGCTGGTAGAACAAACCAGCTATCATGTCTCTGTTTCCCAGGTACCCCACTCCTGAGATGTTAAATCTCCTGCTGTCTGCACAAGCAGGCAATCACTGTTTCAGTTCAATGCAAACTGCTCCAGAGAGGACAGATACTACATGTACTGCTGCAGGCTCTGTGCTTTGTTGTTCTGATTTAAAATAGAGGTCATTCTAACTGAATGTATCTATTTGCTTTTTTTTTTTACAGCAAGCAGTTTTTAAAAAGGTTAGCAGAGCCTGTTCGTAGAAAGCAAAGGGAGGATGCAGGAGCAACAGGCCCTTCCCTCTACATTGAATTAGTCTTAGTTACTGCAATTCAATGTGTGAACTTAACCATCCTAAGAATAATAGTCTCTGTGTTTTGAAGAAACTAGGCAAATTAAGCTGAATAGTAATTGATGTGGTTAAATAAGGATAAACAAATACTGGAAAAATGTCAGCATCATTCTTCAAAAGATATGGAAGCTACACAGCATGTACCAGGGGTTCTGCCAGCAAGCAAGGCTGCTTACATTGGCCACAATGTTCTTCCAAAAAAAGATAGGCTATCCTTTGAGAATAAAAGAGTGTCCTGGGCTTTTTTATCTCTCTCTCTTCCATGTGGCTAAACAAAGGCCTTCACTGTCAAAAGCCAAGACTAACAGTTTATGATGTACACTTGCAGACAGAAAAATTACTCTTGCAGTCAGTATCAACCTACCATAAAAAAGCAAGACCACAATTCAATAAAATTCTGCACTCAGGCAGGATTTATAAAGAAAGACAGGTGACTGTTGTCTGAAACAGATTAATGGCATTCTAGTCACCTGTTAAATGAACCATGCCACAAGCCATCATTGAAAAGCCTTACAAATGAATTTTCTACAGGTAATGTTGCTCTGCTCCTTGAGCTCCCCTCAGCCCTCTACTCATTTCACACAGCACCCAGCCTGTCTCCTCCCTCCCACCTCAGCCTTATCCCATCACGACTTTGATGCAAAATTGCTATAAATTCAAAATTTTCAGTGGTAAGATTAATAGCTCCTCTGCAGACAAGGAGTTGGAGGTCCATGCACAACCCAAACTAATCCTAACTTCTGATCACAGAATCAAAGAATCTTAGTGGTTGGAAGGGACCTTTGAGATCATCGAGTCCATGTGGAACTCACCTATCATCTTTTCAATGCTAAAATAAGGCCAAAAGATACAAGAACTTCTATACACCTAAAGCTCCAATTAAGTATCCTCAGATCTATTAATACCCTAAACCTTTCTTTCTTACTGCAACAATCACTGGTTTGCAGTCTGAATAAAATCAACTACCCTCTTTCTAAACGACAGCAACCTGGCCACCTCATCAGGCCAAGAAAAAGAAGTCCATCTGATTGTATCATATCAGTCCCCTCTATAGCACTGAGTCAGGAAGGGCTCTGTTACATCACGGCATTTTCATTCACAAACTTCACCAAACACTCCATTTTGCTGCCCACAAACAAACCAATACCTTGTGGCACACTCCATGAAAACAAACCGAAAGAAACAGGAGGACAATTCCTTCTCTCTTGCATTTTATCTCGGAGAACTGTCAACTACAAATCCCCAAATCCTTAGTTTTCTCCCCTACAGGCACAAAACATTAAAAAAGTTAATATAAAGCTATACTTTCCCTTATAAAAGGGATACTTTTAATTTACCATTTTTTTTACCTCTCACACAGATTTCAAATGTAGCTTACAATGTACAGCATCATAACACTTCTTTCAAGATTATCATGCAGTTTTGCATGCAGCTAATAACTGAGTCATCTGGCAGTTGCCTAAGCAGCAGTGGAAGTATAGACCACAAACCCAAGTTTTAATTTACATCATTTATCCTAATGATTTTTCTCAAAATATCTGAAACCGTTAAGGACACTGCAAATTATAAACTAATTAATATGATCATTGCAAGAGCACAGGAATGAAGTATTACTGACTGTAGTTGAGGCAGCTGGCAAGCTTGGAGCCTGGAGATTCATGTGGTTGTTGCCACAGTAAATATCGTGAGAGTGCTGCACAGCGCTTCTTTCAAGAGGTAACATGGTCATTTCATTAAAAAAAGCTTGAAAAAGACTGCACAGGAGATAAACATCCTTTGCTTATTCTCTTCCATACTAATTCCTCTCTATTCTGCCTATACAATTAGTATTTTTACTTCTTGCTTGACAGACAGATCAGTTCTGACTAAAATATTGCTATTATCACTACTCAAGTTTGTGCGCTGACTTGAAAGTATCCAGGGGGTTCAGTTTTTTGTGGTGGTGTGTGACATTCTTCCAAGAAAAACCCATGACTACATTTTAGCCTGGGCACACAAAGGGTTGGTGTTTGCTGTGCTTGCCCTTGGACATGTGGGGTGTCACCAGCAGTGAGCTCAGGCAGGCTGGGCATGAGCTCTTGGCCATGGGACACTTGTGATGAGAGGACACCCGGCTCAAGCCATGGAAAGCCCAGAGGCATTCTGAGACCTTGTTGTGCTGAGTCAGAGTAAAAGTCCATAGCCTCGTGCTAGTGATGACCAAAATCCCTCTGAGTGGGCTGCAAGTCATTCATGGCTTCTGTGTGGAAGTGAGATTTGGACCTTGGTTATACTGGGCCACAAATCATATTAAAAGACTTGGGTTAAAGGACACTCTCCCATAGCTGCTGGTGTGATATGGATACACTGCTATTCGATATTGATCCCAGTCAAGTCAGCACATAGTCCACTCTTCAGGTCTCCAGCAGGACCTCAAGTTCTCCTGTTTTCCATGCCCCACATTGTGGTAGAGGCAATTTCCGATGTCCTTTCTATGGGATTGAAGAAAGCAGAAAACAGATGAAGACAGATGAACATTTCTACTAAGACAACCAGCTGCACTTTAGCATGGCTGTAATGCAGAGGGTGGGATAAAGTTGCCTACACAGACTCTGAATGCCATTTGAGATGTCTCTGGGTGTCCTTCCTGGACTCTACTACCAGCCCAGAAGGGCTCACCTCTCCAGTTGGTCCTGTGCCATATCCGCCAGACTCAGACAACCCAGGGCATCTCAGATGGCACTTGGTGATACATTTAGAAAAGTGCTGCACAACTCCTCTGACCTCCAGGCCAGGTAGGCTGTCTGACATCCCCTGCTTTTCTAAATATAGGCAGGTACCAGAGGAGACATCTGAACTCTGTTGGGGCTGTTGTCTCCAAAATGTTCCAAAGTCAGAAATCAAAGAAGAAAGAATATTGCTCATTAACTGCTGTGCACAGAGGCCTCTTCATCTCAGTTTCATGAGAACATAATTGAAAGCCGGGCTGTTTTTCACTTCATTTTGTGTTTGGGCTCATCCCCTTTGCCACAGCTTCCCATAGCCCTTTTAATGATGAGAACAAAAGCCTGTTTTCAAAGAACATCTTTTCCTGTGGTTTTGGTCCTGTGATATTCTAGAGAAAGGAGGCACAGAGTAGCAAATAACTACTCTGACCACGTGGTAATGTCCTCCTCCTACTCTCTTTCTTAGCTTAACAATTTCTTAAGCCTCTTTTCCCTTTCAGATGTCTTATAGAAGTGGAACAGTATATAGGATTGGCACTTGCTTTCCTACTATAAAGCCCAGAGGATACCCAGTAGAGGTCTGTAGTCAATGAGATGTCACTAGCATGTACAGCTGAGGTCTACTACCAAAACACAATCTGCAGATATTTATCAGTGGGGACTCCACCTCATAATGGAGGTGGAAGAGTCCGGCACTCAATTCCGAACTGGTGGATTGTATAATGTTTTCCCTATCATCCTTTTCCTGACCGCCTGGGGGAATGGTACCACTTTTACTTGGTGTTTTCAAGCAGTTTGACCTTTCTAAATAGTTGCAAGGCTGTTATTACTTTCAGATGTTTGCTTTTTTTTTTTTTTTGTCCTGATCTCAGTTCTGACAGAGTTCCAGCTTCCCTCAGCAGCATGGCAAGCAAACAGGGTACTCTGTCTTGTTCTAAGTGGCTGGGATAAGCTTTGCGCTAGGAAATAAACCTACACTGTAAAATATACTGTCCCCAGAGTGCAATCCTGGACAGATCTTCTGTATCTGTCCCCAGAGTGAAATCCAGCTTCTCTGAATCCACAAATCTTTCTTTGCCTTGCAAATAGACATAGGACTGAGCCTCTCTGAATGTCTTAATGCTGATGGTGGTCTGGTTGCTACTGAAGCACTCACCTGGCGTTCTCCACAACAGTCAGTTTACACATGAGATGGGGAACCCTTCATAACCTTACAAGGATTATGTTTTGACTGGATTAAATAGGTTTAATTGTAGCTATTAGGCCTGGTGATTTGCAGTGGTGAATCATAGAATCATTGCCATGTTCTTCTAGCTGAAGCATGGCATACACCAAGGCCTGGTGACAAAAAGGCTTCCTGCACACTAGAAACATCAAGGACTTTTTGCTTGTTGGCAACTTCTCAGCCTACTCCGAGTTGATGAAATAACAAGTCCTCATGCTTCAACCATGGAGTTCCACCAGCCATGCTGCACCATCCATCTGCTCTGAGACAGAGAGAGAATTGGTAACCTTTGAAAGTCCATCACCTGGAGAAGGATATAAGGTGATGGCTTTTCTGGTCAGGGCACTTGCATACAGAGTGTACAAGAAGTGGAGAAGTGGAGTTAAAGTGCCATCAACCCTTATTTACAGATGGGCCCTCTGCATTGCTGGTTTCTCTAATTCAGGTCTGAATGTGTTGAAACATCTGACCTGCACGAGGCAGGGAAGGACACAGGTATGCATGGGGAAGGTTATGACACCCTGGTGAGACCTTTCTGGAATGATTCAAACATCAGCATGGTGGACAGCAGCTGGGAGGTCAGTGGAGGCTGCAGGGCAGAGAGACAGCCTGTAGTGTAAAAATTAGGAGCACAATGGTGCTGAGGCATGTGGGTTGTACTGCCGCAGCTCCCTCTCTCATACCCAATGAGAAATGACATGACTGCAGCTTGGTGAGACATTGGTTTAGGAACCAAAAGCACTATTTTAACACCTGTTTTATCCCATCTTGAAGCACTTATTTTATAATACCTTGAAGCCTTTAAGAAAGCTTTTCTGGTTTTCAGTTGCAGGGTGTTGTTTCTGGTCTGGTCTCATGTATTTCTCCCTGCCTCTTCCTCCTGCTGATGGTGTCGGCTGCCCATCATGTAGCCCTTCTTCTCACAAGCTGCATTCAGAGGCCATCTCACAGACCCGTATCACTTTCTTGCACTGTCAGTCTCTTTATATCTTCGATTTCACCCTAACAGTAGTAGAATCTACTAGGCAAATTTCATGTGAAGAATTAGGGACTAATGGGCTTTATTCCATGATTGATTAACACCTCTCTACCCTTCAGTACCAGAGTAATTGTGAACGACAGACAGCCCTAGAGGAAAGGTTGGTGGATTTGGGTTAATTTTCCCCTTCCCCCCTGCTTCTCGCTTATTGTGACAAGAGAAAAAAAGGGAACAGCAGAGGGGATGCTTGATTCCTCATCTGACAGTACCCCTGGAAGGTCACAGGAACACCAAATCATGATGAGACTGGCACATTTTTAATTCTTTCTCATTACAGCCTCTGTTAAAGCTACATTACAATAATTGCTTTAGTTCTGCTATGCTGTTTTCAGGTCTTTTAATGTAGCTGTCAGCTCAGTGTGCAGTGAAATAACACCAGCCAAAAAAAAAAAATCCACTCAAATGAAGGTCTGGTAGACTAGCAGAGAGGGTCCAGGACGGGGCCAAATTTTGGGTGAGAGTAGGAGATGGTGAAATCCAGGTTTGCCAGGGTTGCTGCTCAGATCCTGCTGCCAAAGGACCTCTGTGAGCTGGTGGCAAGGCTTGGATTCTCACATCTCACAGTAAAAATTCCCATAAACCCATCTCTGGTGAGAGAAATGGTGGGGTTTTACACTCCACAAGGTCTGGCACAATGGAAGGGAACACTGTAGTGGCATTTTGCGTTTGCTCATAATCTTTTGAAGCAATCCTCCATACCTGGGCCACTATGAGGCACTCAGTCTAACAGCCTTCTTCTTTGGGCAGCGATCTGGGATTGTGATGCCTCTATGGATTCAGTGCAGGATAAATATTTACTCACAAGACACAAACCACGGAAAGATAGCATTCATCATACACTCTGAGGTGTTCGCTCAGCTCATCAGCCCTCCCAGGATCTGTACTCTCCGCTATTTAAGCCTTGGTCCCTTTTGCAGTCACTCCTGGCTTTTCTGTTGCCATCCTTGGTCAAGTGAACCAGCTCTGGTTGTGCTCTCCAGACTTGCACAGCCTTGGCCACCCCACAGCCCCTTTGCTCACAGCCAGCCAGCTTTGCCTCTCAACCCCTCGTGCTCCTATACATCTGCACCCCAACCCTGCAGTTCAGCAGGTCCTCCTGCAAACCCTTCATCCCACCACAAGAGAAACAACCTCCCCACCCTCAAAAAGTCTTCCCTAACCACTGATCACTTCAGAAAACCATAAATATGACACAAGGCATACCCTTGAAAAAGCAGGCACTCCTCCCCTCCCACATGCTACAGCTGTGGGCAGCCTGCCCTTTGCTTCCAAGAGTGCTTTCTTCCCTACATAAGCTGTGCATTCAGAAGCATGCCCACCATGAAGACATGTCCCTTTCTCAAACCCACAACCTTCCACACACAACACAAAACCACACACTCTCACACTTTCTCCATTCCCACAGCCATCCATTCTTCATTAAGGTCTCCATAGGAATTTTCAACCACTTGAAGAATTGATCATAATTAGTTAACAAGAAAGAAAAATAAAGTCTCCTAAGCTGTCAGCAATCCTCCAGAAAACCAGCAACAGATCTGAGCACCATTTGGTCTAATTAGTCTTGATATTTCACACAACATATTTCTCAATTTTTGGTGGAGAAGGGGATAAAAAAAAACCCACTGAGGAGAACAACAGGAGTATTTTTGTAGAGAGATTCAGTGGCAAAGCCAAAGGGAACTCTTAATAAACAAATGTGCATTTATATTCTTTTACTGAATCTTTTGCAACAGTTGCTTCATCTTCTGCTTCTGTGGGCCTACACAGGCCTGGGGTGGGGCCTATCTGCAGCTGGCATGAATTAAAATAGTTCCTCCCTCAATATATCATTCTGAATTTTCTCTCCTGTGGTGAGATTGAAGGCTATTTGTAATTGGTATTGATGGAAGATACCCAGCAGAGGACCCAGCTGCATCATGCCCTTCTCAACACTTTCGTTACCTCCGTAGACTGCAGCTAAAGTTGGGCTCTAATGTGACCAAATAAAACTATACAGAGCAAGTGAAGTTTGCCTCCACAGACAAGTACTTCTCAATCCACATATAGCATCTCCAGAGTTCCTCACATGCTTGCAGGAGTCATTGGTAGAAGGCCGGTTTTTGTGGGTGACCACTTCTAATTGAACATGGTGATGGTGGTGTCGCATGGCTTGAAGTGAATTAACAGGTTGCCTATGCGAGATGTGTATGAGAGCAGAGTGTCTATGTCCCTTCTGCAGTCACTAGAAAAAAAGATGGATCTCGTCATCATGTGAGGCGTCTAAGATGGAGGCATGGACTCACCACCCATAAGTGCCAATCTCATCAGTGACTGTGGAAGGAGTCTAGACAATTATCTGGGAATGGTATCTAACAATTACAAAACAGAATCTGTCTCTGAGCGTGTCATCCTTAGCAATATTTACCAGAAGAGACAGTCAGTATGAGCAATGAAATTTAGCGTGATTCATCTCTTGTAGAGATGACATCCACTTTTCATCACTTGAATGACAGCTTAAACTCCACTGATGGTATTGACTCAATCGCAATTGTCTGCAAAAGGAGCCTGAACACACCTAGGTCAGGTGCACACTCATACATTAAAAATACCCACGGAGGGGAGAGGAATTTAGCTGTGTAAACGAAGATGTTCAATGGCATTTGCGATGCTGCAGATATGGACGGATATACAAACAGTCCCTCATGTATGTTCATGAAGCTCTCATCACTAAAGTAAATGAAATCCAGAGCTCACAAAATTCTGGAGTCTATTCTAGGGTGAAATAAAGCACTTTTTATTGGGTTTAGTTTTTTGTTGGGTTTGGCAGGAGAACGAACACACAGATCATGTGGAGACCCATGCCTCACAGCTTGTGTATTTGCATCTGAAGCTCACTCCCAATCTTAAAGTTAAACAAGACAAAGCCCACCTATAGAATATGCCTAAATTTTAGATGGAGAGGGTCATCTGCAATCAACCTAAGACTCAATGTTCAAGACAGAGCACAGTGCAGGGTCAGAGTCCAGTGAAATGCAACCCCCAGGTTGTTTAAATATTGGTCATAGGAATATGATGGATTGTGTAGGAAATTAATTCACAGAGATATGTGATCTTCCAAGGTGTTCTGCTGATAAACATCCTGGCAACTTAAACATCCTGAGGTAAATGACAATTCTGATGAACTCTCAGCTAAGAAACTGTATAAATGTCGTGTCCCCCCCCCCAAAAAAAAAAGTAAAATAACCTCTGCAGGAAGTCTATGTAAGATCTATGGACCTCACAGCTCTTATTCTGAGGGCTTCAAAACGATTTGAGTTACAGTCTCCAATAATTTTTTAATCAATTTGGCAGTCATTTTTTAAAGTGTTTAGGAAAAAATCAAACTGTGCTGTCAATTGAGCCTTTAGCAACTCAAAAAAAACCCCAAACCTGTGGCATGGATTATGCTGAACCTTGGAAAACATGGGAGAAAATCAGCCCTGGGATTAACTGCAACTTGAACCTCTGCAGTATTAGGTCTGAAAAAAGCAACATGTCTATGACTAAGTAGTGGACAGCCTTCTTTGACATAGCTGCTGAAAAACTAAAACTTTTCCATCCTAGAGAGATGGTAGGTCTCATAGGACTTTGAAAAAAAAGAAGTTACATGAATTTCTTTCTCCATACAGAGCAACTGAGGCCCAGAGATGAGAGGTCAGCAGGTAGTTGCCCAGCAGTGAAGAGCGACATTAAGGTGTGCTCCTGTCTCTTGGGACACCTGATGAGCCCAGTACTCAGCATACCAGGTTGCAGAAGCAGACTAGCCACTAGCCTGGGAATAGTCATGGTAGCCCTCTACTCCCTCATGAAGCAACTGGCATGGGAAAGAAGAGTACATAGAGAAAAACAGTGTGGTCTTCTACCTTCATATCAAGCCCCATAACCTGATTTGGAATTACTGGATACTGCACTTTTC
>JAOXNG010000001.1:2777750-2790878 GCA_028566535.1 Scolopax minor | reverse complement strand
GGTTAGACCTTAGAGCTGACCAAAAAGCACCATGACAAACTTGCACCCCGTAGGAAACCAGTTCTGTTTTCCTGCTCAGCTCTGCTACTGGCTTCAAAAGTCTCGCAGAACCATTGCTTGGGGACACAAAGAAGATCCCACAATACAACTGAAGAAGATTCCACGTATCCATAGTTTACTCAGGAGCTAGAAACACAGCAGGGTAGTCCATGTCCCAGGCAGTAGAAGGCAGCAGCTGACCTACCCACCAAGAATACAACACAGTGTGTGATATAATTATAGATCCTACACAGTGCAATTGGAGTTTTCAGGTTAAAAGTTTCGTTTTAAGCATAAGTGAATGTCTTAAGTACACAAAGAGTTCAAAATAAGGATTAGGAGGCATGGGCTACAGCTGCCCTTATAAAGTTTTCTGGAAGATCCATATTAAAATCTAGGGGTAATTCAGTTCTGTACTTTTTAATCATTGTCTACTTTTTGGATACAGAGGAGATGGAGCAAGATCTACAGACACACTTGCTGAAAGGGAAGAAAATGCAGAGAGGATGCTCGGAGGAAGAGGAGAGTCCTCTAAGAGAAGGAATGCTCCATCAGGAAGTCTTAAATGAGCAGGAAACCAGAAAGGGAGAGCAATTTGGTCTCCATTCAACCCAACTTGCCTTATTCACCCCTCATCAAACAGCTTCATGCCAGCCCTATCGGATGATGTGAACTGTGGCTTTACACCATCCTGATTTCACACCCTTCTGTACAAATAAAAATCAAGCAAATTTGCCCCTTTTTTCCAAAGGTGACTAGAAAACTTATGTTAAACAGTGGAGCACAAGCTGCCCAGCCCAGTTCACTCCAGCCCCAAACATCCTTACCTCCGGAGCAGCAGTTTGGGGTGGTTCTTGCTCTCCAGATTTTTGTCTATGAGGTCAGCCAGGAGCTGCTTGAGGACATCAGTAGCATACTCCAGCTTGCTCTGCAGCACCGTCATGATCAAAGAGGCCACGTTTCCACGGTCCCGCATGGAGAAGCTGCGCTGGGATTCCAGCGTGCGGATGAAGGACAGCAAGAAAACCTTGTTGTTGATGAGCTGGGCAAAGAGTTTCAGGCCTTTCTCCACCCGTTCCTGCCTATAGCCAGGGACCTGCACAAGAAGAAAGGGAGTTTATGCCTCTCCATCACTGCCTTTGGAAGTCCCAGAGCAGTAGGACCCCCAGTTGGGGTTAAGATGGTTTGGAGACAAAGAGGTTGATAAGTCTCTAATATATTTCTCAGCCGTGAGAGGCTGGGGAGCTAGTTTTTATATATAACAAGTTAGGACCTCGACACTGGACTCTGGCCTCCACAGACTACAGTGGGCTTTATCTTTTCCTGTCCTTCTGGCTCTAGACAAAAATGAAACCCAAACTCATTCTTCCATGCTGCTGAAGGTGTTCCAGCCCTTGAAACAGTTTCCAGGGTCTCAACAAAGAGCAGCCCATGTCACTGAGGCATCTGTGTGTTCATAACCAACCAGATTTGGCACTTTAATCCAAAATAAGTTGGCATGTTTAAACAACCAAGTAATGCAAGGCCCTTTAAAAAGTCATTACTTTTTCATTCTGGAAATTAGACCTCTTAACTGTTTTTGCATACAGCAAATAAATTACTTAGTAAATAGTTTGAGACAACAAACCAACCAACCACTACCACCCATCCCGCCAATAATTATTTTTAACTCACTTGCTTGAACATTTAATATTGTCTGTCCCCAGGTTATTATGCGGAATTAAAAACGAATCAAAACAAAACAAAACCAACAACAAAAAACCCAAGAAAAGTATTTTACACTACATCTGGAAGCAGTTAATTAGCAAATGAAGTGGAAAAAAGTAAGACTTGCTCACTGTGGGATCTATACTGGAGCCTTTTCCAATAAATAGCAACTCTTTCTAGGTGCTACAGAAAAGGGAACAGAATGGGAACTGCCTTCCCCGATATGTTGGTAGCCTAAGATGTTGACACTGAAATAGCTGTTGAAACTTTACAGAGGATTAGGGGGGAAAAAATAAAAATTAATTAAATGAAAGGAAGAAGACATCAAAGGTGGCAGACTGAAACATTATCTCTGTGTCTCTCTGTATGTATCTGCATACAAGAGCATCCATGCTAAAACCTCTGTAGGGGTCAGATGCTATTCTGTGGTCAGCTGTGTCAGAGGTTAATGAATATAGCCAACGAAATTGGCTGTGGATATGATTAAAGTGTTTGTATGGATGTGTATTTATATGTATGTGAGAAAGAGATTCATCAGCCCTCGTGTGTTGTGCTCATTTTTTTGGAGCTGCTGAGCTACTCTTCCTGAGGGACAGCAGCTTGAGGCCACTCTACTTGTACCCCAAAGGCAAATATCTACAGTAGTTAATGTGTAACTCAGTCTCCTACCCATTCCCACAAGCTCTCGTTGCTGACAGATCACATTTTTTTAGTGGTTCTTTCCCTACAGTTTGATGAAATTTGGCTCTCCTGAAGGGAAGGAGCAAAGACGAGCAGGCACCTCTGATTACACAGCCAGCCAACCATGGCATTGCCTGCGCCAGCTCCTGTTCCTCCTTTCTGCCAACTAACCCCAGTCTTGGCCTCCAGCAATCTCACCAGTCCATGCCAGAACCTCTGAAGCTGAGAGCTTGCCAAAGACTTTGAGAGAGCCCGGCCAATGACCTCCCTGGCCTTGGCCATGGTGTATCCCCTGCTTCTCTGGCCCAGGTTTCCCTAAAGCAGAGCCTGTCCATCTGCCAAAGCCTGAAGCAGTTTTCCAGCATAAGCAGACCTCACCCAGTGTCCCATCAAACCCATTGTCACCAGTGAGGTGATGTAGGCTGTGTGTAGACCTCAACAGTCCTGGGGTCTTGCCATGCTCACACTGCTGCAGTTTGGAGAGCTGGGGTGGAGGAGGCAGATGTGGGCAGGGTATGGGCAGGGCGATGCTGTGGTTTTCTGATCTCACTGCAAACCACAGAGCACAGAAAAGGTGGACCTCCTTCAGTGATTGCAGGTTCTTTTGCTAGGTGTTATCAGGAAAAAAGGTTTCTTGGTAGTGTCAGTGTTGCGCAAAGCTAGAGTGACACAGGCAGTTATGCTTCTTTGTCATATAACTTTCCTTTCCTTTCTGGCCCCTGGACAGCAGTAACAAAGAAATCCAGTCTTTAGACAAACAAAATCCAGTGGGATGAAAACCAAGGAGGAGCTTAATACAGTAGACCTAATGGACACAAATCTATGACACTCTTCCAAAAAGATGAGTGATCAAATAGAATTTAACATCTAAGATAGCAGCAATCATCTTCCTCTTTCAATCTGAATTTTTAATGAGGTGGTTTTTGGTCCCTGGTAGGACACAACATTTTAAGTCATCACGTCCCCACCACTGACACAATATGTCTTGTATTCATCTTGGATTCAGGATGGAACATGGAGGCACAAGAAGAGCCAGAAGCAGGAGGTGTTGATTTCTTACCTCCAGATCCCTCAGGACTGGATGATCTTCAATGCCAGGGAAAAGCACCCTCATGGTGTAGGTTCGGTAATCAAGGAAAGGGATCCCGGCTCCATCCAGATCGCTTGTCAGTTCGTGAATATCTGTCTGTAGCTCTGCAAAAGCTGACACAAAACAAAAGGAACGGCTCGTGTAGCAATGACAGTCCCCATCTCCCCCACTGTGATGGGAAAAGCCCTCAGACCCACATGCATGAGACTAAGATACAAGTGGAGGGGTAACACGTGGAGAGGAAGAAAAAAGTGGACAAGAGCAGTCTTATTATTCTTATAACACAGCCTTTCCCCAGGACCATGTGCCAAGGCTCTCTCTGGACTGTGAGATGATAGCAAACGCAGTTAGAACAAGGTGGAAGAAGGCTGATCTTGGGGAAAATGGGCAAAGTCAGCTCAAATCCAGGCTTGAGCTGTACCCACAGGGTTCAACACCCCTTTTGCTTGTGATACTTTCATTCAAAGCTTCGTGGCTGGATCTCTCCTACCAACACTGTGTCAGTCTTCCTTCCTCATCCTACCTTCTTTGCACTCCAGGGCCACCCTGGACTCCAGGTTGTCCATCTGCATCTGTAGACGTTTGAGGGTGAGGTCGCTTTCTCGTGATTTGCGCTTGTACGCAATCAAGACAGCCACGATGAAGATGATGAGCAGACCACCGGCCACTGCAATGCTGACAATAGCTGGCAAGCTGAGAGGGCTGTCTGGAGAGATGTAGACCATCCCTGGGGAGAACTCCATCCCTCCTACACGAGCCTAGAGGGAAGGAAGGAAAAAGTCACACTGAAACTGCCGAATAAGCAGGAACTTGGAGAAACTCCATCGTCTTCCTGACTAAGACTGAATGATGATCTCTCCTTGTCTCCCAAGTTAAATAGGGTATGAAGTTTATGAAGTAGTTGTATAGAGAATATCTAAAAACCACCTGGAATGTGATGGAGAACCACCTCTGTTGACAGAGTGACCATGAACCCAACCAACAAAGGACTTCTGGTGAGACAAATCTCACTTGTCCCTGTACCTTGGCTATACAGCAGTTTGGAGTTCATTCTGGGTTCTCCATTCTGTGTCCCAAACAGCTGTGTTGTACCAGACTGCCCTGATGACATTTAGTCCCAAAATGCACATAGGACACAGCTTATGGCTATGGCCTGGTGGGTCCTGACCTCATAACAGGACAGGGACTATCTGACAAACACAGCTGACAGGGCAGTGGGAAGGTTGAAATCAGAGTCACAATTTGATTTTGACTTTTCAAGTGGAGAAAACTGTATTTAGAAGCCACTAGAACAGGAAGAAAACACAGAGCCTAGCTCATGTTTTTTTTTTTTTATTTTAAATGCTTACCAACAGGGCAAGGAGCTGAACGCAGCTTCCTGCTCTCCATGTACTCCCAGAGGTTCCCAGGGCTGCTCCCAGCCTCCAGGACAAGCTGCTGCATGAGGACTTTGCTTTGTACAGCCAGAAAGAAACCCTGCTGGCCATACTGCTGCAAGCCCTACAAAACGCTCTGCGAAAGCAAGTCTGTTAGGAGCCCATTTTCACAACATGAACACCACTTCCAGCAGTAGTCCCACAAGGTACTACTCACTCAAGGCTACTACAAGATCATTCAAGGTTATTTGTAGAGTAGGATAAATTTGTGTGGTGAGGGGAAACGCATTGCTGACTAGCTTGAGGTCTAAATAAGGCTTTTAGGATTGTGCTGTGGTAGGGAAACACTAGTTATAGATCAACATAAAGCTGGGAAGATGCCATGAAAAATCCTTGAAGGTTCATGACACGGTGATGAAAGCCATCACTTCACTCCAATGGAGTTTTGTCATGGAGAGGCACAGCAGGCAGAAATTCATGCAAGACCCCAGGGATATGTGCTTCCCCCCTCCCACTTCAGCTGTGACCATTGCAGAATGTAATTGAACCTTTTTCTTTCTCTTTTATGAGAAGCTCTGCCTCAACTTCCCAGCTCACACAGCGGCTAGTGAAAACATCCCCCACATCCCACCCCGGGAAGGTGGCTGGCCTTGTCCTTCATCCCACTGGCTCTCAGTTAATCAATCTATCTCCAGCCAGTTTGCATACATATTAATCCCAGTCCTCCCATGCCTCAGATCAGGCACCTACTCAAGCTTCCTCTCTAGGCTGGAGGAGATAAAAACTGGCCCAAAGAAGAAAGGTTGGAGCCAGCAGAAGAGCCTACAGAGAAAAGAGTCATGAGTTAATGGCAAATTTTCCAGCTGCTCTCGCTCCTCCCCACCACAGCCCTTGCTGGAGATGTGAATCTCTGTGACCCCATCATCTCCTAGAAATTATTCTGGCCCCAGTTACAACCCCTGAGAAGATGTCTCTTTTGCTCCAGCACCAACTTTTGTCTTGGTCAGGAAAAAAGCGAATGTCTGGAAATATCTAATTTCCATCCACAAGGTCTTCTCATGCCCTGAATACTTCTAAGCACTTTGAGATAGGCTCCAGAAAGTTAACAATGTCCACAATGGGAAATTAAACCAAACCTATACTCATCTGACCAGGTAAAAGAGTTTCAAGGTGGCCATACATGTAGTGTGACATTGATGACTTGTAGAGCATCTTCAGTGAGCAAAGAACAATCTGTGGCATGACACTGATGACTTGTAGAGGTCATCCTCCATTTAAGTGGAGAATGCAGCAGTTACTATCTAAGATGCAAAGTCCAACTAATTTATAAAGCTTGCAAAAGACAGGGATTTGGTATTGGCATGTGGCACGCTCAACTGAGAAGACAAACTGCCAGATTCACATGCTCATCTAAGCACTGTAAGCTGTTGCCTTTCACTGTAGACCACTATCCCAACTCCTCCCAGCAAAATTTGCTCACCAACTTGCACAGTTGCCTCCCTGTCACAGTGGATTAATAAACAGATAAATTATATTTCATGTTCTCTTTCTGACAGTTTCCCTTTTCCTCCCAGCCTTGCAGTCAGGTGAGTCCATTTGAGGAGTATCAGACTAGAATCAAACAATCCCTCCCAATCCCCACTGCAGGCTTGTCCTCAAAGCTTGCAGAACAGCCCATCTCCATGGGTGGGATTCCTCTTACCAAACATTCAACACGCACATCTGAATTAGACATTACAGCGTGCTTTCAGAGTCAATTCAGAGAAAAACCACTTTCAGAACATGAGTTATGTGAGCTGCTTTTGACAGCTGCTTTGACATTAGGATGAGACATTTTATTCAGTGGAAGTTTCTCTCCTTTAACTGTAATGGGATGCAGAGGTAGATGTTTAACATAGTTGGTCCCAGTGCATTTCTCTCTAGAGGTGGTTTCCCACACTGGGAAGGTCTCACAGGCCATGAATCAAATTGCCATGATCTGAGGGAATCTGTCTCTTGACGATGAAAGCCTGAGAGGCTGCATCTTTAATGTTTAAAAGTTTAAAATAAAAACAAGCAAAGTAGTGACATAGCCCTGCTTTATTTCTTGGGCCACTGGATGTTTCTGAAAGAAGTTATTTATAACTTCCAGAAAGCTGAACATCAGTCCTCCAAATTACCAAACAGTTTGTCTACCTTTTAAGCCTGCTAATCATTAATTTGTTCTAAATGGTATTATGGCAGAGCCCAGTTTTCTCCTGAGAGGTCACCTGTAGCAGCTCGGGAGTTGCTGTTGTGCAAAACTTGACTGTGGTAGTGTCTTCCCTAGAGCAAGTTTGCCCTGGCCCAATGTGTCTACCTTAGGCTGAGATGAATTGTGCCCTGAACTTCAATTGTTATATTTGACCACCTCTCCATTCACTATACAAAGAGTCCAGCATGACTTCCCATATGATAGATACCAGCAACCCTTCAAACATACTCTACTTCTTCACCTCAGACGTTCCCCAACATACTTACTCAAGGTTCTTCCTCATGTCTTTTTATTCTTGGAAAAAGAGCTTTCCTCTAGGTTTTAGTCAATCTTTTCTAACCATTGCTCAGGCCTTTTAGCTCTTCTCTATTTTTTTTTTTCAAATATTTAACTCTGATCTGAACTAGATGTTGACATCAATGTGTGTCATTGTCACTGTTCCTTCCTCCTCAGAAATAATCTCAGTGTTGCAATGTCTGATTCACTCCCATGGTCCCCTCTTACATTGAGGCCACCCCACTTTGCAAGAAAGGGTTTGTTCAGCATTTACCCAAGATCACACAGGAAATTGTTGGCAGGAATAGGAGGAAGACCTGAGAGAGCTACCTGTCAATTAACCTGACCATCAAAGTGACATTCATGTCAAACATGGGGATACATTTTATACCAACTGAGCAACAGAGATGCTGTGCCATGCTGGAGGAGGCATTTCCCAGCCCAGCTGTCCCCCTGGTAAGTTCCAGATGCAAAGTCCATCCTTGAGCACTGGCCTCCATCGCAGGTGACCTTCTGTACTTGGTTCCCAGCCCAGATGCTGTCAAAGTGTTGCCTCACTGTTGGCAGTTGAATGAGAAATCTGTAACTTGCCCCTAATACTGATGCTCATTAACAGGCTTCAATGTGATCATCTTCCCACGATTCCAGCAGCATCTCTTGTTTGATCAGTGTCCCCAAAAGGCATTATTTTTTTTCTTTATGGATTCACTTAAGCTGTCCCAAGCTGCAGGAGCAGGGGAGTCTTCCCAATTAGTAAGACCTGACCAGATGTTCATCCTCCCTGATCCCCAGGGGTTGATTATTACACACCTGACTTTGAGTTTTGTCTCTCTAGGGTTGGCTTTGTCCATCTCTGACTAACCATATGTTTAATTATATTCATGAAAATGACAGGGAACATATATTGCCTTGTTCAAAAGCTTTGGTATTCACACAGAGAAAATCTCTAGCTTCATTATTACCCCTCTTGGAGTGTGTTAAGGTGCTTTACAAAGATTCAAGAGCCATGGTATATTTGCATGGCTGAAAAGGATTATTACCTCTATTTTCCAGATGACAAACTTTGGCACAGAGAAGTTAAGCAGCCAGTGTGAGGTCTCTAGCAGCAGTCACAAACGAGACACAAAATAGTCACCATAAACTCTATTTTTTAAAAGTCTCCAGAAAACTCTCTTTTTAAAGAGCTATGTGGTGTGTATCCATCAACCCCTATAAGTCTTATTGCATTGAGATAAATATGTGACATATTACAGATTTGGGAGGGCAACAGTGAGGTGGAAAAAAAGTTGATCACAAGGAATGAGAAACATTGATCATCTGAATGTCTGATGTCAGTTGTGTTTCCACCCACAGCTCGGTACAACTCAGATGAGTTTGCTGATGTGCTGTTTATCAAGCAACAGCATTGAGGAATGCAAATTACTGAGAGGAAAGTAAAGAGGGAGTGAATAAATCAGTGGTGAAAGGAGAAGTTCCCTCTGATCTAATCACTAGGTCCATTTTTCACAGGTTCCAAGCAGGATGTGCAGGAGTATTCTAAGTTACATAGACATCAAAACCTCAAAGTCCTGTCACACTACAGTCCATATCCTGCTTTTTTTCTTTTCTTTTTTTTTTTTTTTAATTTTATTCCTCCATAATGGCATATTTTAGCCATTGGTATGTTAGTGTATGGTGCAGACTGTGCTCAATTTAACAAAGTACGTCGTGTCGGGAACATGTTACATGTATGAACTCACATTAGCATCTAGGGTTAGAATCATAGAACAGTTTAGGTTGGAAGGCATCTTAAAGATAATTGAGTTCCAACCCCTCTGCCATGGGCAGGGACATCTCCCACTATACTAGGTTGCTCAAAGCCTCATCCAACCTGACCTTGAAATACAGTCTGTACAAAAACAGAAGAGATACAAACTTTCCTAAAGAGCTTTGATTATGAAAGGTTCCTCAATGTCCATGAAGATCTCCAGGCTACTCTTCTACTTCTCCAAGTTACTCTTGATGGGGATATTATAGCATGAAGGGTCCTTGATGTTTATGCAATCTATAGAAGGTAATGGTGATGCAAACTCCTGGGAGATCTCTCCCAGCTCCTCAGCATTGGTGTGTTCCCCCAACCCACCCAGGAAGGAAAGGCTGATGAAGTTCAACACCACTTACCATCACCTTATGCCGTCCAATGAGGTTAGGGGACTCACACAGTAGCTGCACATCTGACACAGTCACTGCACAGGGCTTTTCACCGACCAAAACAGTGTAGTTCAGCTTGGCGTTCCCTCCTGCCACTGGTGGGATCAGGTTCTTGCCCTGGATAGAAAGAAATATCACCCCCCCAAAATCCAAACACATTAAGAAAGAGTTTGCCTCCCACCTCTTGTTTGTTCCTATGACACAAGTGTTAACATTGCACTTGACATTTGTGGTCCACCATTTGCTAACACAAAGGGGAAAAGTCAACTCAGAAAGCCATGCAGAGGACAGCACGGATGGCTACAGAATGTCATCAGCCAAAACAGCCTTTCCTGCTCCTCTCTCTCTGGAACTAGAGGAGAAACGTTTTGTCTAAGTCTTGCAGAAACAGGCCCTCACAAAACATGTTCAAGGAAGTAAAACAGATTCCTTTCCAAATATGCAAGAAGATATGCTGCAAATCCTTTGTTTGCACATGCACCACATATAATGCTGATATGGAAATGTTCAATCATAAAATTCCTTCTCTGTATTGCTGTCCAGATTTTAGAAATGGCAAGGGAATGGTGTAGGATTTAACTGGGGGTAAGGGGAAGGTCTTGAAAAGCGGGGGAAGAAATAGACCTGGGTATTTAATTGCCAACCCTGTTGCAGTGGTAGAAAATGTTCTTCTCTGGTGAGCAAAACAAGGTAAAAAATTATGCTGTAGAGAGGTAGCTGCAGCAGGAGTTTATATTTTTTATTTATGGGTATTGGCAGATGCTGAGCAGTGATTTGTGTCTGCAGATGGTGACTCTGATATTATGTGATATGGTAGGTGCAATGACTGAAGGAAATGTCTGGGATGTAATCGGGATGCCACTGTGATTTGTTGGGTGCTGGCAGACACAGAGAGGCAATAGCCAGCATGTGTTTGTCCTTCCTCATCCATGCCTTGGTCCCCATCTCACCTTCAGTATGATGGGACTTCCTGGCTTCAGCTCTAGGATCCCCGAGGGATTGAAAACCTCAAAGATTGGATTCGGGTAGTAGGTGAAGTTGGTTTTGTTGAGGATGAGCAGGGACTGCACGTTGTCGAGAATGAAGCCAAACTCCTCTGGACGCTCAGCAAGCTCCGATTGGTGATTGGGGTCAACAGCCAGTGCTGGAGCCTGGCAGGTCATTTCTGTGCTGTTCTGCACCTCGCAGTTCTGGAGAAAAAAAACCAACACAAAGAAAGTTTACAGAAAATTCATCCAGCCTCCTGGTGGGCAGAAACCTCCCAGTGAAATGCTGGCCTACCTACTGTCAGAGGACAGGGAGGAGCAGACCTCCTTTGTAATCATCAGACAGAACAGTGCTCCACTGCTTCAAAATATTCCCCATACCCATTACACAATAAAGACTGGGAAGCAATTAGGAAATCTTTGCTGGAGCAGGTTTGTGGAACAGTTTTCACTGGAACTGGGCATCCTGTCCCTCTTCCCTAAGGGAACTCAGCCTCTGGTGTTGTCAGTTTCATCATCTTCCCCTAACCTCATTTCCTTCTTCCACTACCACCCTCAATTAACTCTAATGTTCTGTGGATCACTCCAAAAGTGCACGTGCAGTACATGCTCAGTTGTGCCCAAGATTCCTGTTTGAACAGCAGGTTACCTGAAATGAAGCCCCGGAAGCTGGAGATGTAGATGAAGAAGACAATGAGGTAGGTCACAGAAGACCCTTGGTCCCAGCCCTGCCAAAGACCTGCTTTTTTGTGTATTTAAGAAATGAGTAAGAGATGGTGAAAGGCTTTTTTATCCTGACTTCCACTTTAAATGTCTAGGAATTAGATGTCTGGTTGTCCTTCAGGATCTGAGCCTTCTTTCTGTATCATGATTGCTAGGATAATGCATCCTGGTCTCACCAGGAACCAACAGGCTCTATGGGAAAACTCCACCAGCTCCATTGGATCCCAACTGCGCTCGGTATCAGAGTCTTCTCCAAACTAGTCCAATACCTCCAGCTTTGAGAGGACACCCATTATCACAGACAGCATAGCTCAAGGGCTAATTTTGGTCACTGAGAGTTGAATTAGGCTGTAAATGGAGCTGTTTGAATGTGGATACACTCTTGCAGGGGAGTGGACACAGTAGTATCAGAGTATTATTTACAGTCCCTTCTGATCCCAGTACATTAAGCTAATAACCTGAATTTGGGTGTACTTATGCACAGGCATAGCTGATAAATAACACAATTTATACATGGCCCAAAGGAAAAGACAACAGAAAAAACAGACTCACCAGAAGCTGAATGACCCTTAATGACACCTCTCTCTGCTCCCTCTTTGGCCCAGTGCTCCTTCATAGAGCATTGGATGGGTAATCTACGGAGTATGGATGTGATAATCTTTCTGCAAGCAAGTCATGCCCTCTTCTTTGGATTCAACAGAAGATTTCAACCTCCAGAGCTGTCAGTCAGACCCTATTACCACCTTGGACATATCCCCTTTCCAGCTCAGCAGTCATACTCACGTTGACATGTTCCTTTCCACCATGCTTTGCCCGGATCTGAGGGTTTTGGATGAGGTCTAGGTGAGTTCCCCACACTGCAATGGGTGTGTTGCCACTAGAGAAGAAGACATAGAAGATACAAATGAACCCAGCTAATAGATATCAGGACTGATTGCACCAACAACAGGTGATCTGTTTTCCTAAATGTTGATTGCAGAGTGTCTGACCTCATCTCACAGTCCCATAGGAAGGGAAGGAAAAACAAACCAAAGTAAATAAGTTTTCATTCATTCATAAGGGGAGAAATAAGCAAAAACACATGCTTGCTAAAACTGCCACATCAAACAGGATTTGGGTGTTTTTCATGTTAGGGCTCAGCAATCACAACCTTCGGTAAAGAGAAGAGTGGGAAATTTTAACAGGGCTCTTCAGAATGGTCCACAGTCTATATCTCCTATACCACCGAAAGAAAGGAGCCTGAAAAACCCCTCATAGATACTGTCCTGTGCAAGACGCTCTTGAGGATTCAGTGCTACCTTTGAGGCCTTTAATCTTGCATATTTAACCTCCTATAAAAACACTACCCTGAATAAGATAACGTCACCTCAGTGAACACACTTCAGTGCTGCCAGGGAACATGGTCCTGCAGCATCTTGAAGAACGAGTCAACGTCTCCAGCCTTGGTATGCATAAGGCATTTGGTTGGTTTCCATTTGGTGACCCAGGCAGATAAGTTCTGCCATGTGTGTTAGAATGGAATAGAGGTTTCCAGTCACTGTGTCCCTTTGCTCAGACAAGGATTGATTTGCTGGCAAAGATGATTCATACAAGCCACGACACTGCATCTGGTAAAATTTTCTCACTTTTATAACACTTTCTCAGACCAACTTAAGATGCAAAGATGTAGACAGAACCCTTCTCATTCCCTGCAGTCACTGTCATAAAATCATAGCATGGTTCACGTTGGAAGGGACCTTAAGGATCATCAAGTTCCAACCCCCTGCCATGGGCAGGGACACCTCCCACCAGACCAGGTTGCTCCAAGCCCCATCCAGCCTGGCCTTG
>JAOXNG010000001.1:2653234-2663728 GCA_028566535.1 Scolopax minor | reverse complement strand
ACTGCGGTTTAGAGCAGCAGAGAGGGGACTGAAACTTTTGCAAACAGATGATTTCATCCAAAACTGTGCCAGCCACAAAGAAGAATGGAGGTCCGTTTGGCACATACTGCAAGGGGAAAGAAATGAGAGCAAGGTGCAGGGTCAGGCTGTGGGAGATTCCCTCTGAAACACAAGCTCTGCTGTGCAGCTCAGAGGGCCAGCATTACAGGTGACATTCTTGGCAGGACCCATCTGACCCTCCTGAACCTTTTAATCCAGGTCTCACCCACAAAGAATAATGAAATAGTTCGGAGTGGAAGGGACCTTAGAGATTCCAGTTCCAACCCCCCTGCCATGGGCAGAGACACCTCCCACCAGACCAGGTTGCTCAAAGCCCCAACCAACCCGGCCTTGAACCCCTCCAGGGATGGGGCGTCCACAGCTTCTCTGGCAACCCAGAGAAGTGCCTTACCACCCTCACAGTCAAGAAATTCTTACTAATATCTAGTCTAAATCTCCCCTTTTTCAGTTTAAAACCATTAACCCTCATCTCATCACTATACATCCCAGAAAGATGGAGAAGTGTCACCCAAAGATTTTGGAGTCTCTTTGCAGAGCTCAGTGCATCTGACTTCCCTGTCTCAGTGGCAGTGACCTCAAGTGCTCCCCTTACTTTTCCTTAGCTAATGCAAACATGATCACAAAAGGGCCAGCACTCTTTGCCTGACATCCTCAGAGCAATTTAGGAAGGGGACAGGGAATAAAAAGCATCAAGGATTAGAAGAAAAACAGGTACAGCACTGAAGAGGCTGTCTGAAAGTCACACACACTTAGGCTTTTATTGGTATGAGGGTTTGGTATGAGGGCTGACATCAGTTTTATTAAAGCAATGCAGCCACTAAAGAGTGCTGTGGCCACACGCATCTTGGCACCACTCCACTGGTCAAAGTGGAGTGAAGCTGAGGTTCTGTGCACTAGGTCTGGCCTCCGTTCAACCACAACAGTCTCATCGCACCCATAGGATCAACAGAAGGGGCAGGAGCTATTGATTACTTGCCCAGAGAAGCTGTGGCTGCCCCATCCCTGGCCCACCCATCAAGGCCAGGCTGGATGGGGCTTTGAGCAACCTGGTCTGGTGGGAGGTGTCCCTGCCCAGGGCAGGGGGGTTGGAACTGGATGATCTTTAAGGTCCCTTCCAACCCAAATTATCCTATGATTCTATGATTAGGGTTTGATGACCCAGCACCAGGCTCCTTCTCACACATGTAGACACGTGTGTGCACGCTCCCACACATGCAGACACACAACCCTGGCAGGCAGCTCACAGCATTTACAAGCACTGGCAGATTCTATACCATACAAAGAGGGGTTGTGGGGAACACCATTTTATTTACTGGCCTCCACTTTACACCGATGAACCGTAAAATTCTAACTACAGCTTTTCTTGGTCTTTTACCGTTTGTGATATCTGTCTGTCTGTCTCTTACCTGTCCACACGCATGCAGTGTGGTAGCAATAATGTACATCCTGAAGGAACAATATCACCTCTGCTTTCCCGAGGATTACAGCCTGCCTCCTCCAGAAACAGCAATCCCTGCCCCTGGTTTATTAACCAAACAGCAGGCACCGAGAAAAACCCTCACCCACACAATCAGGAGAGTGGTTTTCTCAGCATTTATGGAGAGAAGGAAATTAGGAGCACATAATAAAACCAGAGGACAGCTGAGGATCAGTTTCAGCTCTCACCAAAATAATAGGGGAGGAGAGGTTCCTTCCAGTTGCCTGGGATTTTACCTGAGGAGAGCCGTGTATCTCCTGCTTTAACCTTGTGAGTTACAACATCACCTTTTTTGGCTCATGTTTTAGAAAAACACAGGAGCTCATGGCCCTGATCCTTTACCTTCTCCAAAGGACACACAGGTTTTATAGGCATCTGTCCCAAGGGAGGTGAAGGAAAAGTGATGTTTTGTGCTTATTTTATTTCTTGTTTCAGCCATTGCTCCTGAATCAGCATCTCCAAAATCCTTCCTTGCTTTGTTTTTATATCTTTGGAGATAGAAAATGTCTGGGAAGAAGGGAATCCCAGTCAGGCAGAGGAACTCAAGTTCCTCTCCAGCCAGAGACCCATATCTGCACAAGTTATTTAATCTCCAATCCACTTCATCTACCCAAAGCATTTCTGAACGGAACATAAAACACCACCCAGGACTATTTCTTTCCATTAATTATGAAGGGAGCCTATACAGGGGCAGGATGAATCTGGAACATGGTTTTTTCCCCCGCACACACAGCAGGAGTTGGAGCGTATCTGCAGCTCACAAGGATGTTGAGAAGCTTTAGGACCAGGGGGATTGCCTGGCGCTAATGGTGGATGTTTAGAAAGACATGTACTGAATCCCTGGAAACATTTAGCTCAGGCAGTGGTTTGTTTTCCTAAAAGATATGCAGTATTGCTGAGCTGGGGCTCAGAGCAGACATCTCCCTGAGGAGTTCTATGACCTGAGTTATGTAGACCGCATTAGACAATCCCGCTGGTCTCTTTTGGCTTTCAAATCTATGAATTTATAAATAGTTGCCAAATAGTTTCAATGATAATTGTCAGCTTGTGCTGAAAAGAGCTTAGCTAGGCATACGGACCTTATGTGAAGTGAAAACTTTTTATTATTATTATTATTGCAGATGGGTTTCGTCTTGCTCAGCTTTAAACTACATTTTCTCTATCAGGATATGGATTTCAGAAGACAAGTTGCCTGACCCAGTGACCAGGCCGATAATGGGACTGCTACGGTAATTGCCATATTTGCAAGACAAGTACGAATTGCTACTTTTAGATTAGCCATACAGACAGTGGAGATGAAGTTTATCATCGCCCTAAATGTGTTTAGTTTTCTGCTGATGCATGAATGTTCCAGCAATTAGTTTGCTGCATTAGGGTCCCCTTTTCCACATTTTTTTTTCCTGAGGTTTTATATTGCAGCTTTTGAGAACTATAGACAGTGTAAGTTTTTAAGACAATTCACCAGTAAAACGACCATTCTAGCACCCTCAAGTGTTAATGCAGGAATCTGATTTTTCTCTGGTTTGTAGTGCATTATAGATTTAGAGCATCTGTAATATTGGCAGGCTTGGGAGAGAGGAGGATGTTGATTTGTGGTGTAAAAGGTATTTACCGAGTTGAGATTAACAAACTGTATTCCCATCTGATTAGACCAGGTAGCAGGGCTTCAAAAAAGCCCCTAAACCTCTCCTACTGATTTGCTCCAAGGTGTTGGAGAACAATCCTGGAAAACAGTGATTTTATAAATGAAAGAAACCAAGGGGAATGCAAAAAGGAACATGTCAACAAGGCTTTGACAGAGGACTGATCTTCCATTCACAAAAGAAATCCATGTAACCAAACCCAAGCCACATCTTCCACTGCCTGCTCTGCCCCAGGTGCTGTCTGTTAATGAGAAGAAGAGCACAGGAGGGATTCTCACCTGTACATCCAGCTACAACACTGAGAGGTCTGAAAGATAATGAAAGCCAAAGAACTCATTATCTCCATGTCATTTTAAATGTTGTTCCCTTTCTCTTTTTTTAATTGCTTTTCTTTTTCTTTTTTTTTATTCTTGCAAATTTTTGCAATTTTTCATTACTGATTCCTCAACTAGCAAGAACCCTCAACATATTTATATGGGCACTTATGGAAAGGGGTTCTGTATTTAAACACCCTGTAGTATCAGTGAGGCTATCACTGGTAGTTCCTCCTGCTTAGCCTCCTCTGAATGCCTAAATTTTAAGTAGGAGTACCCCATTAAAATAATTTTTATTTTTTATTTGAATGAGGAATTAGATTGACTCAACAGTTCCCCCTCAAAATGATGTCTGTTTTCTCCAGAAATCTTAATCCTTTTGTAGAAGAATCTAAACAAATAATTTTCCTATGACTCGTAATAGGTCTGAACTATTCATCTGATCTCAACAAAATTCCACTTCAACAGAGTATTTAGCCATAGTTTAATATTAGCTTCTCCATATCCTTGACTTTGTTTGTGATTCTTTTTATTTTTCATATAATTTGTCAAGCAGAGGTTGATGCATGGCTCTTCTTGAAAAGGATAGCGTAGAGACCAATTAGTCAACCTAGAAATTGGCAAACTCCTCCTAATGTGACTACATGACGGCCACAAAATGGCAGCTAAATAAAGATCTATCTTGCTTTTAAAAATATTAACCTTTATGCTGACACTGCCATTTATCAGAAGGCTTATTCTTTGAATGACGAGATGGATACATCAAAAAGCAGAGTTAAAGGCCACCAACCACCCTATCATCACACAGATGGGCAGCAGATGCCCAGGGGGGGCTTTTAAGCATAAAGACTCACTAAGAAACCATTTTGGCAAAATAACTGAAATTAAAGCATGAGTTAGAAGTTTGGTTGATATAAAATACTTCCTTAATTACTTAGGAATTGACATGCTTAATAAAATCCAATATCCACCCCTCTCTGTCTCCTATTTCTGCTGTTGAGTGAGACAGATGTTTCATAAAAGGTGTAAGCATCCTATGAAAGGTGGGTTCTTGTATTAGGTATCTCTGTATTTTCTAATGCCTAGAGACTGGTTTAGAATCTGAAGAATGGCAGTTAAGACTTCTTAACTTCTAGCTTAGTTTATTTTTTTAATTAAAAATCAGGGGAACGCATTAAGCATCATGGTCACAAATTTGAATATAACAAGTTCCACCTGAACATGAGGAGGAACTTCTATACTTTGAGGGTGGCAGAGCTCTGGAAGAGGCTGCCCAGAGAGGTGGTGGAGTCTCCTCCTCTGGAGACATTCAAAACCCGCCTGGAAACATTCTTGTACAACCTGATCTGGGTGGACCTGCTTTGGCAGGGGCTTGGACTAGATGATCTCCAGAGCTCCCTTCCAACCCCATATGATTCTGTGAATCTGTGATTAAGCTCTAAAACATTTTTTTTTTCCTTTTCTACTTTTGTTTGCAACTGCATCTCCATGGGTGCTGTTTAGAATGAAAGATTGAGGGGAAAAAGATAAAAAAAACCCCACCATATTCATTGTCCTGAGGAAATCCTCTCCCTTAATGAACCTGTGATCTGAAATGTGGAAAAGGCTGTGGCTGGGGCTGGGTGGGAAGGTGCCAGCAGAAGAACCTTCCATGGGGAGATGCTGGTTCGCTGAATTCAATTCATCGAGCACTGACAGATTGCAATGAGCTGTTATTAGGCTCAGCACATCAGAGTGGAGCAGGAAACTTCTAGTAATTTGCAAGTTGTGCAGCTGAACTTAGAAATGCTGAGCTGGTTTTGGAGAGGAAAAAAAAAAAAAAAGAATAATCTTTTCCAAATAAACTCTTCTGCAGAAAGGAATTAAGGGATCAGGTGTTATGCTCAAAATACCTGTGGCAGCAGTTTATTTGCAGGGGGAGAAGGTGAGCAGGAACTCAGACCTAAAGCATTAAAGATGAAGGGTCTGTGGCAGAAGAGTCTTCAACAGATCATGATTTGAATAAACTTATATCGTTGACAAGCATTAATAACCCATTAATGAGCAGAAATCTGGGAGATCTACCTGCAGCTATTTTCTTTCTGCTTAGAAACTCATTGCCTGTATTATACCAGAACACTGGAAGCCAAGACTGCTTCACATTTCCAGTGGTTAAAATGGTGAGTGAGGACAATTAATTTTCACCCTTCACGAATTCAGAAGGCAAGGAGAAGAAAAGGTGAGATTGAGAGATCCTCTTGAAACTGTCCACTGAAGGGAAGGAAATTAAAACAACATCTACTGGTAGTTAAACGAGCAGTCCCAAGCTTGGTAAACAAAGCTGAATTCCCAGAGCATCCTTTAGTCCTTCTGGCTGCTGGATGTTGATAAGCTCAAGACAAAGGGCAATCTACTGGGAATGGAATGGGGTCGGGGTTCAATTCCACCTGTAATATACTGGTTTTCATTTTTGCATTCTCCAGGTCCCTGCAATGACTATTTCTTTGTCCAGCAGGACTGAAAACTCGAATCTCCATTGTAGTGAGAGCTTGGGCTTGGGGACATGCTAACCACATTCACCCTACAAACCAGTCCTGCTTCTAAAGCATCACACTGGACCATCTTATCGCTGTAAAGTGAGAACAGTGTCCTCTTCCAGGGACAGAGTGCAAGAGAAAACACTAAGCTAATAAGGCAGAGTTGCCACTGGGGGAAATGACCTTTTCATTTCCATTAAAAATGCCTGGTTGTTTCAGGGGCAGGATTTAATAGCTCATCTGCAGGACGGAGCTGGGAAGGACCTGAGATCTGATCATAAGAAAGCGGTGGGACTATCAAAGTGCCGTGCAGCCTAATAGCTCTGATTTTATCTACTGACAACTTTAAGAAGGCAAAGAAAATCTCTTTGCTCACATCTCCCCGATTCCCCTGGAGGTTTCCAAGTTTACAGGTAACATAAAGAAGAGAATAAAGGATTTCTGCATAGGTGGTTGCTCAAGGTAATAAAACACACCAGCAAGAAAAATAAAACAGCAGAGGTGAGTAGCTTATATGAAATTCAGGAGTCCACTTCTACCTTCTGATGTCCTGAGCCACAGGTTACTGGAAATGGAGAGGAAATGGATGTCCTCTGCTACATGTTCATCACAGACCCTCATTAGATAAAGTTTTCTTGGCTGGAGACATCTCAGTCAGAGGAGTACAGCCAGGCCAGGCAAACTGTACTCTACCCATCCCTGTAGAGCCTCCAAAGAGGAACAGACCAACAGCAGCATCCTTTACTGGAGATATAAATGTGAAGAATGATACAATGAGGAGAGAGAAGACAAAGTCAACATTGAAGATGGAGTAGAATCATAGAATCACATAATGGTTAGAGTTGGAAGTGACCTTGAAGATCATCCAGTTCCAACCTTCCTGCCATGGTCAGGAACACCTCCCACTAGACCAGGTTAACCAAAGCCCCATCCAGCCTGGCCTCAAACACCTCCAGGGATGGGGCATCTTAATTTGCCAGGCAACCTTGGATCTTAGAAACGCCTTGATAGGCAGTATCAGACACCTCTATCAGAAATGGTCCCATGTCACTGGGAAACTCCTCTGTTTCATGATAAGGGGAAATTAGGCTGTGGAAGATGTGTGCCTGGGGACCCAGCAAGAGCAGGCTTCTGTCACCAGCACTTGCATTTTCCCTAGTAACACTGTGTAATAGTTAAGGGTCACTTGGTTTCCATTACGAACCTCATTTTCAGGAGGCCATAATTCACATATTTTACACTGCATGTAGCTGGGAAAGACAAGAAAAAAAAATAGCCCCACAAAAAAGGCTGAACAAAAACCTACCACATAAAACCCACCAAAAAAAATCCCACCGCAAAAAGAACTACAATGATGGCTCCATCTATCCTGAATTTGTTTCTCCAACACCAAAGGGAGGTATTGTTTAATCTTTTCTAGAGTTTAAAATCCTAGGCCTCGAGAGAATGCATTTGCTAGAGAAGCTGTTTTGCTCTTTTCTTCTTCTTTTATTTTTCCCCTTCAGTTAAACTTTAAGGAAAGGCTGAAGATTGCAAATGTGATATTTGTGTAGGAAGGATTCCAGCGTGAGGAATCACCACTCTTCCTCTTCGTTTTAAAAGACCAGTCTATTTAAGGTTCCAAAGCATATGTTGCTCCCCGCTTAAATTCCATCCCTTTTGTTGCCTGGCTGCAAGCGAAAGGATGCCACTTTTCTTCATCTGGCTCAAAACCACCGTGTTGCTAGATTGTACATCACGGATTATTCACTAAATCTTGGTTATGTGACGATGTGACATCTCAACAGAACTCCCTGCCAGTACTGTGTGAAAATATTCTCAACTGATCCTACCATCAGAGATGGAGTCATTTGCATGTGAAATTGCTACTGTCTTTGAAAACAGAAAAAGGGCAAGCAAATAAACCTCTGCCAACACAGCTTCCTCCTCTGATATTGCCCATTACCTGCTCCTGTCCTCTAAATTTGCAACCATCTTCACAAAATGTGGTGTACAATGCCTTGGACCTGTTGAATCTCAAAAAATCCCAGATGTTGGTGGCAAGTCCCTCACATTCCTGGGTGCGAGAGACCCTCTTCTCTGTTCCTTATACTTCCTTACTGACAATAAGATCCTTAGCACAAAGCCCCACATCCTTTGTTCTAGGCTCCCAATACCTTAATTATAATCCCATCACTCCACGTGCCCATACTCAGAAGAGAGAAGCAGGCCTACGACTGTGAGTAGGACTTGTATCACTTCATTTCTCACCCATTCTTAATCAAAAAGAGGGTTCGGTTGAAAAGTGGACATTAATGGCAACGAAAGCCTTCCACAGCATTGATGCAGGCTTGGTGCAGTTAGCTGAACTCTACCAGCTTCAGAGGTAACGAGCACGAAACTGAGTGAAGTCTTAAGTAATAATATTTTAGCAGTTCTCAGATGACACAGGAGCACAGCAAAAATGTCAGTCCTAACACCATTATTCAAAAATAGGAGCACACGATTAGACAAGCAATTATACACCGAGTAGCTTAACATAAATTGTGGGTAAAAATATCAGAAACAATTTTTCAGGATTTAGTGAGGGAACACCTTGTAAAGCATAATTGGATTAGAGGAGACAGCCAGCATGGATTTACAAGCAGGAGGTCTTTTGCTTAACTAACTTGTTGGAGTTCTTTGAAGCTACAGTATTACTGCCAAGGTAGGCAAGGGAAATGTAATAGATGTTATGCACTTAGATTTCCCAAAAGCAATCGGTGAGGTTGTACAGTGAGATTATCGGCTAATGGAAGAAGTCGTGCTATAAAAGAGGGCTGGCTTAGAAAAATGGCTCAGAAGCAGAAAACAGCCAGTGCGTGGGCTGGCTTGCCATGTTCATTCTCAACCTCAAAAGTGAGTTATTTAAGTGCTTGGCCTGGGGAAGAAGGAGGTGGGGGGGTTGAGGCTTGGAGATCTCTTCTACTCAGATTTCAGAGGGCTCCCAGCCTTTCGCAAGGAGCGAAAATCTCCCACAAGAACTCAGTTTACGAGCCCGGAGGAGGAGAAAAGCCCGGGGAGATCATTCCTCCTCCAGAAAGAGGTGGAATTCAAAAGCAGCCTGGCTCTGTGATCTGCCATTCTCAAGGTTACTCACAGGATGAAAACCAAACTTTGCTTCCACTCAACGAGACAGGAAACTGAGGCACAAGCAGGAAGGAAAATATACTTGATCTCACCCAAATTGGTGTCAAAATGAATAGCACAGATCCTGCGGGGCTGGGATTTGCCTGCTGGCTCATGCTACTGTGGAGCATATTTGAAGCAGAGGACTTTTTGTGCTTGTGTAGGGTGAGTATGACCAGCCTCAGCCCCACAACACCCTCACAAGGAAAAGGGAGAGGGTCTGGGGGAGATGGGTGCATCACGGAGTGGGTGGATGGGGTGCTGGCAGTGGGCACAGAGCCCTCCAGCAGGCAGACACTGTGCTTTCAGCCCCTCATCTGCAGCCAGCAGACTTATTTCTGTGGATTTACATCAAAAGTAGGCTAAGGAGAAGACCTGAGCAGCCAGATTTATACCACAGACCCCAAAGCTCTCCCCAGCAGCCGGTTGTTCCTTCTGTTTCTTTTCCACATCATGTCTCAGCTGCAAACAACATTTTGCTCCCTGCTCCAGCTGCTTTTCTTGGCTGCCCTTGGAGTCGATAAGGCTGGAATCTGGGTTCAGTGCAGCCCCACTGCCATCCAACAACAACAGGGACTGGATCAGGGATCAGCAGCATTCCCAAGAACCATGCAAGGCTTTTCTTGGATGCCCTAAAGACCCCACTCCAGCTTGCAGACCGCTGGCCGCCCACCACCGTAATCTCTTCCTGCCTCTCTCCTCTGCTGTCACCCACATCACTCCTCCTGCCATCCCCATCCCCTTATTCCCCCTTCCCATCCACCCCTTCTTCTTTCTCATGGTTTTTCTTTCAAACTGAGGCAGACATCCCTGTTCCTGTCATACCAGCTTCACATCTTCCCCAGGGACTCCAACCGGCCACACCAGGCTGCTGGAGAGAGAGGAGCCCTGGTGCTGGGAGAGATTAGATCATCTGGGGAAACCAGTGGTTCTGGCTTCGGTGGTTTCATCCCTGTGCCAGCCTTGGCTCTCACAGCCTCCTAGTTTGTTTTGCTAACAGCATAAGGTTTTATCTTGAACCGTCCAGGAAGTGTCTGGGCCTCCTAGGCAGGCAGGGATGGGACCTGCGGGGAGATGCGATGGCTGCAGAGGAGGAAAGGAGACACCAGCAACCACCTAAATAACTAATCCCTGCAGGGCTGGGCAGGGCAGTCTGGGGGCTTGGCTCAGTCTCCCTATTTGCTTCCCTTTGGGAACTTTCTGAGAGAAGTTTCCCTTCTTTCCTTGTCCTTGGCAGCTCTTTGATGAACCTGGGGCAAGAACACCACCTCTCAGATGCTGGCGTGGGGAGCGTCTCTCTCTTTTTCCTTTTATCCATCTCCCAGGCTCCATCCTTT
>JAOXNG010000001.1:2288111-2300047 GCA_028566535.1 Scolopax minor | reverse complement strand
GGTTAGAAAAAACACTAATGGTGCATGTCTGATCACATCTAGGATGGATTAAAAACCAGCTAGGTAAATTCAGATTTTTACTGGCAAGTGATAGAGCAAGGTCTGTCCACATCGCCTCACTGCTAGCTCCTTTATGGTGCAGCAGCCACTGCAGAGCACCAAACCCACAGCTTATCCACGGCCCTAAGCCATAATAATTATGGTTTGGTGGATTTTATTCTGAAAAAATACCTGAAATATAAAAGCTATGCCCCAAAAATTTTTTTAGGTTTTTGTCTCAAAAGCACAAAAGTACTTGTGTCTTTGGGGATCATACCAGGTGTGAAACAGTAGGTGAGCTAATAGACATGCTCACAAGCAGTGGTGGGATCAGTGTGTAGGACTACCCAGGGAGCTAAGCTTCAGTGTAGATGGATCCCTTTGATGTTCTAGGCAGAGGCTGCAACCCAAAATTCTTGGATAAACTTCAGGAAAAAAAAAAACCCAGATTGCTGTTGCAACCTATTCTGGCAGAAACCCAGCCCTACCGCGTTTTGTGTATGCACAGGATTTAGGAAAAATGCATAAACTGTGTTGTGGTTTCCTGCCTTCAAGTAGAAATCTGCCTCCATCCCTCACATTGCAACTGCTCACGCCTTCCAGCCAAACCTCCAGAGCTTCGTCCCGGAGTATCCCTACCCTCTTCCTCGCCCAACAGCCCAGAGAGAAGCTTTATGCCTCAGGTGACACTCAGATGTCCATAGCCACGTGTTTAATGGGTTGTGCAAGGCCCAGAGCAACAAATGGTGGGATATCACCCCACTTTGCGTGTCAGTGGAAGTGTCCTCAATCAGCCTTGCTCTGCTGGAAGGAAGGAAAGATGGAGGCAGACGGCACCAACATCCTGTTTCTCTCCTCCTTGCTCTTTTCTCCTTGCTCCTGTCCACTCTGAGGGGCAGGCAGAGTTTCTCCTTCCCCAGCAGCCATGGAGCTCATTTCAAGCAATTTGGAGGCAATTGAATGAAAAGGAACAAATGAGTGGATATTGCAGTTTATGGATGGCTGAGTCAAACCCACAGGCGGTGATTAGAGGCCCACAGTCCCTTTTATGCCCACAGTAAGAAAATGACTTAAATTGGTTCCATTTTAGCTCTGAACAGGAGGTGAAGTTGTTGTGGGCTGGATTGTCAGTTATGCCACCTTTTAATATTCATCTGGAGGAAAAACAAAACACAACAGATTTTTTATTTTAATTTAAATAAAGTGTCAGTCGATCCAAAGCAAATTTCTCTGGCTTCCACCCTCTCCTTCTAGCTGAGATGCAAAGAAATGAAGGTGGAGGAAGCAGAGAATACGCAAGTGCAACTTCCCCACTCTTTCTCCCACCTTCATTTGCCCTACAAATACTTTTCAACAAGGCCGTTTGCCAGCTGGCTCCTTGTTAGCATTATCCCTGGTGTTTCCTTACCTTCTTCCTCGCCTGTTTGCGATCTCAGCCTGAACCAACCCAATGCAGCTCCAACTGGACTTTCTTCCAACATGAAGCTTGTTTGCAGCTGAGGTGCACACCAGAGAGAAAAGTGCATCCCCATCTTTGAATAGCGTATGGTCTAAACAGACAATAAAGAAGAAAAGGACAGAGATTCACACGAAATTACTCAAAATATTGGTGTCTGGGATAGGCTTGAGACGCCTCATTCACTAACCACTAACCAGGGAGCCTTGCCTCCACGTTACAAAGAAAAAGCTTGTGTCTTTGTATTCTTAAACTACCTTCTCTCATCAGTGTTACTCTCAGGGTTTTAGCTTGTTTATTTATTATTAGGGAAAAAATACAGTCAGATTTAAAATGTAGCGGTCAACCTATATCTCTTATAGTCATGTTTTCCATGCCTCCTGGGACAATGGCTACCATGGCATCCAAATCTGAATCCACCACATCAAGTCTCCTCCTTTGTAAATTGATGGAAACTTGACATATTTCAAGTCTTTCAGAGAAATTACAAACAAAACGAAACAAAAAATACCACCCAGCAAAATCCCCCAGAAAACCAGACACAGTTAGAGCATCAACTGATGAAGCTATATCAAGTTTTCAATGGATACAAGGAGAAAAAAACACCCTCCTGGAAGACCAGTCTCCTTGCAGCTCATGGTAATGTCCATTCTAGTCCTACCTGCTTTGTATGCTGCAGTGATTGTGCTGTTGTTTGGTCAACTTGTCTTTTTACATCTTGAATTTTGCAAAGGCAAAAATACGATGCCAGTTTACGTGGCTACGACCTTACAGCAGGCAGAAACAGGGCCAAGAGAAGAACATAAATAGCTGTGGAAAAATACACTTTTTTCCTATTAAAAGGCCTGGAAAAGGAAAGAGCGACACACCAGACCTCCAAAATTGGTAGATGCTCAAGTCATTTGTGCTAAGCCTGGATGGAAGGAGGGAGAAAGACTGAACTGGAATATTATTCCTGGACTGCTGGAATAAGCACAGATGGGAGAAAAGGCATTAGGGTTTGATGTGGAATGGAGGAAGGCCCTAAAGATATCCAGTTACAGAGATTTATAATACTTCAGTGGAGTTACTTCATTTCTGCTGTTACGTGAACATGTAGAGCATGACAGAAGCTGAAAAACTATGAGTGGTAAGAGAGTCTTTTGGTTATAGCGCTCGTCAGCAGCTCAGAAACTATAGATGTCATTTGTGGCTCTACTCTAGTATTTTTTTGAACCCGACCACTTGCTTGCAGCTAGATTTCCCAAAGAACCCAGCTCCTGAGCTAGCTGCAAAACAATTTTATTTGTTTATCTGTTGCTCCTGTAAAATATGTTGAGGTTTAGTTGAAAAAACAGGCACTTGGAAATGGTGTATTTATTGGTTTTTTAGGAAAACTCATGCTTTCTTTTTGTACCAAATGATTTTTGATGAAAAATGTACATTTTCAGAGAGCCCTCCCTTTTTTCTGTTTTTAATTTCTTTTTCTTCCTTTTTTATTTTTTTTCTTTTTAATAGCAACTGCAACAGACATTACGCAGAAAAATCCAAAAACCTCACATGAAATAAGGTCTAGGACTCCTCACTAAGTACCCAAGTGAGGAGATCAGATTTCCCAAAATTGCCCATCCTGCAGGAGCCCTCATTTGCACCCGGAAAACTACATCCATCAGAAACTATTCCTGGCCCTGTGTAGGAACTCAACCAAAACTCTCAGGAGTCTTTGTGTTTGATCCTCTCCTTGGGATGTAAAAAGTTGTGGTCTGCTTTTGGGTGGCCAGTGTAACAGCTCCATCACACAGGAATAACTGAATTTCTTTACAAAGCAACCCCAATCCTACACCATGGGCCAGAGAAGATGAATATTGTCGCCATGCTGCTGCAAACACCAGTCCTGCCAACTGTGGAGCATCGGGAGCCACTTTCCCAACTCCTCCCTCCTCCCGAACAGTTTGGAGCTCAGCCACGGCCCTGGAAGAGGGCCCAGATATTTATGTTCCTGGACCTTGGCTCATGGCAGCCAGTGTTTGGTTTTGAAAACAACTGCTGATTAAACAGAAATCCCCTGCCGAACAAACAAAAAGAGTATTTTCTTCCCCATTTTTTCTCCATACAGTTACATGCCTGGGCTGGAACAGGACTGTTTCACTGGACAAATCTCTCCTCATCAAATTCCAACAGAGGATGCACTGGTTTGGCTCACACCAGCGTTCATGCTCCCAGGGATTCAGAGCCTGCAGAAGCTGAGAGATCGTCTGAGAGGGAGGGAAAAGGCTTTTCTCAACTGGTTAAAATAACACTCAGTAAAATTGATAGGTAGAATAATCTTCAGTGTTCTTCCTCAACCCTGCAGAGTTTGATTTCAGTCCCTAAGTCCTTTGCTTGGAATATTATTCCTGGACTGCTGGAATAAGCACAGATGGGAGAAAAGGCATTAGGGTTTGATGTGGAATGGAGGAAGGCCCCACCTTCACTGGTGATGGCCACTGCAGCCCACAACCAACCATCTTATACAGCCCTTCAAAATGCTCTCAGTTTCCCCAGGTTAGAGCACTGATGTGACAACCCAGAAGCACTCCAACAAGTTGCCACTCTGTCACTGAAATACCCGAGAGTTGGCCTCCAAGAGACCACAACCATTCTTTCCATTCCCCAGTGCAATGCTTTGTTATCCCCAGTTGGACTCTGTGCCTTCACACAGATTTTGCTTTGTACTGCAAGCGACCCGACTGCTGTCAGCTTTGATGCAGACTCTACAGTGCATATCCAAAACATTTCTAAAATAAATAAAGCAGACAATGTTTGGGAACAAAATAACATGCAATGTTGAAGATTGGGTATGGCCGGTGGCTGGCAGTTCTTGGCCATGAGCTCATCCACATCTACAGCCTTCCACATTTGGTGTGTGTCATGTCATAACCACAACCGTCCTCTTCCATTCAAAAGCCATCTTAAAGTGGGAACCAACAGCTGGCAAAAACTCACTTCCTAAAACAACTTACAGCTGACATTGTCCACATGTCTCTGGAGTATCCCCTTTGTGCATGCAGAGCATCAGACTACATGGACCATGTTCCTCCCACCACACTCTCTTATGCTTGACTATGAATTAGATTTGTGATACCACATTCCTGGGTAAACGGTTGATGTAATAGCACATTGCACTGGGAAGAGAGTCACTAGATTTTCCAGAGAGGCTTTGCAAAGGAAGCCAAATTTTCAGGACAGTTCAACAGGCTGGGCGCAGAGCTCGTCTGAAGATCTGGGGGCTCTCATGGGTCAGGAACTTCTGAAAATCTGAATTCTTTGGGAATCTTGTACCATTACTTAGTCAAAGTGTCACAGAAACCCATGGCATACCCAGTCTCTGTGCTGTCATCTTCTGGGATTTTGGTTGTCATGAATTTTCACGCCAACAGTTCCTCTGCTGAGATTATTTCTTCTGCTTGCAAGAAATAAATCAAATCTTGGAATGAGGATATTATACACCCATCTTTTCCACAGGTTACAGTAACTAATTGGGTGTCTCTTTCTGATGCTTCTTCACAGTTCTATTTAGTAAGTGCTAATTAATAATATATACAAACAGTATCAGGTTTTTTATATAAAAGAAATTTAATTCAGTGCTGATCAGAAGATTTGGTCTCCCTGGCCTACCAGCCAGTTTGGATTTGGAGAGGAACACTGTGGCTGGGGTCATTTAAAGGTTTAAAGGAAAATTTCAAGACACCCAACAAAAAGACTGCTTGAAGCAACTGCTTACGCTTGCGATGTCTCTCTGCTTGTGTGACAGAGACTGGGCACAGAAATTTATTTCCAGTTGACATTTTGTTTTTGTTTTATATAAAGAGGCTAAGTTGGGAAAAACATAGTGCACAGGTGGCACTTCTTATATGTTGGGAAGGTTTAACAACTTTTTTCACTTTGTAAGACCACTCATGAAGGACTTTGTGAGGAGTGTTTCATGCTTGTTAATGTGACAAGACAGGTAAAGAGATATTACTTAATTTCTGATGTGGATGTCAGCAGCTACTTAACAGAAAAGGGAAATTTCATACAAACATCGTGGTGAGAACAGAACACAGATACTCCATCAGAATAGAAGTGTCATTCATATGCCTGCCCTACAACAACCTCAAGTGGTGTTTTGCCAGAACCGGTTATCAGCTACCAACATGGGACATTTGATGGCCCACTCCTAAACAGGATCTCATGTCACACTTCTGAAACACACCACTACCTACACCAAGTCTACACAAGCATCAAGAGTTAATTCAGGATGAAGGTAAAGCCAAACAGTAGCCCCTAGGATGCCACCAACACTCTCTGCAAGGTCCCTAGGTTTCTTTAAGAATCCTGCCTCAAAACTGACCTGATTTAAACTCCAAACTTGGAAGATCTGTTCAGTTAAATTTAAAATTTTAAGGGTGCATTTGAGCCTGACCAAGAGGAAAAATAAAATGCATAAAATTTGCTACCCTGAACCACAAGTACAGGTTGTAAGAGATGTGAGACTTGGATGACAGCACAGCAGTAGTAGTTCTGTCCGTTTTCACACCAAAACTACCAAAATAACTCCAACATAATTTTGGGTATCCTTTTATATAAATTTCCTCCCTGTGGGCACTGAACTGCTAGGAACACTGAAACATTATAAAACTGATTTACAAAACACCACCACTGTGGCCAGCTTACCTGCAGTTACCCTGCATGGCTATCAATACCATATACTTGATTTTACAGTTACTCATGCATCCTTCCCTCCTCCAGTTCAGCTGGCTGCACAGGTGTTTCTGACCAACAAGAAGTGCCTTAAAAAATGGGTTTGCATGTTCACAGATTAGAGGCTCTGAGTTTTTAAAGCATCTATGCAGTAGCTATTTTAAGAATTTTAAACAATCACAAAGTCTTATTCCTTGGCATTTACATTCATGTTCAAAACAAAGACATACTATCAAATTATAATAAAACATAATTTTTCATTGAATCCTAAAGTATTAAATGCAATGCTTTCAAGTGATATTTTAAAGACTAACTAGAAAAATAAATAAAAACCTGCATGGTCGTCAGCTCTGCAAGCCTCCCCTTGAGGAGCAGGGATGCCCCAGGCTCTGTGTTTCTCTCCAGTAGTTCTCCAGAATCACAGAAGTATTTTCTTTTATTCAAAGGCCTCGTTTCAAAGCTGTGACTTACTCTAGCAGAAGTTTCCAACACCTTACACAGTGCTTCTGAGAGAGAGATTGATAAAGGCAGTGGGAACAAAACAGAGAATGCGGTTTAAAAGATGAATCAAGGGATCAAGTTTCTGGGCCAGACTGCCTTTTCTTGTCTAGGGATTGCTTTGGTCCTGACAGCTTCACAAACACCTGCAGAAACAATAGATCAAGACTAAAGTTTTGCCTGAAAAAAGAAGCAAAGAACTTCTGTACAAATATTTAATTATGCGAACAGATTTCTCTTTTAATAACTGCTTCAAAAAGTCATTTTCCAGCAAGCATGTTGTATTACCCCAGAATATCATTTGTCAGACCGGACAATACCAGTGCTGGTATTGACTTTTTCCCCCTGTTCTCACTGTAACTATGAATAGATGTTAACTTGCCCTATTTAAGTGTTGCTCTTACTATTACTTCACAAGCTCAAACAAACAGAGATGTGCATGAATATCCACTTTTTTCCTCCTTTTAAAAAAAAATAAAATACGTTCTTCAGGGACATGAATGTAACACACAGCAGGGATTCTATTATTGCACTTACTGTGAAGTAACTGAATCATCTATTCAGACATTCATATTTTCAAAATTTCAGCAATTACATCTACATAATTATTATGCAAAGCATATTTATATCTGATTATCTACTTAAGTAGATTTTGATGCAAACACTTGGGAATCTACTCCCAAATGCTGTGCGTTTGTACAAGGGCAGCTGTGAAAACTCTCCTGACAGTGTGTGTACTTTGGAAGCTCTATTTAGGGGCCAGCTAGGATGCGAGGCTCCAAGACATGCAACTCGTGTGTCACTGTGTGTGACTCCAGAAAAGGACTAATTTAGGCTCAGGACTGCAGAATCAACAATCAAGTTCAGACGTCTGAATACACAACTCCTAAAGCCTCTAAAACTGTTCAGAGATAACAACAAAGAAGTAAAGGAAAAAATAAGAAAATAATAAAGCCATAAGTATGACACCTATTCAGAGATGCTTATAAAAATATTGAGCTATTATTACTGAATACATTTCTGACACAATAGCAGTATCTCCCTAACACAACATTTCATGATTTCAAATAAGAGTAGAATCATGTTACGTTAGTGTCCCCTGCAAACATATGAACTGCAAAAAAGTGATATTTCATCTATAGAAGGAGCAAATGCCTGCTGCCAATGGGTCTCTGAACCTTCCTACCCTGGGGTAAAGCCTTTTGGTGAGAGAAAAGTTAACCTTAGCCTGATGTATAGCTAAACAACTGGTTTTCAATGCAAGAATGTATTAAATTGTTTTCTGTGTTTGATGCCAACATCTTCTCCATGGTTATGTCTACATGAGGGATATAGAATGTAGGAGAGAGAGTTGCTCTAGGCGGCGATTAGAAGTAGTCTGTGGTTAAGGACCTAAAGTCAAGAGGCACAACAAAGATGGTACACTCTGACTCAGGTCTGGTTTTTACTTGACCATGTAGGTAACATGTAATGGCAAAGGCTCCTCTTCAACACACTGTCATCAGAAGTTAGTGAGTCATAAAGAATGGAAGCTGATAAGGAAAATGAGTTCATTAAAAAAAAACCCAAAGCATTTCACACCCGGTGATGCTAAAGTAAAGGTAACTCATTCTGTGCACTAGGCAGTATTATTTCAATAGGCTGGGAAGGAAGGAGTATTTTAACAAACTAATAAAGAGATACAGATGATACAATTAGGTCAATAAACCCAGAAAGATGCAGTTTCAATATCCTATCCAATACTGCATACTGTGTAACCAAGTGTGTTAAATGAAAATATTCAGCTATATGATTTCAGGATGTTAAAAAATACATAATAACAACATGTACTTGGATGCTAATAACAGCACTGTAAATAGACATAAATTTTAGCAATCAAAGCCACTAGAGTATAGTTGTTGTTAAATGCATAATAAAAAAACCCAACTCAACAGAGTGGGAGCGAAAAGCAAATTAGAGCTGCCTGGCTGCCCAGCAGAGGCTGGGTGTGCTGACACCATGCAGAGTTTAGCACACAAAATTAGTTATGGGGTTGTAGCGCTGGACTCTCAGTGCATTTCCATCTCTTCAAAGTTTGTCAGTGCCTTTTGGAGATGATACGGTTTCACATTTGATGTCAAGCTGACCACTAAAAACATTCATTTTTATTAACCTAGAAGTCTTAATCTGAGGAGCCCAGAGGGATTAGGAAAGGATACATTTAGGAAGTGCATTGTTTTGTTGTATGAGACAAAGTCAACTGGCACTGGCTCATGAAATCTCAAGAGCAGCATCAAAGATTTCAATGTTAAAATGTATGTTTACATTCTGCCTTCTGTTAATGTTCTACAGTTTTTGCACTTCTTGTAGCACAGCACAGGATATCAACTATACATTATTGGCAAGAAATGCACTAACTGCACACATGAACAGCAGGACACCCTTGATAAAAACAATTGTCCATAATGACAACTCCATTCCCTCTTCCAGTTAGCCAAAATTTTTCATAAGCAATGTTAATTTTTCATGAAATTAAATGGTGGACATACTTCCAGTAAAAACAGAGACATCTTTTGATAGGTCCTTCAAGTTGACTACTTGATGAGTACCACAAATTGCTATGTCAGAGACAAGATAGGAGATGAGATCAGCTATCTGTCTCAACAAGTTTTGCACAACGTATTGGAGGAAACCTGCTTCTTGTGTAGAAATGAAACACAAGTTGAGAGTGTTTCAACTTGGTACACTCGTTTGGAGCAGGAGAAAGGATTAAATGGTGACTGAGGGTTCTTCCCTTTCTCTATTTTCTGGGTAAGTTCTCCAAAACTTAAATGGCACATGGGTTCTGTGATGATTCCCTGCACAGACCTGAATTCCGCTCCTATTCCACTGAAATCAATGAGGTGAATTCTTGCAGGGTGACTTTTATGTACCTAAAATGATATTAACCTCACTATTTAAGCCATTTAAAATGATAAATAATTCTGATATTTTTTAATAACATTCAATTTTTCCCCAAGATGGCTCCTAAGCTTTTGACGCATGACATGAGCCCGCATCACACTCTGCCACGTTACATAGCATGATGAAATGCAGAGAGATAAATTGCAGCACAGCTAATGAGGCATGGAAACCAACATCAGAACTGAAAATAAGCTCAGACAAAGATCACTCCATTTGGCTTTGATAACTCTCTCAACCTCCCCCCTTCCTCTTCAAAATAAAAAGAGAACTCTGTGGGTACTCACTGGCTGGAAATAACACTGTAATGATGAAACGGAGTTGCACAGGTACTTGGTAAGTCCTTCAGTAGACCCTCCATGGGCACACAGGAACCACATGCAAGTGTCAATAGGTACGAGCATATGTTAAGACCGTACACACATCTAGCGTCCCTGGGCAAAAGTGCACAGGAAAGGGGATTGTGACTTCCCATGAGGTCCCTGAAGACAAATTCTCTGTTATCTGGTGATTTGCTGGAGCTGAGAGTAGGCCAAGGAATCTGCCCTGAAGCATCTGCAGGAACCATCTGGGTTCAGCTGTGTATAACCTCCCTCTCCTAAGGGAGACACCACCAAGAAAGATCATTCCTGTAAGTGATCAACACCTAGAATCATAGAATAGTCTGGGTTGAAAGGGACTGACCCGAGTTCAGCGCCTCCCTCCCCAGGCCCTCGGGGGGTAGCTCCGTGCCCGGGCTGCCCGTTCGCTCCAGCAGCCTACCTGGGACACGGCCAGTGCTGCAGCAGCAAATGCTTCACATGAGTAAGTGCTTGGCTTTTCATTGTCCTACTCAGCACAGTGTCACTAGTTCCTTAGCACACGTGCATCATCAGCATCTTCTCGGTTTTGGCAGAATACTAACTTCTCATCCAAAGGTTTTTTGATGTAAAGACTGTCACTGCTAACTGACTGGAACATTTGATTACTTTTTGGTGTTCTGTTTGTTTTCTTATGTTGATATCTGTGTGTTTCATGTACATATAATTCATGCTGAGTCTGCAGGTTTTTGGGAATAATTTCTCTCTATTTGTTTAGTGCAGTACTTCTCTGCTAATTTTGAGGAACTAAATGCCATCTATGATTATATTTGAAAATACCCATATTCTGATTAATTTAATTCTATGTACGATATAGATGTTTTCTTGCTGTTAACTTATTGGTAATCAGTTAAAGTGGCTTCTTAAGTATTTCAAAACTCTTCTCACATGGAGTATCCAAATTTAATATAAAACTGCATCGCAAATACAGATTCTCTGTTCATGTTTGGGAGAAAATAAGCTGCATGTCTAAAATATGAAGAGAGTCTTAAAGCCAGTGGGTTCTATATCTCTAATAAAGATGTAGCCTAGAGCCACGTCCTGTCTTGTGCCAATGTCGACATGCCCAAAAAGGGCTGAATTAGACAATGACATTCCTTTTTTCCTTTCCTGTCATGGAAGGCTACCAGGGCTATTGCCAGTTCTCTTAGACAGACCTACTATTTCAACGTTACATGTAGATATAAGGTTAATCAGGAAGAAATTTGTTCAGTCTTAACTGAGTCAACGATTCCGAGGAAGCTAAGCTGAGGAATTTTATTGCTAGGTGATTCCTACAAATATTGGGAACTAATGGGATGGACACAAGCTCTCCTGTGTACTGCTGTATGTCTCTCAATAGGCAGAAGGAAGGCCATAGTCCCAACAAGTAAAATTAACATGTTATGTACCTTCTGTTTCTTACCTGTTACCTGGAAAACTTGGAATTTAAAATTCCAAATGTCGTTGCTGTCACTATGACAATGTATATTTGCTACTACCCAGATTTCATAAACTTACAGCTTTTTAAATGTAAAGTTGCTGTGTCTTTCAAGTTCCACTGTTAGGGGCTTAAGGATTAGAAATAGCAGTTCTGCTCTGAGAGGGTAGCAGCTCTGGATCACTGGCATATTTGAATCTGTGGTCTTTTATATTTCTGAAATGATCTTGTGTGAGTTTATGTATGTATACACTTTAAAACATGCTAATGGAAAGCTCATGAACCTGCTTGACAATTTGTGTGATCATTCACAATGCTTTCTGGTGAACACTGGGAGAGCAAGATGACACCTTTTTTTTTTAAAAAAACCACACAAATGTTTTCCCTTGCAGGGCCAAATGAGATGAACCTTGGCATGGGGGGGAATCCCTATGGACAGCCAGGACCATCTAACCAGCCAGGATCATGGCCTGACAACATGCTGTCTATGGACCAAGCATCACGGGGTTCACAAAACAGGTAG
>JAOXNG010000001.1:1495823-1509813 GCA_028566535.1 Scolopax minor | reverse complement strand
GGTCCAACACTTCCCTGGGGAGATTATTCTTGTGGCTGATTGTTCTTAGGGTGAAAAATTTTGTGTTCAATTGAAATCTCCCCAGGAGTAACTTGTACCCCTTGTATTTTCAATGTGACTCCTTGTAAAAAGGGAGTCTCTGTCGTCTTTGTAGCCACACTTTAGGTACTAGAACATGGTGATATGGTCTCACCTAAAGCCTTCTTTTCTCAAGGCAGAACAAACCCAATTCTCTCAGCCTTTCCTCATATGGCAGCTTCCCAGAACTTTGTTTTATTAATACAGGATCATAGAATGATTTAGGTTAGAAGGGATCTGGGAAGGTCTTCTGAGCCATCTTCAGTGGAGGCTGCTCAGCACCTTATCCTGCTGGGGTTTGAATTTCTCCATAGATACTTTGCATTTGCTTTGGGTGCATTTTGTTATTGCTTAGGTGACGCGTCAGAAGTTGCATACCGTGCAGGTCCCACAGTACAAACAATGAAGATTTATTATTAAAAAGTACATTCACTCATAAAGTTGTGTTCATGGTAGCAGTGGGTGAAGACAGGAGAGGGAAAAGCAAGGACTGAGAAGCCTGTGCTCATTTTAGAAAACAAGTCAAATTTAATATGCAAATCTGATATATCATGAAAGGATCTTTGTTTAATTTTTAATGATTTTCTAATGAGATTGGAAGCTTTATATTGCCAGCTTTTCATCAAGATATCCAGGATATATGTATTTAAATACAGCATTTCTAGATCCTGTAGTGGGCTTTCTGCAGTGTAGACAACTGTAGGTGAGCCAGTTGTTCTCTGAAGCCTCAAAAGTCAGTGGAGAGAAATGGACTCTTAAAATATTTCATTATTGTGATGGAGCTGCTGAGACTTACATGAATGCATCAGGTCTTGGAAGTTCCCGTTTCTCTCTTGGTTATGAAGATGGCCAAGGGTAACTAACCAAGATATGGACCTTTCTGTCAATGTTTACGCTTGTTTTCAGGCATATTACACTTTCACAGGTCTTGGGGAGGTCATTTATCTTGGTGTTCCTCAGTTCCATGTTTATAAAATGTCCTTAATAATACCAACACCGCCTTCTGCATCGTTCTGAGATAACTTGAGAGCCATCAGTATAGAGGTTGCGCAGAAACACAAGCAAAAAGCATATTTAATGCAATTCAGTTGGTATAAAATACAACAGGCTACTTCTTAATAGGTTTTACTTTTCAATAACAATTTTAAAAAAAATGCTTTTTGAAAATGAGTACCAAAAACCTATACATAGACATATGTGTATTTGTATATATTTGCTATATTAGTTCTAAGCACCTGCATAAATGTTTTAGGGAAAGTGAATGAATCCTTTATCAAGAATAGAAATATTCTTTTCCAATCCTTTTAAAATTTTAAAGATTCTTCTTCTGGTCTGTAGAAATTGGTATAGAAAAGAGTAACTAAGGTCTGAACGCATCAAGGCCTGATGTACTCTTTTACTTATTACTGCTTCGATATTCAGGAAAGGTATTCACATTTAAAAGTGGATGGTAGTATGTTTTGAATAATAAAATAGTTTCAATAGTGCATTTTTAATATATTTCAGATACATAATGCCTTGGGTAGCTTGCAGTCATGCCCTTAGTGGCAATAAAGCTGAATTTCATCTCACATTTAGTGGATAAGATTAACTCGGATTGGCAAAATCCTGTCTAAAAGTTCTGAAATGAACTCGAGGAGTGTGACAGTCTGAGCTGACAGGGAGATCTTTTCTCTAAATGCTTTCTTCGGGGAGAACTACAGCCAGTCGCTCAGCCATTGTGTGCTCTGATTTCCTCATCTTGTTAAAAAGCCTGGTAATAATTCTGTTACTAGCGGTTATCTGCTCTGTAAAATGTTTTGGAGGTTGTGTTAACAGCTAAGCCTTACTAATACGAATGTGTTCTCCACTTAGGGTTCTAATGTGCTGATACAATTATTTATATGACTGCTTGTCTTTTTTAATTAGCAAAGTAGACAGTCATATGGAAATTATGTAAATAGACAGATTTTAGCCTAGCATTTTCTTTTACTAATTAGAATAAAATGCAGTTCTGTGGTGTTTTTCTTTTCATGGAAGCAGACATCCCCTCTCTTCCCATTGATTCAGCTTTCTTTTCCATTTTCCCTTGAGCTTTTTAGGTTGAAAGACTAGTAAGGTCTGAAGTTTGGAAGAAAGGCTTCAAAAACTGTAAATACTGCCTCGTTATACCAAAAAGCCTTTATTCTGCTTATGTTTGCAAAAAAAAAAAAAAAAAACAGAAGTGCAGCTCTAATGAACTGGACTCTTAGGAATTTTGTGCTTTGCAAAAAAGGGATCTCTGCAGAAATCCCTTTTGTTCTCAGAATTTTATGTGCATCTCTTGCATAGTGTTTTGCAACTAGAGCTCTAAGCTGTATCCTATTAAACAGAGGTCTAACGAAGAACAGGAAGAGCCTCCATGCTATTAATAACCTAATTAAACATTTAAAAGTCAGGAAAAATGTCAAGGACAGACAACTGGATTATCATTAGAGTCAGCTGGCTTATTTATTTCAATAGTTCCTAAATATTTATTAATAGAATATGAGGCTTCTGAGCTTTCAGCAGCACAAGGTGATGTTGATGGAAAAATATAACTTGCAAGGTTATACAGAAAGAATCATGTTGAGAGGCCATCTGGGTACGTGTGGCCACTGGGACAAAGATGAGAGCAGAACCAAGCATGTTAGACCTCTTTGGAGTTTGTAGCAGAAATGAGGATATGATTTGTGAGGCCCTGAGAAATGAAGCCATCTGGTGTCCAGTGATAAATGTAGGTCTTCTGCCTTGTACCTTGTTTGGAAAGAATGTAAAACACTGGTTGGTTATGAATTTTCAACAGCTTGGGTTGTTTGTTGTGTAAGAGCCTGGATGAATTTGCAGAAAGGTGGGTTTGTGGGGGTTTTTTAACATTTCTCTGCATGCTGTCACTGACAGTAAATAAAATCTGCCTACATTTAGTGTGCGTTAAGATGAACTTAAGTATCCTAGAGGTACTTTTATAGACTGCCTGCCATCTAAAGAAGACAGTACTGTACTGTTCTACCTTAATATTTCCATTATTTATTCTGTAATCATAAGTGTAAATATATCCATGATTACAGAGGGAAATTCTATGTATTTATGTATATATATTCTATATTTTATGTGCATATCTATTTTCTGTATTTTGAGTTAGATAGTGACAGGATATCCTTTAGCTGGTATCAGCTTTAAGAGAATATTAGAGCTCTTTTTATTGCTGTTGCCCCTTGCAGCTCTTCAAGGTGAGTTGAAGACAAGCTAATCAGAAGGTGGTTGATTCTTTTTTCCTTGAGCAGTGTGGAAAGCTGTAATACGTCGTTTCGAGATGATGATGGGGCTAATTCATAACAGGCCTCTTTGTAATAGGATTCTCAATAATAAAGTGAACTCCGTTCTTCCTCAGGAATGCTGTTTTCCATCTGTAGAACTTTATCAACAGTTTTTATGCTTTCATTTCTTCTCAGAGCTCTAACCAGATTGAGAAGATAACTGGGCTGGACAGCTTGAAAACACTACAGAGGCTGGACCTATCTAGCAATAAAATATCTAGTCTAGAAGGCTTGGAGGAACATGATCTACTAGAGGTGATTGACCTAGAGGATAATCAGGTAGCATAGTTAATATTGATCTCAGCTTTTTGTAAGAATGCATAATTTATTTATTTTCTTTTCCTAAATTTCAATACCTTTAAGACTTAATCAAAAAATCTTACAGCACTGTAAGGAATGAATGATAGAAAAGATGACATTTTTTCCTTTGCTGTTTCTCTCCAGTACTGTTTCACATATTGATTGATAGTGTACTCCTCAGGCCTTATTTAATATCTCTAGATGGGTTTATCTTTATGTAGGTATCACTTCTGTGGTATTTAGTGCTCACATCCATAAAGAACTAACAGTGCTCCCTTGAGTGGATAAGATAGGGATGAGTATGCAGCTTTTTCAGCTTGATTATTCTTGAGGATCTTTACTTACATCACAGCTTTTCTACTGCCAGGCCTCGGGAGGGTTTGCCTAATATCTCTCGGCCCAATTTTATGACCCCAGATTCTTCTGAGCTCTCAGCTGGAAACTTCCTGTAAGGCAGAATTGCATGTACTCTATTGTAAAGTGGCTTTTGTTATGCAGCAGACTTTTCATTGGAAGTACAAGGATACAGTCCAAGTGATTTGTATTTGAATTTTGAAACTCAAACCATATATACATAATACTTTTGATAGTGAGCTTCCAGGGTCCTTAACTGAAAAGATCGTCAATTCATGAATCATTTTGACATCAGACAGATCTGCTTGTGAAAAAATAAAAAACTAAGAAAATAAGAAAAATATAAACCAGGAATTGAACATTTTCTGTCCTTTTCCCTCACTTGCAAGATACATATATAGGTTTTAACTCAAGACACTGTGAATTCTTTTTCTCACTGTGTTCAGGTTGACATTTAAAGGTACATCAATTGCACTAGGCAGGAAACCAGCTAATAGTATGGTTGCTATTAACATTAATAACCTCATATTGCCTCATATAGTTTCCACTGTTCTTTATGGCACGCAAAAGCTATTAACTTTACCTCATCAAAATTTGCCTCTTTTAATGATGTTATTGAAACTGTTTAATGAGTCACCGTTTTTTTGAACGTTTCCTTCTGAAGAATAATTTGAAGAGAATTTTAAGTAATTAACACAGAAAGATCTGAGTTACTTCAGCTCACTACCACCCCGAATGATCTTAAATGCTTGTTTTTCCAAAAATGGGCACAATAGGTTTGTCTGCAAACCATGTGTCTCATATACATGCTGAGTGATTTTTAAAAGTTGACAGTTGGCATTTTGTGATTTATTTAGGAAACCCATCCAAACAGCATCTAACTTGATCAAAACTCTTCCATAATGGGCTTTTTGTTATCTCAGAATGAATATTGGGTAGGCTATAGTTGAGATCTATGTTTTTAGGCACTTTACATGAGCTGAGTGTAGGGCTAGAATCTGAAGTTAGGGCTAGAATCTGAGTTCTTTTGGGTTGAGTCTTTCAGCAGCAGAGGAAAACCAGGTATCCCAATGAGGCAATTCATCCCAGCCTACCACAGACTGGTTGACCTCTGGAACTGCCTCTCCGCACTGATTATAAAGTGAATTTAAGTGACTGACTTGGGCTAATTTAACAGATGGCTAAAATGGAGCAAAGTGAATTCCATTTGACCCATTTTGTTTTAATTGAAAGCCTTACAACTGTTCACTCAGGGTCTAGCATGACTTGGATTAATCCCATGTAACTTCTAATGCTTATCTGATGTGCCTGAGTGCAGGCAAGTGGGGTTTCCTTTGTTGATGGAGGAGACTTTAGGTGACTGTGTCACCCTCTGGACACAGACAGCCAAGGACAACTCTGCCAATGCTTTTCAGTCAAGTGCTGCAAATGGGGCAGGGTGAACTTGAGCTCCAAAGAAAAACTCTTAGAAGGCTGTTTTTTTCCTAGTCAACTGAAGCGCAAATGTAACTGCAGAATTGCCTCACTTAAGCACATCAGCCACATAAAAGCTAAATGTGTTAGGGCTTGACATTTGAAAGAACTGGAAAAATGCAGGACGTTTGAAATTGCTGTCTGCATTATGCTGCCTCTCCAGCTAACATCCAAGTTGCCTGCCTTTTGTGACTAGAAGAGCCTTATTGAATGCAGTTAACATGTATACCCATTTTGTGAGTATAATGAATTTTTTTTATGACCAGATTTTAAGAGCAGGGATTAAAATAGGGTGGGTTTTTTTCCCATAGTTATCATGGATTCTGTTGCTGCTGATTTATGCTCTGTTTCTGTCACTAATTAGATTGCTGAGCTGCGTGAACTTGAATATATTGAAGATCTGCCTCTCCTCAGAGTTTTAAATCTTTTAAGAAATCCTGTACAGGTAAGAAAGAACTGAAGAGGAAGCAAAAAATAAGAACCTAGAACTGTTGTTTTGCATCACACCAGAATCCAATCAGCCTCAGTTTCTATCATTGAGAGTGGCTGGGTCATTTCAGGGAATAATGGGTGATGGTTTCCCTGGAATGTTTACCCACCTTTGTCTGGGAACATTATCTGAACCAAACCTGCGTGTGAATCGTGATGTTTAATATCTGCATAGCAAATTCATTCATTTTATTAATTCAATTTGTGAATCCATTTATGGGTTTGTGCTCAGAGTATGCCATGATTTTTGTTGGGTTAGAGAGCCCCTTTTCATTTGCTTTGAAAGTCTGTTTTCGATTGTTCCTGAGAAAAGCTCAAAGGAACTCAATAGCGCCCCTTTTAAAATCATGTGTCTCTGGAATCTGTATCTTCTTTTCTTCTTTAGGATTTGCTCAGTTCTCATTTATGGCTCCCATAATATTCCTCAATTAGTGAATTAAACATCCATTTTATCAACAACAATGAAATTTGCAAAATATCAGAAATTATGACTTGGACTCTGCATTTGTAATTTGTCCTGAGTGATCAAAGATGGTTCTATCCCGAATTTTGTGATTTCTAAATCATGTCTGAATTTCCAGTGTCAGAGAGAAGGAAAAGGTTCAGGTTTAACTTCTCCTTCCGGTAATTACCAGTTTTGCGTTGACTTCCATGAGAATGGTCTGTCGAGGCACACAATGAAATTAGCATGAAAAAAATATCCAAAATAGGATGCCTCTAGTTCCCCTTACTCTGCAGACCATTTTCTGTTTAGATGTCCTTCAGACTTTGTTTAGGGGATCCTCTTTCTTTCAATTACTGTTTTAGTAAATTACACATGCAACAATCATCTAAGACAGTTGTCTGGGTTTCAGTTGTTTTAACAGGACCTTACTGGTTTTAGAACTAAGAAGCTTCATGAACTTGTCAGTGTCAGCTTTTTAATTTGGTTTTTAATTATTTTTAATTAATTGTCTCACACTTAAAAACCTGTATTATGATGAATTTATAATGCAAATTCTCTTTTAAAATTCCTATAGTACTAGTAACGTAGAAGTATTAATCATAGTTTACTGCATAATCCCAGTATAAATAACACTTCTGGCTCTCCCTAAGTCCGTCCTGGAGTTCCAGGGGGTGTGGTGGTGATTTTTAAATTCCCATCTAGGCCTTTTAAACAAGGGAGTTGCAGAGTTTTGAACGACTATGAGAGAAACTAAGCTGGTGTGTGTGTGTGTGTGAATCTATACAGTATATTGACATCCCACAGGGTAAAAAAGCTTTTTATGTTGCATTGTAGTAAGGCCAATTTAATTTCAACTGATTGAAATTAAATATTGGATTGATGAAATTAAGTACTTTACGTCAAAGTGGAAACTTTGTCCTTCAGGAGCAGACAGATTATTGGCTCTGGGTGATTTTCATGTTGCTTCAACTAACAGATTTGGATTTCAAGAAGATTTCAGTGGAAGAAAAGGTATGTAAACATCGTATCATTCTGGAACTTTTCTAAATAAAGAATATAGAAGAGCTGTGCATGCAAATGTAGCTTTGGAGTCATTTGTGTGTGACTCCGACAGTTATAATGGTGCTTGTTTCCGTTCTACTCCATAGAGTTTTCAGTTTTAAATCTCCCTAAAAAACCCTGCTCTGACTGTTTATGGTAACTTTCTATTGTAATAGAAACCTTACCTTCTTGTGCCTCTTTTACTGTAATTTGGTTGTTGCATGTAGTATTTGGGCTCAAGCCATGCTAGAACTGTTAGGATTAATAGCTGCCAACCGGGTTTGGGTTTCATGGAATAATCCTTTAAAAATCCTTCAAAATTGATCCTGAAATTAAAAAATTCATCACATTTATCACTCCTAGCTTTAGCTGCATAAACATCATGTTTAATGCCAGGGTCTCTCTAACATGAGCACAGAGAAGGGACTTGTTATTTAAGAGACAGAGCGCAATTTAGCCCACCTTCCCAAAACCTTGATCTTACTCTTGGTCTTAAGTGGCAATCTGTTTTCTTTCCAGTAAAATTTTGAATATATTAAAGAAATTTTTCCTTCTCTATGAGCTGTAAAAATAAGCTTGAATGACTAGTTTAGACCCACACTACACTTGTGAATGATAAAAATAATTTCAGAAAATCCTCACCTTATATTAGGAAATCTACTCCTCATAAACTCTCTCGGCAAACTGAATTTGGGGGCAGCAGCTCTTGTGTTCAAGGAACACACAAAATGGATATACAGAAATCTTGTAGCTTAGATCAGAAATGTAATTTTGAAGTGAAACTCCCAGTTGCCCAACTTGCCACGCTTGGTTCTCATTGCCACTGGAATAGTCTTGGCAACATACGGCCTTAACTTCTTTTAGACTACCCTTAACCAGATGATGTGCACAAAAATGTACCTAATTGTGCTCCCAGCCACTAATTAAGACCAAAAACCAAACGAGAGAAAGAGTGAAATGAGGTACCTCCCCCGACTCCTCCCAAAATAATGTGGATATTGAGTCCTAAATGTTTTACTTTAAAGATCCACTCTTATTCCACCAAAAATAATACCCAAAAATGTACAACTCATGAGTGGTCAGTACCCTCAATAGAACTTTCAACAGAATGGATGGAGGGAACCCTTGGAATTTGAGTGCTCTTTTTCCCAGGTAAGACAGAAATGCATTGTCAGGAGAAAATTGCAGTTTGCTTACTTTGTTAATGCTCATTCTGTTCCTTTTTTGGCTAATAAATGAATGGCTTCAGTCTCTGAGGATTGTAGTTTGGCATCTTCCACCGGCACTGAGAGGATGCAAATTAATGGATAATTAAAACCTAAGCAAAATGACTTTGCATCTTATGTGGCATCCTGTTTTCTTTCCAGTAAAAGGTTGAATACATTAAAGGTAGCTACGTCTGGCTGCCTTCCACCCATCTATCAAATTGTGCTTAAATCCCTTGAAAAGATTTATGTAGTGGGGTGCTCACAGGCGACCCGAAAACAAAGAGGGACCCTGATAAATACGGAGGCGTCGTTTTTCACAGGGATCTGCTCAGTGTTACTGCAGCTGGAAGCAATTCCATTACTTTTCTTCTTCTTTATGCCCCCAAACCGTGGCAACAGGTTGCTGCTGTGAATAAATGCGATCCTCCTCCAGAAATCGTGGCTGCTGAAGATCATAGAACTCATGTTATGAATAACATGCTGCAGCCCCAGAGAATCCTTGACAGGTGAGTTTCCCTCCATTTCGCCTCAGCTCCTGAGGGTGGCACTCAAGTAAAGCAGAATAGGTTGTCATATTTACAGGGACGTTTTTTCGGGGCCCTCTCCCACCTCTAAATTAACCTAACGAAGGAAAGACATTCCACAGTATTCTGGGAGCAGTCTGGAAATCAGGCAAATCTTATTTGGTTGAAATTGATTATGAAATGAAGTTAGTCATTCACCTCTAAAGTCTGAGACAGATTGTCCGCAGCTCCGTTTCTTTTAAACAATCTGTTGAAGCAGATGGCCATTTGCACCATAAATGAAAGATGTGAAATTTCTCTCAATACCCGTAGGCAATTTAAAAATCTCTAGAGGCAGAAGAGAGCTGTAAAACAGACCTTCTTCTTATTCTACTTACTCCTCCTCTTTGTGCTATTGGCATCCCATTGTGAAGAAAATGGCTTTATTTTGTGGCTTTGGGGCACGTTTTATATTCGTAAGGTGAAATTTTCAAGTTTGCACATAGGAAAGTCCAGCTCTTTCTGCCTTTGGGAGGAGGTGATGCTCCCTGCCACCTGAAGCACAGAAGGGAGAGACAAATCTATGTTCTTTTCCCAACCTTGCCATTGCCAGGTGACTTCTCTCAGTCGCATCGCTCATCTAGAAAATGGAAATAGCCATACTCTGCTGCTCTGCAGATGTGTTATGATATTTGCTTGATGAACTCTTGAAAAACACATTGCCATACTCTGACAGAAGATACTATGAAATACACTTTTATTATTATATTTGCTACAGTGAGCAATGTTTGTGCCCCACATCCTGGTTTTGGCACCATTTTGGACATTCTAATTCATACTGAGTAACTTGATTTAAGATCCATGAATTAGTAAATCAAAAATTTATATTTTTGTAATATGTTTGTTGCAAGTGTTGTGTTTTCTGGGTTTGTGGATGAAAGACAAGAGCCATCCCCGTGGTGATGATAGCTCTGAGAATTCTTAAAATCTTATTAAAGAAAACAAACCCAGAAGATTTATTTACTGTTTTGCAGTGTTGGAGATTTCTTAAAAAGAAAAGCACAATAGTTTTACCTAAAGGCATGGATTTCTTCCAATGCAGGCATAGGCTCTATTTAAATATTTGTTTCTTGGATTGTGTATGTGTGTCTTTATTGCTGGAAAGAAAAAATTCTGTCTTCTGTCAGAGGTACTGCATACACAAACATATAAAAACACACGGCCCATTTATGGTACTGACCAAAAATTGTTAATGATGCTTTGAATATTTGCCCGTGCTCAGCTGGAAAGCACACAGCACAGTCATTAATGAAATCTTCCTAATGAAGCTGCGTTGTGGTCTTCTACACTATAAAATGCTTATTGGAACCAAATTAGTGTAGTTCATTTGCATCTATATTTTTAGATGAGATTATGATTATTTCTGGTTTAGTAAGTTCTGTATTAAAAATAAAACCTGAAAAGAAAGCAAAAAGTTACATTGTTGCATACTCCAGGGTCAGAAAACATTAAGTTTCTTAAGCCATTTCCTCTCTAAATGTGCCAAAGATTGTATCTTTAATTACATGGTAACACACCACTGAACAAAATTACATGTATTTTTGCTCTACTATAGATTCATGTGGCATTTAAAAAGATAACTCGATGGTAGTTATAACTGGTACATGGGGAGCAGAAATTGACTAACGGAGGGCTCTTCAGTCTATTGGGCAAGTACACGATGAGACTTGGTATCTGGCCATTGAGGATAAACTCATTCAGAGAAGGAATAGAGCATGATTATTTTTAACAATGAAGGTAATTAACCATTGGAACAATTTACCAAGGGTACCAAGGATTCTCCACAACTGAAACGTTTTTAATTAAAATATGTTCTAACGGAACCTCAGGTATCAGGCTTGAAATAAGGACTGTCTTGGGGAAATCCTGTTGCCTGTGTGATGAGGGGAGTCTGAGCAGATGATCAAAGGAGTCCCTTCTGGCCTTGAAATCTATTAATCTTGCACAGTAGTGTGTTCCCATACTCGCCAAAGACAAAGAAAGTGGAAAGATGCTCATTAAATGAGCCAAGAAGCAGAAAAACACAAAACTTTCAGTCTGTCTTCTGAGAACCGGTAACTGGTAATGTAATGAAAGATAGTTTTATGGAAATGTTCTCCATGTACTTCTGGTGAAATAATAAATCCAAGGAATTTGAGGATATGAGGAATTTGAGCAGCAGGAATTTATTTAAAGGTATTTGAATTCCAATTATTATCATGTCAAGTAATGATATATTGTATAATTGCTGGATATAGCAAAAGAAAGGTGACAGAGGAATTCTACAACCTCCAAGCATGTAGCATGCTAGCATCCTCCTCTGTGTGCATGGAGGAGGAATATATTAAAACTATGTTGAAGATAAGGGTTTTGTCTTCACAGACCTGCCTTGACATCCTTATTCATGAAGGGCATGGCCTCGAGCAAGAAGAAGAACCTTTCAGCATATGTCATAATAAATTTTGAATCTACTCACTAAAGGTGTTTCCTGAAATTCCCACCTTTGAAATGGTTTATTTATAATAATGCACTTCTTGTTTCCACAACTGTCACTGGGATCACGATGACTTAAACTGGTCTTTTCCTTACCACAAGTGTTAGAAAAAGGGAAAGAGAATCTGAAGAGCTCAAATAATCAAGAGAGGAGGAAGATATTTCTCGAATTGAACAGAAGGTCACAACCTAACAAATTCAGATAAGGATTTTAAAAATGTATTTTTACCTTCTCCAGTATTTTAAATGTATTGTGTTAATGAGCTTATTGTGCTCATGTTGTCTAATGTTTTGTAAATGTCACCAGTCAGCACAGTAAGTAAAAAAAATCCTTAAATCTCCCAAGAGTCTTGCTTGAAAATCATCTAGTGAATGGAACACTGAACTAGGGTCTGGGTTAATTTTGCAGTTTAGTAGCAACATATATATACAGATTTGAGCTGGTCTCTTAATTTATTAGGTGTATCTATTATTTCTTCTGTGAGGATAATACTCCATAGGAGAATTTGGAGACGATTGCACTGTTATCTTAGCACTTCTGAAGCATCAAACCTATTTTTATACATATATTCTGATAGGAAATAGAGCTGATTTGCTGAACCTAATATAGGATTAAAGCCATTATTTTGACATCTTTTTCCTGCGTGCTTGTGTTGGACAGTTATCATTACTTCTTATATAGTTAATTACTTGTAAGAGAAAAGGTAAAATAACTATACTGTGCTTTCAGGAATTTGTGTGCACCTGTTTTAAATCATGTAAAATGAAAGTTTAACACACATTGATGGTTTTATTCCACTTTAAAATTTAAATTTAATTAAAGTTATATATTAGTTGAAACTATTTATTAGTTAAAAATAAGAGAATTTGAAATTATTTCAACTATTTCTGAGGTATTATCAAGTGGCATAATCTGAAGATCTAACTGAGATTTTAAAATGAGGCTCCAGAGTTGCACTCCATTTTTAGCTGTCTAAATAAATTGCTGGACACTTGAAAGTGTAGAAATGCCATTCATTGTAGGATTTACAGCTGGAGGTGGAAATCTGAGGATCTAACCATCTGCTCAGCATGGAGAAAAATGGAGGGCTTTGTATTTTTCCAGCACTTTGGCTTCTTTTATTGTAGCGTTATTTGTGTTCAGTGGAGTTTAAGGATCTTAGTGTTTTTCATCATATTGAATTGAAGAGTCTCCTTTACAAATTTCCACCTTCATCTGGCAAGGCCATGGAAGTCAGCAAGATTATACACAGGAGTGTGTAAAGGTTTGTAGGACTGAGCCCAGGTTCATGCTAAGCTTATTATCCTGATCATTAAAATATTACCATCTCTGCCATAGACTTGGAAAACTCTTAAACAAATCCCAGCAACACCGTAACTGTAGAGAGAACTTTAGAAAAGGCTATACATCAGAAAAGATTATAGGAGACATAACATTATTCCTTTTGCAAAAGAGCCCCAGGGGTCTTTAATGTGGAATTTGTGTGCTATTTTTATGTTTAGAGCATCTCAAACTGAGCACATGCTTCTGATTTTTGTGAACGCTGTGAATAGCGTGATAGATGGATGGGATTAGTTGAAGTGATGATAAAGTCTCTGCAGAAGCTTTATGCAGAGCGTCTGAAGACTTTGTGGATAACATTATGTCTCTTTGCTTTGCTTTCTTGCAGCACTTTACCTAGCCTTGATACTCCCTACCCCATGCTGGTATTAGTTGGTCCTCTGGCCTGTGGTAAGAGAGAGCTCACTCATAAGATCTGCAGACAGTTCAACAATTTCTTCAGATATGGGTAAGTTTACCCCCTAACTTTAAAAAAAACAAGTGATCAGGGCTAGAATTGCTGCTGGTTTCTTTTTCTTTTTCTTTTTTTTTTAAAGAAGTTAAAAGTTAAAGACAACCTATAAATGTTCATTGCCATCATGCATTTTATCTCTTCCCAGGGCTTGATTGCCTGAAGTCATCAAACGCATCCTTAAAAAAAAAAAAAAGCTATTTAAATTATCATGTTCTTTTCAAAGGTGAACAGCAAACAAAAATGTGCCATTTAATGCTCCTTTTATTGATCTGTTCTATCTACGCTTACTAATGCCCCTCAACCTAAGCATCTGTTCAGATATGTATGCATTTCTCTTAGTTTTTCTAATGTACCTGCATATAAACACATTAGCATGCATGTGCAGGCTGCATCCAGAAGCTAGGAAAGGAAGCAAGTGCAATTGCTGGACCAGTTTATTATCCTGTGAGTAGTGTTA
>JAOXNG010000001.1:35408-48359 GCA_028566535.1 Scolopax minor | reverse complement strand
GATAACGGGGAGGGACTGGGCAATACTGGAGGGCCATCGGAGATACCAGACGAGATCTATGCGATACTGGAAGGCGGTGGGTGATACCGGACGGTATTAGGAAGATTAATTCTCCTCTCCAGGCACTCAGTTTTGCTAATCATGTCACATTTAGCATATTTACATAGTAAAAATTCTTTCTTTCTGGTATACTGCAAAAGCAAAGGGGAATCCTACCTCACCTCTGGCTTCCGCCTTATCAAAAGGAAATACAAGAACAGCAACTGAGTCATTATGACCTTTGTTACCTGGATATATGATCCTGAAGTTCTTCCACACGTATGGTCATCTGCTTCATCTGGTCCTTTATTGCAAGACAGGTTTCCTCTTTTGAACGTATTTCTTCCTCTTTCTTTTGAATAGTTTCAGTGAATTTCTTCTCCCACGTTTTTGATTCATCTATCACTCTATCCCTGTCATCCTGAAGGGAAGACATGCTCCTGGTGAAGGCTGCAAGCTGGGCTAGTGTTTTGTTTAGACTGCCTTCCAATTGCTTGGTTTCTTCATCCTTTGTCTTCAAGGAGTTTTGAAGATCACCAATAGTTGTTTCCATATAGTCTTTCTCCCTCTGCAGAGCTGCCAGCTTTTCTTCCATATTTCTAATTTCCTTTGAGTGCTTGCCTTTTTCTTGTTCCAGCCTTCTCTCAAAGTCCTCATCTTTTTTCTTCATTTGAATTTTAACATTCTCTTTGTTTGCCTGCAACTCTTCCTTCATTTTGACACTCTCTGCTAGAACCCTCGCTGCCTCGCTCTGGGTGTCATCCAAGACCACTCTGCAGAGAGCAAGCTCTGTCTGGGCTTTCTTGGTGTCTTCAACTGCTTTAGCTAAAGTCTCTTTGGCTGCTTCTACCTCTTTCTGAGACTCCCTCTGCACAAATTCCAGAGCTTTAACAGTTCTTTCTAAACTACTGTTTTTTTCCTGGCTTTTAATACAGTCCTTCTGCAGCTGCTTAATCTCCTGCTGTTTCTGTTTCAGCAGTTCTTGAAGCTCCTTCACATGTGAGCTGCTGTCTCCCCTCCAACTGCATTTTAGCTTTTCTACAAATTCCTTTTGCTTTTCTGAGCTTGCTTTACTTTTCTCCTTTGCCATCTGACATTTCTCCTCCTCCAGCTCATGCATCATTCTCTGCAAACTCTGAAGCTCTTGCTTCAGTTGCTCATTTTTGATCTGGAAGTCTGTTGCATCTTGCTGATAGTTTCCAATACTCCCATTAAGTTCTGCCAGCTGATTCATGAGCCTTTCTTCCAAATCATCCTTCTCAGCCTCCAGCGCATCCTTCAGTTCTGTCATCCTGACAAGGTCATCTTTGGTTTTTTGGATGGTTTGTTCCATCGTTGCTACTGTCTCCTGAAGAGAATTCAATTCTTGGACTTTCTCTTCCATTTGGGTCTCTAAAACTCTTTTCTCACCTGCTAAAGTCTCAACGCATATGCGGATGTCACCCAGCTCTTGCTCTGAAGCCCTCCTGTTATCTTCCAGTTCTGTGATTCGCTCTGTGAGTTCGGCTATCTGCTGTATGTAGGTGCTGAGATCTTCACAAGGGCTACCACCTTCAAATGCTTTTTGTTCCAGCTCTGCATTTGAAGACTCTGGCCCAGAACTTATATCCATTTGATTTTCAGCCTTCTCTATTGGTTGTGGTGTAGCAACTGCCTGATTTGTTTCTTCCCCTGTTGTTTTCTGAGCAACATACTTGTCTAGCAGTTCTCTGCTTTCCTTCAGCTTAGATTCTGTTAACTGCAAATGATGCTTTAAGTCTGTGATCTCTTGACTGAGAGTCTCCTTTTCAGCCATTACTGTATTAAGCTGAGCAGAAAGGGACTGGTAATCCCTCCTAGAGCTCTCCAGATCTTCTTTCAGACTAGTATTTGTAAAGACACCTCCAGTACTGTCCTGCTCTCCATCTGTAAAACGCACCTCTGCTCTAAGCTTCTCATTCTCCTCTTCTAGTTCCAAGATCTTTTGTTGCTTTGATTTTGCAAATTTCCTCATTTTCTCCTTCATACCATCAATTTCCTGTCCAGCCTCCTGTAGCTGCTTGTCTGTTTCCTCTTTTTTTGCTTCAACGCTTTTCAGCTTAATGAAGATCTCCTGCTTTTCCTGTCTAACAGTTTCCAAAACACGCTGGATCCGCTCAGCCTCATTACTCACGTTCTCATAGGACTGCAGGAGAGTTTCATATTCTTTCTGAAGCTCCCTGTATTTCTCATGCCACTCGGAACTCTCAGCAGCTTGAAGGCATTTCAAGGATTCCATCTCCTTCTCCAGCTTCTCCTTCTCTAGAATGACTCTATCCAGAGTAGATGTCAAGTTTTTACAGTATCCATCAAGATTTTGATTTTCTGTAAGTGCTTTATCAACTTCTGTAATAAGTTTTTCTCGCTCTTCAGTGAGGCCTGCTAGCTTTTCTGTTAAAGTATCTGTTTCTTTAGCATGGCCACATACTTGACTTTCCATATTTGTCAACTTCACAGAAAGATTTTCAATAGTACTTTTAGCATTAGCCAGCTCCTCTTTTAGAGATTTGCTCTCCTTTAGCGCCTCTTTTCTAGAGATAAGTGCAGCTTGCAACTTTCTCTGCATTTGATTCTTCTGTTGAGCTGCTTCTGCACCATTGTCTTGCTTCTGAATTTCAAGCAACTCCATTTGCAGTCGCTTGCTTTGCTCCTCATGTACCTGAACTTGAGTTTCCAGTTGACTATGTAGTTTCCTGATTGCATCCTCTTTTTCCAGCAACTGTGCCTGCATGTTATCAAGAGCTTCACTTTTTTCCCTTAACTGCAAGTTCAGGAGTCCCATTTCTTCATCCTTTTGGTGCACAAGTGTTTTCAGGTCTTCCAGACTGTCCTCTCTAGAAATTTTTGCCTGACTCTCCTCCAGTTCTGCCTGAAGACTTGCTGCCTTTGCTTCAGCTTGGTCAGAGGCTCTCTTCAACGCTTCTATCTCCAGAGACAACTGTGCTATGTGCTCTTGCAAATTAAAGACTAATTCTGATTTGCAAGCAACTTCACTTTGCATACAGCTAACATTATATTCCAATTCCTCTTTCTCCACCTGCAATTTTTCAAGTTTTTTGTTTAACTCTTCCCCAGAAACATCTGCAACTTGTACAGGCTTGTTATTCATTGCATTTTCTGCTTCCGCATATGAAGAATCCAACCCATCTTCATTCCGAAGAGCACTCTCTGTTGATCCTTTCTGTTCTTGGAGTTGTCTGAGCTGAGCTTGGATGCTCTCCTTCTCTTTGCTTTGCTTAGCAAATTGTTCTTGTAGGATGTTGTATTCATCTTTCTGCTGTTTCAGCTGTTCTCTGTGATGCCTGTCTTTTTCTTGAGCCTTTTTTATAGTGTCTTTGCGAGATACCAGGGCTTCCTGAAGTTTTTTTTTAAGTTGTTCTTTTTCTTGTTCAAGAGTTGAAATCCTCTCTTTCAGAGCAGACTTTTGGTTTTCTTCAAGATTTGTAGCTGCTGAAGTATTTTTTTCATTTTCTTCATTATTTGCTGGGCTTTTATTGGTTTCAGTTACTTTGTCAGCAATTGTCTGACTCTCCAAGACTTCATTTTCAACTGAAACGACGTTTGTTGTACCCTGCAAGCTTCTCCTCATCTCCTCAATCACTGCCTGCAATTGTGCTTCAGTAGTTTCTTTATCCAGCAGGTCCTTCCAGATGCTCTGCAACTCCGATTCCTTTTCGGAAAGCAGCTGAATCAGATACTCCTCACGGGGCTGGCTTTCCAGATTCACGTCTCTGCTTATCGTGCTCATCACATTTTCTTCTCCTTCAACTTCTTGAGCCACTGAGGTTTCTGATTCATGTTCTTTTCTCAGTTGTACTAGTTCATTCTCCAATTTGCTAACCTTCTTCAGAAGCTCCTTCCTGTTAACAAGTGCTGCTTGGAGCTTCCGCTTTAATTGCTCATTTTCTTTTTTCAGAAGCTCATTTCCTAATACCTCATCTTTACATGCTGCCTCTGTCTCACACTGCTGCTCAGATGCCCCACACTTCAGCATATCTTTTGCTTCTATGTTTTGGTCTTTTTCTTCCTGGGCTTTTAATGATAGACTCATTTGCTCCTTAAGACTCTTCAGCTCATTTTCTAGAGAAAATTTCTCTTCATTCAGCAGCACTATTTTCTCAGACATGCTGACACTGATCTCCATCATCTGCTGGTCTTTTTCCCACAAGGTTTGTTGCAGGCTGTCTATAGACCTGGTGTGCTCAGCAACACGCTGTTCTAGGCTGGCTGCTTCATGCCCCTTTGAGGCTAAGTGTTGGGAAAGCTCTTCTATCTCAGCTGTGTTCTTCCTCAAAAGTTGTTCTAGATCAAGTACTTCACATTCCTTCTTTTTGATCTGGCTTCTCAGGTCTTTTAGTTGCACCTCTTGGTCAGAAAGCTGAAGCTGTGCTTCATCCAAGTCTTTTTGCAAAGCTTCAATTTTTATCTCCTTGGATTTAAATTCATTTTTAAGGCTCTGGATTTGTTCTCTCAGAAGAATGTTTTGACTGTCTGACAGTCTCTGCTTTTCTGAAAGAGCTAGATTTTCCTCAAGTTGCTTCACTTGCTCTTTCAGTTCTGTTATGGTAGAAAGTTCCTTCATCTGACACAGGAGCTGGTCTCGTTCTTCAGACAAAACAGAAAACGCACTGTCAGAATCCTCAATTTTTTTCCTGTATTCTTCAGCCAACAGGTTTAGCCTATTTATCTCTGCATCTTTGTCTCCTAGATTTTTCTTATAGGATTCTTCTGATTTCTGAAGAGTTACTTGAAGTTCTGTAATTCGGCTTTGTAACTTGATCAGTTCCTGAGATGGAGAGGTGCCCAGCTCTGGACCTGCTACAGAGACTTCTTGCGTTGCCTCCACCTCCGCTCTGCAGGGGACGGTGCTCCCCTGAGGCACTTCTTGAAGATGGATTCTGTTTTCCTGAAGCACATCACTTTGCTGCATTTCTGTTTCTCTCAGGAATGAGCTACTGCCCAACTCATTTTGTGCATCCGAAGCCTTTTGCTCTTCTCTCCGAATAAACTCTACCTGGGAATTATCTTCCAGCTGGTTAGCTGCTGCTTCTCTTGTTTGGTTACTTGCAGAACTTTGGTCATTTGGGCCCTTGAGCTGCCTTTTCAGAAAAGTTATTTCTTCTTGGGCTTCTTTCAGTTCCAGCAGCAAAACGGACAGCTCCTTCTGCTTCTCTGAAGCAAGATACTCCAGAATTCCAGGCGAACAGCTTTCCACAGTAAACTGCTCACTTCCATTAGGACAGTCATCTGTTCTTGCCTAAAATAAAATAATAGGTTTCAATTTTCCTTTTAATCCTATGAAAGGGTCACTTTTAGAAGAATCTGCTTTCCACACTTTGCAGTTTAGGGATACCCTTTCTTGAGCTGGCCACTGCAATAAGCAGTGGCCTCACTCATAACAAGAGGACTCCTCAGGTCATTCCTGCTCATTTCAGTTTCTGAAGTTGCAGAATAAAAGATTCTGGCTTTAGGATTAGAACATAAATATAACTTTCTATTCCCTTATTTCCCTTTCTCTCTTGATTATAGGATAGTATGATTCTGAAGCGTTTCAATTCTCCTGTGATTCTCACAAGCCCCCCAGCATTCTTATCCAGTCACATTTTCCTGGCATCCTCCCTGTAGGCTCTGAACGAGGAGGTTTTGTTCCCTCTTCTATCTGCCCATTTGACATGGCAAAGAAACAGCAAGGAGACCCATATTCCAGTCTGCGTCCATCTCCACAGTGAGACCATAAGGCAAAGCATCTGGGCCGGAGTACTTGTTTTTTTCCAAATAACTATCTTAAAGATTCCTCCCATCCCCCAACAGATTACAAAAGAAAAGCAATCCTTCCCAAATCCTTCCCAGAAAGCAGGGATCAGCAGCCCACCAGTAAGTGAGCACCTTATGCTGGAAAAGCTGTCCATTCACCAGTTTGGAGGGCAGAAAATATTTATGGAGAGCCATTAAAGGAGAGCTTTAAAGCCTTTTGCAGTGTTGCAACAGCCATTTTAAATTATGGGATGTTAGAAAACTAACTCTGGGGCTTTTAAACTACATTAAGGTTTTCATATCCACAGACACATGCAATGCCGAGAGGAAAACATTTCCAGACTAAATTTGTACCTCAGGGAGCACCAAAGTGTCATCAAAAGGCTTTTGCACTCCAAAATTCACCATCTCTCCTGAGACACCTAGTGATAAAAGGTACACTTGTCACCATCAGCATAACAAGTTGGATGTAAAGTAGGTAGGCAAGTGGAGAAACAATAGATGGAACTGGAGCATCTCTAGTTTCCAGGGTGAGAAAGACAAAAAAAAAAAAAGAAGTTTGAGCCCATGCATTGCACCCAGACATCACCAGTACCTGTGCACATCAAAACCTCCAGCTGCATCACTTAAATCTACACTAAATCTAATCTCTACAGAAGAGTGAAGAGGCAAAGGGAGAAGTGAACTAGGGAAAAGTTTGTTTCTTTTTAATTATTTGGGGGCAGGGGTGGTGGTAATTCCGAACACAGAAAGAAGTTGAAGAACCCAGTTCTTCACCTTATCTTAATTCTCTTCTGCATCTCACACATCAGTCTTTTCATCTTCCTTCAAACCCTTCTACCTTTCTCATCTCAGGAACTACTTTCTTTCTTTCTTCTTTTTGATAGATCCCATCCAACCCACATCAGAATATTCTCTTCTACCTTGTGTGCATCTTCCTTCCCTATCTCTTGTACATCTTTAGATTTTGACCTCAAAGCTCCTCTTTACAAATCACCTTAAATTTGTCCCTGAAACTTCTCAAATTTTCACAATTTTCTTGTTACATGCTTTATTCTGTGTCCTCACCTGTAGGAGCAGAACAGTCTACATAAGAGGCTGGAGCTTCCAGAGTCTGCAAGTCTTGCAATTTCACCTCAGGTCCAACGTTCTCATTCTATTGAAGAAAAAAATACTTAGTTTTGGCCATGATATTTGCATTAGAAGACAGCTGTCTTAGCTGCCTGCTGCTCTAGCAAGCTTTAAGTAAAATATATCAGTCCCAACTTTAGAGGCAACTCTAATGCCTAATGAAAATAAATTTTAAAAAAAGGCAGATTGGTTTTGATGTCAAGCAAGAGACAATATATATCTCAGCAAATCAAGATATCAATGGGTGCAACAATTCTAATAATTTCCTTCCCACCTTGAGATGCTTCCTCTCCCACCCTCACTGCTTGAAAGGGACCAACCACTGATCCATAACCTTTCACTGAACCACCCAACAGAGCAGGCGAGAAGCCAGGCGTTTGTCACCGTATCCCTCACTACTCCAGCAGATAAAGAACCCGCGGCCTTCCTGGGAAGGTTACTTTAGGCTGCACCACACAGACAAACCACCCATCCTACTGCTACACAGGCAGGACAGAACCCGACTGCTGAAAAAGAAAGAGGAGATTTTGCCATTTCAGAGACAGAAACTCTTTTGCCTACACAAAGAGGCTGAATAAAGACATTGAAATGGACAATTCCAAGGCTGGATTCATTGACCCTTTTAGAACATCCACCTTAGTCCAGGTGTAATCGTATGCTAAAGAACCTGTTATCTCTGCTGTCTACAAAGGGGCTCTACAAAATAGCTCAAAGGCTTATAAATATGCCCTTGAAGGGACTGTGTGTGTGCATCCATTGATCCGAGCTTATACCCCAATGACAGGCAGTTGGAATGGAAGGGTCTGAAGTCAAGCAGTACGAGCTGACTCAGAGTGCATTCTCCAGTTAAAACATGCGTCCCAAATGTCAACTTTTGCCCTAATGCTTCACAGTAATGTACATACTATAAAACTCTCTCTGATGAAGAGGAATATGTTAGAACATGGCATCTTCTTTGCCCCACTGGCAGGTTGGAACAGAGTGGAGCTGTCTGAAGAATGTTGCTCAAGCTAACAAACAATTCTACAACAAATTCTTCGTATGGGTACACAGAGACAGTCACCTCCAGCACCTCGCTGACAGAGCATACAGCAAAGAGCAGGTATCTAATCCTCCACTCTTCTCAGCCACAGGCTGACTGCAGCTGGACTGGCAGTTATCACGGTGGAAGAGAAGAAGGACAGAGGCTACACGTCTCCCACTCAAAAAGAACATGGCTTCCCTGAGTTAGCCTGCCAGATCCCAGGAGTGGAGTGGGGATAGGAAGGCCTGGTTTGAAAGTCATCCCACAACGACAGCTGAGCCCTGGGAGCTGCATTTCCTGGGACTGGCCTTTGTTTAGTCTATGGTTTTGCCAAAGAACTAACTCCCAAGAGACAGAAAATAGAACAAATATGGATTGGGAGGATGAAGGACACAGGAATTCCACACAGCCAGCAAAGGGAAACACAGTCTGATAAGAACACAGTACAAGTAGTATTTGGAAGCTATTTATGTCTTTCATCATTAATCCAGTTAATAATAACCTTCCAAAGAGGATTGCTAAAAAAGGCTATAACAGCTTAGCCTGTTTTAAGGCCAGTCCTTGACCTGTTTTAGCTTATTTCAGTTGCTTAATCATTACCTGCTTCGCATGTTCTGCGACCATCACAGCTTCCTGCTGAGGCTCCTGGAGAACAAGTTGCAAGTGTGGCTTTTCTGAAACATTCAAACACAAACAATTCCTTTGAAAAGGAAAACTGACTTAGAGAGTGAGATGGTATTCTTGCAGGAGCTTTAGAGAACAGGGTACATGGCTATTACTAACACTTCTGCAGTGGATATATTTATAACATTCTCACTGGATAGTGTGGTTTGGGTTTTTTTAAGAGGCAAACTGCCAAAACAACATGCTGTTTTAAGCACCTTTTCTAAAAAGAACAATTGTTATATAGACTAAAATGAAAGGACAGCTAATAGAGTTTCAAGTTTTAAGAAACATTTTTATAAAGGAGGGGAAAAAGAACTATTGTAGCAAAATGTTTCAAATTTCATTTGGATAAAAACAAAATGAGAAATTGTTACAATTACAGAAGAATGAAACACTCAAGGGCCACGACCCAAGTCACGATTGGTACAAGAACTTAGTTGCTGTTTGACTCAGAATATTTTTACACTTGTATTTCTGTAAACTGGCATATAAACACCATTTATGATAGGTATGTCACTGTATATGATAAAATGGCTGGCTTGGTAGGTGGGAGGAGAGTAGTGGCCTTCGGTAAGGTTTTTGGCATTGTGGAGTCTCCCTCCTTGGAGACATTTAAACATTATCTGGACATGGTCCTTGCAAACTGGCTCTGGGTCCCTTCCAACCTCATCCATTCTATCATACTAAAGACACTTGTTATACTCCAAAGCAGAAGATGGGCAAAAAATTTCATTCCTACAGAACGAAAACTTCCATTTACGTTTGATACCAATAGACACCATCTCAGTCTTCTCATTACCTGGGAAGAGAGAGAACGTGTTCATTTGCATACTGGCTACCTGCCAGTAAATATTTGTCTTTAAACAATTTGAGGAAGTCTCTATGTCTTGATCCTGAATCTTTTCAGGGACTTTAGACTCCCTGACATCTGCTGAAAGGGTAACACATCAGAACACAAGCGATCTATGAGATTTCTGGAGATTCATCAGATAAAGTCTTGATACAGATACTGGATGGACCACCCAAGAATGACACACAACTGGATCTGCTGTTCATAAGCTGGAATAACTGGCTGGATATGTGATAATCAGTGACTGCCTTGGCTGCTTTGACCATGAAATAGAGTAGTTCAAGATCCTGAGGGGAGTGAGGAAGAAGAGTAACAGAGGTACAGATCCTAGTCTTCAGGAAACCAGACTTCACCTTATTTGGGGAACTGGTAGGTGGGATCCCATGGCAGACAGCTCCAAAGAGCAAAGGAGCTCAGGAAGACTTGCAGGTTTGTAAAGTCAGCACTCTCCAAGCACATGGATAGTCCATCTCAACACACAGGAAAACAAGCCAACATATAATAAGGCTAGCTTGACTCTTGGAGCACATTAGCATGCACATGGATGAGGAGGCAATGGCTGACGAACAGTCAACATAGATTTACCATGGTTAAATTATATTTGGACTACCAGGTTGCCTTTTATGCATTTGTGGATAAGCCATGCAGGCAGGGGCTATGACACACAACCCAGTCTTTTCAGTAATTCCAGATGGTTTACAGTATGTATTTCTATCAATCTGTTCACTGTCACAGTTACTTTTCTCCTTTATAACTAAATTCTAATTTACCACTGGAAAGAACCACGTAATATTTTTGAAGATCTTGGCGTCAAAAGCATAATGAATCATCATGGACACATTTAAGAATTATTCTTGCCTATTTTTAGATATTTAAGAACATTCAAATAAGTAAGGTAATCATACCACCTTCAGTCTTCTGTCTTTTCAAGTTTTCTGTGGGTAGGAGTGAAGTCCTGCTTTGATCTTCCTGATTTATTATTTTTTCCTGTGGAGTTGTTTCATCCTGTTCAAAATAGGACAAAGGGAAGAAAGATAAATTTCAGTATGTTTATACATATACATTAGTCTTTGATCTTTCAGTCAAGCTTTTAACAAATCATTTGGCAATTTTTAAATTACCCAAATTGACTCCTATTTCTTTCTAGGCTTCCATAGACATAACACATCTGCCCATCAGCTGAGAAAACCCACATGGGCCTTTCTCACACAATACATCATAAAAATGGAATTCCAAGCATTTAATTCTGTTTCAATTTGTCACCATGTGGGAGAATTTCAGGAGACTTCCATAAAAAGACCATACCTGTTTCTTTAACAGCTCATTCTGACAGCAGAGAAGTTCTTCAGATTTCTGTACAAGTTCATCTAAGGGAGGGGATAAAAAGGGAGTTGAGCTGTGCTCTTGCCTTTTTTGCTAAAATATATCCAGTTTACATATACACACAACACTATATGTGCTAAGTCCCTTGTGTCTCAGTCACTGCTTCTATTTTGGGCCATAAAGTAGCTGAAAGAAAATCAATTTGAGATAACAGTTTGATCCAAGATCAACATTATTAGCTCTAATACAGGACTACAGAGGAAATAGGACTGTTTGCTTTCCTTAGTTGTTTTACTTACAATTTCAGTAGAAATTCAGACTCAGGAGAATGTGGCACATCTAGAAAGAGCTTACAGAAGTGGATGGAAAAACTCCAACAAGTTATTAAAATTAATTAAAAATATGCCTGGGTGAAAAAATTCCATAATCCTCAGTAGACTCTAGGCTGGGACAGTACACAAGGCAGTACGTGCTGCCCTACTGGTACCTCATCTTGCAACCAAGTTTGGTCGCTGCCAAAGACAGAAAGGTGGGATCCCACCAGAGAGACGTTTAGTTTGATACAGTGCAACGCCCCTCGCAATTAGCAACTGTTATAACCAAGAGTTTCTTATAAGCTACTATCGAATCAAAGCCAAGCAGAAGGCAGCCCAGTGATCCTTAGGCTCTCAAGAACCTGCTTCACCAAACTGCTGTTCTTGCTCACCCTGCAGCCTCTGAACCATGGCGCTGTTTTCAGCAGACACCACCACCAGCCTGCCAACCTCGTGTTTCAGCTGATCATTTTCGGCTACAAGGGCAGCGTGGCTGGAGCGCAGCTCTTGCTCAGCTGCCTTGAGACAATTCATCTGCAGGTTTTTCTCTTCCATCTCCAGCCTTTGGTTCTGCTCCAGGTCTTTATACTTCACCTCCAATTCAGCATGTGCTCTTCTTGCCTCTTCCAGCTGTTCCGAGAGACACTGCACCTCCTCCTGGAAGCGATGGGAGGAGAGCTTCCTCTCAGCCAGCTCCAGCTCCATCTTTTCTCTGAGATCTCGAGACTCTTGTCTCTCTGCATCCAGAACACCTCTCAGAGAGCTTAGATCTGCTTCCATCTTCTGGCACTGATCTAGAAGTTTCTGTAGAAGGGTATTGAAAAGAATTTAAATCTCAAGTACTTCAATATATTGCCAAAACAAAGTATCTGAATTATATTTTAAAACTGCCATTAAATTCTTTTCAAATATCTAAGTAGCACAGAGGAGGAAACAAATATGGCAGAAATCTCAATTTGTTAGAATAAAACTGCCCTACTATTTGCATATTACAAGAAAGCAATACTGGGAGAAACAAGAACTCTCAATTTTGGTAACGAAAAGATAGGTTTTAATTATCGCAGAGGAATGTGGAGGAAAGAAAGAATGGAACAGTGGCTGTGAGTTGTCTTTTAGAGGAAAGAAAGCTTCCCAAAGAGGAGAGGAAGAACTACAACAAAAGAGGGGAACTCAGCAATTATAGAGCACAACTAAAAACCAGAACAAAAGTGTGTATGTGAAAAGGGGGTCAAAACTGCTGACATAGGAACTGAAGGTACCAGAGTGCTCCACACGGTGCCCACTGCTTCAAGAAAGATCCCAGAAAGGTGGTCAACACTGACCATGGATTTAAGACAACCAAGGAACAGGAACAGAAACAGAACCAATATTTGCCAGAACTCCTTTTGTCAAACTTCCTTCTCCTGGAGGTGAGGACAGATGAAAGACCAGAGGGTTGTGATTAGGGGCACAGAATCCAGCTGGAAGTCTGTGAGAAGTGGTGTTCCCCAGGGGTCAGTACTGGGTCTGGTCCTCTTCAAAATATTCATCAATGGCCTTAACGAAGGGATGGAATGTACCCTCAGCAAGTTTGCTGATGGCACAAAACTAGGAGGGGTGGCTGACACCCCAGAAGGCTGTGCCACCATCCAGCAAGACCTGGACAGGCTGGAGAGCTGGGCCGAGAGAAACCTAATGACATTTAACAAGGGCAAGTGCAGGGAGCTGCACCTGGGGAGAAATAACCCCCTGCACCAGTACAGGTTGGGGGCTGACCTGCTGGAGAGCAGCTCTGAGGAAAAAGACCTGGGAGTTCTTGTGGACAACAGGATGACCATGAGCCAGCAATGTGC